>OX579677.1:2885900-4085900 GCA_951230905.1 Cheilosia variabilis | reverse complement strand
GCAAGCTAAATTAAAAACACTGAATGGCTATCCAATTGTCTGCAATTCGCATTCCACGCATAAGTGCGCAGAATATGCAATTATAAATATTCAAAGAGAAGATTGCTCTTTTCCTCAAGACATTTACCACTTTCAAAGGCACAGTCCGACAGTATCAGTGTCTTTTGATGATAAGAACCCCAAGGGAAATACCCACTTGCATAATTTGAACATTTCTTAATTATGTTTTAAAAATAAAAACTGATAATAAAAATACATTTTTTGGTGATTGAAATTTGATGACTAAAATTTTTAATTTCTTAAAGAAGGATTTTTATGTAAAATATTTGGCATCAGCTTTTGTCAAATGGCCCGCAAAAAATTTCGAAATGGTCCTCACTGTTTTTTTGTTCGCGGCAACGCTGCAACTGACATAACTTATACGTTATACGCCAGCTCAGTGCATCAAGTGACTGCGAACTGTAAACTTGCATATATATGAGACTATGGCTATAGATGAAAGGCTTCTATCAAGTGAATGTATTCCTAGAGGGCGCTTAAAAAACCCATGTGGCTATATACGCCTGGAAAGAGCTGCAACAAAAAGGGGGTAAAGCCGGCTTTATTAGTCCGATCATTCTATACAACATCGTCGTTTACTGGGCTACCCTGTACAGAAGCTTTAATTTAGGAGCGCGAAAAAGAAATTAAACGTTTTGCTAGTCCAATATCCCCTCTTTCACTGCTGCACTGCGAATTTTTCCGACCCTCGTTTTACAAACCGTATACTTAACCTGCTCCCACGGGACACCAATCACTGTGGTTTCATTTGTATGGAAAGGGCGGTCAAAACTAAAAATGTAATTTTAAATGATAGAAAATAAAAGAAATAGTTGCAATATGTCTTTAATTTTATATTTTTATTGAAATTAATTAAAGCTTATATCAATAAATTGAAAACATCTTTCGTTAGATAAACTCGATTTTTTGCCAAATTTTTTCTTTTTAATATTGCTTCAATTTGGGTCAAAATTTTATGATTTTCGCAAATTTTCGCAAAAATAAATGTATATATTCAAAAAGAGGAACGGTCAATCTAAATTAGTATATACAAATAATCTTGGGGAAAACGTGAGAATCACAACTTTCGGCTTTTCAAAAATTCACGAAATGAGGAAAAAAAAACACAAATTATGCATCACTTTCAATAACGGATTAAATAAATATTGTAATGTTTTTAATAAAGAAAGTTATATAAGAACTATCTTAACACATCGCTCTATTATTTCCATCACCTTTTTTTTAGAATAAACATTAATAAAAAATAGATTTTGAGAAAAATTGCTCACTTTCAGTGGGAATTAACTTCACAAAAAATAAGTCAAATTATTTCCCACTCGATGTGAAGTTGTTTCCCATGTGAAGTTATTGCCCGTGAAGTTATTTCCCGGCACCGAAGGCAACACTGCTTCAACCTACAGACGGATCATACAAGTGTCCTTCTTCAAACTAGATCTTTTCGCATATTCGGTGAAGCAAGTTAACTTTACCCAAATTCCATAACTCTTCGGACGATTATCAACCGCTGAAATGACAGATACCTTGAAGACTAGCTCAAGTTAAATATTTGGAAGCAGTATCCAACTTCGTGTCCACAAATACAGTGAAATAGAGCAAAATTCATCCTCAAAATAGCCTAATATATTCATAACAATCACTTTTACCGTCATGAGCGATTTTTTCCTAATTA
Source organism: Cheilosia variabilis (assembly GCA_951230905.1). Taxonomy (NCBI): domain Eukaryota; kingdom Metazoa; phylum Arthropoda; class Insecta; order Diptera; family Syrphidae; genus Cheilosia; species Cheilosia variabilis. The sequence goes on along the minus strand of OX579677.1, from coordinate 4,084,171 downwards.
ACCAACAAACCGAATACCCTTAGGAAGATTGAAGCTTTAAGAGCCAAGTTCAGTCCTATCCTCAACGTGAGCTACTGATTTGCGACCATTCCCTACTGGTGGTAGGAATATGTTCGGACAGAGTTTCAAAGACTCGCCAGAAACGCCAAAGATCTCGAATATAACCTATAACTATAACATTTTTATAATTTTGTAATGCTGTGCTCATAGGCGTATTTTTAAAAGGTGAACGTTGCAGGTGTACGAAAAAAACCCTATTAAAAAAAGTTCTGCCAAACATTTATTTTTAAAAAGTCCCATACTAGGAGCTAAAATTTCCCTTTTTTCCCACAATTTCATAAAATGCCTGTCATTTTCCCACCCTAGCTTAAAACTACCATTCATCAATGAAATAAACCATTTTGTGCTAACAAAAGTTAAAAATACGGCAAGGGAAGGGTGTTGCGTCTCATTTTCAGGTGGAAAAGGAATTTGTAACTCATTTTAAGCAAAAACGTGTTTTGAAGTTTTTGCTTTTCCCAGTACACAATTTTTAAGAATTCTGTTATCGTATTTGCCAAGGGCTGGTTCCCTCACTTAAAGCAGAAAGGGTATTTCTATTTAAACGGTTTTAGAAACGAATGTTAATATTTTAATGGAAATGTAAACCATCAGCTTCTTCCCGCAACACTTTTCGTACGATGAAGCAATAGCTTTGGATGGGTCTTTCTGTCGATGCATTAACGAAACGGTTGACTGATAAACACCACGATCTTCTCCAACACCAACCTAAACACATAAATTTTTCACTTGCTATGCCTAAAGCTAAGCTAAACATTTCTGCTAGAAGCATTCTCAATATATCTGTTTAGTATTCAAGCTTAGACTGCAGAGTGACCATGGCCATTATCAGGGAAGCGTCGCACTGTGGTCCAAAAAGGCAAATCTTGTGGTAAAAATAATAAATTCGATGTTTTATTTTTAATTTCTAATAGAAATATAAACGGAGCTTAAAAACAGCAAACAAAATAATTTTCTGCTAACTAGTTTCACATATAGAGCTCTCCAAAGTTGGACAATTTTGTTCTAGAGTAAAAAAAAAGCAGAAAAAAATGTCATATTAAACAAAAAATCGTAATTTTCTTGAATGTAGTTTAGTTTTTTTTATATATTATTATATATAGTAAATTAAAATATTAATAAAAAAAAATTATCCAATATTTTTAATAAAAAAAACTCCTTTTTTAGCACTTTTTTTGGTTTGAGTAGAGCTACAAAAAAATTCTCGCGAGTTCCCGAGGAAAATTGACCACGATATTTGACCCTAACTATTTATTAAACCATATGCAAAATTGTAGCTGCAACTATTTGCAAAGTTCGGAGGAATTGTAATTTGCCTAAAAAAAAGTCGTGTTCCCAGTGCTGACATTTTGGCCTTAAAAGCAAATTTCCTTACGGAATATTTCAATCATTTTGTTAATTAAAAGAGAACGTGAAATTTTCTTATATATCAATTAAAAATTGTTTTGTTATTATTTTGACCGTTAAAAAATCTACCCACTTTCACGCCCCTTTTTATATATATGCCAATTGGTTTTTGTAATCCGCCCACTTTAACGACTCTTTTTAAATAAATTCCTCCTCAACCAAAAGGGTTTTTGAGGTGTGCTGTAACTGAATTTCTTCGAATTATGTACTTAAATTATTGTAAATCACTATTGTGTATACGTAATACGTAAACATGGATTCACTTGCCAAAAGAAGGGGATTAATTGATTTAAAGCCTAAACATTCCAGAAAGTTGAAAGAAATATTTAGTTGTAGATTATTATTTCAAAAACAGGTAGAAATATTAATTTTTCTCTGTTACCCCACATTGGGAAGATTAAATTTCACAGATAAAACAATCCTTCTGCATCTACATATACAGGATATACTGATGCGCCACAAAATGAAAAAAATACTGTTTAAATGCTTGCTTAAACCATTCAAAATTGGTTCGTTAATTTTATGTATCCACTGTTGTAAAAAAAATATTTTGGATCACCCTGTGAACAATTAAATAGCCGCAGACCTTTTTTTACAAGATTCGTAAAATTTGACCTGTTCTTTAAGTTTTTCTTTGACTTCTTTCTCTGTCAATTCCTTTTTCAAAGAAATTCTTACTTCAGCCTAAGATTTAGAAACACCCTGTAAAGCAATTTTCTTAAAAATCACTATTTTTAAATGCTTGGAAACATCCTTTAAGAAAAATTGTAGCGATATCTTCTTGCTTTCAAAAGATATGATTTTTGCAACCAAAAAAGTCATTTTGGGCCACAGTGCGTCGTTTACACCTTCGCGCATTGGGAAGCATAAAGATTCGACGCCAGGGTGCGGATAAAACAGCAAAAGGAACGTTTTATTCATCCGAACAGTCTCAAGCTCTTTTCTTTGCGCAGCAACTCAGGGTAGAAGGTTGTGATCCATATCGTTAGGGAAGAGCATCTCATTCATTTTATCTTTTTGACGTTCGTACGATAATCCAAAAATGGTACACCACCCGACGAGAGATCACGAGTAAGATTAGTTATTTCAGTTTTGCAATTCATCGAATACACTCGGCAGCAACTTCAGTATGTCCATTTGCTCCTGCAAATTGCGAAGAACTCTATTCGAATCGGACGTCTTCTTCTTATGCGCCACCAGCAAACAAATGAAAAACAACAGCAAAGCACACATTTACACCTGCACGATATTTGTTGACGAGTAGCTCAACACGTCAACGCACACCCCTATTCGATACTCCTGCGACTATCTTTCCTCTTCCTATATACCGGAATAGGTTTTGTCGAATCGCCGGCGAATCTTCCACTGCCATTCGCCGCGAGGTTAGTAATTCCACATGTACCGCCTGGTGTTCTTAAATGAACTCTCTGGCGAACTTTTGTCAGTTCATTCGAAGCGAACGAAATGCGAACCTCCTTATCTGCTGGATATGGGCTGTATTGCATTTGCTGAATGCACCTTCATCAACTACTCCTTGCCCACTTTAATACATTTACAAACCAGCGTAGCGTAGTACATTCAACTCGCAATATCAAGTTCAAAAATACGGCCACTTCATTAGCATTCACCATCAAAATATCCAATTAACCTCGCCACTTCGAACTTCGAAACTTCTCTCTAAATAAATTCGCAAATGAAAAAAAAAAAGAACAACAATCTCACTAAAAACGAGAAAAAAAAATAACTAAATCCAATAAACTTGTTAACAAAATATCAGCTCACTGGCGCATTACGATTTAAATTAACACACAGAACTCGTGACACGCTTTACAAAAGTCGTCGCTTGCTTTCCAGTGTCAATGACGCAGTGACTCACTGTCAGGCAGCCTTTTGACAAAAGAATTCTCAAGAAATCTCTTCTATAGTGTCCATCCGAAAATGTTGTACCACACAAATCGCATCACAACAGATCCGAACAAAACAGACAGAAAAAGTTGGTCATCAGCAGAAAGTTTTGGGTCACGGACGACCTGCGGTCTTCACTTTTCCAATATAGGTACACTTACGTATATACCTATCTGTCTCTGATCTGAAATAAATGAAAATTGAAATCCATGACTGCTGGTTATGCTGCAAACCAAAATATAAAAACAAAGAACAACCCAAAAGAGTTTATCCGCTCTTTTTAAGATCGAGAGTAAAAATTGACTGTTCAGTTTCAGAGTACGCATGCGCGCATGTAGCTGTAGGCACATAACGCGATACCGGTTCTGTGTAAGCACATTGCCAAGTGAAATTTTGTTGTCACTTGGTCTTTCTTGCGGAAGATTTGAATTTATTGCATTCCTCAGATTAACATGCGGCGCTTTCATATATCTGATTTACTGAATGCCAACCATCTGAAGAGTATGGCTCTTTTTAAGGTCATCGATGTAGACAGAGGCGACTTTTCGAGTGTCATGCGTTTTGCAGATCGCAAAAGATGCAGAATGACACATACCGTTGAGCGAGGTTTGTGCTTGCCACCTAGATCAATGTTGACTCTCTTATTGGTATTTTTGGCGTCAGTCACGTAGATAGTCTGAGGTTAAACGCTTAACAAGAATAAAAGAATTTAAGGCTGAAGTATGTACGACTTAATAGCGTCGAGTGTGCTGCATTCTAAGCGGTGATTAATGGGAGTGGATTGGTTTATTTATGAGATCAGTTAAGGCCTTGAAACACGAGCCAAGGATATGATCTCTGGCGTGGCCATATCTGGTGATGGTGATTGTTATCGATGGCGTCGATGTCCATGATGTAGTGCTTTGTCAATATTGATGAGGTTGACTTGTTGCAAAGCGTTGGCAGGGTGGCGCGTCAATATTTGTATCAACTGCATTTGGTTGATGGTTTAACGTATTTTTCTGAATCCAGCGTGTTTTCCTGACAGTTTAATAATATTGGCAAATAAATTCGCGGAGCAGAAAGTGACGCAAAAGTAAGTGTGGATAAAATGTCAGTGCAATTAAGCAGCAAAGTCAAAAAAAAACTATTAAAGTTTATATTCCTGTTAGTCATTGACCGAAAACAACAACTCTCCGGAGGAATGGTTCTTATTTTTGCATTTTACATGATCATCGAACTTATTTTAAAGTTGCTCGTTATTTAGTTAGTTCGTTTTGTTTTGTGTGCTTTCATTAGTTACTAGCTGACCCGGCGAACTTCGTACCGCATAAAGTTGATTAAATTATTAACAATTCTTTTGATAGTTGAACCTCTCTATTAAGCGAATGAAACTCCCTTGGAATTAAATTGTGTTCAATGCATACAAACGACTTCATAGATTTCCGGGTCAGCTTCTTGATCGTTTTTTTCCGCGCTAATGATTAAATAGAGTTGGTCCGGTCAGATTTTCTCAATCAAACAAATTAACCAAAGCAGAATGTGGGCAATCGGCAATACCCCCGCTTCTGCCATTCGACTGGGTACATATGCCACATCGCATATTCCTAAATGCTTGCGAATTCCGCCCACCACCCCAAGGCAGGGCAAGAACGGAACTATCGGGCTTACCGTTCCCATCAACAAAATATTACTGAAATTGGTTGGGCGGTTTTGGAGATCGACAACAGCACCACCTATCAGGTGCATAGCTATCATATCCCTTAAGATGCAACCAACTATACACATCCACAACATTTCATTGAAATTGGTTAAGTAGTTTGGAGATCGACAGCAGCGCCACCCAACGGGTCCAAAACTATACTATCTTCCTAGGTGGAACCTAACATGCCCATCCACAAAATTCCATGGAAATCCGTTGAGTGGTTTCGGAGATTGACTACAGCGCCACATGTCGGGTGGCCACCGAAACTATCCTTATCCTATCCTATCCTTTAAGCTGCAACCAACCATACATATCCACAAAATTTAAAGTGGTTGAGGGCTTTCTGAGGTCGGCAACACATGATGTATGTTCACTAAAATGCCTATAACTCGTATTACCAATACAAATACAAAGACTGTATGCACAATGTACATATAAACCTTGGTATTAAAGTCAACTTTCATTTGAAGTTTCCAGAAACAAAATCGGTTCACGCATTTAAAGAACATGAATTCAAACACAATCCGACTTATTTTGATATATATATAGAAGGAGAAACACGAAATGTGCCTACAGCGCCACCTCTTGAGATCTTTCCGAATTTTCATTTTTCCAGACCATCCCTGATTGAAGAAAAAAAAAAATCATTCAAATCCGAATTACCCGACTATATTTGTGGAAACAACCTAAGATGTATGGAAATTCATGTGGTTTTTCACACACGCATAAGTTTTCCGATTTCAACCAAACTTCACATAAACCATATATAGACCAATTCCAAAGATGTGTGAAAGTTTGGTTAAAATCGGTAAATGCGTTAAGGCGTGAATCGGCGACAAACGAACACAATTTTGAGGCTCAATTTTTATATATGTAGATTTAAACCGAGTTGCGAATACACCTGCTTCCTTAATGTTTACCTGAAAACATGTTACATTAGACAGTTCAAGTCGCAAGAGCTATTTGTAGCCAAAAGGAAAGTTACTAGTTAATTATCTATTCGTTACTTTACTAATTGGTTTTTTATTTTTAATGGGAATTTGGTTCAATTCCATATAGCAAATGGGTCTTCGCTCTTATATTAACTTAATCCATAGCATTTTATACCATTATGAACTAATATAAGCCAGAAGTGCTACTCGTTACTTTGCTAATTTTATTTTTTTCTGTAAGTTGTAGAGAAAATTGGACTTCGAGCATTCCATTATAATTGAGTACCTAAAATTAATGCTTTCTGACAGTTTACCTGCCAATACTTTCCGTTAGACAAGCTTATCAGTACAAGCACGGAGATTTTTTATAACCAAATGGGAATACCAATTGATTACTCGTTATCTTGCTAGGTATTTCATTTTTTTTTGTGTCATTATTAAACGAATGTGGATATAGATTTTAAGCCGAGTTGCAAGTGACCCTATTTTCTCATTGTTTAACTGCGTGCACGTCTATCAGTAAAAGCCGGAAGAGCAGTTTATAGGAGTCACGAAGGAAATGAAATCGGTTTCTTACTCGTTGTTTTGATGATCATTTTCTCTTGTTTTCTTGGCGGATCTGTTGGCAATTTAATTCGTGCGCCTAATTTTTGTATTATTAAGCTGTCAATGCTTTGCATTTTATATTTATCTCAGTACAAGCAGGAAGATATCTTTATATCCAAGAAGGGAACAATACCGATAAGTTACTCGTTATTTTTCTATTCCTAGAATTCGTTATAAATTTCAATAGGCATTGTTCAATTTCATTACAACGATATCAGTCTACCCGCTGACCGCAGCTAACTTCAACTGCAACAACAAAACACAAATTCCGTACTGAATTTATTGCTCAAATGATGAATATTAACAAAACTCTGTACAGAAACAGAAACACATTCAACAACAGATGGCGTTTTCTGCAGAAAAAGACACCAACCGTATGTTCAGTGACGCGTTTAGTCAAAAAATATACACGAGAAAAAGGAAATTTTATATTCCCCGACAAACGAAAAAGTGTCTCATTTCACTATCATATCATCGTGTTAATGGGAAACCCTACAGAAAAACAATTCAAAGAAATACAACACCAACCAATTAAAAAAAAAAAAAACAGAAATGGCTCCCATATTAGCATTAAAAACAGAGCCAGCGGCTTTCATTACCAACTCACTGTGCATAAATTATGCTGCGTAGTTCATCATACCAACTAAATTGAGAGTACACCTTCTCCGTGTGTCGAAACCGAATGACTGTATGATAATTAGTTCATTGTCGGATTATGGGAAATTTTTGTATTTTTTGCTGTTTGGGTTTAATTCCCTTTTTAATTGCAAGCAACGCGGCCGCACATGTGAATCCCTCGTTGCATGCTGACTTGCTCCCTGCACTCACTTTCGTTTTGTTGGCTATAATAGTGAGTATAAAAAAAAAATTATAATAACGAAATCATAAGTATGAGCAGAGCCTAAGATAAGTTCACATATTCCGAGGTGTCTCATTTGCTTGTCGAATTCTCGTTCTCACGAGGGACACGTTAAATGGTTTTCCTTCGAATAATTACTACCCGACGTATGGGATGTTGTTAATCAATTTTCATGGCAAACCAGACAGCCGCATATGTTTATAAACGATTTTCACTTTTCCCCCATTCTTCGAATTCGAATATCTACAAAACATACCGCGTGTTTTGATGGAAAGTTTAATGGTTGTTGATCTCTATTGTGCAAATTTTAGGAGTGATGAAGTGAAAATTCGCACATTGCACAGGCACACACCGCGACTGTCATCGGATATGCTCAGTGTAAATAGGAAATTGCGTATACCAATGTTGATTGTGGTTTGGGTTGTTTAATGCATGACAGGCAGAAATACTATGAAAAAATGTAAACACAACTTAAGGCCAGCCGCACATGGCACTTGGAGGCTTACGATCACTTGCGGCTGGGATTGCGTTGCAATTTCGATGCAATTGGGGCGTCGGTTGATTTTGCAAGTGACGTGTATCGTGCGAATGACTAACCTCGAAGGCGATTTCATCGACTCGACGAAGGACTCAAATTGTGAGAGTAGGTAGTTAATGACGTGTTGAACTGCCAAGAACATGGGGACATTGGAAAATCTAGTTAGGCTGGTCGCTAACGTCACTTTTTCTACATCAGTCACACATGGATACGAACTGTCAGATAACCTACTCAGTCACGAAATTTTTGATTCGTCGACTACCCCCTCATAGATGCCAATTTAAAAAAAAAAAATATTGCGTGGCCAATCAAATCTGAGACACGATAAGTCACCCAGCTGTCAGACTTACTAAACTAGATGCTTGAACTTGCCCATTGCAATCTGTGTTTCGTGACTGAAATAAATGTCGAATTGACGTATATTTTTCATTTTAGGGATTTTAAATCCTAGAGCCTCATTATAATGGTGGAAAAACATTGACTACCTATATCTGTTTCTTTATGTAGTTGTTTGCTTTTTCTTGCTATCTATTTGAATGTTTCGTACCATCGACATGACAGTTTTCTTGATGTCAGCTTAGCTGTCAATCCAAGGGAATAGGCGATCTGCAATTTTTCATAATATTCGAAAATCGCAGAAACTTTGATGGTTTGACATTTCTTACAAAAAAAAATGTTGCTGTCACTATTGATTTGACTTAACGAGCGGTGACATCAATTATAATTGCTTTGCAATGTAAAGTCAAGTTTTATGGTTCATTTCTCACAATTTAGAACTAGAGTTGAATTTTTGCCACAAGTCGCCTGTCTATTCAACTAACTATCAATCAATTGGACCATTTGACATATATTTTTGACAGTTTACTTACTTTACTTTACTTAAAAACGCGAATATGTTGCATTTGTTGTAATTTAGGATCCAAGTTGTATTTGATTTTAAAATCTACCCGGCAATACATCGCTATTGCCAGACACGAACACCTGTAGCTATATTAGCAAATAGTAAATAGGGTAAGCTATCAATTGCTGGACAAGAAGTTCCTTAAAATATATTCCTCGTGGAAGGGCATTATTGTTTTTTCCTGTCAGGAAGTGAACCTATACTTCGCTTCGCCATCAATTGTCCAAGCGACTGTCACTTATGCCTCCCAAGCAATAAGCCACTAGACCACCAATTTTCTTAAATTTGACAGACAACTTGACAAATGTCAAACGTAGTTTCCTCTTTTTGTTACTAACAAAGTCCCAGTCGATTTCTCGAGTCTTCTCTCTTCGTTTTTCTTCTTTAACGCGATCCCTAATCTGTCGACAGGTTCATACATGGGAGAGAATTATTTTAGGCAAGACTGTGCTAAAGCGAATCCCTGTTCGATAGATTTTACTAATCGATTCGCTCATTTTGATAGATTTCCTCACTTTGTGGTCAATTTCTCTCATAAGTTTGTTTTACGAAAATATATTCTTTTACATATGAAGTTGGTTGTCATTTGAGAATGGGCGTGTTCGGCAATATCTGATTTATTTAGATGTTGATCAATAGATGGCGGTATTAAGTACCAAGTCTGAACCACAGAAGTGTCAGTCAGACCTACTTCGACTGTATGACAAGATCTCCGCCTTCAATTGTTCCTCCTTCAAGTAAGAATGCTTGAACTGTTTCATTCGTTTTGAAGAACTTACCCAATCCCATTCGTCCTACACAGTCAATCTACTCGATTAATCAATTGACATCCACTTCAAACCGTACTTACCAACCAATGAAATTCAAAATCAATCACAGAAATTGTAACATTCTGCGTCATTAGCGTTATAGATATTTAAACAACTTTCGATTGGAAAGCTCATCTCTTTTGCATGTCACCTTTGAAATCAGAATCAAATCAGTTGACTTCCTCTCATAAAAAAAAAAAACCTGTCAATAAATCATTGTTACGCTAAATATGTGCAAAATCTTTCAAACAATCGAATTAAGTAAAAGTGATGGCGCGCGCTGTCATTTTCATTGATATCATTTCGAAAGTAAAATTTTTTCCGCAAATACTTTCAACTTCAAATTGTTTCTCTTTTTTGCATTTTATATATATGAAATATATCATATAAATGTCAGAGAAATTATTATGATAGTGATGCATTTTAACAGTTCCACTTTTTCGGCGGTATCTGTCATTAAATTTCGAAATTTTCTTAATGGGTCCAGATGCTGGTCAATGTCATTATATGATTACCGAATGCTGGTCATTTTGATGTGGTGTAAAACCGTAAAGTTCATTTGAGAAAGTGCAGTTAATGTGTTTGAAATAAATGTCGGTTTGCACATGACCCCGATAATGTTTGCGTTATGTTACAGATCGATAACGATACAAATCGGCATGTTCAGGGACAGTTTGATGATTAACAGATGCTGGTAATGGTTTGCTTTGACATTTACACGATTGCTTAAATAAGTCTGCCATTTCCAAAGAGAATTTATCGAGTTGTGGGGAAATAAGCCTACACCGAAACAGGGTCGTTAATTTTTTACGTTTGACGTTTCGAAATGTCAGGTTTTCTGTGTCAACTCTTGGATATAAATATTTTCCGCGACGTGATTACGGTTTATTGAACGCATGAGAGGTTGGTGTTGCAGATATAAATAAAAGAGCTTGGATTGCGTTTGAAATTGACTGCAAGTGATGATATCTTGAAGGCATATTAATTCGATTGAATGTTGGCGAGCCATTAATGCCGTATCGTATTTATGTCATGTTCAAATTAATAGAATTGAAACTTTGGAAATATTTGGCCTTATTATATAAGGCCTAGGTGGATCCCCCTTCCATAACTGAATTACCAGAGAACAGCAAGTGGACACTGGACAGTCATGTCCGCTCTACTTAATTGAAGAACTCTATTTATAAACCGTTAGATAACTGCCTACTCTTCGTCTATTACGGTATCAGGCAATTTATATGTCGCACAAACGAATGGTTGTGCGCACCTAAATTTATATTATGGAACAATAATTTATTTCGAGCAGTTTGACAGTCGCATTTTCTTCAAAACTCTCATAATGTTCCGCCAACTGAACGAATTGAAATCATTTTTGACGGCGATCATAGCGAATGCTTTTCTCCTCCATATCGACAGCTGCCTTTATAGAATTGGTGGAGCTTAATTTTTCTCAAAGAGTAAAGTACTAACTACTGTCAGTTGAAAAGTTTTCTTCGAATATTTGATTACAGATCTTTCCCTTATTCAGTGCACATCTGCGATTGATCTGTTATGACGACTTAACTAAATTTAAATTCGGATACCAACTCATACTGCGCAGTAAAATGACACAACAATTTTCACCGCAGTTAAGCAAAACTGACGAAACGACCAGAATCATTAGGGCCAATTAATCAATCGTTCATTTGTTCAAATAGTGTTGGCAACCCTTCCCAGTTCAGTGATCTTTTGGGAATCTTTTGACAGACGTAATTTATCTTCTCTAAAAAACATAATTATTCAACAAATCGTTACACAAATTTATAACTGCGTTTATGTTTCTTCTTTTTCCAGGTAAGCGCTATAAAACATGTGGATTATTTCTCATATTGTACGTAAGTCAAACAAACAGCTGACATTTCAATGTGTCATTGATTCTCATTGACTTTCGTGTGCAAGATTAAAAACTACTTAATACCTTTTCAACTATCGAGCGAGGTGCACACTCAGCGGCGACCAGTATCAGTGCGCGCAAATGTTATTGCAATCCAAGTGGATTTTTGTTTTTCCGCAAAAGTTCCCATCTAATAAAAGGTTAATAATAGTAATTGCTTCGGTCTGTTATCATATCGTGTTTGGAAGGTGATAACGGGTATATACAGTTGCGGAAAAGCCATACCCTGCCGGTGGTGTTTGTGATTGTGAGGACTTGGAATTGCGTTCGTGTTTATTTAAGTCTATCAGAGAGAGAAGTGCTGAAATTTGTCCGCTCTTTAAATTAGTCTTCATTTTGTTGTTGTTTTTGATAAGTAAGTGCAGAACTTGGAAATTTGTAATTTTAAGTGGAAACGTGCAGAAATATTCTCGAGTGGAAGTGACACTTGACGGGCGCCGCTGACATTTTGTGTATTTTCAACTCGTTGAGGTTAGGGATTAACAACTTGAACTTGACGGATGTTTGATGAAGGAGAAGATTGATTGTAAGAGACTTAATGAACTGTTTGACTTCACCGACTGACAAAATTAATTGTGAGACATCGATATAATGATGTATTTCCGTTATCGTCCTCACATGTTTATTTAGGTGTGAATTGAAAGTTGACTTCATCTCTAGTTGATCTAGAGCAGAAACTAATCGAATGGACAATTTGATTAATCGATGTTCTTGAAGTGTGTGTCCGTGGACTGTACTCTTTCGCACTTTGCAACTGAAGTTGGTATTCTTTGTGTGGAAGTGATTTACATTTGACAGCGTCAAATCCTTTTCATTTTGACGTTATAAGGTGAATATTCATTCCTCTGAACAAATGAATGTGAATATGGAACTCCGCCATCTATTGTCATAATTAACAAGAAATCACTTATTCAGTAGTTTTTGAACACGTCCATTTGCAAATGTCCGCCAACTTCGCATCTAAATAAACTCGGCTTAGGAAGTTGATGGCGGTTACTTCTGTCTTAATATGTGAATATGCTCATTCCGCTTATACAAAAATGTGTGATTTTGGAAGAGGAATGGTTTATTATTATGAACAAATGAATGTGTTTCCTAATTTCGGAAATGACAGCTAACAATGTGTTTACAAAACCCAATTCTTTTAGAATTTACTAACTGCTCAATGAATCGGAATTTTTAACCCATTGGCGCTTTAGTTTTTTAAACGCACAACAGTTTGAAGTTGAAGGGGGGTTGAAGTTAAATTGCATATTTAAATATTTATCAACATAAGTGAGTGACTTTACGTAGCTCACAATTCGGAGCCACTACCTTGAGGTGTAATTAACATCTGGTGGATTTCTTTAAGCTACATTCCCGCGAAATTTTAAACAGAACAATGATTGCCATCTCTGTATGACACGTAGCGCCATCTTGATGAAACCACGTATCGTTCGGTTTATTTGTCATCCATGGCCTTTCTACCATTTAATGGAGGCTTTGCTTCAGAATGAAGTCTTTAGGATCTCCTCTGGATTTATCTGAGTCAATATTCAAAAAAATGTGCAAAAAATTAGCCCCATCGCTGAACACAAAGTCGTCAATTAGAGCTCAATTTGAAAGCTCGTTTGACAGTTAAAGCAGTGTAAATTATTTGAATGATGATGACAAATCTCCTCAATTGTTATTTGTGACTGCAATAAAAGTTCGATTACACTTTACTCCTTCACTTTGTCGCACAAAATGCACTTTGTGCAGCAAAGGGTCTTTCTTTTCTTTCGTCGTGAGATAAGATACCATCAATGATTTTCAAGTGGATCACCTTGCTTTTGTACGAATTTGCAAGGAAATGTTGGTATTCACAGTAATTTTTATACAACTAAGCGACTATGTGTGTGTATCCTTTATTCCCGCGTCATATATTTTTATCTCTCTTGATCGATTGATACCATTATCGTTGCTTGACACTTTTGTCCATGACTTTTACGACAGTAAGCATGGGGATTGGGTTGATACTTGTAGGTATAATTTTGTGTAATGTGGGAGTTATCTTTGAGCGTTCTAAACTGTGTCTACAATATATTGTCGTGTTGGGCCCTGGCCCCAAAAGGAAGTCTTATCAGAATGGTTTTATTTTTTAAATTGTAAAAGCGGAGGGATTTTGTTAACCAAAAAATTAAATAATGCAAAAAAGATTAGGGCATTAAAGGGCAACTGACAAATTGGATTGGAAATACATATTACGTTCATAACTTAACCACCCTGTAGCAATACTTGATAAAAACTACTACCCATCCAAACAGAGATCTTCATAAATATCCTCTGTCCTTATATAGCCTATAGCTCGCGCAAGTAGAGCGAAGCTACATTTTCTGTTATCTTTAAAACACATGTTATCTTTCAAACAATGGCAGTTGCGTCAAATAAATATTCTCTGCTTATATTTTGAAACGTTCGCAAAAATGAGCGAAGTGGAAAAACCATTTTTTCTGTGTTTTTCCCAAAGTTGAATGTGATAAAAAAACATATTGCCTAGATTATAAACGCATTGGCTAATCTTTTAATTTTAACATCAAAAAAGAAGTCAGTGTTTTAATATTCGACTGTCAGAAGTGTCAAACAATATGCCGTAGATAAATATTTAAAATCGACAGACGGCCTTAACATGTTCTTAAACGAAAAGAATTAATCGTACTAGCTCATTTTGTTTCGGAATATGTAAATAAAACGAAGCGTCATCATCACACCAACTAAATTCTAGTACAATTCGACGTTAAAATGCGAAAAATAGAACAAAAATCAAACAACGTTCAAATTGATATTTTAAGTGCACCTCTTTTCATATTCAAATCCATGGAGGTCTTTTATCAAAGCATCACACCAACAAAATTCTAGTACAATTCGACGTTAAAATGCGAAAAATAGAAAAAAAATCAAGCAACGTTCAAATTTATTTTTTAAGTGCACCTCTTTTCCTATTCAAATCCATGGAGCTCTTTTATCAAACCAACAAACCATTTTTCTGTAAATTAAATGGACACTTTCGAAAATCTAGTTTAAATTTGACAGGAACACGTTAAGATTTCAATCAGTTTACGATTTTTTTAAAAAAGAAAAAAACCTAAATTGTCTTCACGTCAAAAAAGTTGGTAATTTATTTTTTAATTGAATTTCCGGACATTATTTCTACCCTCGGTGACAAACCAAATGTCTGACGTACTAAAGTGTCACCTTAAAATGCTTGACTAGATTTTCAGTTCAGAGATTTCTCCGCTTACGGCAACAGAAAAACTATTCACCTTTGCAATATATCACAAAAAAATCAGACAATGTCAAAATGTTAATGTCAACAATAATACGATTTTGTGGGCTTAAGCTACTGCCAAAAGCTTATGAAAATTGACTTTAGTTAAATCTAATCTTGAAGTTTATTATGGTCACAATTGGATATAGACTTCATAATCGCCCAATGGCTTAAGCTGACTTACTTCCACACAATCCCATTAGACCTCCCTCTTCAGTGCTTCGAGTAACATTGTGTTTGTATTCCGAAATAGAAGTCTCTTAAACTATCGTCGTGTCGAGTTCTGTTTTGGCCTGGATATATCTCTTTCTCGTTGACAAGCACGCAAACTCTGCAAAAAGGGGAACGTAATTATTATATTTCGAGTTGACTTTCGATGGTGATTTCCCTTCTCTTTACCACTTGCTTTTTTATCTGTCTTTCTCTTTTTCACATTGTGTAATTCCTGTAATGTAATCGGAACTTAACTTTTTACAGAAAGCAATGAATTTGCTGCCAAAATTGTCAAATAATTGCTGGGTTTTGACAACCTGAAGTACAAACCCAACATCAACCGACTCTAGTCCATTCTACCACCTAACTACTACACAAATGCTGTCAGAGTATTATCCATTTCTGCACGCTAATTCTTGAGTGAATTTATAAACCAATTTTGTTGATGTACTGTTCGTTGTACGTGACATTTAAATCAATTTCAAACTGTGTTATTACATCTGCCAAAAATCCAAAGTGGTTTCATATATAAATGAACATTTTCGCACAATCACCCAAAGGGATTGTGTATAATTAATCCATTTGCAATTTACCATAACCGCACACAACTCGTCTACTACTTTTCGTCTCTGATTGGAGTGTCACATTGTGCATTAATTTCTTACTGGGTCGCCGTCTTCAGTCACATCTACATCACATAAGCCATTGACTTTGTTTACATTTTAAAATGAATTTCTTTTATTGCTGTCAAATTTCCATTCAATCTTTCTTGTTTGCTTGCTTGCAAAATCCGATTTACCGTTACACTTTATGAAGAGATGCAGAGCCGTCACATTATAATATTTTTACATAATAAATAAATACTGTTCGGATCGATATCACATCAACACACACTTGCTAGTTCCTGGATGTGTCGCAATGAAAGTTTTTTCTACAACTCTCCACGGATGATTTTCCATCTTGGCTTCGATTATGCTGTGCATTTGATAGTGATACGTTGACGTGTGATGATCGCGTTTAGTGTGCAGTGTTAATGTCGATTAATACAGTCGTTTGACAGCTAATAAGAGTGATAGTTTTCTACTAAGCACCTTCGGTTTCGGTTGACATTTAAGAAACGTTTGCTTTGCGTTTCCTTCATTTAGTGCGGCGCTCTTGTTGAAAATTATTTCCCTCACTGTGATCGATATAATATCTGAAGCGAATTTAGTGACAGTTGACATTTGTGTCGAGTTAAAATTTTGAGAATTGAGTGAGTTCTTGAAATTGGAGTTCGTCTGTGAAATATACAAGTGTATCGCGGCAAATTGTTTGACTTGTGATTGCAAGGGACCAGCAATAGTTGTGTTGAAGGTAAATTGTACTAGATTTTGGGTAGAAGTAATATTTAAGTCAATTGACAGTGGTGGTCGGAAATTGGAATGTTGCACTTTCTGTTAATAAAAACGAATCGTATCGAAAACATTTTAAGTCGGTTGTTGCAAAGTTCTCAATATTTTTTCTATGACAGAAAAAGTGAACTCGTCCTATCCCTAGCAATCTAAATCAGTCTAACGTCTTTTGAATTGTGTTGGTTTATTTTTTATTTTAGACACTTCCTTGCAAGGGTAATCGGCAGCTATGCCTTTTCTTTGCAAGTTCAATGGCTTCTGGTCGACCAATAGGTTTCATTTCGAAAGATGTGGGTCACCACTCATCAGTAAATGAACTCTGTGAAACTTTGTGGTTATTAATGACGATGGTATAACGAAAATGATTTTGTGAGGTAGCACAGTTGCAAACATAAATTGGGTGCTTTACTCGAATATGGTGCCCAAGCTCGCCGTGAGCTGCGATTCCAATGGCTGCGAGTCACTACTCACCAGTTTTTAGAACGAATAGTGATTGATTTTGCGAATGCAACACACTTGTCAATCGCTTGTCCTTTGGAGTATAGGTACAGAATTGATGCGAATTGATACTTCCCCCTGCCGAAAAATGGCGACTGAGTTAATAAGCTGGAAGTGCTTTCGAACAGCTTCCTGTCAAATGTACAATTTTTATTAACGCCCAACTTTTGGGGCATTTTAACCCAAAATATAATTTGCTCAACTACCCGTTGTCAGAACTTGAATAGCAACGACGGTTTGCCAAGTTTTAGTGCGTTGATTCCACCTCTCTTGCATCTCCACAAAAGCCGATTGAAGGACTCAAACAATTTAGTGTTTTTGAGTGAGGTGTCCGAACCAATAGAAATCAATCAAAACTAGAAATTCCTTCGACAGCCTTTTGCTATTTGCGACTGCTTTGTTGATCATATCGCCATTTTTTTAAGCACAAAAATAAGAGTACATCGGCGTCCTAAATGAAAAAAGTGTTTGACGTCAGATGCTTCAATCCTTAATTTTGTGAACCCTTTTAGTAATAAATTCAGTGGAATGTTAATTCTCTTAAATATTTTGTTCTGTTGCTACGTATGGGCAACAAGTGGCGCGTCTTTAGTAGGAAAACACGTCATGCCCAGCCCATATATGATTTTAACTTGACAGTCGATTGTGTCCCATCGTAAACTTCAGCATTCCATATTGGCCAGGTGTGCTGCCTTAAGGTTGTTATACGATTCATATCGAAATCATGGTCCATATCTTGTATAATCTGTGAGAGTCTAAATACCGGCTACTGCAAGCAAATATATGCCCACATCATATATAAACGAAAGCTCTTATCATCCGCCCATACAAAAGTTTCACTCTTCGAAATGGTTTTCCTCAAGGTTAACAAATTAGCCCGTATCTCCCTCAATGACACACCTCCCTGTATGACAAGTTGAAAGTGAAATTGTCCACTTCCTCCTTCGAAAAGCCGCTCAAAAATTGAATTTTTAATTAATTACGCAATCTAACCACGTCACAATGTATCTAAAAACAATGTCAGCAGTATTTATTCAAAATAAAACGAAAGTAATGATATATAGCCCACATGACTGACTACAACACCGATGACATTTCATTCAACTCCTCATCCACACACAGGTGTACAATGTACATAGCACTGAGTACTCGTATACTTGTGCGTATAGTTTTACTGGGGCAATTAAATCGTTTCACATCCATTTTCAGCAACTAGTGCGAGTGCATACCTCGCTGCCATTTATGCAATTTATGTCGTGTTTTGTTTACCATTACACGCGTTTATTATAGACTATTGGTGTCGCATATAAAAGGAAAGAGTGCGCTTGTGTCGTTGTGTGTATGTCAAGGGCAATCTACGGCTGTCACCCGCGTTCGAAAGGCAGAACAGTCACACGGCTTGAATGATGGAAAAGTTTAATTTATTTTCTGGATACAGGATGTACACGATTTTTGCAAATTTTGTTATTAAAAGTGAGATAAATGTTTCAACATCTATCTTGAAGTTAATCGCGATTGTCAAAAGTGTTTATTTTTGAATTGATTTCATAATTTTGAGCGAATTCAGTGTTGGCTTGACTTGTGCTGTCGTGCAAGATAGGTGAATGTCATTCACACTTTAAAAGTTTTGATAAATCTCAATTGGGACTGTTCCTGTACTTTCTTTTCTAATAATTGATAAAACTACAAAGAATCTTTTTGGTTTCTGTACTTTCTTTGGTAATAATTGATAAAACGTCATCTCTCTTCGGTCGGGAAAATGATTTAGAGCCAGTACAAAATAATTTATAGCAAATGACAGTTCTTACAAAATTTCAAAAATAATATTGAATTCAACTCGTTTATCGGACAAAGTATACCCAGACAGCAAACAAGTGTTGCATGGGGCAATGCTGTGTTAAAAATTCCGCCACTTATAAATACTTTGACTTAATAAGAAACGAAATGACGTCACTAATTTTTAGGAACTTGAAAGGCAGTGCGCGAATCATATTTATGTATATATCATATAATCATATTTACTGTCCAAGGCTGGATTTTCCAAATCACAATAGCAAAGTTTTCCATATAAAATTACCCATTGTGAACTAAAATATTTAGGTTTAAGATTAAAAATGATTATTAGTAATCCAATATATCGAAGATTGACACATTGATCATTTAAAAAAAAAGAACACATGACGTTTCGTGTTGTGAGAATGCATTTACTATTGCAACTAGTTCAGTGTACCGAAGTCGAATTGCGATAATTCATTGAGGAACAGTCACAAATTGCTCTATATATGTTTGAGTTGACAACTGTCATGAAATGTCAAAAACGTTGTCTTTCTAACACATTTTCAACTTAAAAGTTGTTAAAATAGCTGCCTTTGTTGTAAGTCGCAGAGATTTCAAACCACCCTACACGGATAGGGAACGAAATGAAAACACAAAATGGCGGATTTGACATTTGTTGTCAACCGTGCTTGTCTTCTAGTAGTTGGTAGTATACAAGATTTCTTAGCCTGCCGGTGAGTGCATCGTATATGACTTGACCAAAGTAGTAGTTCCCAAAAACGTCAGTGTCAAATAAGAAGTGACAGCTAAAAGAATTGTAGAAAAATAAGCGCAAATTTTAAATGGCCTGAGTAGAGTTTCTCTAGAAATTTTTTAAAACTTTTTTTTAACAGAGTGAAAAATACATAACGAAAAGATAGGAGACTTGAAATTTTGTTGTTTCATCAAAAGTTGCTGTAAGAGCTGAAAAGTTTGAGCAGGGATTGTGTACAAAACTCTAATCTGACTATAAAAAAAGTCAGATTTGTTTTAACGTTAAAAAAAAGACAGCCCACCTGTAAAATAAATTGGCTCCAACAAAAGCTTTACTGATCCGCGCAACAAAAATAAAACAAGAAAACTGTCACCTGTCAGTCTTCTATAAACGTAAAGGTGACATTGACGCAGCAAAGATTTTTCTTCTGTCAGTTGCTTGTTTACTCGCCAAATGCGCTTGACTTCTAGTAACATCCTTCCTTATACGCACAGCCTTGTCCTAGGTTGCCTTTTCTTAAGGCAAATGCATAATTTTCTTGTTCTCTGTCTCCACAACATTTTTAGTCATCAAATCCTATTGAGCAGTTCTCTGTTTACCTTGTTCATTCACAAAGTGGCTGCATTTACACAGAGGAGATCGCACAAATTACATTCCTCTGTATTATCCTTGCTATGGGTTCCTCCATATCCGCCCGAAAGTAAAATACAGCCGACCCGAAAGGTTCCGACAAGCCATTATTTCTTGAGTCATTTGGGCCGAAAATTCATGAATTTAAATCCAAAAGTTGACCCCAATCTGGCAACACCTGGTTGCCTTCTCCAGAAATCGCATTCCATCGACCAAATCGTGCACCAACTCCCATTGTAAAGACAGCACCAGCTGCGCCAAAACAATAAAACTTGTTTTCCTTTTGGATAGCGCAATAAATTCCAATGTCCTTTGGTACCTTTTGTCGGGGCACCCACTCGCTCTCAGCCATCTAAGACACTGTGCGATACAATCAGCCTATTTGCTTGATTAAACCGATCCGAATCCATTAATTCCGCTGTACGCTCTTGCGGTGCTGCTTTATGTTCTGTGGAATATAATATCCACAGTACTCGTAGGGCACGTTCTCAACTGAGCGCCTGAGCGAAGAGACCGCAAAAAGACGCGTGGCTAAGGTACATTTCGTAGACAGTGACAACGAGCATATATGCAGCAACCTATAAAGCATGTCACGCCCACTAAATTTGTACCACCAGGGTCACCGATCTGTGTGCTCCCCTTGAATGCGATTTCCTCTTCGAGCGCGCAAGGGAACTCAGCGAAATGTGACACGTGAGGCATCACAGCAGCTAGGCAGCCAGAGAAGTGCTGTTGTAAACTGCTTGGCAAATCGAGTATAATATTGAAATAGCGGTACCGAAGCGGTATTCTAATTTTCATCCCAAATCAGCCGAGTGGAACTTTATTTCTTGTTCTTGCCTGCGAAGCGGAAGCAACGTGAACGAATGTGAAACCAAGACGCCCGACCGACCGACGACGACGACGACGAGGGAGAAGAGGAAGAATTATGTTACAGAATTTTAGAGCAGCACCCCAGGTGAATGGCTTCGACGACCGAGAAAGATCACTGCATCGACCGGCGGCGCGGCGGTCCGCCATAGGTCTGCATCTGGACAATGGATTGCTCGCCTTTAATATTTTCTTTTCTTCTTGGCGTGTTTGGCCAGACAGAGCGTAGCAGCGGCGGTGGCTGCTGGCAAACTCCATTCTCTTTGTGGATGGAATGGATTAATGAACTTTTGACGGAGCGAAGCAGAGGTGCAAACGGAGTTTAAACTTGATATGATTTGACCTCAAAACAGCATTGTGCCGGAGACGGACTGACATAAAGGATTTTTCACACTCTACCGGCACCCGAACAATGAACACGATCGGTGAGTTCATGGCTAAACACGATGAATGTGCCACGAGAGTGCCACTGGGCTTTAGTCGAAAGGGCAAAAACTAATCTGAGGACCCCCTGGAGTTGTGTTCTGGTTTATGGCGTCTTGATGTGCTGGAGTATGGGCGGCAACGAGTTGGAACGAGTTTTGGATGGCTCAGGGTAGCCGCTTTGAACTAGCGGTACCGTGTGCGAAAACGAAAAATGGAAATGGAAACGTGGTGAAAAAAGGCCAACGGATGGAACAATTTTCTTACCCACTGTAAAAATTCCAATGAACTTCGATAAGAGCCGCTTCCAAGTACTGAGCAAGCGGATGTTTGGACGAAAAGATTAGATAAAGTTTTAAATACTCGGCAATAAGAAGCGCAGACTGAAAAGATACAAATTTAATTATTTCCGGACGTCGCTAATATTACACATAGAATCTGAATCACTTCGTCAAAGTCTGCTCAGTAGTGTTGAAGACAAAATTCTTCGTATCTGTTGGTGTCCTGTAGATTTCGAGGCGTGGAACGGCTGAACTTCCATACCGTCCGGAAGGTTCAAGTCTCTACTCCGCTCCTGTCGATTTTCATTGTTTGACAGAGCCAAATGTTTCGATCTGACATCTGAACGTAGATTCATCCGGTTTTCCAGGATGATGTTGGAGAACCGTAAATTCATTCGGTTTTCCAGGATGATGTTGGAGAATTCCCTCTTCAACGCCACTGAACCGTTCAATAACAGAAAAAGTCTTGAGCCAGGCAATTCGACTTAAAGCTGAACATACTCTTGTGTAATGCGTTTCGAGCTCAGTAGACTATTGATCAACTCATTGTTGAAGATCCCCGATCAACTAGAATGATTTTAACAAAAGAGTCGACTGCTCAAGGTGCGGACAACTGCGTTTTTGTCGTGGTTGCTCAGCGAGTTGATACCTCCGACCCTCGTTTACTAGACTGCGAATCAGATGTTGAGCAACGCGTTGATCGCACTTTACATCTGACAGCTACAGCACACTTTGAATGTGAGCAACATCAGCTGTAGCGCCCTCAGGGGTATTTCGTCAGTCTGAACACAGCTCACGCTAAGGAGGAATTCCAAAACTAAATAGATTATAGCGTGTAGCAGATCATTTTGAGATCGGTGCTCAACGCATTGCACAACTATGAGCCTAAATCACGAAGAGCTCGTAAATGCGTTCACTTGTTGAGCAACGATTTTCCACCACGTTAGTTGAGCGAGGTTAGAACCATTTCGAGTCAAATGCATTCAGTTCAAGTTCAAATAGGTGCGCTTCGCTCGAAGTGTGCGACAGGCTTTTTGTTATTCAAATCCCTTTATTAAGTGGAACGCGTTTTCTCTGCGTGTGCATAGCGAAGCCAGACTAGGGCAGACTTAAATCTGTAGAGCGACTTAAGAGACGCATAATATACGCGTAAAACATCTCAAACGTTTTGACAGCTGACTAGGAATAAGCCGGCTTAATCGGCTGGGATTTTTGGATGATGTTGCGTCGACGGATACGTCAACGCTAATTGATTTAAAGCGAGTTGCAGTTCCATATCGTTGCAAAAAAAAAACTTTTTTACCCTACTGGACACAGGGAGGGTTATGTATTTCGCGCGTATTCTTTGTCCGTTCCACGTGACGCCCTGTAGCCTAAACTGCTTGACCGATTTTGAAGAGTGAGGTGTCATTAGATTCTCATTCTTACCCGGAGTGTCATAGGCTAAAAATATAAAAAAATGTATTTAAAAAAAACAAAAAAAAAACCGACTGACTAAAAAAAAGGACAAAAAAATGAACAAGACACATTCAAGTTTACCTAACTATTTGGCAATCGGGGGGTACTCATATTTTTGCTAGGCTGTGTAGGTAGGTACAGTCTCCGATTTATCAATTAGTTAGGTAAATTTGAATGTGTAGTGTTCATTTTAAGTTCTTTTTTTTTTAGTCAGTCGGGTTTTTTGGTTTTTTAAATAATTAATTATGTTTTTTACTGTACAATTCCACAGACAGGATGGTTTGTGATTGAACTGTCATCGGTGTTTTGAAGTATGAGCTTCTACTCCAGTTTGTGAACATTGTCAACGGATTCAACGGACGTACAGACGTACTAGAAAGTAAACCAGTTTTATTTGTCGCACTTTTTTATTTAATCCATTTGCCAGTGAAAACGTTGCCGCAACGGGCGCTGCGTACTTTATGCGTTATGCCCTTCGAGGGGTAAATCGGTGCCTTGTCCATTTTTAAATGTAGTGACTAGTGAAGTGACACTTTGAAATGGCATCTCTTTACTTGGGAACAATTTGTGGTTAGAAACACTCTGAAAATTGTGCAATGTCGCCTCGTTAAAAACTTACAGCTTATTGCTTGAACGCAATTTAAATGCAAACGGAATTGCACGAGTTGAAAGACATTGAACTCATTCGCAACTGCATTTAACATTTGACAGCTCGTGCGACCTGCAGCGTCACTATCCATAGGGTAGTACGCGACAACGTCAGTGTCAAATATGAAGAAGAAAAAACCAAGTGACAGCTAAAAAACTTGTAGGAAAACAAAACAGAAAGAATTTTAGAATTGAAAACTGATGTTTATCACATGTATTAGGTAAAAGAAGAGCGATTAAAGTAATGGGAACTGTGCGCTATTTGTCAATATTTGAACAAAACACTACTCTGGCCATTACAAAACGGCTTTGTTATCCTACAAGTTTTTTTTGACCAAAACGATAGCCCATCTGTGAAAGGATGGGCTTCGCGAAACACTCTATTGGCAGTTGAATGTCACTGTCCATTGGCAGTTAAATGTCAGTTGAGTAAAAGCTGGCAAAGCATCCCTGTATGCAGGACCTATAGGTGCCGCCGATTTAGTAACAAAGCCTTAAAAAATCACGAACACCATGACACATTACAAATTACAAGTAGTCTGACAACTGCTCAATTATATAAATCCCCACACCGTTGGCTTGTAAACATTTGAGAACTTTGACAAGGCCACTAACAGCCTGCAGTTCTCCCTAATTATACCGTCTCTTCAACCCAAATTCAATTCATTATTCACTTCTACCCGTAATCCGCAGAAATGTCAATAAATCATGCGACGTCAAAACCACGGACACTAGCATATAATTACGCTCGTCTATTTATATCCCTCCCCGTCATACAAGAAACCTTACCCATCTTTACGAATTCAAATAGATGCTAATGCCTTCTTCAAATCCAGAAAGAAAGAACACATAATTCCATGTCCCATGGGAGTGCAACAGCAGTCCAGAGTCTGTCTTCCATTCCAGCCAGAGAGAGGGCAAAAACCTTAACCAACATCACGCAACATCTGAGCCAACTCTGTACAAGAGCTACGAAGAACGGGTACGAGTACGAGTACGTGTATCTGTGCCCACAATAAAACCGAGGAATTCCACCAACAAATGGAGACTCGTCCGCGGCAGTTCCTACCTACCTTTACGTGTCGTGGCGGAAATGAAATACGGCTGCATGAACTTGAGATGAAGAACTGTGTCCGCATCCACACGGTACTACACGTGTTTCTTTTTTCTTCTGTCGTGATCGTGGCAAGATCACAACTGGTATCTAGGCAAAGGCACAAACTCAAGTCGCAGTGCAGTGACTCCAAACGAAGATGAAAAAGTACCTACACGTTAGCGAACACAAAATTGTCATTAGATATGGTTATGTGGTGCTCCTGCCCGCCCATTTCCAGTTGGGCTCTGTTTACACTTGAGCGTCATTTTCTATTAGCGGCATCGGCTCTGGCAACTGTTTAAATATTTGAAGCGGGCGAGTGTTGCACTGGAAAAATTGCCTACAAATACACCCACCTACGTCGAACATAATTGTATAATTGTATCGTATACGTTACTGTTTCCAGATAATTGCGCCGAAGATGTTTGCGTACACAGCTTGCGGATGACACAACAATCAGTGTAAATGGGTTAATTGGAAATTCCAGTAGCTTGTTGAGGAACTGAAATTAATTATGTGGAGCAAGTGCGTGTCTTTTTGGCGAGAGAAATGTCAAGATTGCCGGATTACCTTCTCAAATCTGTTAGTCACAAACTCACAGAGCAATATTCGACGTGTCGTTCTTATCAGAGACAAAACATGTTGAAACAACGAGGTGACGTATGTCAAAGGTACCAGCTTTTAAGTGATTGTAAATAATGGAATGTACAAAGTGATTGTGGTGTTGCTCGATTTCTGGAATGCAGTCGGAGTCTGATAGTGTGATTTACAATCAATTGTGTATTGAATGACATCAGGTGGGAAGTGACGTTTGATTCTTGAAAATTTAGCGACAAGAGGCTCAAATTAAATAGTTATATACAACGTGCTCAGGAAATCAGTCTTAACTCCTGCGTATTGCTGTTGAAAGCAATATCAATTTAGTCATCAAAGTCTGAGTATTTCCTAAATGAAATAGCAAATGAGTAAACGTATCAGTGTCATCTTAAACACTGATATCACAGGTGTAGTTTGCAAATTAGTACAACGGAGATTCGCATTTCATTCTCTTCGAGTTCATCCGAAGAAAAATTGATGTTCATTCGGGAATCGCTGGCGAATCCCAGCTACAAAACCGACGGGAACGTTATTTCCATAAACTTACACAGGATACACGTTTCTTCAACCATTTCGTTCGGTTGATCTAGTGACAAATTCCAATGGAAGAATCAGCAGTGATTCACTAAAACTCGCGCGGATGAATAAAATGCGAACATTTAGAGGGAGATTATGAAAACTTTTTGTGGAACGATTTACTAATTGTAAAAATTATAAGTACTGAAAGGGTGCATCACAGCTTTTTAGTTTTTCTGTAAATATTTTAAAATTTGAAACCTGTTCCTTAAGGCACCAAGTGACAAAGAACAGAAACTGAAACAGAACAGAAAGTTGTTTCGTTCTGTAGTAAATTCTGGTTCTGTTTACGTTGCTCGCTCAGCTACACAAAACTGAAACAGAAACAGACCAATAAAAACATGTAGCTGTCGCAAAATATTGAGTGACGGTCATTATACATTATTTGGTGATTTCTCACGAAATCTATTATACTCTCCTCTTCGTCTACTAAACACTTTTTTTCCATTTTTTTGTTTGTTATTCATACGTGGTCATCACAATATACAATAGTACGATGCGAAACAAACAGCCAGATGACAGATGCGGAAAAATCGAAACAAAAAAAAAACGTACCCCCACTATAAATTGGCTGGCAGCAACAGAAACAATCAATGTAGACTTGTTTACGTTCTGTCGTCAAACAGCCATTTTTCTGTCGCTAAATTATGTTCTGTTCCTAATTCTGTTTCTATTGCAAATGTATGGGATTCTGTTTCTGTTCCTGTTTCTGTTCTTTGTCACTCGGTTTGATTGTCAAAGACACTCAAATGAATTTTTGCATGGCAACGCTAACTTTGTAATGGAATTATATAACTTTCGTTCTTTTTTACTAATCAACAACCAAAAAACGATAAAACGATCATCGTTTAATGTTGCTTTACGTTACTAATTCAACTGCCAAATACTATCCTCGAAACGATTCGATTGAATGATGGCTATTTTGCAATCGTTTCATTGTTTTTGGTGTATTTTTTTTGGCAGTTTTAGTTAGGCTTTAGAGAAGTGAAACAATATTTTACGGAAGACACCAGCCTATGTTCTCTTTGGAGAGTACTTGCTTTTATCGAAGTTGTAATAGAACGCATTCTTTGGAAAAAGATGGTGGTTGCATTTCTTTTTCGAATATCAAGTTAATTTGATTTGTTTGATTTTTTTAATTGCATGCAGTAATACAATCATAAAAAAACATTCATTGAATTCTTTGTTACAACTCGATCCTTAGCAATAAAACGTTTTAAAACACTCTTGTGCATTGACTTATTATATATGGACTGCTAGTAGCCAACTTCACGCATGTTCCAAAAATACAGAGCGCTACTGTTTTACAGCGGAAAACAAAATAAACTTGAAACGTCCAAGTTTACTTTCATTACAAATTTGCATGTAAAGGGTGATTTTTTAAGAGGTTTAGAACTTTTTTTTAAAAAAAAAACACAAAAAATTCGAAAAAATGAATGAAATATTTATTTGAATCGATAGTTTGAACCTTGCAATTTAATGTTTAAAGATAATTTCATGCAAATGTTGACCGCGGCTGCGTCTCAGGTAGCCCATCCGCTGAGTCCAATTTTGGCATACTCTTTCACACATATCGGCCGGTATCTCACGAATGAATGCATGGATGTTGGCTTCCAGTGCGTCAATCGAAGCGGGCTTGTCCCTATACACATTAGCCTTGGCATACCCCCACAAAAAATAATCTAATGGTGTCAAATCGCACGATCTAGGCGGCCAATTGACCGGCCCGAAACGTGAAATTAACTGTTCACCAAACTCGCCTCGCAATTGCGCCATTGTTTCGCGTGCTGTGTGGCATGTGGCACCGTCTTGTTGAAACCACATATCATGCAAGTCAAGAACTTCCATTTCGGGCAAAAAAAAGTTTGTTATCATCGCTCGGTAGCGTTCACCATTGACAGTAACGCTGCGATTCGCATCATCTTTGAAGAAATATGGCCCAATAATGCCGCCGGCCCATAAACCGCACCAAACAGTGGCTTTTTCGGGATGCATTGGTAGCTGTTGCAATGCTTCTGGCTGATCTTCACTCCAAATGCGGCAATTTTGCTTATTTACGTACCCATTCAACCAAAAATGAGCCTCATCGCTGAACACAATTTTTCGATAAAAAAGCGGATCCTCGGCCAGCTTTCCAAGAGCCCATTCACCAAAAATTCGGCGTTGTGGTAGGTCGGCTGGCTTTAGTTCTTGCACCAGCTGTATCTTAAAAGGCTTTACGCCCAAATCCTTCCGCAAAATTTTCCACGTAGTGCTGTAACAAAGGCGTAACTGCTGGGAACGGCGCCGAATCGACATTTCGCGGTCTTCTGTCACACTAGCTGATACGGCCGCAATATTTTCTTCACTACGCACAGTACGTAAACGTGTTGGTGGTTTAATGTCCAACAAAGTAAATTTGGTGCGAAATTTGGTCACAATCTTCCGAATAGACTGCTCAGAAGGTCGAGAATGCCGATCATAAAATGGAAGCAGCGCGCGATGAACATTTCGAACCGAGCACGAATTTTGATAGTAAAATTCAATAATTTGCAAGCGTTGTTCATTTGTAAGACGATCCATGGTTAAATTGCAAACCAAACTGAAGCTGTTTGACAGTGACACAAGGTACTAAACACACGTCAGCTGTCAAAACCAGTGTTGCCAAAACCAAACCAGCTAAAAAATCACCCTTTAGTATTAGGTATACCTGCGTTGACAACTAATGTAGGATTGGTTAGTGTTTTTTTTTATTTATTTATTTATTTACCAATAGATGTTTCTATATTAACAGCCTTATTTATTAGAATTTGCTAAACACACCTAAACTCCTGTATAGTTATGCAGTGTATAAGTATTTATACACCCTTCCAAGAATTCTTATTTATAAAACATTTTTCCATGCACACAGGGCTTGCGTCAAAAAAGGTACTGAAAAGGAAAAATCTATTACATTTATCTGTCCGAAAAGATAAAATAAAACTAAGCAGCTTGTGCGAAATGCAAATTCAAATACAAATAGGAAAAGGAATTAAAAAATTTAAAAGTAAAAAGAAAAGGAATGATTTGGGACTCCTAAATAACGGAAGTCTTATGCAAATAAAAACGAATTTTTAAAACAATTTGAAATATCTCATTTCTGAACATATTTCTTATCGAGAAAACTTTTAGAATCTT
This sequence comes from Cheilosia variabilis, assembly GCA_951230905.1. Lineage (NCBI taxonomy): Eukaryota > Metazoa > Arthropoda > Insecta > Diptera > Syrphidae > Cheilosia > Cheilosia variabilis. The sequence goes on along the minus strand of OX579677.1, from coordinate 4,054,884 downwards.
TAAAATTGAAAGTAAAAATGTCGATACAATCCATCCAATTAATTATTGATTTCATTTAAAATAAAATGTGACAGATTTTTAAAGTCAAAATGACATCTGACATTCGATATTATTTCACCTCTATACAAGCTCTATACAACGTCCAAGCGCGTTTAGCTTATACAAGCTCTATACAAGGTCGAACATTTAAAAAAAAAGAAGGTTTTTGCGTATAGAGGCAATATAAAGGGTGCATAACGTATTACGTAGTAAGAGAAAGATATTGTATTCGTACAAAATTTCGAACTCGAGATGTTAATCAATTCTGACATTTAGATGATAGGCGAACTCAAAAAAGTGGGTCGCAAAATTCTATCCGTCTGTCTGTCTGTCTGTATGTCCCGAGGCCTACAGCCTAAGCAGCTGAACGGATTTCGTTCAAACTTCGGATTTAAAGTTTGGGGGCTTACAGTTCGGGGTTGTTTTTTTTTTGCATGATTACCTCAGTATTAATGGTACTTCCCATACAAAATTTTCATACCAGTTTGATTTGTTCGAAAACGGCTCTAACGATTTCAACAAAAATTGATATGTAAGCTTAAGTAGGTGAGGTAAACATAACTGCGTACTCAGTTTTCCCGCAAAAAAATCGAGTAACGGTACTTTTGGAATTTGGACATATATCTCGAAAACGGTCCATACGATTGTAACAAAAATTCATTTCTTAGGTAATAACTCAGTTTTTCTCTGTATTATCGTAAAATGGATTTTTGAAAAGAGTCATTTTTGAAAAATATAATTTTCCCTAGTTTACCTCAAAACGGCATTTTGACCAAAATGCAAACTTAGAGTAAAATTGATGTTTTCAAAATTATTGCGTCCTTAATTTTCAATTCGAATCACTGGAAACGCTCACTTTAAAAACTGCTCATATCTCGAAAACCCCATTTTCGATTTCGATAAAACCCTAAAAACCAAGTAATGCTTACATCCCGAACAATAACTTGTACTCGGTTTTCAGCTAAATAGTTAAACAATAGTAGTTTTCAAACTAAACATCAACATGCAATATTTGGTATTGTTTTGTCTGCCAAATTTTACAAAAACCACTTAAACGATTTTGACCAAAATACATATTAGAGATAATATAAGTATTCTAAATAAGATCCCGTACTTAGTTTTTCTCAAAAAATTCGAACAAATCAATTTCTTAAACATTTATCAAAAATTCCTACCCAAATTCCGATCTGTATTCACATATTTTCGGTATAATTTTGAAATAATAACAATGCCCCAACATGGAATAACAGCTACGTAAAACTTTTTTAAGCAAATATTACCAACTTGAAATTTGTATCAACCATATTGAATGTGCACCCTAAAAATATTTCCAACAACTTGGAGCTTACACAATCAGCAACTCCCACTTCATTTACATTAAAACTTTTGATGAACGAGAAAGTTACGTTCGACCCAGTCGTGCACTTTATTTTATTTTAGTTTATGGGTCAATAAGTAAGAAATTTTTATTTCGTTTTCTTTTCTAAAATAATAAAATATTGCAAAATTAATTTCAAATCACTCTTTGTAGCTTTGCTTCTTTTCAATAGATGACGCTCTTTTGTTTACACGTAACTATGGAAACTAATCTCTTCGGATAAGATGTCGCTCTTTTGTTTGCATGTTTGTCTTTCTATGGAAATGAACTTTTTTGCTTACGTTGCTATGGCAATTTAAACTTGACGGCGGCGTGTGCTTCTTTGCTAGTCCGCTGTAAAACAGTAGCGCCTGTGCTGTTTCGGAACATATTTTCTCGCAGAAGTATATGAAAATTACATTTTACTAGCTGTCCATATTTAGTATCATAGACAAACCATACTGAGACCCCCAACTCACAATCCTCTTGCCGCTGGCCCCCTCTGTTTTTTTTCAAATTCGCCATTTTGTTTTCCTATCGGTGTTATGTCAAAAATGAATCCCTGTGACATGCAAAAACATACAAAAAATGCAAAAATAAATGCTGCCAACCTCGGCAACCGTGGGGAAATGTGAAAGAGTTCGGGAATTCCACATTTTTTCATTACTGAACGCCATTGGTTAGTTATTAAAAATTGTTAAAAGGCGAACAATTTGATTTGTTTGGTTAGTAAAACTATCTAAAGTTGATGTTCTATATACTAGAAACATATTAGGACAAACATGGCTGTGTATTTTCCGCTTTTGGATATCATTAACTTCGATTTCGTGTGTAAATTTTTCTTAAATAATGAAGAAAATTTGCTCAAAATGTTTTCATTTTCCCTCAACCAATCTACATTGTTAATTTTTCATGAACATTTTAAGCAAATGTGCACTTATTTAAAAAAAAAATATTATTCACACGTAACGAACAATTTCAAATTAAACGGATAAAATTCTATGAACACTGCCAGCAAGTTTGCCCACAGCGGAAGTGTCTCATATCTCCTGGGAGTGTGTTGGTCAGCCGGAAGTTTCGTGGCATTTGTCAATACGAATTTCTATGTAACAATACTAGCGCACCAAATCGTGACCACTCCGTAAAAATATAGCTTGTAGCTTGTAGGCTAACGGGAAATCGGAACATCGGATGATGTTATATGAAGCAAACTAAAAACGATGTCGTTTTGTTAAATCGTTTCGACGGCTATCGTTTCATTAATATTTAAATTCGAAATTCCATACCGCCATTTTGTGTGGTCTGGTAGCACTCCTCTTGAAAATGACATTTAGGAAAGATGCCCGAGATAAACAAGGGTTTCTCGACGTTAACGATATTCTGGCAACTATATTTCTTTATTGGCAAAGGGATTTTGGAAAGTGCGGAGTCTTTGCGTAAACTACCAGACTAAATTTGATCATTAGCAAGGCCGAACGACGAAAAATGTCTCAATTACTCCCTTCGCCACAAACTACAAGCACCCACCTATTTGAAATTAAATTTTGTAGCCGCAATTTCAAGGTAAATATTTATTACCCAAAGTGCTTTTTACACAATTAGTAATTTATGTACGTACTTCAGCTATACGCGCACACAAACCTGTTGTATAAATAAGTTCACACTCCTGATAAGATAAAAGCAAATAAAAAGTTTCTAGTGAAACATATGACTCACATTTATAGCCTGAACTCAGCCACTTGTTGCTCATTTTTTTTTATTTCAAACTGGAATACCGTACAATTGATTAAGTATTTAAATAAGTAAACAGAAAAAGCCGTTTAAGGCACCAATTGAGTCATGTGAAAATTTTTGGACTTCCTCTTTCTGTTTGCGAATCGAAATTAAAATTCGATAATTGGATGGTAATTTGCCATCGGGCAGTTCTTTTCGAACAACAATTCCCATGAGCGCAGAATTTTTATTTCGAATGGGGATTTCCTTGCTTATAATCGGAAATTTCTCTCCGTTTCCAATTGTTCAAATAAAAAAGTATATAAGCTTTTTTTTTACTGTTGGGTCTGGCGGTTTTAAATGACGCGCTTTAAAACAAAACCAAAACCACTTATACGCGCCATTGTTTGCGTTAGGTTTTACAATTTAGATAAATTCTAATGTCGGGGTTGTAGTTACATAGATAAACACATTTGTGCGTTCTCTCTCTTATTTTTTTTGTTTCTTGGCTTACCTTAATTAAGAAGTTAATGACTTATGGTTATGATTTGTTTGACCACTTGAAAGATGCGGGTCAGGCGGAGAGAATGAATGAAATCGCTGGTGAGATGTGGCGATGGGTTTTTGGTGTTCTCTAGCGGATGTTATGGAATGGATTCCACAGGAAGTGGTTTGGACATAAATTCGAAAATATAGGTCGTCGAGTTCAAAGGTGGTTGAAATCGGTTTGGAGAGGACAGCTGAATATTTTCGGAACAAAGTTTGATGTATTCTGCGATCGTGGTGAAGATATTTCTGCAATTAGTAAATTTGTTTGTCTGTTTGTGGGTCTGTTACGGAGTCACGTTAGAACTTCTCATCGTGAGTTTCTTCTAGAAGTGACAAAAGGTTTAAGGGAGCAACATTTCGCTTTTATTCAGAAGGTATATGACTTTGAAGGTTTTTGAAATTAATTCGACGACTTAAAAGCTTTGGGCCTGGTTTGTTCAATCTTGGTTACATTTTACCATCGGTTATTCCAGCTGGTAATCATCGAATGTGTTTGTTCAGCAAAATATTAACCAGAGAATCTACGGTTTGGTTAGTTAACCCAAGAAATCGACAACCAGCCGATTTTGCGCTGTTAACGAGATTTAACCAATGATTTTCTAGAATTTCGTTTATTCAACTATATTCAACAAAACTATTTGTGGAACAACAACTTTTTGTAGAATATTGCGAGCAATCTTGTGCGAAAAAAAATACAAATAATAAAGGGTTTTCCAATAAGAGGTGTTATTGTGAACGACCCGCTATTTCGGTAGCTGTCACTTTTGAAGCTTTTATTCTTTGACATTTGACAAGTAGAAACTACGCCATTACATTACAAAAATGGAACGATACACGCTTCAACAACGCATTGAAATTATGGAAATTCACTACAAAAGTGGTGAAAATCTTGCAGTCACAGTTCGCAAAACTAAAGCATTTTTTGGTCGTCGATGATTAATGATTTTTTTATGGTCGGAGTTGGATGGTATTGATCTGGATAACGTTTACTTTTAATAAGACGGCGCTACGTGCCACACAAGCAACGAAACCATTGATCTTTTACGGGAAAAGTTTCCGGACCGTGTTATCTCTCGAAGAGGTGATCACAATTGGCCAACGAGATCTTGTGATTGAACACCTTGCGACTTCTTCCTTTGGGGCCACGTGAAAGATAAGGTCTACGCCAACAGCCCAGCGTCGATTCAAGACAAAATTCGTGAGGCTATCGAGGACATGGGGCAGCCACTTTGCGATTTGGTTATGGAAAATTTCATGAAAAGGATATGGTCCTGTATGCGTGCTCGTGGTGGCCATTTGGCTGATGTTGTTTTTCATTATTAACGGCATACCTTCCTCTTTATTATGAAATAAACATCGGATCATTTATCTCAAAAAATTACATTTTTCTTTGAATACCAAAATAACACCTCTTATTGGAAAACCCTTTACAATAATTAAAGTTATATATAACGCAAGATGGAGCGAAGGCCCTGACCTATTAAATCTGTTCGGTTAATTTAACGTTTTCAACTGACAGATGTATACAAATACAATACACTGCACGCCATTCTGTGGATGGTGAGGGTACAGACAGGTTCCCAACTTCAGCCGGATGAATTAAGATTACTTTCAACATTTTTGTTCTTTGACAGTTCTCATAAATTGAGAAAATATTAAGAGAATGAGAAAATAGGTTCGTTCGGGTACTTTTTTGCAAACGTAAAACTATTAAAAATTTGCTAAGAAACTGTGCGAATACGACCACGTACTGAGAAAATTAAAAAAAAAAATGAGAAAGAAATCCATTTCCCCTCTTTTAATTTTTTCGTAATTTTCTACTCGCCGAATTTCGACTTACTGAAAAATGAAAAATGAAAACTGACAACTAAGTGACAGCTCAGAAGTTTGGCAAGTAAAACTCTGTTTATTTTCGTCTTCAATGATGTCGGAGGAAGAAGTTGTAATCGAATATTCTTCTAGGACATATCAGCGCATTCAAAATGATATGTTTAATAGGTATTTAGCTTATAAAAAATTCAATTGCAACTTATTTTGTAGATGCTGCATTTTACGATAAAGTCAAAATGAAATTTCTTCAACTTTTTGCAAGAAAACCGGTCACGTACTTCTCTTGAAATTGAGAGATTACTCTCTCGATTTTTGATATTTGACATTTTTCATTTTTCTATGCTGAGTGAGAGTACACGAACGAACCACATGATTGCGACGTTCGAAGACGAAATTGAGATGAGGCCCAATAATGGGTTAACAATTTTTATTGGTTGTTGTACTGATTCAGTTTTGTTCTTAATTACTAGCTTATTGTCTCCTGTGTTTTTTATAAATTCCTACATCATTTGATTTTGATATTTATTTACTCAACTATGAAAATATAATATATTATATATAATATAATATTTTATAATATAAATTCATTAATAAATTACCCAGACAAAAACACAAGGACCCAGAAAAAAAAGTAACCATAGATTCGGCTAATCACCGAATTGACAAATGAACTGGAAAAATGGAACGATTTGTCGCAATTCTATGGTTTGGTGACCGAAGTGAAAAAACGGTGAACAAACACTGATTGGTTATCACTGATTTGTAATCATCGGCTAGACCAAATCGATGGTAACCTAACCAAGGATTTGACCAGCTGTGAACAGACCGGCCCTTAGAGTCTCCAACGTCGTTATTTTCAGTACTACTCGATCTTTATCCTTGGATAGACATTCACAATGGCTTGAGTTGCTTACGAGTCATTTCTGTGTAAGCTGAAGAGAGACGTGAAAAAAGAAGCCATCGCTTTGGGAATTGGTCTGTTCTTGTCAAACGCGGAGGCTTTATCAACGAATTTACTTCCTCACCGATCTCAATGATGGATCTTGGGGACACCAGCTTTGATGGAAGTGTTTTGCATGATGGTAGATCCTGTGGTATATCATTAGACATAGTGTGGTCTAGCTCGCTGCGACTGTCCTCGAACTTTTCCTAACCTTGCAAGGTATCTTTCCGGGCTAGTTCAGTGGTTTTCACAATAATCCGGTTATATCAGCAAGAGTGCGACTTCTGATCGAGTGCAACTTGAACTTACCAAATCTAGAGTGGAGGGGCCATTGAGTAGTGGATGCAGTGTTTGACTCTGGTGTGTGTTTGTATGTTCGAACTATAGCGGTCACAGCTTCTTACTCCATAATACACCAAAAAGAAGGGTTCTGCTGATTTAAGTCTGAGTGTGTCAAAGTTTTGAAATCCTTTTCAAAAATACATTTGAACAGGAAAAATTAGAAATAATTTAGTACAATTGAGTCGGCGCAGTGGCTTAGTGGTTAGTGTGTTGGACTCCTAAGCGAGGGGTCCAAGGTTCGAATCCCGAAAAAAAAAAAAATTCCAAAGGAAGGTTTTTTTCAACTGCAGCACCTCCCGTCTGACAAACACCCGAGGGTATAACTGTCATGAAATAGCTTAGAATTTGGCGGTTTGGACTCGGCATAAAATTGTAGATCCCTTCCATTCGTCCCAAAAATTAAAAACTCACATAGGACCTGTTGGGCCAACGATTAATTTATTTATTTCACATATACCAATTTTTCCATCTTTCCCATCTCAGAAGCATTTGCTTTGTCGAAAGCGGTAACCAAATTCGATTTTCGACAGCAATTTTGACATATGGTTCAAACGTCCCAATTCCATCGACTAAGACGACACCGAGCAAGTTGTTATTACTCTGTTGCTGGTTGAGGAGTTCTATAGAGAAAGAGCTTTTGTAGTTTATGAAGCTTGCACTTTAATTTTGAAGCTGTTAAAATTTCGAAACGTTTCTATTTGAAGAAATAGGTTTATCGGTGATTCACGAAAACCTCGTTTTAATTATTCAGTCCAAGTCCACTTTTCCATCAAATAAGCCTACTCAGTAAAACTCATTGTATTTCGTACAATTGACAGTCATTTGACGTCCTAAAACGACCTCCACATTGAAACGCACAAGTACTCGTATACTCCAACGTCAACAGTGAGTAAACTGTCAAAAAAAAAACCTCGTAACAAATAGGCCCCCTCATACACATTCCGTTGACAAAACTCCAACCCTGTTACATGTGCTAAGTGCTTGCCTGGCTAATTGTTGTGTCACTTGGTTGCCTACACTCACCGCAAGTTGCCAAAATAAAAATAAAATCGAAAATGATGTCATTAGGCAGCAATTTGGCAGTATCGGTCAACTCAAACTGAACTCTGATAGATACCCATCTCGCTCTAAATAGTCCAGCCAACATAAACTCAAAAGCATGCGCTCCAGAAAGCGCACATGACAAGCCTGAAAAAAAAAACCCGCTCACAACGAACAAAAACAACAACATGAACACAACAAACGTGAAGCCAAATGTCGTGATCTGCCAATTTTGCAGTTGAAATGGCTAATTGCGGTCTTGTCAATTCGACCCGAACTAACAAACAGACTTTTTTTCTCGTTCGCTCTCCACGTTTATCCCATTACCATCGCGATTAGATAGAACCCCTGACAGATATAATTTGGCGGGCATTTCTAGGAAATTTTTCCCTCTCTGCAAGTTCACATTTCCGTGATGTTTAAGGCAAAAAGAACGCTGCAGCACGACCTGTGGAATTGTCTTTCGAATTTCTGGAGAAATAACTGTAAGCAATTGTAACTAGAAAACATCATCCTAGTAAGAGACACAATCCAATCCATTTACTGACAGTGTGCGTGGAAATATATGGGCCAACGGTCTACGTTCATGATTAACATCGCGTTTTTTACCGCCTGCAATGGAACGAACACAGAACACACCCGCACGTAGCATAGTTTATTGGACCATAATTACATTTGCGTATGGCGCGGCAATAAATACAAAGCGACATTTGTTTCACTTAAACGCACACAAAACAAAGAATAACACCAGAGTGTAAACAGTGAACCCCGTAGTGTGTGTTGGTTTGATGTGCGGGACGCGGGACTATAATATGAGTTGGCTTTCATGGTACCTACGAGTGTTCTGATCAGATTAGTAACCGTCACTGCTTGTATGCGGAACTATGTTTGACACGCGTAGATATTGAAAGTGACGCGACGGCCTAAGCCGAAAAGCCAGGGGTGTCAATTTCGGTTGAGTAGCCTGATTCAAATATGGGCTGACATAAAAGTCTTGCGCAAAGAAAGATGCGTGCGGACGTTCTTATTTGTTTGACAGTCGAAAACAAATGCAATTGTACCAGAATAAGCGGTAACTACTCAGGGAGCTATTACCGAAACTCTAGACCTCGAAAACTACCAACTTGGTGCTGAATTTCGCAAAAATAATGGGCCTATAATTTTTTATGTGACAGTGGCTAATTTTATATGGAAAATTTTGCCATTGTGAGTTTGTAAAATTTAGGCAGGTCACCAAACATGATTTTTAAGTTCGCGCAATTAATTCCACCGATGAATCAAACAAACCTCTTCACTAAAATTTATAAATACGTGAATTGCCCTTCGTTCTTGTTGTAGCCTGCTGCTACATCCTGCGACAGCTGTGTTTTGTAATTTTTACATATTAATTAGACATTTATTGAAGGTTTACTACTTTGTGAAGTTTGACAGTTGTTGAAACCAAAAACTAACAGCGGGTACATTGTCATTTTTACTTGTTTTTGTTGAAGTTAACAAATCTGTCAGCTTTGCTATTATTAAAGTCGACAATAAGAAAAAATTACTCGGGCTTTAGCAAGTGTCAAATGTAAACGGAAACCCACTTTAGCTGTGTCAAATGCATCACTATTGAGACGACATACGATTTTGACTGAACCACATAGTCGCTTAAGCCAGCTTAATCCCCTGCAAGACTAATATTATTTTTATCTGTCAAATGTCTGTTGAATATTGGTGCCTCTGATTAATTTTTGCATTTAAAATTCGTTTGTAAGTGGTCAGAAACTGCTCATTCGCCATTCAGAGTCAATGATTTTCTGACAGCAGTCGCTTTGAGACTTTTATTATTTTTTTTTTTATTGTTGTTGGATATATGTAATAATATTTTTTTCGTCTTTCTCTCTTTGCAGGTAAGTGCATCAATCCAAAAGGATCTGTTCATCAAAAACTACCACAACGTTTCCACCGAGGTAAACATAATTTCCCCAAAATTTCGTTGCAAAATTTCCCCCCAAAAGTTTGACAATGTACAATGGCTGTGTACGAGGTACTTCACCCCAAAGCAATCATTATTATTCCAAACTGTCTTACGAGAAAGAAATAAACAGAATCTGGTTACCCATGTTGTCGCCCATTATGCAATTTGGAAAAAAATAAATAAACAAAAACTTCCTCCACGATTCAGACAACAGACAACAACTACGGCCATGAATTTGACCGCGGTGGCGCACAGACCTCACTCGAAAATAGCATTAACTTCACGTCACGATTTTTTTGTATAACAAAACTATCAAATTAATTGTTTATAAAATAAATGCGCATTCGTTAACGTACACGGCGAATGCTATTACTATTCACGTAATGGCAAATGCATTCGCAAAGCAACCCAAAGAAACGTGCGACCTTTCGAGAGAAACAAGACGAAACGTCTCATCTAATTCGGAAAGAAAAGATGTTCATGTTACCTGTCGTCTGTCTGATGTAACACGCATTTTGGCTGAGCGGTGTAGTTTCTGCGTCGCACGTCTTACACCCAATGCGATCGCGAATTCCCTGCACGCATTGCAGTATTTTCATAAATTAAGGGACCACCAAGTCCAAGTGCCTTTCGTTGCTGAAGATTATGTCAAATCTGACAGTGTGCGGAATTCAAAATTCGATCAGCACGAAAGCTTGTTTCGTAACACCGGTAGGAGAGGAGAAAAACATTTAATTCCCTTTGTGGACGTTATTCAATACGTACAGCATTAGAAATGCCGAGACGTTGCATTTGGAATTGAAAGCACGCCTTAGGCGTGGTGACAGTGGCAATGTTGTTACACCGAAGAAGAAGAAGAAGAAGAAGAAGCCGATTGCGTAATAGATCGCAGGCAGTTAACCCGGAGATTGTCAAGTCATCAGACACGATGACAGTATGTCACATTGTTGTGCAATCGATCAATGGGCCGTTTTATCAGACAGGCTATCTCTTGTGATGCAACGCACTCGACGCTTGCTGACAGGTGTATTATATTTTACCTCGAGCAGTGCGAGTGATCTAATAGTTGCGCTGCAGAACTGGAATAGATCCGGTAGGGTGAATGATATCACATGAGATTTTTCTTTCCGTCGCCATGCAATAAAGTCTCTGTCTCTGTATTGATTTTTGATTATTGATCAGTCATCAATGACAATACAATCTGTCAAAATTGATGTCTGGTGTAAGCACAGTTTTCTTGACAGCGTGAATCAGTACGAACGCTAAAGTATTCTAGTACTTAATGTGAAGGTACAAGAGGGTTAACTTCTCAAGTCTTGATCTCTTGAGTTAAATTTTATTTTTTGTGACAAAGGGACCTTCAAATTTGAAGACTTCTTCCAACAGTAGAGTTCAAAATTCCTTGTTATTAAACAAAAAGAACATCACCCTGTTTGCAACATGCAAATTTAACGAACTTTTTGAGTACGCGAACTTTATTCGGGCTAAAAATGGTGGCTTAGTTCTCATCGCTCGGACAACTGACCTCGAATCTTACCGCAGGATCACTTCCTGACAGGTGAAAGCAAAAATGTCTCCCCAAGAGAAAAATGCACAGAGGATTGACTGTCAGAATTCAACTGTTGAAACAAATGACTCAAAAGGAACTTAATGAGAAATGAGTGGTCTTGAAAAGCTTCAATTCCAACCGAAGTGTCTGTTACCAAAAGTTGTTGCTCTTTTGGCCATTACATCTATTAAAAGTGGGGAGCCTCTCCTCAATTTAAGCGATTTTTCTCATTCACCAATAAATTGTGATTCAGCATCCATTTTTTGAGACGATAAAAACTTCGAATCGCAGAATAATTTATTTGAAAGAAGTTTTTGTGTACTGCGAGCTTTTGATCTACGCCTCAGAGAGGTATATTTCCTTATTAGAGTCCCACTCACATTATAATTCCTTTTGAAATAATTTTAGATGATTTTGTGGTCTTGCTGCTCCTTGCCGGAAGAAATCCATCCTATAGAACTCTCTCTCTCTCTAGTCCAGTTTCCTTTAATCGAATCGAAGAAAGTAGTAGAGTAAAGTTGATGTGCCGTTTCCATTTCGTTTCTTGGTCTGTTAAAGCGATAATTGAATACAAAAAAGAAAACAGTTCAAAGCAGACACTAAATAATTTGTGCCTATCGCAATTAGGAGCATGAAAAAATATGTGACACTTTAGGTCCATTCGCGTACTTTCACGAGCCAAGCACTAAAAATCTGTCAAACTCGAATAATTGAGCGAAACTCTCTCAGAAAGCTGAAAATATACTCCAAAGTACGTGGATAAACTTCGAGCTACTTTGAGCCACTTACATCTTCGAAATCTAATCCATATCACGAATAAATTTATAACTTACCTTTTTGCAACATTTGAAACGTTCTAGGAGAACATTCGACCACCACCGAATTTTCTTTATTTTCAGATATTTTATGTTTGTGTACAATTGATTTTTAAAACGGATTTTAAATTTGTTTCCTGTCAATTTTGCGCATTTGACATTTTTATCAGTACTTGCCGGTTGAAATTCTCTGAGCTGTTTCGAGCCAAGAGAGGAACTGCTCGTTACTCGTTATTTTGCTAATTTTCTCTTTTTCTGTCAATTTTGATGAGTAGTGCGATTGCGATCGATTTATATCAATTGCGTTCGATTCAAATCGCGTACCCGAACGAACCTTTTATTGACTCTGATTTGGGACATTCGAAACTCCAGTTTAGTAAGTTTGACAACGGACTGTCTTAATGTATTTTAGTTTTTATTGACCTACTCACGTCAACAGTTTTTTTCAATTGACATTTATGCAGAAGTAGTTGACAAATCTAGTACTCAGTTGACATTTCATTTTTGTGCCTGACGTCCCAAAAGCGACGCCAACGACGGATCTAATTTTTGCTTTCAGACAAATCTAGTCGACCTGAAATAAGTAGATTTTTGTGGCACGAACCACTACTAGATAAGGTGTACATCATGATATATATCAGCAGCTAAATTCGAGGGTCTAACAGAATCTAGTAATTTTAAGATCATCTGCTAGGTCCTTAAATTTTTCATAATTGTTTGAGCAAGTAATGAACTAATATACATTGGAAATAAAATAGGACCGAGTGCAGAACCTTGGGGTATACACAGATTGATGAATTTCTGCAACTTTCGTCTTCTATGTTTTATTTTTTAAATAAGATTCGAACTAGCTTAAGAAAGATTCACCAGAACCCAAACTGCACAGTTTATTCAAAAGAAAAGAAAAGCATATTTTTAAACGTTTGGTACAATCGTAAAAGACTTTTCATTATAAATACCAAGGCTGTGAATGAGGCAAAAAAAAAGTTCAAAATAGCATTTTCGGTAGAAAGACTCACTCCAAACCCAAACTGGACTCAAAAGTCGTATTTTCTTTAGATACCTATATCAAAAACATGACCATAACTATGTATACGACTGCCTTTGAACCTTTGAGGACAGAAAATGAATTGGTGTGTAGTTACTTTCGTCTTTTCTATACTACGTTTTTAAAAAGGTTCATCACAATACCGACTTAAAATGCTCCAGGAAAAGTTCCAGAATAAATGTTTTATTAAAAATATGTTAAAGCAATATTTTCTTTATCAAAAGAATTTTCAGTATTCTTACTGATGGGGAAACTCATTTGAAATGTTTCTTCATTAAAAGAAAGGACCTCAAGAAAACATTGCATCTAACCAGTGATTCTTGAATAAATTACTTCTGCGGCAAAAATTACTCCAGAAAATAGGTTCCCAAAAGAAAATATTCTGAGTATGCGTTGATTTTGGCGTTTTTTTTTATCGTTTTCCGCACGCTATTAAATTGAACGCGCATACGTGTAGTATTCACCTTACCCGGGAGTAGACTCTCTGCAGATTTTCTGGCAAATAATTTTCTTTCGACTTGTAAAGGTCTTAATCACGACTTACTGTGTTTTCAAAACTATGAAAAGGCCTACTGAAATCAGTCGAAGTGATCTTGCAACCTCTGCTAAAGGTTGAACTTGTTATTATAAGTAAAGTATGCAAACTCCTCAGTCGGAATGTTTATGGCTAAAAAGGTCCTGAGTAGGAGCTGTAGCCACTTCTTAAATAATCAGTTTCGCCTCACTACCCTTAGAATTCCTAAGTTGCAATCCCACAGCAGCTTAGGAATTCGTATGATGCCTGATAATAGACTGTCGAAAATTGTGGCCCTACCGCCGATACGAGACAAAACTGATTCATTTAAGAAGTGGCTACAGTTTCTAAAAACTGTTTCAAGTATGGGAACATAATTTGCAATAGTTTCTCAACCGTTTCAACACCTGCGGTGCGTATACTCGTACAACATGTTCCAATCGGCAATCGCTTCGAATGCCCTGCATTCACTGCTGACCTCCTTAAAAGCTACCTTGACCAAAGGTTTGTGTAGTACTCACAATTTGGGTTAAAGGGCTATTGATACGGTACCTTTCATTGCAGCGGCTTCCCTCTTCTCCTCTCACAAAGATCACGAACTTTCACTTTCATTTAGGGTTGCGGTTAAGTTATATACAACCTTCACCACTTCCAATTCAAATTGTTGCAAGAACTCATTTGGACCTGAGGGGATCTCACTTTTGTTGGAGCTTACAGTCCGGGGTGGACCACGGGCTCAATACCGGGGATCTGCTCTACTTTAAACCGTCGTAGGGCTACAATATCTGGTCTTAAAATGTATTACAAAAATAGAGTGTGAGCTCATCTAAATTCCATTCGATCCCGCGGCATTTTACAATCCTAAAGAGTTATATGCCTTGATCCAAAATATGGGGTAAAAAACAGTCAAAAGCTGTTTTAACAACTCACAAGGGTGTCCGGACAAAGCCTGCTTCTTATTACATGCAGACAGTTTTTATTTTTTTTATTTTTCGGTTCTAAGGAACATCCTGCTCGACTTAGCGCCTCCAATTCAAAATGGTTTCCTCCAACAAATGACTGTTTTGGCCTTGGTCCACAGAAGCTTTTAGATTTGCATCATATACTCGTAGCTAGTGCCTGTAGGAAAAGCTGTCAAGTACCCAGATATGGCACCAATCAGCAAGTGCTCTGAATTTGGAACTTGTTGACCTTTCAAATGGATTGCCACACAAAATACAACTTCTGGCGTTGGATTGACTTTAGATCGTAAATATCGTAAAGTTCAACGCGACGCCTGAGTAGACCTAGACCTACTCTCTACTCTCACGCGCGTTTAACAACTTTAGAATTTTGAATTGTTCGATTTGACGTCATGAGGTGTGCCGATCTTAGTTAGAGTGGCACAAAACCACAAATGTTTATCACACACAAGTCTTAAAAAGCAATATGATGTTTTTTTAGTGCAAATTAATGAATTTAGTGTGTGAAAATGACGAATACGAATATTTGGAGCTAATACTTATTTCTTTAGATTGTCTCGGATAAAATAAAAATACTAATCATTGGTCTTGCATCTTTGTTAAGGTTGTTCTTTGCATTACTGTTATGAATGATATTTAACTTTCTCCATTATGTAGTAAGAGAAAGATATTGTATTCGTACAAAATTTCGCACTCGAGATGTTAATCAATTCTGGCATTTAGATGATAGGCGAACTCAAAAAAGTGGGTCGCAAAATTCTATCCGTCTGTCTGTCTGTCTGTATGTCCCGAGGCCTACAGCCTAAGCAGCTGAACGGATTTCGTTCAAACTTCGGATTTAAAGTTTGGGGGCTTACAGTTCGGGGTTGTTTTTTTTTTGCATGATTACCTCAGTATTAATGGTACTTCCCATACAAAATTTTCATACCAGTTTGATTTGTTCGAAAACGGCTCTAACGATTTCAACAAAAATTGATATGTAAGCTTAAGTAGGTGAGGTAAACATAACTGCGTACTCAGTTTTCCTGCTAAAAAATCGAGTAACGGTACTTTAGAAATTTGGACATATCTCGAAAACGGTCCATACGATTGTAACAAAAATTCATTTCTAAGGTAATAACTCAGTTTTTCTCTGTATTATCGTAAAATGGATTTTTGAAAAGAGTCATTTTTGAAAAATATAATTTTCCCTAGTTTACCTCAAAACGGCATGATTTTGACCAAAATGCAAACTTAGAGAAAAATGTATGTTTTCAAAATTATTGCGTCCTTAATTTGAATCACTGGAAACGTTCACTTTAAAAACTGCTCATATCTCGAAGACCCTATTTTCGATTTCCATAAAACCCTAAAAACCAAGTAATGCTCACATCCCGAACAATAACTTGTACTCGGTTTTCAGCTAAATAGTTAAACAATAGTAGTTTTCAAACTAGACAATATTTGGTATTGTTTTGTCTGCCAAATTTTACAAAAACCACTTAAACGATTTTGACCAAAATACATATTAGAGATTATATAAGTATTCTAAATAAGATCCCGTACTTAGTTTTTCTCAAAAAATTCGAACAAATCAATTTCTTAAACATTTATCAAAAATTACTACCCAAATTCCGATCTGTATTCACATATTTTCGGTATAATTTTGAAATAATAACAATGCCCCAACTTGGAATAACAGCTACGTAAAACTTTTTTAAGCAAATATTACCAACTTGAAATTTGTATCAACCATATTGAATGTGCACCCTAAAAATATTTCCAACAACTTGGAGCTTACACAATCAGCAACTCCCACTTCATTTACATTCGACCCAGTCGTGCACTTTATTTTATTTTAGTTTATGAGTCAATAAGTAAAGAAATTGCTATTTCGTTTTCTTTTCTAAAATAATAAAATATTGCAAAATTAATTTCAAATCACTCTTTGTAGCTTTGCTTCTTTTCAATAGATGACGCTCTTTTGTTTACATGGTTGTCTTTCTATGGAAATGAACTTTTTTCTTACAAATTTCACTTTTTTGCTTACGTTGCTATGGCAATTTAGACTTGACGGCGGAGTGTGCTTCTTTGCTAGTCCGCTGTAAAACAGTAGCGCCTGAGCTGTTTTGGAACATATTTTCTCGCAGAAGTATATAAAAATTACATTTTACTAGCTGTCCATATTTAGTATCATAGACAAACCATACTGAGACCCCCAACTCACAATCCTCTTGCCGCTGGCCCCCTCAGTTTTTTTTCAAATTCGCCATTTTGTTTTCCTATCGGTGTTATGTCAAAAAAGAATCAGTGTGACATGCAAAAACACACAAAAAATACAAAAATAAATGCTGCCAACCGCGGCAACCGTGGGGAAATGTGAAAGAGTTCGGGAATACCACATTTTTTCATTACTGAATGCCATTGGTTAGTTATTATAAATTGTTAAAAGGCGAATAATTTGATTTGTTTGGTTAGTAAAACTATCTAAAGTTGATGTTCTATATACTAGAAACATATTAGGACAAACATGGTTGTGTATTTTCCGCTTTTGGATATCATTAACTTCGATTTCGTGTGTAAATTTTTCTTAAATAATGAAGAAAATTTGCTCAAAATGTTTTCATTTTCCCTCAACCAATCTACATTGTTAATTTTTCATAAACATTTTAAGAAAATGTGCACTTACTCCTAAAAAAAATATTATCCACACGTAACGAACAATTTCAAATTAAACGGATAAAATTCTATGAACTCTGCCTGCAACTTTGCCCACAGCGGAAGTGTCTCATATCTCCTGGGAGTGTGTTGGTCAGCCGGAAGTTTCGTGGCATTTGTCAATACGAATTTCTATGTAACAATACTAGCGCACCAAATCGTGACCACTCCGTAAAAATATAGCTTGTAGGCTAAGTAACGGGAAGTCGGCCGGAGTTGGTGGTCTCAGTATTGTCTCTGATTGTAATGCTGCCATGCGGACACATGAAAGTTTGCACTGTGTGCGACAATAAACTGCAGGCTAAGCAGTGGCTGATGGAGAGGAAAATTATAAATGTCCATTCTGCCGGGAAATCGTTGCAGACACTCTTCAAGTTTATGTCAATGAAACATAGTTTTAAAATATATATACAATGTAATACTTACAATTTATTTACAATATATATTGTTGAAAATGTCATTCTTACATATTCCTTGTTGCGGAATGAAAATCCATATATTTGATTTTCAACAAAAAATAACACAGTCTGAGGCGAGCAGTGCGCATTCTGTTACGCACTTCGCGCGGCGGCAGTTGGAACGTCCGATCGCCGGTCGCCGGTCGCGCCCCCGCCTTTCGGTTAAGTTATTTCTTTCTTCACTTTCCATACTCAATTCATATCTTATTTGAAAATGAATATCAAAACTAATTATTTTTCTGATATTTTTTCCAAAACTAAGTCTGGAAATAATTCCAGAGTTTGTTTGTTTTCTGGTCTAATCTTCATTTTACTTTCTGGTGCTTTTTCGACGTCTGTCTGTCCTAATTTCCGTAATTTCTGTCATATTTTCCAAACAAAATTCTGCTATTTTTTCCAAATTTGAAAACAATAATAATTTCTGGCATTTTTACCAAAAAAAAAAAAAAATCGCGTAATTTCCGGAAGCCGATTTTGTTTGTCATAGATCAAATGTCCTTAAATAGCTGGAAGCTCCTTCCTGAATTCAAACATACGTTTTGGACTTCTCCTTCTAAACGAATTTTGGTCTTCTCTCTCATATTTGAAAAGTTGTTTATGGATTAAGCCCGTAGACAAATGGTCTCTTTTTCCCAGCATCTCCAGCAATCTATATACGAGTACCTTTTCCTTTCGCTTTATGTTGTCGTAGTCTAAAAAAAACTTTTTTTCATCATTTTTTAAATCAACTTGTTGAAAAGCTGAAAAACGCTTTCTGTAGTTCATACAGGGTGATCAATTGATCACCGCCGGCCTGTTTTGAAAGCAGGACCACAAAAACCTGGCTTGTTAATCAAAATCGTCTTTTTTATCTCATCTCCCTCATGCGTATTTTAGGAAGAAGCATTTGCCGCTTTTATTCCAATCTTTCTTTTAAAAACAATCAACTTCTTTTCGGTTTCCTCTTCTCCATCATCGCATCTGCTGTCAGCTACTACTGACCCGATAACCTCGAATCTAATTCATCTAATACATTTGTCCGCTTTTTTTTCTCATTCACGGCAGCCGTTCTTTTTTTCTATTAAACTTATTCACTGATGTTCACCTATTAGAGGCTTTCAAAACAACAATTTCAATCTGTTCTGTCCGATACAAAGCAACAAAAACGGTCAAAAGTTTCCTCTGCCCCACTCGTTCCTGGTGCTAATCGCATCTTGGTCGCTCCGCCACTTGAATACGTCGATTGTTATCCGAAGAGCAATTTTTTGTTGTTGTTGGTAAGATAGAGTTTTATTTTTTTTAGAGCATCAACAACCTACATTACAAAAAGTGTAGCTATTGAGCGGACGAACATGGAACTGGTAGGCAAATCTAGAACAAAAAAAAAAGAAAGAAAATCAGTTCACTTAACATCTCTGCAGCGTCTTGCAAAGGAGAGGAGATGAGTTTGAGTGAAAAGTGGACACCATTTTATGAAAAGTAAAACCATGCTCGTTGTGCGCTTTGACACAGACCTTCGGTGTTCAACTTCAAGAGAAAGAAACCCGTTTCGGAGTTATAAAATAGTCCAACGACGAGTAGACTTGGTTTTCATTGTTTTGCAGAACACCACTGGATGTGTCTTGGTCATTAAAATAATTACCATGGTCGTCGAGATAACCAGGCATTCGGTTGGATGGACAGAGTGCAATTTGCAGTGCTGCGCGAAGATCCCGGTTGGCCGCTATTTTCACATGCTGCGTACCAGAGGTAAATAAATCCAGAACCATACTCTATATGCTTGGACGGACAGTGTTCTGTGATTGCAACAAAGTGTCGCGCACGTTTCCAGGCAGATAATGGCAATGGAATCTTGATCGGTATGTCATCTATGGAAGATGTAAAATGGTCGACTTAATTAATTTCTTACCTGGCGGCTGTATGCGTTGGATGAATTCTGCGGCCGGTTTTAGGTTAGAATGTTTATAAAATGTAATTGTTGGAGCGTATAGTTGTAATCTACACGACGACCTGACTGCTGCGCCGTTGGCTTCGTTTATTTCTGGAAATGAAAATACCCACAGGTAGTTACATTATGGCCTGGCATAACGTCGGAGTCAAGGTTCCACTATCACTTAAAATAAGCTGCCCTTACTAAGGGGAAATGGTTTGATTTTTCAAGGATATATCAGAGGTTTCCCATCAGAAAGATGTGGTGCTGAACTTTGCTAAGAACTTCTGGATCTCTTTTTACGCCAGACCTGGTAGTCCCCTCTGCATACCGCTCGTATGATAAGTGAAATGGTTGATATAACACGGCGCAAGGATGATGCTTGAAAGGATATATTGAATTTTATGAATACCACCTTTTTAACTATTTTTAATCACAGAGCTTGCCCATTAAAAATCCTGCACAGATCTAACCTTAAATATATAGAAAATTGTGGTAGATCATTCAATTTAAAAAATTGTTCACCATTAGTGTACTAAGGTTCCCAATTACTGTACCACTTTTAGTATTGGACTTTAGTGGATAAATATTATCTTATTTCTCATTTAAAATCCTGCACAGATCTAACTTAAAAATTACAGAAAATTGTAGTAAATGATTAAATTTTTAAAAAGTTTCACCATTAGTGTACACAAGTTAAAAATTACTGTACCACTGTTAGTATTGGGCATTAGTGGATAGATATAATGCAACGACAATCAACTTCATTCGTTTTGTTCCCTTATTTAGTTTTGGCATCCATTTTGCCGAATGTCAAACCGACTACTTTGGTTTGACATTCGACACATTCAAAATTTACTTTGTCGCCGTGATTTATCTGGTCTAAATTTCCTCCAAGTCGTTAATGATATTTTACTGAATCAGAAATACAATCTAAATGTCAACCGAGTACTAAGTCGAGAAATTTGGACTAGATCTGTCGACTACCCCTCCATTAACGTCAACTGACTAAAAAACGGTTCCACACTTTAGTCCAATGAAAATTCAGACACACGCCGGCCGGCTACTGTCAGACTTGGTAAACTAGAATTTTGAACTTACCCATTACATAATCTTTTTGAATTTATTTACCAAACTTGTCAAAATTAAGATATGGGCCTTGCTGATAACCGTTTTTTTCTTTTTGTAGGTCTCAATATGCAATTTTGTATGAAAAAGTTCGCCATTGTGAGTTCGAAGAATTTAGCCTGGGGCCCTACTATGAAACTCGATTCTACTATTGATTCTATTCGAAAGATATTTGCGATTCTACTTTCAAATGGCACCCCCTATGCGGTAATGCCAAACTATTTGCCAAACTATTTGCCAAAAAATTTGCAATTTTCGAACGATTCTCGTAATATGTTTGACATAACCCAAATGAGTCTCGCATTATGTTTGGCGTTTCCCAAAGAATTTATCGTGAAACAATTAAATAATAACAAATAAACATGGACTGTGTTGCAATTAGGTTGGAGTCTGAAGGAAATCCGGAACAAATTCAACAAGTTGAACAAAGCCGGATTAGAGATAAATCTAACATAATGGACATGGCGAGAAAAAGTTTTTCTATTCAGTATTTATTTAAAGGCATTTTTAATCCAAAAATAAAATAAACTAAAATAACTTTATTCAGCTCTGTTAAAAACTACCGCCTTTCGAAAGATGCCTTTATGTACTTGTTGAACAATATTTCAACAGAACTAAGTGTTCGCAAAAAACAAACTTTTGTTCCCAACATTATAAAGGCTGTTTTTAAATACCCCTTGGACAAATCTGGATGCCGGGTCATATTTCAAACTGTGACACTTTTGTGTTTGGACTTTTAGATGATTCCCTGGGACAAAAAAAGAAACAAACATTATAAATATTACTATGTTTATGAAATATTCATGAATTATTAATTTATAAAATTGATTTACTTACATACATTCTGAGAAAAAAAACTTCTTAAATCGACCTTCTCCGCAAGCACATTTAATGTAGAATGATTATTTGCGAATTCGAACGAATTTGACATTAACTTTCGGGAAAGGTAGTACCAATTTTGTACCAAGAAAACAAAAAAAAGTTGGCAGTACTAGAGCTGTTCGAATATCGATTTCATAACTTACTTATAGAATTACAGAGTTGCGATTTTGCGAATTCGAACAGTTTCACTTTAGAATCGAGTTTCATAGTAGGGCCCCGGGACACTGGAAATAATTATTAGTATCGCGGTATATTTTCTCTGAAAGTTAAAACTTGATTCGGGGCTAAATTCATCGGCTACCACTTCATAAACGTCAAATTAAACGGATCACTGAACTGTTCACGTGATATCAATCGAGTGCAATAAAAACAACGTCAGTCAGCTGTCACAATTAGCAAACCAGTGTTTCGAACGTATTCACTTGAAATTAAAAACAGTCATCTTACAAAATATACATCTGGATTTGAAGGACCAAAAACCGGTCTAAGACTTTGTGCGCGTATGGGTTTTTTCCTATGACGATTAGTTGCCTGAACGGGAAGGTACTGCAAGTTCTGTCATATATCCAGCTCTTCCGTTGACAGCTGGATTTTGTTGTTTCTTGCCATCTCGGCACGGGTGTATTCTCACCGAGGAAATCGTAGAATACACTCAGCTCTAAAGAGTGTCGACAACTAAAATTATGTTGGCTTAAGCTAGTGTCAAAATGGTCTTAAATTCACTTGGATTCAGTCAAAAGATCCATTAGTTTTAATTTGGGAACGACATACTCTTTCAGTGCAATCGCACATTTCCTTAAGCTGGATTAATCCCATGTAATAGAACCGAAGTTCTCCCTTAAGTGTTTTGAGCGCCCTAATACGCTGTTCCCTCATGTTTTCTATTGACTTTAAAATGTGCTCTGCACACCATTGCAATGTCTGACATCAAATCTAACATTCTGCCTGTCATAATGTCACAAATATTAAAAACATTCTCCTAGATTGTATCCAATTACACCGTTAAATAGCAGGCGGCTTTGGCATGCTTGCCAAATAATGTCTTACTTACCAATTATTGTAATCACCTGCCATGACATCTAGCGAGCGCACCCCAGACTGGAGAAACTAATAAATTTTGTTGAAAAACGAAAATTGCACTGTTAACAACTTCTTTTCTTTGCGCGAACATTATTTCGGTACTTTGCTTTCTTTTAGCTGGACTTCTCACATTTTAATGCGGTATTTGTTTAGACGGCATTAACCATAGTCGTCGGCGCACAAAATTTTTTTTGTTTTTTCCTTTAACTCGTTAAGAGGAATGACAGGTGTGTAATTTCGGCGCAGATGGCAGTGGCAGGTCACAGAGCACGAGCGAAGCCAATCGTCTGGAAAGAAATTACTCCCAGCAGATGGTGTAGGCCAACTAGGTACAGTGTATACTCTGTTGCTTTGCTATGGTTAAGTCGGGTTTTTTGTTTGTATTTTTTGCTCATTGCGGCTATGGGCCATGACAGCAGTAGCGGCTGAGCGCCACAGCGCACATGGTGAAGGTAGAGTGCATTCAATTCAAGTTTTCACTTTCGTTGCCGTCGTCGATGCCGCCGTTGGTAATAGCAAAGTGAAGGTCATGAATATTGAATATGCGTGATGTTTGGCGCAAAAGGAAAGGGGTGTTCACAAATATGGCAGAAATTAATTGGTAGGTGTATTGATTTTCGTTTGTCAAATGATGCATTGTCTGTCGTAGTAACTTGAAAATTACATGCCTTTGATCAGCAATCTATAATCGGTGCTTAATTTAGGAAGACCATAAGAGAAAAGTAGAAAGTGTGACAACTTTCATCAGACGTCGAATACAATCACTTGTTTAATTTGCATCTGACTTGTCAGTTTGTCCTATTTTTGGTGAAGACAAAGATTGGCATATGCGAAGACAGTCGTCTTTGCTGTGACTGCATTTGAAATGGTGACACTATGTCCTTTTATGACAGTTCTCCCTGTCAAAATGGGGTCCTTCTGATGACATTTCATGTGGATGTGTAGCAAGTAGTGTGAGTGAGACAGTGTTTTTCAATTGTATTCGCGTAGGAATGTCGTTTCTTTTGTTAGTTTTTACTAAATAGATATCGTATGCTGTGCACATTTCACGTTCGAAAACCTAGTTCGCTTTACATGAACTAGGTTTTCGTCGACTAGATTTGTCTGGACTAGGTATACGAACGCTGACAAGCGAACTTGATTGTTTTTGTATTCACGTGGTTTATTTTTAATTTTGAAACTTCAAATTGTCAACTGAGTTAGGCAGGCAGGATTTATTGACTAGATTTGTCGGCAACCCATCCATAAACGTCCACTGAAAAAAACTATTCACATGACCAATCTGGGCTAATAAAAACTGGAATCTATCAAGTCAGTCTGCTGTCAGACTTACTTAACTAGAAATCCGAACGTCCCCATTAAGTCGACTATATTTGTTTACTTGAACGCAGAATCAAAAGGTCACTTACGTCAGGCATAATAGCTGTCAGAGTAAACTACAGAAGGGTATAGGACAAAGCATTTTAAATGGATTTCCGTTTTTGCTGTCATTAACATTTTCATTTCCAAATTTTTCACATTGCGTTCCAAATTCGCATTTCATTCGCTTCAAATTCCACATAAGAAAACTTCGCTTGCTGGCGAATTCATCTAAGATTCTGAAGCGATTCATATATTGAAATTTGAAATGCTTTACGTTCTTCGGAGACAGTTCTTACATTGACATGACATTCACCCCGTCGGTGAATCAAATAAAGAAGAACAAAGAGAGAAAGCTTATGCAAACAGAAAAAATTGCTTGGATTTTTAAAGGGGTGGTTTTTGAGGTTAAAAAGAACTAAACGAAATATGTGTCACTGCTTGCACGGACCAAATTGAAGATAAAATTATTTTATTATTACTGATTGCTTCTTTTTGCACAGCACTTTCATCTGTCAAACATTCCAAATTAGAGTCAGATGGGACTTATCATACTTCTTTGTGTCAAAAACTTAAGAAAGGACAGCACTTTCATCTGTCAAACATTCCAAATTAGAGTCAGATGGGACTTGTCATACTTCTTTGTGTTCAAACTTTACTTTTTGTCTTTTTTCCTTGCACGTGAAATGTGAAACGTTCGCAAAACATTCTTCTAGGAGAACGCATTCGGACAGTGGTTTGCTGTGATATGTGTCTAACTTTTTACTTGTTATTAGTTTTATTTGAATTGTTTATACACATCTTTTGAATTGGCGATTTAGATAAAAATTCAATTTTCAAGTTTGCCCTTTCATTTTTATACATTTTTTAAATCCCGAAGTGGCAGCCCTGATTCACTGTCTCCAACGATTTAGATAAATCAGTTTGTATTCGACCAAGAATTATCTCACATATATTCCAATCATTTCGTTGTCTCAACGTTTCAGCTTGCAACTTCCGACAGTCCTATGTCCAGGACCTATCATTATTGTAATTCCGAGGCTTGAGTTTCATCTACCATAATTTAGATGGATTAATTGCCGAGCCAGTGATAAATTTGAGCTTGCTCTTTAAAGGCCAGTCTCTATCAAGGATAAATCCTAACCTATTCATTTATTCAATCGAATAATCTCCAGTTTGACCTTCCTTCCACTCCATCGACAAGGCCAGACCCTGCTAAAATGGAAACGGTGTACTGCGTGAGTAAATCTCCACTGAAATCTAAAATGGTCACGGAAAAGTGTCATAAATCCGAAAATCCACAATGTCGCTGAAAGCCGATTAATCGGATATGCCATACCGAAAAAAAAAAAATAAAAGGCGCGGTGAAACTTATTAAACCACTTAGTGCGTCTCCAAATCACCACCAGAGTTATCGTGTCCATTTAAAGAGATGGCCACTGTGAGATAACTAATTGTTTGTTGACCAAGCTCTTACTTTGAAGCCAAAAAAAAAAAAAAAACACGAGCATATGGGTACGGCGCGTGCTTTGTTGCTGTTTGTTTACCTTTTCTATTTTCGGTTTGACTTCTTTTAGGAGAAGAAATTGTTGGGTGGGCGAAAGGCAGTCCAATTGAAACTGACGGTTGTGGATTTAATAATTTGTGTGTTTAAGGGTTTAGCTTAGTTAGTTAGGGTGTGATGGTCGTGTCGCGTAACTAGTTGGAAACTGGGTACATTCGGTTTGTGCTAGAGCGCAGTGTGTGAGCATTTTCTTCCACTTCACCCAAGTCGGTATGATCGCGCTGATTAGGGGGACTGCTCAAAAGTTATTACTTTTTCGTAACCTTATGCCTAGTATGCTGTTCCAGGAAAGCTAAAATCAAGGGCCTCTCCAATGTTTCGCTCCACCACTTCGCTTAATGTTTGCTTAATTTTGACAGTGTAGGTTCCGTCAAAAAAAAACCTGTGTTGGTAAAGCTGATTGACTTGCTCTGTTTAGTCACTTGGTACATGTTTTCACTTAAAATATTAAAAAAAAACAAACAGACCATAGAAGTCGGTTAGAAGAAGACTTTGTAATAAGTGCAGCTGTGGAAGTCATAGCAATAGCAACAAACCGAAGAAAGAAAATGCCTTCTGTACGTGTGAATCCATATTCCATTTCTAAAAGAAATTAAATTAACAACTTTGAATTTTTTTGTGTTGAACTGACCATTCTCCATACTGTTTTTTTGCTTTCGTTTGAAATACCGATATTTTCCCTGATCTGTGGAAAAATGTATTTTGTATTAATACGTCTACTTAAATTCTGTAGAGATTTTTCGTACAGTGACTAACAAACTGCGTACTGCTTGGCTTAACTGCTTTGCTTAATTTTATCTTTGGAGACATTTTCGTATGGCTGCTTAATTTAAGCGCGAGCAGCATACTAGGCTTTAAGCTATAAAATGTAGATACACCTCAGATCCGTGGAAAGAACAAACGAATAAGCTCAGTCGATAATCACTGGCGCTAGTGACGTCTTGAAAGCAATGAAACGCGATTAGCTGTAATTTGTCGTTTACGCAAAATATTGGAGGAAGAACAGGTTCTGGTTTTATAAGTCAAAGTCTTCAGCGATTAGTAGGTAATCAGATCAACGCAATTTTCAATACAATGTGGTAGTGGTTATCTAAGGGGATAGGAAAAGCCCGTAAAAGTTGACACCGGTTGCCCCAAAAAATAAACCTTAGAACGCATGAATCGATGCACAGTAGCGCCCTCGATTTGTCGTACTCTCTCCTAATCCAAATAAAAAATAGCTTTTGACAGGATTTTCTGTGATAACAGTCATTCGATTCCATATAAAACGCGTTTTTCTTAGAATTTTATTTTCCAAATTGACAAGGCTTTTTACAGCGGCAAACAATTTGACAGCTGACAGCTGATTTTGACTTCCGTTTGCCATTTCATCATGAGTATATACACTTAAGCCCATATGACACTACATTTTAGTATCATGTTGAAAAGTCAGCGGTGTGTAAAAGAGACTGAAAGCGTTTTACGAAAGGGGTAGCAAATGTTTGCAAAGCAACCAAACATTGTCAAACGAATTTGTTATCAAATAATCAATGCAATCCTTAAATGTCAAAAGAAAGGTGCCAGCAGCTGAAAAATGTAATTTGAATGCATTTTTAATGCATTTTTTTTGACGTGTCTACATTAATAAAGTTGGTGTGCACGCACTCACTCCTATTGGGAGCTTTCGTTCTAATTTTTCGAACGCTCTAGTTTCATTTTAAAAGCAGAAAAAATGCAAAAAAAATGTAGTTTCATACGGGCATTACTAAAGACTGAAATTAGAAACTAGTATATAAAAACTGTCTGTTTAGAGATTAATTTTTCAAATCGGCAACGCCTTTTCCACAATCTTCTCATTTTTATTTGCCATTTGACCATGAGAAAACTTTCACCAGCAAATAGTAAAAATTTAGATGCGGCAAGTAAAATGCCCGTAAAACTTCAAACCTGACAAGCGAAATGCACCTGGATAAACTACAACTATAAAAATACTAACAACAAACAATAAGTTTTATAAGAAAGCGCCGCACACCACAAATTGCAGCAGACCTATTATTATTTATTTCAATTTTCAAGCACTAATGAGCCTACGGAAATGCAGGAGTGAACTCGTTTTGACGAGTTTTAATTCATTCTGGTGTATGATGAACTCTAAGTATACCTTAAGTCTGGCTGTGCGGTTCTATATTTTTGGTGGGCCAACTGCATTCATTTGAAGATACGAAGGTTAACGGGACGCCGTCATTCAGCAACAGTTGGTGACTTTATTTTTGTACAGAGCTGTTAACTCGTTACTTGATTCTGCTTTCAGTTTTAAGCTCCTGTCAAAACTTTAATGATAACGTATGTTTCTATTGTACCTACATTGCATCATCGTCTGTAGCAAGTATATCGTTCATTTTGACATTTCTATAAAAAAAAAGCTCTTGTCATATGTCATATTTACTAAAGCCCGTATGACACTAAACTTTTTTTGCATTTTTCCGGCTCTTAAAATGAAACAGAGCAGTACGAAAAATTATAACGAAGATTCCCGATAGCAGTGAGTGCGTACACACAAAACATCAGAAAAAAAAATGTATTCAAATCACATTTTTTAGCTGCTGGGAGCTTCTTTTTTGACATTTCAAGATTATTTGAAAATAAATTCGTTTGACAATTTGTGGTTGCTTTGCTACCCCTTTCGTAATAAACTTTCAGTCTCTTTTACTCACCGCTGACTTTTCAACATTATAAAAATGAGGAAGAAATGTAGTGTCATACGGGCCTAAGGGCATTCCAACGTCTAATTATCTTAAGTCGACAAAATTTGACTGATCTAGATTTCACTACGTCAGGCAGGCATACAATCGAAATGTCAAATGACCATGTTGAAAAGTCATCGAATCGAATCGAAAAATTCTTGACCAGATTTGTCAACTCCGTTCAACACCTCAACTGGAAAAATTGTTCACGTGATGAGCATTAACCAATAAAATGTCTAACGTCAGCCAGCTGTCAGACTTAGTAAACTATGGTTTTAAAAGTTCCCAATATCGTTAAAGTGACAAGGTGACAGACAAAGTGGACGCACGGAGTTGGATAACACTAAAATAAATATATAAAAATAAATATTAAGGAGTACTCATTTATTCAGTGGTCGATGATGGCGAATGGAAGTACAGGTTCACCTCCTGACAGGGAACAAATAATGTCGCTCCAAGACGAGTATGAATCGCTATTGGGTACATTCAAAAGATTTGTCTGCACTAGGTATAACCTGAACGCAAAAACTAGATTGCCACTTTTCCTACGTCAGTTCACGAATTTCTTGACTAGATTCGTCGACAACGTTACAATTTATTTTTCTGTGTGAGGAACCTCAAGTCAGACTCCTGTCAGACTTACTAAACTAGATACGTGAACGTCCACATTGTCTTGTTACAATATTTTAGCTGTCACTTTGTTTTTTTTTTTGCTTCTCATTTGACACTGACGTTGGCAAGATGAACTCTTTCTTGTTCTCTGGTTCTACCTAAAAATGTCAGACACGTGAAGGACTGAACGCAGTACATTATATGGGATTCAGGCATCATCGCGTTTATGGGTCGCTTTAAGGGGTGCAGGTTAGGTTTGTTCGTTTCCTAAACGTGTTGGCGTTTTCGCTGTATGCAAACTTACTAAATTACTAATGGTTTTGACGTTTTGTGGTCATTTGTAGACCCTAATTTGGCCACCAAAACCTCCATAAAGTAAATGTCCTTTAATTAAGTTAAGCACAGTGCATCATCCTCCATAGTGTTGAAGAGAAAAACCACGAAACCATACAAATCAACCACCCAAGTCCAATTAATAAAAAACGCAAACTACCTAACTTCACCCACCTCCTGTCATACACGCACCATCCCCCATAGTTTTCAGCGACTGGAAAGTCTGCAAACGTAGTAATCTAATCTAAGGCATTAGCTCTCTAGGTTATACGCTAATGAAATCGATAAGAAAGCTACGCTACTGCAGTAGTTGGCTGTGGGCGTGGGATGCACCCATGTGCCCGCAACTCAATACACATTCCCATGACCCTATATACTGTCACTAATTCGCATTCTTTATTCTTTCTTCATGTTCTTCTACAGAAAGACGATCCCTTGAAGCGAATTCAAGAGGAAATCAACGAAGTGGCACGTCGTGAACGTGAGTTACGTGAGAAGATGCACCCATCGGAGGAGAACACCATCAACGGAAACATTGACGACGCCACCACACCAATCGCCCAAGAGCAATCGCAGGACGATAACCTCTCATCGTCGGCTGCGTCATCACTGACAGCATCCGTCAACAGTAAAGATGACAATCTGGATGAACACCATTCGGATGATTCTGGGATTTCAGCCTCATCAAGTCCAGTCAATGGAACCTCAACCAACATAAACAACAACAACGACAGCAGCAACATCGTAATCAACGAAAAGAAATACATTCGCCCAAACGGCTACAACTCGATCCCGTCACCGCCGCCCCAGAAGATTCTTACCCGGACTGTGTCGACGCCACAGATCTCAAGCGCATCGCGTCGCATAACATTCGGACCGGCACACAAGGGTCTGATGCAGCGATTCATTGCATCACGCGGCAAAATCGCGCTCAACAACAATGCCACTGCAGCTGTCAATGGCAATGCAACTGGTGGTGGTGCCGTCGGCGGCGGCGGTGGTGTGGCCGTCACCCAACCCAATGTCCCATCTACTCCATTGATTGCTGACTTTGCCAGAGCGCCAACATATATTCCGCCAGTGACAGTCACCCCACCAATCATAGAGCGTGACTCCGATGGGAAGCCCATTCGACGTGGCTACATTCCCGTGGAGGAGAAGATTCAGCGCGAGTTGAAGGATCTCAAGAGCCGCGAGAGCGAGTTGAAGAAAATCCGGAAAATTCGACAGTCGACACCGGATTTGTTGGACTCCATTGAAAATGAGTAAGTCAATGCAGAAGTTGTATGAAATGCCATCGAACTGTCAATGTTAATGTCACTTTTGTTTCAGAGAATTGGAGTCGGATGAAGATTCGGAAGTGGAACACTGTTACGGACCGGGAAAACTACGATCAGCGAAATCGATTGGAGAACTTTGCGACTCATCGAGTAACAGTTTATCGCCAAGGTGAGTTATAGTCCATTTGTGGTGACACACTACTTTCATATTTATTCTGGTGAGAACAAAAATTATTTACTACAAAGGAACCCGATCTGTAAGCCGGGACATAAAGGAGTGTTAATATGGCCGCCGGGCTGTAACACCTTGTGAGTTGGTCAATTCGGTGTATTCTATGTGGATTGGTAAAAGTTTCGATGTTTTTTGGTAGTAAATTAGAAGTTTAGACGTCAAGTATTTTGACAGAATAGTTCATTCCAAGTCATTTGGCACTAGGTGCATGGCATTAGAAAACCACTTTTTCTGGTTTGGAGTGATTGAACTGTAACTATGTTTGTTTGTCCTTAAATGTGTAATGATAGTTAATAATATTGTGTAGATGTACATTTACTAGTTTTTTTTTTTTAGTCCTTAGTCCAGTTTTGACAGTTTATTTTCACAGTAGCTTTTATAAATATTTGAAAAGAGTGTAGCGAAGTCGAGATTTGTTTAGAAAAGGTTTGTTTGTTTTCCATAGTTGAGTTGACATCCCAGATTATGACATTTGCGCTATATGTACTTATAATTATTTTTACGAATTTCATATATTCTATTGTGAACTACAAAATATTAAAGGCGAATGTTGGTGGTGATTATTGGTAAGGCCGATGCAAAAGGATGAGTTATTCGTTCAGAAAATGTAGACAGATTTTGCATTTTATAAACGAACAAGCCTAATTCGCTGCGTTTGAATTATGAATAAGGGATTTGTGTACATGGTTGTAAAATGTGAACGCGTATAGACTTTTTAAAAGCAAATGCCCGTTTGTTTTTTTTTTTAGTTCTGTGTTGATTGCAAATTAACGCATTAAAGTAGTTCGTTCCCGATCTTTTGCTATGTTTTTCCTCAATTGATCATGTGACATGTTTTACTGGTGACGTTTATGAAATTGTAGTTGACAAATCTGTTCTAGAAAGTAGAAATTCGTGGCCGAAAACTCTGTTGACATTTCTTCGAGCCAAATTTCTGTCAGCTGTCCGAAAAAGTGAAAATAAAACCAAAGGAATACAAATTGTGACAGCTATGAAAATAGTTTCGGAATAGATTTATCTCTAAGAAAATTTGACAAGTGATTGTGTGAAAAATGGCAAATTTATAGTTGGTCAACACATTGGTGAAATTCGAATTTTCGACATATCTAGTTACCAAGCTATTAAAATCTACACTTTCTCATGGCTCACGCAATTCTCAGTTGAGTGGCGAGGCAATCGACAAATTTAAGCAGGAGCCGAATTTTAGCCTACGTCGTTGCAAACTAAGTGAACTACAGCATTGACAGTCGTGGCTGTTCAAAAGGGAAACATTGGGCACGTCATTCAAAAATCTAGTTATCTTAAGCCGCCTAGATTGGTCTGGACTAGTTGTAACCCGAACGCAAAGGCTAAATTGATCAGCAACGTTATTTTCCTACGTCAGCGACATATGCGAACAGTCAACTTAGTACCCACTCAGTCACGAATTTCTTGACTAGATTCGTCGGCTACCCATAAACGTCATCTGAAACAGCTGCTCATATGACTGATTTAAGCTATCAAAACGTAGATACATCTTGTCAGACAGATGTCAGAATTACTGAACTAGATACTTGAACGTCCCCATTCAAAACGTAGATACAAAAAGTCAGACAGCTGTCAAGCTAAAGTAGATACTTGAACGTCGCCATTAATTGAAGGAAACATTCTTAAGAGTGTGGTTGGTTTCGCTGTTTACGCACACAGCCTGACTGACATTATTGAAGAGACATACGTGACGGTGAGAACTCTGACATAAGTAACAAAAGCTGTTCCTCATTTTAAAATAAAATCAAATAAAATATACTTGGAATGCAGCCAATAATAACTTCGTAGTTGTGAAACTAAAAGTAAAAAACAAATAATTGATGTGATCATATTTTTGTTTGGTAAATGTCATCGTTTTACGTACAGTATCCTCGTATAATATTCGAACCTTTAATTTTTACGATTAACCGACCACGTCAATGCCGGAGAACCCAACTCAAAATCGCTCAGATGGTGTCTAGATCCGACATTTTGCTTTCTCTCTCAGTCTCCTATTTGTGTACGTCATTATAAAACTGAATCCGTGTGGTCAATAGGGTCAGCCATTTTCTTTTATCATATTATTATTTACGAACGCGTAAGTTCGAACGATTTTTTAACGTTTCGTTACAGTTGTTGTCAATCAATGCGAATTTAATGAAACAATCGTATCTCATATTTTTAAAAGAGTGCAATAGTTTGTAGGAAAGGAACTGTCATTGAGGTTCACAGGTTTCCTTTCCTATCTGTCACAGAACTCGATTTCTGCAACTTCCGGTTACGAAGTTGATTGAATTAAGCACTATAATCACATGCGAGCGAACATTCGTAGTTCCTGACACTTCATTCACATAAAAACGTTTTTATTCGCAGATACCTACCCGTGAATCAGTTTCATTTTTAAAGGTTAGGTTCGAACGAATTTTTCATTTCTTGGTTTGTGGATCGCGACTGTATTTTGTGGATTGTGAATAAACTGTAACAGTTGGCGGCAAGAATTTTCAATTCGCGGGAAAATTACTGTAACTGTAAATCTCGCTATTTAAATCAAATAAGACTCGGTTTTTTTAGATTAGAAGTCAGAATAATTAAATATAGTGCTTTTGTGGTAGAGAAAAATGACAACTTTCAATTCATAAATACAATTAAATTGATTTGTTATTTACATTTGTTTTGGAATACATAGTTCTGTGCGCCTCTCTATCCCAGGTTTTTGCTCAGTTTGATCTTTGATGTGACATTGCCACTTCACAACGTGTCAGCGTCCTAAGCAATACTTCGCACGTCGCGTGCTTCGATTTGACTTGAATTAGAAATTGTAACGCAGTGAAAAAAAAACCCTCTGAAACTGCAAAGTTGATTGCATTCTTTCAGTCAATGGCGCATTTCTTAAGAAGTAACTTGATATCTAGCAAAATATTACCTTAGAATTAGAACCCCTACAGATAACATAAACCGCCTTTAGCAACAAAATAATCTTAAACTATCTATAACATCTTTCCAGAGCCACACCCAGTCCAGACTTTGACGGTAAACACCTCTACAGTCGTGGCATGCGACCAGCATTGTCCCTAGCACAGCTGTGCGATCTAGATCCAGAGGAAGCTCCATCTTCACATCAGCTTATAGCCAAATGGGAGAGCCTCATTCAGCAGAATGCATAAGCTTCAAGGTTCAACAACTACCTATATACATCTAGCACAGACATACACAAAATACAAGTAAAAACGAACTGTTAAGCATGATTTGTATACGCACGTAATGAAATATTGCCCATTCGATGTTTTGAAAATCCTATACAATCCACACAAAGATGGAGTACATATTTATATTTAATGTAAAACATATTTATACTAAGTGATAATGGAAACTCCTCCAATAAAAACAATTTATTGTTGTAAAATCATTTTCTTTTACTGGATTTATATTTGAATTTGCTTGAAAACAACAAGGAAAACCTTGCTTAACTATTTTTTTTTTTTTTCTAAATTTAGCTAATATTTCGCAATAACAATATTTTCACACAAAGTCCATTCGCTTAATCATCGATACATATTCCTTTTTTTTCTCTTATAAGAACGAAACACGAAATGAAATATTGTTAACTATTGTAAATATATTTAAAACAATTATATATTTTTTATTATATTATATGATAATATAATTTTATTACTTCTATGTGTAGTTAATACAAAAAAGTAAAAAAAAAAAATTGACGTTTCTGTTTTATTTTTGCGGAAGAAGTCCTCAATTCACAACTTGTCAAACTTGTTGAAAATGTTTACAAATTATTGAGGATATTTGTAAGCAACTTTGAAGTTGTTATACAACTGTCATTTATTGAACTGTTTACAAACAAATATTTAGAGGACTGAACGCATTGTAGTCGAATTAAAAACCGGTGAGTAGCATCAGTCATTTAAAAGCAGTTAGATGCATCAAACGTCAGTTCTCATGTTTGCTAGTAAACTTATTAGATTCGTCTATATATATAATAGGAACGAGGGCTCCAAGGGCAGAATCTGTAGCAAAACAACGCAAAGACTCGGATTTCTGTTGGTTTAATTAACTTTTTATGCCGATTGCCGAGAGTCAATGGCAATGACGTTTTTGCTCTCGAATTTCGAAACTTAATTTAGCGCAAATTGCGATATGGTCAGTTCTCGAATTTGAAAATACCTGCTAAAGCGAATGAGAAATTTGATGTTTTATTGACAAAAATATCGTAGTCGTAGTACCTGTCAAAAAAAAATATTTCTCTGCTCCTGTTGCTAAATTTTCTTTTACTTGGTTAGAAAATCTAGTGAAATCGACTAGATTGGTCTGGACTTGATGCACCTTGATCGGTAACGTCACTTTCCTACGTCAGCAGCATAAAAGAACTGTCAATTTAGCTCGTTTACAAGTTTCTTGATCACTCACTCACTCAGCCACGGCAATTTAGAAAAATAAATTTCAAAATTCCATCAATGAAAATGTTTGTTGGGTACTAGGCGCACATAAAATCATGCTGCAAACTTGCACCTTGCTTGCATAGAAAGCGCAGCAGCCTCTCAATTCTCACTTGCGCTAACCCGCAATCCGTAGCTCCTCCTACCATACAATTTATGAAACGGGATAGTTTGCCGCAGATCAAACTCAAACTATTTCAGAACAGGGTGATGATGGTGAAACATGTAAAACAGATTACGTCTAACATTTTGATGTGAAGTCAGAGTAGAAAAATAAATACTTACGCTGGCAAGTTTTGCAGGTCTACTCAGCTGCCAAAAGTGTTCAAATTCAATGCATGACGGCCGTTTACTTCGTTTAAAAACATCAAATCAAGAAACCAGTGGGGTAAAAACAGAGACTTTAAAAAAAAAGTTATTTGAGTATATGAACTGACAAACCTGTCAAATGCAAGAGACCACAAAAAAATAAATTGTTTGGGGTTAGTGACTTGTTATTGCCAGTAGACAATTTCACGGAATATTGCAGAAACACCTGCCGCTGCTTTAATGACGTTTTCAATTAAGAGACGTCAAGAGAGATTTGTCATCATAATATCGAATTATTTTTAAATGTGTCATTTTTGAATACGGAGCAAATTGACAACTTTTCTAATTAGTCCGGTTAAGCGCGATTTAGTTACCCTTTGCTTTTCATCTGTCCCAAAAATAGAAAAAAAAAAAAGCAATACATAACGAAATGAAATCGAACTACATAAGTAGTTGGTATTTGGACACGTCACCAAGTTTCGTGGCTTGTATAGGATACACGTATGTTACACTAGCCTCTCAGAAAACGCAGCAAGCATCTTAAAAATAAAGTGCATATTACGTGACTCCTCCCAGCCTGAAGTGCGAACGGGAAAATTCAACACCAAGTATCTATAGGGTGTACAAGTTTTGCCAAATTTATTTATACTGTCTGGTATTTTCTTTAAACAGAGTTCAATGATGTTTGTTCTGCCATTTTTCCCAATCAGTGTCCACGGAAGTTCATTTGTTTTTATTTTACCTCTACCTACATGATCTGCAGAAGGATTTCTGTTTTCATGGAGGAATAATGAATGACCTTGCGCTACTCCCGTAACGAGGTCAAACAGACAAAAATTTGACAGCCACAACAACTAAAATCGCTACTAACTAGTCCTACAGAACACGCAGGAAGCTTCTTTCTTATGTTTCTTACAAAAAAAAAAACTAACCTTTGGCTCCTCCTACCACAAAATGTGTTAGACGCGACTTTTTGTAGAAACTACTTGCGCATAGGGTGGCGCAATACAGCATGAGAAAAATAATTTTTGTTATTATAATTTTGCAAGTTTTTGATAGCGAAGCGTAACGCAACGCAATTCTTAATAATGCAGATAGTTTTTAAAATGTACTCAGCAAATCTAGTCGATAGAATGTCTGAATGAATAATCAGTTGGCACTTCTATATGGGAAGTGGTTGGTAAAAAAAGCTAGTCAACAAATCAATAACGTTTTAAAATTAGGTGCTTATTCTTAAATTACTTGAAGCATTGAACAATCACTAAAAAAGTGCACACAGCATTTAGAATGTATTTGTGAATGCCTCCTGACGTTTCCTAACAAGCCTTTTTATTCAAATTTGTTTGCTAATATTGTCAAAAGAAACAAATATATTTCTTTCAATTAAGCGAAGTTAAGCAGACAATATGTCGTGAAAAGTGCACCTTAATTACAAATTCTGACACCATCAGCAGAATAAAATAGCTTTAATCATCATCATGATGAAAGTTGTCATCTTTAGTCAGAAAAGAGCCAAACAAGAGCGGCGTAAAATACTTCCCCTCCATGAAAGTGTCTGCAAATGTTATTCCAAGAAATTTGTTTGAGCAAATTAGTTTTAAATGACAGATGACTGTTAAATCTTTCAAACGTCTATTTGTAAACGACTCATTTTTGAATTTTTTTTGCAATGAATTTTTTTTTTACAAAATGCAATTATGCAAAAGCTGTCAAATATTATTTTTTTCATTTCTATATTATTTATATTTTCTGTACCAAAAGGAATTGCACTTGCAGTTCAACTTCCTCCTGTAGTTTTTAAGTTGTTTTGCATGGTTGTGGAATGAACTAAGTGATAAAAGTACTCAGGAGTGTCGAGGGTGTAGAGTACTCATGTTGGTATACTGATCCATTAAAAACGATACTAAATACTTAAGAAAAACATAAAATTGCTTAGTAATTTATTTATACTGACTCTGACTTGCCAACTGTCACGGAAAACCTATTTCTTTGCCGCCATTTACACTACTGACCGCTAGATGACTCCAACAACTACCCCGACAATCCCAAATGCACCCACTTCGAAAAGAAATCACACTGAACTCATTCATTCAAACTCGGAACGAAACATATGACTCCAGTTCGACAGTTCCTCGCCATAAATTCGCCATATTGGAAAACCTATTTCAGCAAGTCAAGTTGTGAAAAGTTTCATCAGCATTTTATATTTGAATAAATCTCAAAGAGGTACGTAAAATAAAACGCAAACTTGCGCTCACATTGTATATTAATCGATTTTAAAATATTTTTTTTCAATTCTCTACCAATTTGCTGCTAAAATTAGCACATAAATTACACATTCCAAATATAACCTCTTATGTGTTCTTTTTTCTTTGCTCTCTTCCTCACACAGCTAACTAAAATTACCAATTTTCAATCGGAAACGTGCGAAAACATTGAACTTTTTTCATTGTTTGATGAAAAAAGATAAATTTTCCATTCGATCCTCTGCATCGTGTGGTATTACGCACTCGTTTATTTTGATTCGTACACCGCTATTGGAAGAAATTAAACGGTAAAAAAAACTACCACGAATCACGACTGTGCCGTCAAGTCGACTCGTGTTTGACAGTTGTTGGCATTTGGCAAGGAAGACTGAATCAAAAGTGGAATTAACACAAAAATTCGCATAAATCATTCGAGTTTCGCATTAAATTTCTTATTTTTAATTTGCAATCGTTGGTCGTAGTGCAGCAACAGTGTCGATTCATCAATAAAGAGACAATACCCAAATACCGCCGTCACAAGAAAGAGCAAGCTAAAGATAATTTAAACTTTTTTTGTTTTTTACTTTTCTTTTCTTTTTTCTGAATGTTATTTTGAGTGATTTTTGCCAAGTGGCAACAGTGCGATTTATAAAACGTGTTAAATAAATTTTTTTCTCTTTGTAAAGTAATTGTTTCACCGAAGCACTTGAAAACTGAATTTAATAAGTGTACAAACAGACAGTGTGTAGACTTTTTTGGTTTTTGTGTAATTTTGCTACAGATTTTCGTAACTATTTCGTATTGAAGTCGGCGTTTCTTTTGTGCCCTTTCGAGAGATTCCAACGCACCCCGGAGGGGATTCACATTGTTTTATATGACTTTTGAAAGAATTCTTGGTAAGTAATTTTGTCGATTTTATTACGTATTAGTAAATAGTAGACAAACAAAAGCAAGGTCGAAATTGGCCTACTGGAAAAGGGGACTTTTGCTTGGGCATATGTGTTTATTTGTCAACGTTTCAAGTGACTTTGGAGCAAATACTTTTAGTTCCATTTGCTTTGTAGTTAAAGGAGCAATTTTACTTTCACTAGGAGCGAGTTATTCTTGTTTTCTGGCGGTCCACTGGTATAAGCACGAGATCGGTGGTCTTTGGCAATTTTAGTTCAAAAGGTATTGTGGTTAGGTTATGCAACTTTCCTTTGGGGCTTACTAAAACCAACGGGTTGACTGCACTTTAGCGATTTTAATCTTGCAAATAGGTAGGCATCGCCTTCAAGGTATGGGTGTATAGCTTTGACTATCCATTGTTCACAACCATGGCAGCGTTGCATACATTTTGTCGACGATTGCACGCGAGATAAAAGGCTGTGATGTTGAGCTAGACAGTTGAGATGTTTTCTTTTCTTAGCTGCAATGCCATTTCAAACAAGTTCTTGAACAGTTTAAGGTATTTCTGCTCATTTACCATAAAAGGATCTTTGATTGATATTATGCAATGAAAATCGGCCAAAGTAAGTGTGACTGCGGTAACCTTCCTCGAGGCGAACTTGTTAACATAACTAGTTGCATCGAGACATCAGATCTGTTTGAATAAATAAGCCAGGGAGTGGTACACTCGTGCTGCGAATCTTATAGAGGGCATTTTATATAACATTTCATTTGTGGGTAGCACAATGGACAGCGCTCCAATTTGCATCGTTCACATTTCTAAAATGTCAACTGCACTTTTAATGACTGCCACAGGGAGTTCCTGTTTCAACATCTCTTCGCAATTTGCACAAAAATCGTGGTAGTTCCAAAGTTTGCTTACCCTTCGCAGTTGTCAAATGTGATTTTAGATGATAACTTTTATCGGTCTTGTAGGATCCTCGTCGTTCGTAGGCTTTTTGTGACGTCTACTTTGAACTCTTTCGGGACACACACTTCCAGTTTGAATAGTTCATTCTCGACAGCATGAGAATATACATCAAAAACAGTCACCTGTCTCTGATTCGTTGTCAGTAAAGCAGCCCTGCAGTTGATATTTAGTATGTCAAAGGCGGTTAGGAAGCGTCGTGAATCATTGATCATCATAAGCTACCATTCGGTCAAATTCTCCTTTATTAATGGACATGGCTTTATGGAAGGTAACGAAAAAACTGCCACCGTTTATTCGTATATTCGACGACATCTCTTGTAAGTTGTCGCCGAAATTGATAGAAATAAAAAGAATAACCATTCTGGGACTAAATGGACAGTCAATATCTTGAATAATCACGGCACCCTGCGCCAACAAAGTCATGTTCCCTAGGACAGGTTCCAACACATTATGCCACCTTCTGTTTAGTCACTGTGAAAACTACGCCTACCTACTTAGAATAAGATTCAAGTTCTTCGCAAGCACTGCAGAGTTGACAGGGCCTGCTTGGGCCCATTTGGCGAACCAACTCGTCACAATTCCTTTTTTAACAGGGAGTTACAATGTAGCTTCTTTCTCTTCCATAAGGCACCTTTTCATAACCTAAACTAAACTTGTGACTGGTGATAAAATCTTCTAGCTCTTCGTTTATAAGTCATCTGGTACTGAGAGCGATATGCTAGAATCATATGGTCACCGCATAGACCTGGATAAGATACCAAGCGAATTAGTTGGGTTCTCAAAAGACTACAGAATTCCCAACCTTCAGCTTCAAGAAGAGGTCTAATTTCAGCTTCAAGAAGAGGTCTAATTTCCTATAAGAGAAAAGTGGCGGACGAGTAGGAATAGCCTTTTATACGGACGCTTTGAAGATGGACTGCGTAGTCGGACTGCGGAATGTTCTTAGACTAACTACCTAAATATTTTAAAGCCAGCCGTCTGCTGAAGAATCTCCCAACTTCAAACCACATCATCACTTTTTTTGTCGAAAAGCCATCAAAAGTTACAGCTGTAACCACTTACACAAATCTACCAGAGCAATGCTGCTTTAAAAGGTTTAATCATAGGTATTCAGTTACTTGTTACGCATAGCAGCTGCAATGGACAGTTGGCCAGACGAGTTTGTGGTAACAAAACGATCTTAGTTCCTATATGGGGGTTATCCTGGTTACTTTCTTACTGTCAATAGGTCCCCCAAACCAATGTGATGCATTTAGCAGTTCTTGTAGGTTATGAAAGTGCTTGTGCTATGTGACATTTTTTATTTTATTTTTTTAAATATTTCTGACTCGCAAACGCGATAAAGAGGCACTTCGACCTGAGTAGATCTATTGTGCTAAGCTCTTAGAGTTTCTACTTTCCTAATGTAGCTGATGATGATTTCAGCAGAGGATGTCTTTACTTCTTCTGGGCTTATAATTTCCCTGAGAAAGAATTTCCTTCTAATACCACAAAGGGTTGGGCATTCACAGAAAATATGCTCAGTTGTTTCGTCTTCTTCAAGACATAGGCGACACTCTGAAGAGTCGGCTACATGTATTTTATTTAGGTGATATCGTTTATTTAGGTGATAACGCAAACCATGGTGCCCTGTTAGGTAGCCAACTAGATTTTCGACATCATGCCTACGTAGATTTAGAATCTTTTTGGCATTTTTTCTGAAAGGTTTGATTACTTTTTTGGCCTGTCTTAGGCCTGGAATGCTTTCCCAATGTGAAATACACTTTTTGTGTTCCCATCTTTTTATGGCAAGGTTCGCCGCTGATTTAGAGATAGCGCAGTAAGGTTTAGGTCCTGTAAAAGGTGTTTTCGAACCTCTTCTGGCCAGTTCATCGGCTTTTTCGTTTCCTTCCAATTCTTCGTGGCCAGGAACCCACCATATTTTGGTATTGTTTGTGGTGCAAAGTGTTTGAAGCAGTGTAAGACTGATTTGGTGGGTGAGCTAAGGGCATTTAAAGCTGCTTGACTATCCGTGAATATATGAATGTTTGCGCCTCTTATACCTGATTTGTAAATGAGGCTTGCGCATTCTTTAATGGCATGGAGCTCTGCTTGAAATACGCTTCGGGATTTTCCCATTGGTATTGAAATATGTTGGTTTGGTCCGAATATGCCGGCTCCGACCCCTGATTCCATTTTGGAACCATCCGTATACCACTTTATGCCTTTTTGGCAGTTTGGTGGGCTACCACTAACCCACGCCTCTCTATTAGTGATCTCCGTGGAGAATATTCTGTTAAAACATAGTGTTTTTGGGAGGCGGTCCGTGATCGCGCAGATCACGTCAAGTTCTTTAATCTCCGAGGGAAGGGTCATCAGGTCCGTGTGATCACCGATGTCCATCTCCTTCAATTGTAGCAGATTTGTTGAGCTGCGTATTGCCACTTTTTTGATGTAAATGTGGACGGGTGTTAGTCCTATTAGGGCTTCAATGGGAGCTGAAGGACAGGTCCGCATAGCTCCGGAAATGCCTAGACATGCTAGACGTTGTATCTTGTTGAGCTTTACAATGGCGGTTTTCTGTGTGACTTTGTTCCACCATACTATGGAAGCGTAAGTAATGATGGGTCTAACCATAATTGTATAGATCCAATGAGTGATCTTTATGGAGATTCCCCATGCTATGTGACAAAGGCTGACACAGGTAGTAAACTGAGGATCCTCGTCGCCGGATCATCTGTATTAAGTTTTCATCGTCGAGTTTAAGTTCATTGTGTGGTTTTCAAGGTAGTCCCCCTTTCAACACTCACAGCGATTTCCTGTCATTTTGTATGAGTTACTTAATTCTGTCTTTTTCGTATTGTGTCTAGAGCTTCCTGGATAAACCACAGGCAGTGAACCACTTGGCTGATATTATGATCTGACGTTCGCTCTCTGTGTTCAGTGGGTTGGAGGCTAGTTCCTTCCATCCATCCACTCAAGTGCTTGAATTTAACCAACTCCAGGTCCAAATCTTGCAAGCACATCAGCTACATCATTCCCTGTTATGTCCGTGAACCTGGGAGAGCATTTTATTGTGCTGTGCGCGAACCTTGAGCTCTCCGTGACAGCTTCGGAATAGATTGGACTTGGTTTCTGTAGTAAAAATTGCTTGCCAATAGAGTCAAGGGGACTCATAAAGCAGTGTATACACGGAAATACTACCACCGCTCGTTGCTAAATCCAACTTTGACCCATCTGTGTACATCTGCTTGGATATATTATTTGTCTTTCGTTGGTTCCCGGGTTTCCCATTC
Source organism: Cheilosia variabilis (assembly GCA_951230905.1). NCBI lineage: Eukaryota > Metazoa > Arthropoda > Insecta > Diptera > Syrphidae > Cheilosia > Cheilosia variabilis. The sequence continues at coordinate 4,011,823 of OX579677.1, read as the reverse complement.
TTCTCTACTTGGAAAGAACCAAAAACCCTTTTTCTTACATTATCCCCAAATAGGAATTTTTTCACAAATTTGGACTTGGCCTTTTCCCACTTCAAACTGTAATCGTGCAGAACGAAAACTCAGAAAATACCACGCATAGGAACAAACTGTCAAGAGTGGGTTCAATCATACTTGTCCGGCTTTCAAGAGATGTAACCGGTGAGCCTTAGACCCTTCGCTGACTAGTCCATCAAACTTGACACGGAGCAACTGCGTTTTTCGGTCGAAAAAAAAAAAAGTATAAATGGAAACGATATTTCAAAGTTACACAACATCAACACGGAGTAGACCTTCGGTCACGTATGTGCTTCGTGAGTTCGTCGTGAGCGGCACTTTCATATTTACGTACAAACGTGTATACAGCCTTGGCATCGCAACAGTATCACCGGCACTCTTCTTCCCATTAGCTGAGCTTCTTTGTTGTTTATTTCTGCATGCAGACATTTGTCAAGTTTTAGCTAAGCTACAGTGAATCCATCAGGGGTTTCAATTGCATTTGAGTGGCTCTGTTATGCGATTAACTGTGGCCCCCATTTTAACACAGTGCGATGCACGAACTACGACACCTTTGAGGCAGTTGGAGTTGTAGGTGTTCCAGTGCCCACCAATGCCTGCTTTTATTGGATTATCATTAATGGCAAAGCCTGCCAGGTTGCCGTGTAATCAAACAATCAAGGACACGCTGTTAAGAGTCTCTGGAAATATGAGTAGATGCGTTTTCGAACCGGTTACAGTTGGGTATTCAATTCAAATTGCCATAGATAAGTGATTAGACACAAATACACCCGTAGCCCTTCACAGAAAGCAGTCTGTCAGCGTAAACGAAACGAAATACTCGTTTGCTGATATAGTTTCGTAATCGTGATGTGCCAAGCTAGCAGCTATTATTCGCTTTGTTTTTGTTTTGCCAGTCGACACGAAGGCAAAAAGTTTATTTAATTTTTTTTTGCGGTTAAGCTGCTGCTGCCGTTTCTTGTTTCGTGTGGCTGCTATTGCTGTTGGATTGCATTTAAAAAGTTGAACGTCCGCTTTTAGTTATAGGTGAAACATGAAAAGCCATTCATGTAACGCTTGACACTTTTGGTGTGCCATCGCGTCGTAGTGCAAGTCTATTTTATCGTTTATTTTGGTTTATGTGGTTCTTTTTTTTTCGTTTGGTTATGTGGCACCACCCCTCCTCGGTCTTTCGAAAGGTTACATCACGTTCAACGATGCTGTTTTGTATATTTAATGCTTTGATTGTGAGTTGTATTGTGAATTGTGAACAGGGCACTTGTGTACTGATAACGTTTTGGAAAGAGAGAGGACGCTTATCAGTGTGGTGGTTGTGGGCAGGTATTTGTGGGAAAATATTTCCGATTCTAAATGAGAACTAAAACTATTTGTGCTGATGCCAGGGGCAGTGGTTTGTTGTTTTTTTATTTGTTTATTTGTTTGTTTGTTGTGTCTACTACATTTCTTGTGGTCCATTGTCCGACTTGAGTGCTACAACCCAGTAGATTTAAGACGCTACTTGTCGATAGTATTGGCTTCTAGGTGTAGCTATATATTGCTTACCAAAAAAGTAAGGCGGCAGCTGTTAAGAGATGAAAATTGCGCTTCGAGGAGGTGTTGTTAAACCTGGGTCTACTTTTCTCTTTGTCGGAGGTGCCCTTGAAGGTCGATATTCGAGAGACAATGCAAAAACTGTTAAGGGAATTAACTCTATGGTTGGTTGTACCATTTGTGTCTGGAACCATGGAACATCGAACTTAATACAGTTGGACCTCAATCAAACCGTATCTCCAGTAAGCATGGGCTTTGACTAACTGCCTCCAGTTAGCATGGGCTTCGTCTAACTGCGTCCAGTTAGCATGGGTCTTTGACTAACTGCGTCTAGTTATCATGGGTCTTTGACTAACTGCCTCCAGTAAGCATGGGCTTTGACTAACTGCCTCAGTTGCGCACTGCAAGTGTATTGAGGTCCCCCTTTAACTTAAACGCGCCGCCTAAGGCGAAGTCCTTACCTACTCAGATTGTCAGAATTGCAGTTGGTGAATTCTTGGACCGGACCTATCTGACAGACCCCTCAAAGATCTGCTAGGATTCATCACCAAGTCCGGTATCATGCGCAAGCTCTAACTGGAGGAAATCACAACAGGCCCAGTTGTGGCCGCAGTGATATGGTAACTTGCTCCCCAAAACAATATAAATCTAAATCTCGGCCGGAAGGTTACTGTCCAGTCGCTCTTCACATTTTAGACAATTGATTTCCAAGCAGTTTCGATGTCGCTTTTTAGCTCGTAGGTTACACTGTAAAAGATCACTCGCAGAATGTTGTTATTGATATCTTGACTCGCCTTCTCTAATGTCCAAGGCTGGGATAATGAGGGTCTTATATAGAGTCTCCCTAGTGTTCCTTGACAAGGTCTTACTATTAAATCGCCTTCCAAGGTAAAGCAAGGACAATTGTAATTTTGAGCTTGATTTCTGCTGCGATGTTACGATCAGAGCTTATAGTGGAGCTGAGGTAGCCAAAGTCACTAACTGCCTAAAAGCTATAGATTTCAGTTATGACACTTCGTCTGTATTGTGTGTCCCCTTCTTGGTGATTTAATTTGTACCGCTTTTGCTCAGATGCCTGCAACCGCACCAGTGACAACTTGTTGATTTTGGTTATTGATTCCAATGTCGGCCTACTTGGCTTAGGCAAGACTTGTGAAAAATGTTTCCCCTGGTGTTGGTTCATTTAGTGAAGAACTCGTTGAAGACGAAAATAAATCGAGTTTTACTTGTCAAACTTTTGAGCTGTCACTTAGTTGTCAGTTTTCATGTTTCATATTTCAGTAAGTCGAAATTCGGCGAAAATTCTCATTTTTTTCAATTTTCTGAGTACGTGGTCGCATTCGCCCAGTTTCTTAGCAAATATTTAATAATTTTACGTTTGCAAAAAAGTACCCGAACGAACCTGATGTCAGCTTTGCTCAAAAACCCACTAAATATCTGTCAAAGAATTGACAAAGGCCACAGTATAGAATTTCGAGGTTATCGCATGTTGGCTTAAGCTGGATTACGACCTTCCAAACTATTAGGTATATTTATTTCTTCATTCAGTTGTGGAAAGCTTCTGATTTATGTTTTAATATATTTTTGTTGTTGTTTTGATGTTTCTGGCTGTCATTTTCTTTAGACCCGTCGTATGTCAGTTCAAATTATTTAACATACGCACGGATTAGTTGATAAATATGTGCTCTGGCTTAACTAACGCCTTAATTGCATATCAAAGCATTTCAAACAATAACCCCGGTATCAAAAAACGCAGCGTTAAAGTTTTTAACCGGTTACACAGCAGATACGTCAAAGTATCTATCTGACGTCGGTTGGCTAACTTACGTTTGCAAATTTGTTTATGGCACATTCAAAAACCTAGTCGACTAAGTAAGCCTGGACTAGATGTACCGTGAACGCAAAAACCAGATTGGTCGGTACCGTCACATATGCGAACTGTCAACTAATGTCGTTCTCCATTGGGACAGAAACAGCACTTTTTTCAGAATCAGAGCAATTTTGCGAATCTCGATTCATTTGACATTTGTCAAACTTTATTTACGTTTTTAGACGACGAGTCTGTGAAAAATAAAGAAAAATGTTTGCAGAATGTTGCAAGGCATATCAACATAAATTGAATGCATGTTTTAGACACAAATTACAAATTAATCACGCACCAACACAAATGCATAAAATATCCATAGGGCACGAAAGACCTGAAATCTGAGTTGAAAATCTGAAAATCCCAACGGAAAACGACATAAATGTCAACAGAAAAAGTTGTTCACGTGATCGATATAGTCTAATAAAAACTAAGACACACACGTCATCCAACTGTCAGACTTACTTCACTAGATATGTACCTAAATTAATACGAGTGGTGAGTGAATATTTGTTAATCATGTGTCGAGTAAGTCAGTTATTCAGTGTGTAACTTTGAAACTTTGTAGTTTGTACACGCTGGAAATATTTTCTGGCGTACGTTGGCTACGTTATCTTCCAGATTCTGCTCAACCTTGCGGCGTAAACAGATTTTCAATGTAATGGGCCTTACTAATAACCATTTTCTACCTTCACACTTCATATTTTGTGGGTCACAATTTTGTTTGGAAAATTTCGCCATTGTGAGTTCGAAAAATTTAGCCTGGACACTAAAAATGATTATAAGTATCGCGGAATAAGTCGTAAATTGCTATCGACTACTACTGTCAAAATACGAACTGACAAATGGCAGTCAAGCTAAATCGGCCGGAAACACAGAGTGCAATCTTAACTAAACGAAGAGATACTTGTATTCACTGTCAGCTGTTTAATGGCTAAAAGGAGAATCATATCGAGGATATAATCCAGCTTAAGTTAAAATACGAACTGACAAATGACAGTCAAACTAAATCGCCCTGAAACATCGAACGCTCCCAATTCTTTTTTTCTTTTTTTTTCAAGTTTTGTGGCACCATTTTATTTATTTTTTCTGTTTGTAGATGAGCTCCTTTGCCTATTCGGCGTTCCATCCCTTTTCGTTTTTCGCCAACAAAGACCTCAATGTCAATCACGTTTGAAGTATACAAAAATAGTTGTCTACTTTTTTTTTCATTTGTTGGATGGAAGACAATGCGCCGCAAATATGCGTAATAAGTACACATGTGACATAACTGGCATAACAGCGATGAGCACTGTGAGGAATGTATTCGTCAATTTTGGTATTAAATCCGACCTCATTGTAGAATCATCTCCATAATTACATACTGCTGGTTATGTTCGTAAAAATATTTGAATTTTCCTTTCAGTTTTCCCATTCACTCGAAGCGGCACATACACGTAACTAAATGGAAGAGCTTTCCACTCACCACAACTGTTGTCGTGGAGGCTATTGTGTTTACCCCTTTATAATTGGCCGAAATAAAACGACATGAAATGGGACTTTGTGTAGAAAAATTCAACAAACATACCTGGCGATGCGTGTTTACAGATGGTAACAGTGAATAAGCACTTGTCTGCTGTCTTGTGAGTGTTTCTGAGAGCGAGAAAATAATGGAATAACACAATCGACACGTTGGATTATGTGTCTGCAGTGCTGTTGTTGTTGTGACAATTTTCCGGGACGCTTTTATTTTTATTTTATCACTGTCCCTTTGGTTGAAGGGGGCTATAGTGCGAGTATGTGTGAATGTGCAAAAGAGAGTGACACGCGTATATGATAAGCTTTTTCCCCAAAAAGGAAAACGAATACATGCGCGGTAGATATTTCAAGAGAATTTACAACGATTTTCCTGAAGCAACAGTAGGGCGAAAGGGTTTTCGGACTTGGTTGAGGCTTTTCAACGGTGGTATATTCAGTTCTGTCTCTGTAAAGAGATATTCCTCAGAATGCAAGGGATGAACATGGAAATACGGTGGTAGCTTCACAGTCGGTAATGAGGATTTGGAATATTAATTCCAGATACAGCCAAAAAAAAAAGAGCGGAGCTCCGTCTAAACGCAACAATTGAGGGAATAAGACCACCAATGGCCATGACTGGGAGGATTATTCCCGATAAAAACTTTCAATTCGGCAACTTTCAAAACGACAATTTAGCTGATTGGTTTCCCAAACCATATTTGAGGTTCTCCAGAAATTGGCGAGGTTTTGACGATGACGATGATGAACTCACAACCCTGGCAAACCTAACCTTTACGAACTTTGCGATTTCGTTTTTGCCCATAGAACAAAAACAAATTCGGTCATATGGTGCGCAGATTAAATTTTTAACAAAATGTGTACCAAGGGTTTGGGACAGTAAGCTACTACTGCTACTACTTGTGAATGATAGTCACCTTATTAGGTTCGTTTTATTGGATCCTCTATTCCAAAAAAGCAAATAGTAAAGCACGGCATATAATAAAATTGTATCACGTTAAAGCTACTCACCAAATTCATAATGGATTGCTCAGACGCAACAAGGAGTAACCTTTCATCGCAATCGGCAAACGAAGAAAGCCGATTTTGAAGTTCTCTCAAGGGACCAGGTTTCGTTGCTGGTTACCCGCCGCACATTCTTCATTCATCGCTGTGGGGAACGGTGCTGAAAGCAGTTTACTTGCTCAGAACTAAGCTTCCGAGCCACTGGACACATTCAAGAATCTAGTTATCTTAAGGCGACTATATTGGTCTGGATGAGGTGTAACCTGAACGCAAAAACTAGATTTGTTGGGAACGTCACTTTTTCTACGTCGGCCACATATGCGAACTGTCAACTTAGTACTCAGTCACGAATTTCTTGACTAGATTCGTCGGCTACCCCTCCATAAACTTCAACTGCAACAGCTGCTCATATGACCGATCTCAGCCAATCAAAACCGAGATACATCTAGTCAGACAGCTGTCAGGTTGGTAAATTAGATACTGGAACGTCCCACTTCCACTTAGGAGATGATTTATGGCGTTTTCGATTGAAGGTCCGAGAGAACTGCCCCGAAATTCAGAATTGCTCTTTTCAATGAAATTCGTTGGAGCACTTTTGTAATAGTGGTAGACACCATATGAGAGATTTGGTTTTCTGTTGCTACTTTTTTTTTGTTTTCTACAGTAAGTAAGAATGTTCTAATAGACCAAGTCAATACTCAATATACATTTATATTAATTTCAGTTTACATTTTGCACGCACAGTTGTATATTTTCGGATCACAAGCGAAAAATTTGTTTCTAATAACACAACAAACACTTCAATCTGACATTTTGTTAGTATGTGTTGGTGAGTTCAGGGCAATTCTGTAAAAATATTCCGGACACTTCTGTCGTGCTAAGAATTGACCTGGAAGTGCACTTTATTTTTCAATGAAACATAGAATACATCGAAAGAGCACTTCTAGATTTGCTCTTTTCATAGAAAGAGGGGCAATTAATTTCTTCAATCGAAAACGCCATTAGTGTCAATCTGAGAAGTGTCAAAAAAAAGTTGTGTTGCCGACGAGATTAATATTTGCCGGGGCTGAATGCACCCATCGCCAATCCACTGTTTTGACACATCGATGTATTTACTTCTTAATGTAAACGACAACTTCATTGAAAGGAGAGAGAGAGAAAAGGAAAACAAATAAACCAACCGCAGGCAAATTTGTTTACGTAAAACTACCCATAATTTTTAGGTGAAAATATTTATACAGTTCCCGTACTTATTTCAATTATTATGAATAAACTTTTATTTTAGTTCTTTCTACTAAAAAATTGGGTTTAATCTTCACGTCAGCGGTAACAAGTGTACAGGGTGGGCCAAATACAAGTCTCCTTTCAAAAATGCAATCAAATTAACAAAATTCAAATTTTTCTCATGAAAAAATTATTAGTAAGAGCAAACATTCCCATTAATTATGGAACACAACTTCGTCCAAGTGCGGCTGCCTCGGCTGGCTTCGCAGTAGCGCATTACGTCACTCCAATTTTCCAAGACCTTGTTGATGGTTTCGGGCTGTAGCTCACGGATTGCTTGGATGATATTGGCCTTAAAAGCTTGAATCGTTACCAGATTGTTGGCATAACATTGGTCCTTCACGGTTCCCCCACAAAAAAGTCCAAAGGGTTCAAATCGCAGTTCCGAGCGGCCAATTGACATCGCCAAAACGGCTGATAACACGATTTGGGAATTTGGTGCGCAACAGATCGATTGTGACATGAGTTGTGTGGCTTGGCGCGCTATCCTGCTTAACCCAGAGGTCATCCAAATCTATGTCTTCAATTTCAGTAAAAAAAAAAAAAAAAAGTCGGTTAACATGGCAACGCTCACCGTTGACCGAAACGTTGTTCCCAGCCTCATTTTCGAAGAAAAGTGGTCCAATGATGCCACCACTCCACAACCCGCACCAAACTGTCACTCTCTGTGGATGCGTTGGCTTCTCGACAATAACGTGCGGGTTTTCCGAGCCCCAGATGCGTCAATACCAGTCTCACGAACTTTTTGCTCAAACTTGTGTACAGCAGGCGCGGTGGGTCCTTCATTTCGGCCAAAACTTCTTTTCAAAAAATGCACTGTTTGGGCTACACAGCACTCACTTTGGAAATAAGTTTTCAATATTTCCCAACTTTGTTCAAGCGTAAAGCGACTCATTTCGTTCCGCGGAGGTGTGATACTGACTTTCTGTCAAGATTTCGAGCGGAAAGTTGTTTTCAGTGTCAAAATAACCTATGTTTCCAAAAGAAACCACTAGATGGCCCACCCTTTAGTTGTTTCTACTTAAAACCAGACCCATTCTTGTCGACCTCTCCGAATACTTGCATCAGGCACTGTATACCCCGTCCCCCCTTACGAGAGACTCAAACTCCAAATATACTCACCTCGTCCTCATCCTCATGGACAATAAACTCTCAGATTTGCGAAAGCTTTTTCGTTTCATTTCTTTCTTATTTTTTTGCTTTTGGAAAAGCTCTTCTTTTCACCTTTGTGTGACTGTCTCCAGTCTGGTGCACTGCAGTCGAAAAGGATAAATTGTGTAACGCAGGACGATTCAGATTCCTCAATAGTTGTGTTTGTGGAAGCAGAGAACAAAAAATATATATCTGAAAATCAAGTCCTAGACAAATCTCGTCTACTCAAGTTCGCAAAGAAAAAAAAAAAAAAAAAAACATTTTCCTATCAAAGGCGCACAGAGAAAGTGGCCTAAAAAACACCCGCAAAACAATTAATTTCGAAACAAATCTTTTTGAACAAATAAACGAGTTAGATTGCTCCCCGGTCGGATTTAACGCAATTGTCCTTGCATCATATGGTGGGCGGTTTGTTACCATCTGTGGCACTATTCGCCGACGAAATTTTAAGTAAGTTTCATTCGTTTTTGTTAATTTTGTTCAAACTTTAAAAAATGTTATGTGTATGTAGTCCACTGCCGACGCCGGAATGACGTGGCAGAGAAGTTATTCGTATATTTTTTTTACAGCGCCACGCTTCTGTCTATTTATATATATGGAAGTGGAAATTGTAAAATCAATAGTTTTCATCTACCACTCGCAGCCATCCGACAGCAGCAGCACTGTATAAAGAGATGCACATTTGTTGGGTGGCAGGCGGTCCCTGAGGTATTTTCTATCACATCTATGTGTGCATGGCTCCCTCTCGGTTGCTGTTCGGAAAGGGATTTCTGTGTTGTTGTTGATTTATGATTCTCGGCTATGTGGGATTTTAATTAATTGCTTTTGATGTCGGCCGAGGTATGGAAGACCGGGAGATGGGTGGCTGCTCCCCTTTAGCGGATAATATTCAAGAAAGTTTTTAATCTACTTGGAATTTTTTTGTCTGGCGAGTAATAGGTTTGTCGCAGCCTTCACCCGAAAATGTGTGCTGCTGTTTGATTTCAAAGCGTTTGTTGGTTGGGCAAATATTTGGGCACCCTGTAGATTGAGTTAAATCGGCCGAGGGGGATCAGATTTTCTAATGCGCAATGGGGAGGCCACTGCAACTTGTATTGTCGAATGTTTTGTCAAATTAAAAAAATTCCTCTACTCGCAGATATTTTCAATTTCGTAGAAATTTCCGCCTGTCTGACGCCACCTCCCACGCTCAGCTTTGCACTCCATCTGGTATCCCTCCCTGGGTCTATATATAGGCACACGTTGTAGATTATTCCCGGTAAACGATGGTGCAGTGCTTGAACATCCTCGTGCAAGCTTTGCACATTCTACTGCCCACAACCATTGATGAGATATTTTCCTTGAAAGGGATCTTTTTTTTCCTTTTGAATTATGTATAGGGGAAGGCTGAAAAGGCAGCACAGGTGGCCACCAAGGGGGTGGCTGGTGTGCAGGCTACGCCGAACTGGAAAAGTCCTTGCAGTATGCAATCACTTGGGTTTGTTTTCCATTCAATGGGGATATGGTGACATTTAAAATTGGCATGTAAAGATTTGTACTTGTTTAAATTCTCGCAGAGAGTTTTGCACTCAAGTTGTCAGAGGGAACAGACTTATGTCACAGAGGGAACCAAAGATGTGAACGTGAGTTTTTATTTAGAGATGTAGTCAACCTTTTCTAGGGTCGGATAGTGCCGGCTTAAGCTGCACATCTATTGGAACAGTCAGGTTAGTCGGTACAAAAACTGAGCGTACCTTGCTATTTGAACTATGCAAACGTTTTAAAGATCGAGAAGTGTATACCCACTGCAAGGCTACTTAAACGGTCCAGTTTTCGTCATTCTGAAGCTTGTAACTTTCGACAATATCGTAAGGGGGCCACTAGAAAAATTGGTCAACAGTTTCGGTTGGTTTCATGGTCGCGTTTGAAGAGAAAAAACCATGACTCGTTAGATAGAAGTCTTCTTCCGCATGAGATCTTTTAAATCATACAGAGTATAAGCCGATGTGTCCAACTGGCCCCTTGCTGTTCATTCAATTGCTGTTGGCAAGTTGTGATAGGTTAGGTAAGGTGGCTGTCTAGAAAGACACACTTGGACCACAAGTTGCGATACTACGACTTCTTTTGACGTCTACCCGGACATTTTAAACTCGCTCGGTTTTTTTTAATTTCTTGGGCGAGTGTTACTATCGAAGCATTGATAGCTATGGCGACTTGCAAGTGTAACATCGTTCAAAGCAGGTCGAAACGCGCTAAGCCAATAGACGGATGTGATTCCCCGCAAGTCAGGCCTTACGTTCGCAGCACTTCGCCATATTCCTACTGTTTACATGAGTGTTGAGCCTTCCGCTTCTGCAGGAAGTGGCCTCTTCTTCTGTTTCGGGACTTCGACGAAGCTTATCTGCCTTTTGATGACTTTTTGCATGCATACTGTAGCCGAACCGACATATGAAGCTTAGCTGTGTCTCGAAAACCCCCACAAGGCACCTCTTTCATACGGTCCTACTCCAAATGTGATGGTTTCTAGAATTTTCATCTCACTACAGTTTAGCTTCTTCTATCGATTTTGCCACAACCACCATGATGATTCCGTCTTCAAGGCCTATAATTGACACCCTAAAGCCTAAACTTGGTGGCCTAGGCTGAGCCCTGTGGAACACCATCGGCGCGGTGAAACTGCGCCTCCACTAGCAAACCCCTCCAGTTAGCATGGCGTTTGAACCAACATGGTTGAGGTTCCTTCCACTTGTATGCTCCACCTTAGGCAAGGTCTTCTTCAACTGCGTTGTCCCTTTGGGTTGGAATTGAAGACTGTCATGTTCTAGCCACCTTTAACGACCTGCCCTCTTAAAGCGCAATTATTTTAACTATGTCTATGCCGCAGTACAGCCCCTATAGTTCGTCATTGAATCTCCTCCTCCAACGCCCGCGAACATAAACGGGACTGAACATTTTGGGAAGAATTTTGCTCTTGAAGCGACAATCTTCATCCGCATAGAAATGGTACCAAGCAACAGCACGACTGGCATCATCGAAGTCTTATAGAGAAACTTGCTAAATAAACTGTTTTTTTTTTTTGCGTCTTGGGCTCGGTCTTGGGTTATAACTTATAAAGGAGCAGTATTTTTTGTTCCTCAGTTTTGCCTTTCGTTATTGCGTCGGCCGTAGATCTTGATCTAAAAAAAACTTTACTGGTAGTTACAGCGACCTACGGTAGATCTTGATCTATAAAAACTGTTCTAATGGATACAGCGACCTCCGACGGTTTTAATCGTTTCTAAAAAACAAATGGGACAATAAGTGGAAGGTATGTTTGAATTAAGCTTCCCGTTTGATAATGGGAATAGTGCTTGACGTTTCCAATGCTCAAGAAAGTGACTTCCTGAAGGCCAATAAGTCGAGTAATGTTGAAGAATACCAACCATTCCCAGAGCCTTTCTGTCGCGTACCTTTCTACATGCTTGGAATAATTCTTCACGTTTTATCTTGGGTAAAGGCGATCTCTTGCATTTACACTTTGATTAGCTAGCTTTTTCTTTTCTTTTTTAAATAAATAAAAAATAAAACAAAATTTGTCGCACTCGGCAGGATTTTGTAAGGTTTGTCCCAAATGTCATCACTGAGCTATTTTGAAAGTTTCGTACCTGGAAAGCTTGTAAATTTTTCGTATCTGGGTGCGTTTTGTCAAATCCGCCGATAAAGCGTAGGTCTGTGTTGTGGAGATCCTCTTATCTGATGCACTACGAAGCACATTGACGAATTTGATATAACGCTGCCCATTTATTGAATCTTTGTCGAAAAATTGACAGCTGATAGGGCTCAATCTGCGTCCAGTTGCACAGGTGTAGTCCGAGTAGTAGTTCTTGACTTGACTGTCGACTCGCCTGCGTTTGCTCTTAAATACCAGGCTCACAAGAACTTCTAGTAAACCAGACACTTTGGAGTTATCTGTCTAATCCAGGGCTTACTTATTGACTGAGCCATTCTAGGAGAAAGTTGCAATTAAGCGGCCCTTGCACTTGGTGGCAAGTTGTAACACACTCTTGCTGCAACAAAGCTGCCGTACATCAATTACCTGCAATGGAGGTTGTAGTATACCCTCCGAAATGATTTTTCTGAGCTTGACGGCAGCAAACAGAGACAAACGTAGTGTGACTTTAGACTTGTATCCATGTAACCTTTTCTTAATTACCAAATCCATTTCCTACACAAATTGAATTCCACTTGCCCGTTCCAGACTTGAAAGAAACGATACTCCCCTTTTATATGGTTACTTGAACCAGCGCAAACAAGAACAAATCCAGACTCTAAAGGAGTCCTTTCAGGGATGATTGGATCGCGTAATTGAGTGCACTCACTATGAAATTGCATTCGATTACTCTCCCACCATTCCATTATGACGATGACGTGCAACGGAAGTAGTTATGTGCATTCACCGGCATGATGTAGCAGAGCTTGGGATGCGGGAAATTTATTTTCCAAATTGGAGTGTGCATTTAGTCTGGTCGTGTCGTTGTCGTCCATTTTTCATCATCATCATCATCAGCAGCAGTAGCAGCACATACACAAGGTCATCCGACGTGTTTTCTCTTTCCAAACTAAACCCCAAAGCAATTTAAGAAATAAAATTCCGTCAAGTCGGTAGACCCTCGCGCTATAAAATAGCTGCGGTGGCGCTGCAATTAAACTTTCGTTCTCAAATGGGGTTACTTATGCTGGCCATGCACTTTTCCGCCAGCCGCATTCTGTTTCTGACCTCTGTGCGCGGGGAAAGACATTAACATCGCCCCTCCGATGGTGGTCTAAATATACCCAACCCACTTGCATAGAGTTGTTTAGCTCTTAAGGATCTCTGCATCTATTTAACCTTGTTTTGTTTTCTTTTCATTACAGAAACACCAGTTCACAAAGGAGCACCTCCATCTCCACCTCAACGGAGCAAGTTAGCTAGATCGTGCATGAATTCACATAGGCGATACTTAAGTCATAGGTAAGTTGGGAAATATGTATTAAAATGCTTTTGGTTTTGTTTGCCTTCGTCAACGAGTTTGGGTCAACCACACACACATAAACACGCTCTCTCACAATTAAATCAATAAAAACTTGATTTGAATAAAAGACTCGTTAAAATGCAATAGAACACAAAACCGCAGTGCAGTTGGTGTACGTTTTGTCCCGCGCGCGCTCGAGTAATTGATTTTATTTGGAGAAATACTTCGAAACCTTGGCATATGGCGCGTGTAACTTTGCGAATTGACCTACAAAGGTGGTGCGGTGGAGTTTAAACAGGAGGCGGCTCCTTTTAGCCACTAAACAGCATGTCATGATTATTAGTCATTGTGGGACTAATCACACCGCCATTTGACAGTCTATTCCAACGTGCATGGTTGGTTGTGTATAGATTTGAATAAAAAAACGCAGATAAGTTGTCAATTTACATATCTCCTTTGGTTTGAATAAAATACGACTGCACCGTGCCCCCTTTTACGGGGCAGGCATTTTCATTTATCAGCATTTCCATTCTAGAAACGAAAAGTCAACATTAAGTCGAACGAAGGCTTTCTTTCACATGCTTCAAGAGTGGTTGCCGCCATTTTTTCAAATACCTACTTTGCGACGAGAATTCGCGACATGGCGACTAGCCACGCATAAGCTGGCCTCTACAACAAGGCCGTGAACGAACCAAAACGCAACAGCTCGATGGCTTAACTTGAGAGATTGGAAAAGCTATTTGTTTTGTAGCGGCGCGCTTTTTGGGTGTTAATATCTTTCAATTTGAAGTCTTCTGAAGTCGGGGAACATTTTTGTGATGTTGTTACTATTGCGAATAGAGAATACTCTTGGCGAATATCCCAGCAAACCTTGCTGACATTACCCCAGTGAAGATAATTGTCCTCCGGAGTGAACAGATGGCTTTAGAATCTCACTTTCTAAAAGAGGCCTCAGACTCTCCCGACGAATAATCTATCTACTATTGCTAAAAATTGTTCACATTTTGTGTGCCTAATAGTCTTGCTACATTTCGAAGTGCAACTAACGACGTTCAAAAGCAGGTTGTGATTTTATGTCATTGAAGAGGTGCCGCTGCATTCGGAAGGGAAGTCAAGATTCCACTTGTATGTCTCTCCAAATCGCAGGGCTGTGTTAATCGCTTCCAGTTGGGCAATCCAAATTGGTTGAGGTGCAGGCCATGTTTGTTCACATTGTAATCAAAGACACTTCACATCTCCTAACCATCTGAGACAATTGACGCAGACCAAATCGATCTCGCTGTACAGCTCACGGAGTTAAATCTCCTCCTCCAAAGTCCGCCAAAAATCACTCGAGAAGTATGTTCAAGCCGACCAAGTCCGCCTTCGGTAACCTCCATATTTCTGCACTAGAGCTGATCAGTCGTGAGGTGGTCTTATATGGGTTTACTGAAGTATTTCTTGCCAAAGTAACAGGGACAAGTGTAACTCTTTTTGATTTGTGGTTATTGATTAAACGGGCCCAAAACGGCACTGGTAGAGGCCAATCAGTTGTTTTACAAAGTCGTTTCCAGCGTTCAAGCAATACGGCAGCAAGAATCTTGTATGTGGTGTTAAGGGAACTGAAGCCTCTAGAGTTGGCGCAGTTTAGAGGCTCTCGTCTTTCTCGTGCAGTGGACAAACTGAGGTTCCATTCTTACTATCGATCAAATATTTCGGAAATGATGCTGTAGGCTCTGCACCAAGTCAAAAACCGCTGCGTTGAGTTGAGCTTAGTTTAGCTATTATTACTTTTTTGTTGGTGTCAGGATGAACGAAAGTCTTTGCTCTCCTCAACAGGGATTGACATAGAAAGTGGTTTGTGTCCGCAAAAACTCCCTCGTCACTGCAGCCTCAGCAAAGATCTTCTTCAATCAGGTACATTCCCCGCTTCGTTAAAAGTCCTACGAGGGTAGAAAAGAACCTTATATCTTTGTGTATGAATCGCTAGGTTTTTGGCTTCGCAAAGCGACGGCCATAGCTTCCGTGTGATGAAGTTCAGTCCATCTGGGGGCAGATCACGTATGAAAATGTTCGTCTGAACGGATATCGTTTTTCATGACCAAAACGAGTCATTTTCTGGCCGATTTTCTTTGTAATTATTGTCAGTTTTGATTAGTTTGGGTAGAATAATAAACTGGATGATGCTTTCAAACGGGTATTTTTGGCAAAGGTTGTTAATTTTGAAGTCGTCGAAAAATTACGCGATCAGGATCAGATTGGTGTTCGTCTCTACGGAAAGAAGGATCAGCTTGTCCTGAAACAGTTCTTGAACCTTGTCTTATTAATTGGTCCGCTTTCTTATTGCCTGAAATACCTCTATTTCCCCAAATTTGGGTCTGTCCGATGCACGCTAATCTTTTATAATGGCCTTTATGTAAGTGGTTAATAGGAGTCTGACTATAGGTGTGAAAATTGTGTGGCGGCCTTTTTAATACGTTTCAACAAGTCCTGAACCACTTGGCGCATGTCAGAGAAGCTGGTAGAATCAGTTCGATGAACTCTGTGCTTCTTTGTGGGTACAAATTTTCTGTTCTAACAGAGGGTACATCCAAGTCGCATTTTCTATTCCATTTGACCGGCATGGAAGCGCCAATTCCATTAAGTTATATATTAGTAAGACCATTTGGTCTTTTGCCGTTGCCTCTAAATCATCAGAACAATCCCCATGCCGGTAGAAGGAAAACGAAACGAACCTGATCCAACCATCTCATGCAGGGACAAGCTTGAGGACGACGGATTCAATAGCACCTCTTGTATCTCCCACGAATGTCTGACAAACATCCAAGGGTACTACTGTCTCGAAAGAGGTGCTCAATTTGGCTTGTAAACGTCCCGTAAATGGAAAAAAAAAACTCGCAAAAAACGATTGGTTGTGAAAGGCTAGTCCTAGGGTACCTATACAGGGTCGGCATTCTGTAAGGCGAAACGATCAAACGTTTTCGTGCGCACGAATGATATGCCCTATGTTCCACAAGCAAATTTCTTCGTGCACACGAAAACGTTTGTACGTTTCGCCTTACAGAATGCCGACCCAGACCTCTTTTATTACTATTTGCATTCTTTATACCATAGACAAATCATACTGAGTCCCCCAACTCACAATCCTCTTGCCGCTGGCCCCCTCGGTTTTTTTTTTTTTTCAAATTCGCCATTTTGTTTTCCTATCGGTGTTTAATTTCAAAAAAGAATCCGTGCGACATGCAAAAACATACAAAAAATGCAAAAATAAATGCTGCCAACCTCGGCAACAGAGGGGAAATGTGAAAGAGTTCGGGAATACCACATTTTTTCATTACTGAATGTCATTGGTTAGTTATTATAAATTGTTAAAAGGCGAATAATTTGATTTGTTTGGTTAGTAAAACTATCTAAAGTTCATGTTCTATATACTAGAAACATATTAGGACAAACATGGTTGTGTATTTCCCGCTTTTTGATATCATTAACTTCAATTTCGTGTGTAAATTTTTCTTAAATAATGAAGAAAATTTGCTCAAAATGTTTTCATTTTCCCTCAACCAATCTACATTGTTCATTTTTCATGAACATTTTAAGCAAATGTGCACTTATTCCTAAAGAAAAAATATTATCCACACGTAACGAACAATTTCAAATTAAACGGATAAAATTCTATGAACTCTGCCTGCAACTTTGCCCACAGCGGAAGTGTCTCATATCTCCTGGGAGTGTGTTGGTCAGCCGGAAGTTTCGTGGCATTTGTCAATACGAATTTCTATGTAACAATACTAGCGCACCAAATCGTGACCACTCCGTAAAAATGTAGGTTGTAGGCTAAGTAACGGGAAATCGGCCGGAGTTGGTGGTCTCAGTATTGTCTCTGCTTTATACGACCCCTGCGACTCAACCCAGCAATACAACGAAAAAATCTAATTTCGACATCTTGTATGCGCGTAAACTATTCCGAAACTAGCAAATAAACCGCGCATCATCTAATACGCCGGTCTTTTATGACACAGTCCCGAAGTAACTTCAAAAGTAATTGATACAGTTGTGTGAATCAAAGTTGATCCGCTAGTGGTTTCACATATATTTTCTCAACTTCAACATTCAGCAACCTACATCAAGACACATCATAACCGCGAATTCACTGCGAATCAGTCACACATCCATGTGCTAGTCAAGGCCAGACATATCATCGTTTCATTCTGTTTGTCTAAGTTAGGATGCGAAATTAGCAAGAAAAAAACAAAAGAAACTCCAATCAATTAGCCAAAGGTAATGCTTCAAATGCTTTTTTTCACAAATTTTTGTTTCCCAAACCCTTTCGATGAACAAACCCCAACTTACCAATTCTTTTCGTTCTTATCTCTTGCAGGACTTCAAAATTTTCCAGTAATAGACATCGGAAGCTTCAACCTTTTAGAGAAACGTGAGGCAATCACCAACAATTCGGCGCCCATGTTTACTAATCTTTAAACTAACCAATTGATGTATTTAAAAACCAGAAAAATTTAACAAAAAAAGAGCATAAACCATAAAATCCAACACAACAAAAAAAAAAAAAAATTATAATTTTAAATCAAATACCAATATAAGAAGAACATTCGAGAATATAAATCATTCTTACACTCTACACCGTGGCGTAGACAACCGAGGATACTCTTGTCCGTTTAATCCAATACAGAAGCAAAAACAAAAAGCTAATCCATTATTTTTTTTAACGTTAAACACAATTTATTATAAAAAAAATCTAAAATTGCACACAAAGCTTATTGAAAGCCAGAAACAGAGACCACAAGAACAAGAAGAAAAACAAACTTCATGAATTTATCAACAAATATCTACAATAAATCAAAAAATAAAAATTTGAAACCCTTAACGTCGTCCAGAGCGTTACGGCAGCAGCACACTAATGTTAGTACAGATCGAAGAGGGTCAATAGCTTAAGCAGAGCGAGCTCTAAAGCCAGCCAAGCAAAGCAACACTAAGGAAGCATCCACAACACCAGCGAGCGAGCGAGAGAGATAATATCCCCAGACGAGAGAAGAAAAGAATCGACCTGCGCATTTGTAATAGTGATTGGAAGATCCAAAGACCGAGAGTGTGAACGTTTGAATCGTCCTTGAAGCACAAGAGCTGTTTTTTTTTTATATATATATAGTTGACTTACCGACAGTGAAGTAAAGAGAAGATTTTGCCAAAATGGGCTCGGTGAATGTGAACCGCAATGTCACTGACATTTTCTATCGCTACAAGATGCCGCGCATCAACGCCAAAGTCGAGGGAAAGGGCAATGGCATCAAAACTGTCATTGTGAACATGGCCGAGGTTGCCAAGGCCATCGGGCGTCCGGCTACCTATCCGACCAAGTACTTTGGCTGTGAACTGGGAGCTCAGACTCAATTTGATTACAAGGTGAGTACCACAAAAGCATATCCCTCGTACGATTTGTACTATTTTTTGTTTTTCTTACAGAACGAACGTTTCATAGTGAATGGTTCTCATGACGCTACAAAGCTGCAGGACCTGCTCGATGGGTTCATTCGCAAGTACGTCCTTTGTCCGGAGTGCGACAATCCGGAAACCGATTTGGTGGTTTCGGCCAAGAACGGGACAATCTCGCAATCGTGCAAGGCGTGCGGCTTCCATGGTCTGCTGAAGGTTAACCACAAGGTGAACACGTTCATTCTGAAGAATCCGCCGACAATCAACCCGGCGACACAGGGCTCATCGCTGACCGAAGGCAAGCGCGGCAGGCGCTCGAAGAAGAACGGCGAGAACGGCACAACTGGCGATTCGGCCAACAATTCGGTGGCGAACAACTCGGGCGATTCGGATGGCGGCAACAATCACGCCAGTCAGACCGAAGCTGAAATAAACGCAGCGATCCCGAAGAAGGTCGACGATGACGACGACGATGACAACAACTGGACCACTGATACGTCAGCGGAGGCGATTCGCGCCCGCTTGCAGGATCTTACCGATGGCGCCAAAACAATGACCATCTCCGATGACTACGACAAGACCGAGAAGGAGCGCATTGATATCTTCTACGAGATGGTCAAGAACAAGATCGACTCGAATCAGTTGGACTCGGTTGCCGTGCACAAGGACCTGGCCATTGAAGCCGAACGTCTGGATATCAATCACAAGGCCACTTTGGTGTTGGCCGAGTTGCTTTTCTCTGGGAATATCATCAACGAGGTGCGCAAGCACCGCAATCTTCTGTTGCGCTTCACGCACAGCAACACGAAGGCGCAGCGCTACTTGATCGGTGGCATCGAGCAGATTATCGCTCTGCACTCTGCCAAGCTAATGGATAAAGTTGCTGGAATTCTGAAACTCTTCTACGACGCCGACATCCTCGAGGAGAAGGCCATCCTCGACTGGTCACAGAAGGTGAGCAAGAAGTACGTCTCCAAGGAGGTGGCCACCGAGATCCACGAGAAGGCCAAGCCATTCATCCAATGGCTGCAGGAGGCCGAGGAGGAGGAATCTTCGGAAGAGGAAGAGGATGACTCCGACCTCGAGATCGAGTACAATGACCGTGCTCACCATGAATCGCTAAAGAAGGCTCCCGCTCCGGCACCGAAGAAGATCATCGAGGATGACGACGACGGCGAAGAGATCGACATTGATGACATCTAAATGTCGACTTGGACTCTATTTAGGGCTCTTTATATATGTTTTCCCTATTTTCTAACTCTCTCTCTCTCTCTCTATCTATCCCTGTTCAAAGTAGTTACACACACATATATTCTCTTACATAATATCTTATCCGCTGTAAACAGAAAACCCTATCCAACCTAAAATTAATCCTTGTAATAGTGTGCGCTAGTCGCTCGTTCTTTTTCTGAATTCATTTTGGCCTTGCAGCTTTATTTTTTGTGTTTATTGAATTCAAAACATG
Source organism: Cheilosia variabilis (assembly GCA_951230905.1). NCBI lineage: Eukaryota > Metazoa > Arthropoda > Insecta > Diptera > Syrphidae > Cheilosia > Cheilosia variabilis. Next base: position 3,991,557 of record OX579677.1, on the reverse strand, counting down.
GCGCATATAATACCAAAATTATGTACTTTTCTTTTACCGTAAACTACAATCCAAATTTCCAGCTCTCTCGCGAGTTGTTTTATTCATTTTTGTTCTGCTTTTTAATTATTCCTCTTCAGTTGATAATAGACTTTAAAATACATGAACACACACACACACACGTATAGATATATACCAATATATTTTTTGCAGTTTCTTATATACTTGTATATTCAAGATTTTTAATATGTTTCGGATTAATAAATAAAGAAAAATATAAAAAAAAAACTTGAACGTTGTACGATTCATTGGGGAAGAAAGTTGCAGTGAAATTTGGTCGTGAGAAACGGAGGTGGTAGCCGATTTCATATCCTCTCGTTTGTTTGGATTTGTTTAATACACTCCCATCGTCCCACTCACTGTATAGTTTGCGATTTGGATCGAAGTGTAAGTCCTCTTGGCGTGTGACACTACACAGTGAAACTGCATTTTCAAGGTTCCTGTGCATTTATTCCGCTGAACTGAAGCGACGAACAAATGTTGAACTTAACAGAATGTTTTTTTCACAAAGAACACCACCTGTTAAGCTAAGCAAGTAGCACAATACTCAAAACCGAGTCATTCAATGTTTTACTTGGAGATGTCTCTATGTAGAGACAAGCACATCGGGGAACTCTTGTTTTTAACAAAACTCCTGGATGTCGAGGCGATGTCGTTAACTATCGGGCAAGTACCCGCAGATTCTTGTCAACGTTCTACAGTTTGCGACAAATCAGCTAAAAAACAATTGACCTACATGATCTTAGGTTAACCAAGAATAGGCTGGGGCTAGTCACGTAACTTTAAAAAAAACCGTCGTCCAAACGTTTTATCTTTGGAAGCAAATATCTGGTGCAAAAGCCAAAGGATTTGTGGCGTCATCTAACCTGTCAAAAATATTAAAAAAAATCCCTTTTATTTACGTTAAAGTTTCAGAAATAACGTTTTGTGATCAACCCCTGGTCTATTTCAAAAAGAAATACAAAATTCATATAAATAAATACAAATAACGTTAACTAACGAACACACCAAGAAAGAAAAGCCTCTGCCTACCGAAACTTCTTGTTTTCATTTTTGCTTTTGAGCAGTTGACACTGGACAGAATGGTGCGATGTTGTGCCCAATGAAATAGAGCTGACAATACTCACAGGTGGAGTCGGTGCCTGGGCATTCTCTTCTACACATGTCCCACGCGCGCGGCGTATTTCAGGTCAAAGTCACTTCGAAACTGAACGGTGATATATAAATATCTTTCAGATCCCTCAGAGCATAATAAGATCCAAGGCAGTATGTTAGCCAAATAGGCGGACAGTTTAGAATTGTTTTTTTGCTGCATAGCCTGTTTTTCCGAAGCTGACAAATTGGCATAGCATATTCATAACCACCCCACTGCCGTCTGCTGTGCCGCTGATACCCCGGTCGGCTTGATTAATACAAATTATGCTAAAATCGACAAAAAATCTATCTATCTATCAACAGCATTTGCTTACATTATCGGACTGCTACACTTTTTTCGATCTACTACACTTTTTGCAATCTACTTCGTTTTTCTGTAACAGATTAGATAGCATTCGCATTCAAGGTATGCTGTGTTCAAATATTTACTCAGACTGCTCAGTCGGGCACATTCAAAAACCTATAAGGCGTTTTTCTTTTTTAGTTCAGAGCTGAGCATTGAACTGAGCTCGAGCTCGAGCATTATGAGCGCGCTCTGAAGCGAGCGCGCTCAGATTGTTCTGAGGCATTTATGAAACACACTTGAGGCTTGAGCACATAGTTGTCATAAATGCATAAATTGAATATTTATTAATTGTTATTTATTAAATTGGTTAATTTTCAGTTCCAAAACAACAAGGCTCGTCCGCCATTTCAACTATTTGCTTATTCTGTTTTTTTTTTTTCTGTCAAATGTGACTGGAAGTGTGTAATTAGCTTTTCACTCAGCCTGCTCAGTCAATTTATTCTGAGCTCATAGAGCGCGCTCTGATCGTCCTCTGAACGAAGAAAGAAACACAAATTCTGAGCTCTGATGTGTCTGAGCTAAAAAGAAACACGCATTTTTTGTAAAGGGTGATTTTTTAAGAGGTTTAGAACTTTTTTAAAAAAAAAAACACAAAAAATTCGAAAAAATGAATGAAATATTTATTTGAATCGATAGTTTGAACCTTGCAATTTAATGTTTAAAGATAATTTCATGCAAATGTTGACCGCGGCTGCGTCTCAGGTAGCCCATCCGCTGAGTCCAATTTTGGCATACTCTTTCACACATATCGGCCGGTATCTCACGAATGAATGCATGGATGTTGGCTTCCAGTGCGTCAATCGACGCGGGCTTGTCCCTATACACATTAGCCTTGGCATACCCCCACAAAAAATAATCTAATGGTGTCAAATCGCACGATCTAGGCGGCCAATTGACCGGCCCGAAACGTGAAATTAACTGTTCACCAAACTCGCCTCGCAATTGCGCCATTGTTTCGCGTGCTGTGTGGCATGTGGCACCGTCTTGTTGAAACCACATATCATGCAAGTCAAGAACTTCCATTTCGGGCAAAAAAGAGTTTGTTATCATCGCTCGGTAGCGTTCACCATTGACAGTAACGCTGCGATTCGCATCATCTTTGAAGAAATATGGCCCAATAATGCCGCCGGCCCATAAACCGCACCAAACAGTGGCTTTTTCGGGATGCATTGGTAGCTGTTGCAATGCTTCTGGCTGATCTTCACTCCAAATGCGGCAATTTTGCTTATTTACGTACCCATTCAACCAAAAATGAGCCTCATCGCTGAACACAATTTTTCGATAAAAAAGCGGATCCTCGGCCAGCTTTCCAAGAGCCCATTCACCAAAAATTCGGCGTTGTGGTAGGTCGGCTGGCTTTAGTTCTTGCACCAGCTGTATCTTAAAAGGCTTTACGCCCAAATCCTTCCGCAAAATTTTCCACGTAGTGCTGTAACAAAGGCCTAACTGCTGGGAACGGCGCCGAATCGACATTTCGCGGTCTTCTGTCACACTAGCTGATACGGCCGCAATATTTTCTTCACTACGCACAGTACGTAAACGTGTTGGTGGTTTAATGTCCAACAAAGTAAATTTGGTGCGAAATTTGGTCACAATCTTCCGAATAGACTGCTCAGAAGGTCGAGAATGCCGATCATAAAATGGAAGCAGCGCGCGATGAACATTTCGAACCGAGCACGAATTTTGATAGTAAAATTCAATAATTTGCAAGCGTTGTTCATTTGTAAGACGATCCATGGTTAAATTGCAAACCAAACTGAAGCTGTTTGACAGTGACACAAGGTACTAAACACACGTCAGCTGTCAAAACCAGTGTTGCCAAAACCAAACCAGCTAAAAAATCACCCTTTATAACAGTTCATTGTGTACCTACATGAACGCAAAAACTAAATCGGTCGGTTAACCCACTTTTCCTATGTCAGCAATATACTGGAACTGTCAACTTAGTGAGTCACGTAAATATTGACTAGATCCTTCGCCTACCCCTCCATAAACATCAACTGAAACAGCTGCTCATATGACCGATTTCAGCCAATCAAAACCGAGAAACATCTAGTCAGACAGCTGTCAGAATATTACTGAACTAGATACTTGAACATCCCCAATCTAGTTCGGTTCAGTAATACGCTTTGTAGTTACAAGTCACAACATACAATTTTTGTCAAGTCAGAATAACTCCCAAGAATTCCATCCGAGCGCAATTCCGTGCTCGTTGCCCTAACAAATGAAAATGTCAAAAATAAGTTTGCGACAGTGGCCCTCAATTCAAAGTCAGCAAATCAATCGACAATCATTATTTAACTAAACTTAATCGTTAATTTAAAATATATCCTTACATTTTATTTATTTAAAACAGATCAATTAATCTCTCCTAGATTTCCGGCAACGTTTCATTTCCTGGACCGCTCAATATTCAGTAAACATGACTGATGCTGGGGAACATCATTCCGATGAATCAACAAGTTGTGTTTCTCGGCGTCTCAAAAACAGAATGACGGACTTTGATTCTAACAGGTACGGTTTAAAGTACATATTGTTATTCTTAGAGTTATATTAACTGATTATATGATTTGTATTTGCTGCGTTCTATTGAGCGCTAGATGACTAGCGACTGCTGCAGTTGTAACAACTATACTTAGAGATAAAATTCTTAATCTTACTTAAGCGGTATTTGATTGTGCACTTTCCGAGCGCTTTTTTGCGCTAGGTCACTTTTTACGTTTGATTGATACGAAAAAAAAAAACAATCTTTCTCCGATTTCCGAGCACTGATGCGAGTATAGATTTTTATTTCTCAGAGTTGCCCGAGATCTACCAATACAAGTGAAATCTGAGAGCGAATCTGAAGAAGTCCAATCGAATACCACATTGGAATAATTAGCCGCTAGGTTGACAAATAGGAGAAAACAAAAACAAGATTGGTGGGTCAGTCAGTCATTTAATCGCAAAATTCGTGAATAGATTTGTCGACTTCCCCTCCACAAACGTCATCTATAGAAAACTGTTCACGTGATCAACGTTGGTTAATGGGGACGTTCAAGTATCTAGTTTAGTAAGTCTGACAGCTCTCTCACTAGATGAAACTCGGCTCTGATTGGGGGAAATCGGTCGTGAGAGCAGATGTTTCAGTTGACGTTTATGGAGGGGTAGCCGACGAATCTAGTCGAGAAATTCGTGACTGAGTACTAAGTTGACAGTTCTCATATGTGGCTGACGTAGAAAACGTGACGTTCCCGACCAATCTAGTTTTTGCGTTCAGGTTACATCTTATCCAGACCAATCTAGTCGACTTAAGATGACTAGATTCTTGAATGCAGCCAATCAAAATTCAGACGTACAATGGCCGCCTGCTGTCAGACTTAGCTAACTATAGTTTTTTGAACGTTCCTCTTTTTCGGGGGAATTTTCTGATGTTTATTTGACAGATGTCAATTTTTGTTCATTGAGTTTGAAGTGCCAGTAGTCACATTCCGGTCAATGAACCGCGTCTCTAGTATCCTCCCGATTCATGAACGCAACCACAAAAAAGACACACTTCCCACATGAATTTTGTATGCCTCCTAGTCCGCAAACTGAATGACTGCATATCTCCACACCCTCGTCGCAATGCAACAACTATCCATTAATGAAAACTAATCGATTCGAATAAAGCCAACCCAACTACGGATGCACTGGTATAGAGGTCTGCCAAAAATGGCAGTCGTAAAATAAATTCATTTTGTGTTCCATTTCTATTAGGGAGTCAGTGTGTGACTCCTTTCGAGACTTTAAGATTCATCACAACCCTATACGCGTCATAAAATTTGCAAATTTCAGTGGAATCCACAAGCCCGCATGGCCAGTCGCACGTATGCTACCTGTGAAGGCGAATTGCTAAACAAAAGATGACTTCCTTGAGCAAAGCAAAAGCGAGCATAAAGTCTGCACTCTATTGTTTGTTGACAAAACAAAAATAAACAATCTGAATATCGTCATCGCGCCGTGGTTGGATTGAGAATTTTCGAATTCAGTCTCAGGGGGTCAATAAAATTGTGCGCACGCACTTCCTCGCCATGAGGCGTCTTTCCTCAACGATCTCGCCACGATCGTAAAAAGTTACAAATATGAACTGATATTCGTCTTTCTTAAAATGAATCTGTCATTTTGATGTTTTTTGTTTACATTGCTAGAAGAGATGCGTTCTGTGTCTGTCATGTCGTGATGGCGGTTTGACGATATTTTTATTTTTGGAAAACTCTGCGCTGGCCAATGAACCTTATGCCATACCAGGAAGATGATAAGGTTAAGTGATTGTCGTTTGTGTGTTTTGATTGGGATTGAAATTTATGACATTGACGCAGGGTGTTGAACCGGGCTAAATACCCTAAAGATGATGAAATGGAAAGGACTGAAAGGGAAATTTGTGACCCTGCAATCTGTCGCATAGTCGCACATGAACCTTTTGCTGGGACGTTTTCATCTACAGTTAGGAATATATTTAGATCCGTCAAAAAACTGAACACTCTGAACTTTAATGTAACATAAAAATGCCCTCGACTTTAAATGCCTCTTCTAATCATGGAGCAATGTCGTCTGGACGATATCGCTTTCAAGGTGTTGTCGTTTTTTTTTTAATGCGGAGCAAAGCCAGAACTGTCAAAGCTGACTTTTTCAGGCCAGAGTCATAAGAATGCACTCGAGTTAAAAATAGATTTAATGAGTAGTCTGTGTAGAAACCCGAACGTAGCATAGTTTGACAGCTTAGCATATGATTGCCCACCAGTAAAACGAGCTGACAACAAACACTGCTGTCATAAATAAGTCAGACCGCCCTAAACACTCTGGGTTCAGAGTATGTTCCAATGGCTTGAGATTTGTTCAGTTTTCTTTTCTTAACGAATTCCTTTTGCTCATCGTCAAGTTTTCTTAATATATTTGTGGAGACTGAACTGGATCCTTCTCGCAGAACTTGAGCGCGGTCAGGTTATATGTAGAAAAAACTTAAAATCACACATTTCAACGGGGCTTACTAACAATAATTTTTAATCTTCACACTGCGCTGTACTTATAACAAATTTTAGTCACGACTTTAAATTTACGGAAGCTCACAACTGCGAATTAGTATGGAAAATAAAGCCGCTGCGAACTACTAAAATTAAGAGTCGAAACTAAAAATGCTCATTGGTAAAGTCCACTAAATATTTTGTAGCTCCCAATGGGTGAGTTCGTAAAATCTAGCCTGGCCAATAAATTTAAATAATATAAATTTGTTTATTAGTATCGCGCAAAGCTTTGTTTATAAGCGAACACCTTTTCAGCAGGGGGCTATTGCTAAAAAGCTCATCTTCTTTGTGGGACAATTTTTAATTTAAAAAATTTACGAACACTCAATGGGGACATTTCCCATATACAATTATCCATTATGACCTACATTTTAAGTTAACACCTAATAACCATTTCTTTATTAGCAAGGTCCCATGTTAAATTTATGAAAAATGTGCCCTGTTCACGATAATTTTTAATCTTTAAATTTAAGGTGGCCGCGCAATGCATTCCACTGGCATAATACAAAATCACTCAGCTCACAGATTCATAGTCATGTGATGAATAAATTTGTCGATGAGTTCTCGTTATCCGCTAAAAGTTCAAAATGGTTTTCCCATCGCTTCTAGCCACTTCGTCGGTCAATTCTTGTTCAAGGGTATTACTTGTTGTATCTGAAGTTTGTAATTCTAAAACTAATTATCAACTCGATAACGTCCATTTTAATAATGACGTCTTTACAATTTGTCCACGCATATGCCTAATGGATATACATATATAAAAAATGGTAAACGTTTTAAACGTCATTGAACTCAGCAAGTTCTGAAGTTTCTACAATCTAATGTTCTGTGTTTTCAGCTCTTTAAGCTTTACACAAGTAGTTGCTGATGCGGTATCTGACCATAAGCACAATATATGTATATGCATTCCTACAATCTAAGTGACGGGATTCCCCAGCGTTTACCTACTCAAGTAATTAATTACTTTCATTGCGTCATTTCAATTTTAAATGCAGTTAAAAAAAAAAAATTGCATCTGATTGCCTTTCAAGTTGTGAGTGGAAAAACTCACGTTGGATTTTGACAGGTGAATTCGTCGAATTTTAACACTTTGTATTGTCAGAATTTATAACCACCGACCAAACTTGGGTAAATATAGATTTGCTTACTTAGCTACATATTCTTAAATATGAACAACGTTTTCAATGGCTTAAACATACACTCAATTTGACAGCGCAGGGATCAATTTTGATTACGAAATTTGTTGCATTGCTTGGGAGTAAAGATAGGGATTGGCCCTTTCGCCGTCTGGTGCCGTATGAGACTCTTACCTCAACCTGATCTGTGGACGTAATTCAGCTGAAGTCAAAGTCCGATTACATTGCATTCGTTTATTGTGATTATATTACAGCCGATTTGAAGTGATTGACATATATTGACACATATATTTGACAGTGAACTGCAAGGTGGCGCAAAAGTTGTCACCCGAAGTTCCTTAACTGTCATTTTTGTTTTTGAGTGAAAAACTTTGGTTCTGCTTTTAAATTATGTTTATTTGATGTCTTAAATTTTTTCCGATTTAGTCGAAAAAATTATATCTATCGATAGAATTGACATTTACCGCCATTCGCAAAAATTAAACTTCTTCCGATACGGTGAAAACTTTGGCGCCACCTCGTATATTTATATGTATCAAAATGAACTGAAATGTGTTCCTTATTTTTCTGCAATAAAATCATGAAGCTTATTGATTTGTTATCAAAAATAAATAACACCCATCAAAAGACTATTTTAAGCCCTACGCAGTGCATAACTCACCAGCAGCTGGTTGACAGGCATCCCTGCCTAATAATTCGTTTTATGTTCAAAAGGTATAGCGTGAACGTCAGATAGCATAAATTTACAAATTTGACGTAACTGCTGCGTAGCCGTTTGTTGGCTATTACATTTTGCTCGGCTCTTAGTAATACGGGAATTAGATTGTTAATACTGCACGTCAGTTATGCGCAGACATTTACGCGCATCAGTACATTACCATATTATCTGTCAAATGAGTAAAAGAACAGCTTGATGAAGTTTGTAGAATTGGGGACGTTCAAGTATCTAGTTTAGTAAGTCTGACAGCTCTCTCACTAGATGTATCTCGGTTTTGATAAGATAACTAGATTCTTGAATGTGCCCACTCAGTTGGCATTTCGATTGCATGGTACTAAATCTGACGTTCACAACCAAACAAATGTAGTAGATTTAAACCATTTTTCTATTCAGTGTTACCTTTAGCATGCCTCACTCGACTTATATCGCACGAACAACTTTTTAGCACACTGTTTGCCAGTATACAAACATTACACATTCCACAGTCATTCATGATGCCCAACGTCACCTAATAATTCATTGTGGAAGCAAAAGAAAAAAAATCTCAAAACAATATGCCAGACTGCCGGATAGAGTAGACTGTAGGCTATAAAATTATGAGAGAGACCGCTGGAGTTCAATTCGAATGCGAGTGAGAGAAATTTCCCAGTTTCGTCTTATGCACTTTTTTTTGTGTACTCTACTCAGCTGTCGCTAAGTAAAATAGTTCTTGGCGCTCCTTGGCGCACGACAATGAGGATGACATGCGGAGTGTGAACAATGAGCATAAATACGAGTACGTCGACATCCCTCCAAGTGCGTACGAGTACAATCAGAGGAATTTCGTTTTTTTAATCATTTATAACATCACATTCCACATTCAACGTCTTCATATACCACAGTCGCTCATTTCGAATGAAATTCAGTTCTGAGTGAGCTCTGGAACGGTTCGGCCAGAGTTTTGCCATCTTAAACGATTGCGTTTGCTTGAAAATTATTTTAACGATAGTTATAATTGTCGTCAGTGACAAATATTAATATTTGACAAAGTGCTATCGGATTTATTACTGCAGCAATAAAACGCACACTTTTCGATTAACTTATCAAGTGTTTGTCGAGACAGATTATACTGACACAAAGGTTAGTGTGATACAATTTATTAAGAGTGACCTAAAGACACGAGTTGGTTGTCGTTTTCGTAATCCGAATAGTTTATCCTTTGGTGTGGGGATTTCTCACTTCGATTAGCGAAAGACGGCGACAATTGGACATTTTTGATGACGTGTTGTGTGTGTGTGTGTATGTTTTCCCCCGCTGCAGATGGGTGCAGGTGTGCCGTCCATGACACATAGTTAGAGTGTTGTTGCATCTCTGAATGAATAAAATGAATAAAATCTTAAAGTGTGATGGCTTGACCAAATTTTGATATCGATATCAACCAGAATCGAGGTTTGGTCGATGCGATTGCTGTAGTTGAATACCAGTGGGAGTTTAAATTCAATTCGCATTCACTTATGAAAGGACTATGCCGAGCATTCAACTTATAGAGAAGCAGAACTGCTTGCATTTATATGACAAATGTGGAGTCAACGCATCCGCCTAATCGTGCGATCTGTCACATAGATCATACTAACGAGAACGAGCGAATTTGCTATCGAGCTTAAGTAACTCAATATTGACGTTTATAAATGTGTAGTGTCGTGCGAAGTTTAATGAGAGCGGGAATATACAAATAAAATGCGTAATAAAGTTGACTGTCATGGTGCAGGCGCCAGTTTTAAATCGAACAATGTAACTGCCTTTAGTTACGTGAGTGACGTAGTCTTTTTGGGTTGTGACTTTTTCGGTGGTTGACTGGAACGACGCAATGGCGACTATATTCCCGCAAACATGGTGAACATTAGATTAGATCCTAAGTTGACAAAGATTTGTTGTGTGACTTTTTCCTGATTGGGTATAATATATGAGATACTCAAATCGTAATTTACAACCGAATGTTGAACTCACTTTCAAGTGAAACTCCTGTTGATTGATTTCTAAGAATTTTGCACGATAAATTAAAAGGCGACGTTCAAGGTGAACATGGAAACAATTTCTTTAGTTGTTTTGACGAATGATATTTTGAAAACAATTTTTTGAGAAGAACAAACTGAGTGAATGTCCCTTCCATTCCAAAGATCCAACAGGAACTTTATTTTCTTGAATTACATGTCAGTAAGAGATATGTTCACAATGTTTTCATTTTGAAGTTTTGCTTTTTATGGTTGCTGCTGTTGTCTTACTCTTTTTTGTTCCAATTTGTTCGACAGTGCTGATTTTACTGTCGTTCTTAATTTAGGTTTGTTCGTGTACTTTTAGCATAGAAAAATGAAAAACTTCAAATATGAAAAATCGGAAGAGAAATCTCCCAATTTCAAGAGAAGTAGGTACCTGACCGTTTTTCTTACAAAAAGTTTAAGAAAAGTCATTTTGAAATTATCGTAAAATGCAGCATCTACAAAATAAGTTGGAATTGATTTTTTTATAAGCAAAATACCTATTAAACGTACCACTTTCAATGCGCCGATATGTTCTAGGAGAACATTCAATTACAAATTCTTCCCCCGACATCGTTGAAGACGAAAATAAATAGAGTTTTACTTGTCAAACCTTTGAGCTGTCACTTAGTTGTCAGTTTTAATTTTTATTTTTTCAGTAAGTCGAAATTCGGCGATTAGAAAATTACGAAAAAATTAAAAGAGGGGAAATGGATTTCTCGATATTTTTTTTCAATTTTCTCAGTTCGGGGTCGTGGTCGCACAGTTTCTTAGCAAATTTTTAATAATTTTACGTTTGCAAAAAAGTACCCGAACGAACCTATTTATGTTAGAAACCATGTGTCGTCAATCGCTCTTCGTACGGCCAGTTCACAGTGTAATAGAAGTCAAGTGACATTTCATAAGATTTTGTACATGATTTATGAAATCAGTTAGATCACCTCATAAATTTGGGGCAACTTTCTTGTTGTTTATTGTTAGATTTATATTTAGTTGTGTGTAACATAGCAAACTAACACATCTCAGAAGCCCTCTTTCATCTGTCAAATCCTAAATCTGTCAAATTCTAAATTTTGTTTGAATTTTGTTAAAAACGGAAACATCTTGGAACTCGCCCCTGTTGTCAATGCTTACACCCCTTTAACCATTGACTTATTTTATTATATGGACATAAGCGCTAGCTCTCGTGGTTCGGAGCGGAATAAATTGGAAACTCACATCTGACGTTTTCATTTCGTTGCAGATAGTTTTGCATAAGACTGTGTTATTGCGATTAATTGAATAAAGATTTAGAATTACAAAATTAAGTGTTGTATAATTGGTTGCAATTTGCAATAGGTCCATTCGCGTACTTTCACGAGCTAAGCACCAAAAATCTGTCAAACTCGAAAAATTGAGCTGAAAATATACTCCAAACTACGTGGATACACTTCGAGCTACTTTGAGCCACTTACATCTTTGAAATCTAATCCATATCACGAATAAATTTATAACTTACCTTTTTGCTGCAACATATGAAACGTTCTAGGAGAACATTCGACCACCACCTTTCTTTATTTTCATATATTTTATTTTTGTGTACAATTGATTTTTAAAACGGATTTTGATTTTGTTTCCTGTCAATTTTGCACATTTGACATTTTTATCAGTACTTGCCGGCTGAAATTCTCTGAGCTGTTTCGAGCCAAGAGAGGAACTGCTCGTTACTCGTTATTTTGCTAATTTTCTCTTTTTCTGTCATTTTTGATGAGTACGTGTATAGACTTTGGGCGAATGCGATCGATTTATATCGGTCGATTCAAACCGCGTACGCGAACGAACCTAATATAATTCAAGTTTCTCTGAAAAGGGACAAATCTTTTTCCAAAGATTTTCAATCAAAATGCATGAGCCAGACAACTCATTTTGTTTTATTTAGATTGCGTAAAAAAATGGATTTAACAAGGTTTGGATTGAGGCGATCCGTTGTCTTAATGACCAGTACATTGATACGGAATCAGCTGATAATAAAAGAATTTGCTCCAAACATTTCGAAGCAAATTGCTACAAAAAAAATTGGCTGTGGCTTTGTATGAATTACAAAATAAATTAGGAAATAAGATTTATAGCCTGATAATTATAAGTACATACTTTAAGAAATATATATGTAAACAATTTATATGGTGAATTAAATCCTCATGTACTTGAATTTGATATTCTTGACAATCATAAGTATTTATTGATCAGAAATGTGGTTGAAATATACGCCAAAGTGTTATTACATCATATTTCTAAAATTAATAATGAAAAACAACATAAAAGACTAATTCGCAATGGAACGGACAATGGAAAACGATTTTTTGTTGAAATTTTGTTGGTTCCATCTATTATTAACTATTTAAACTAGCACAATCTATTGTAAACAATGGCGCAACAATTTAAATTTCAACCGTTCCACTTGGCAAATCCACTCACGCCCAATAGGTGGCTCTAGCATTCTATGGACAAATCCGAGATGGTTGTCATTTTGTTTCACTTATTTTTCGCATAGAACCACGAGCGCTAGTTATGTTGGCGTCATTTTCTGGGCAGAGATTGTGTGGAGGTGACATTTCACTAGCAGTCCATAGATAATAAGTCAATACCTTTAACACTCAAAACTGTCGTTAGCTAAGTTTGACAGTAGACAGCCGATGTCAGAATTTTGAATGGTCTCGATTGAACAGTTTTTCTAGTTGACGTTTATGAAGCGGTAACCAACAAATTTAGTCACAAAGATTTCGTCGGAGATTGTATGGCTGTCGTAGGAAAAGTACTTTTACCGATTAATCTAGTTTTTATGCTCGTGGGAAACTATACTACAGCCCACTTAAGACGAACTTTGAATGTGCCCACTTTCTGATTAAGAACGTTTGAAGGAGAGAAAAGGAAAACACTGCAGTCCTAATGACAAACAACTCGTAAATTCATATGCCTTTTAAATATGAGTGCGTTCAGAACATCAGGTTTGTGATTTTTGGAGAATTGTATAAGAAAAGTCGCTTTCTATGTGAGGCGTTGGTAAAATACGTCGGAACAAGTTGGCAGAGTAAAGTACAGGTTGGTGTTTCGTATGGGAAAGATCATATGCTGCCCTTTTTAACTGTCAAGAATCTGATAGTGAATCGGCTTTGTTAACACCTAATAGTAATCGGCATGAATTTGGAATGTTAGAAGCTTCTGAAAGTAATAGCAACATGAGACTGGTTCCTATATCTATATATAGCAAACCGATTTAATCTTGGGAGTTGGGATACCTTTATCTTGTAAAATGGGTATATGCGAAAAGAGTATTGCGAAGTGTTGAACTTTTAATTTTGTTTGTACCATTGATAGTTGGTGGGCTAATTTATGAAACCTTGTGTTTCCTGAAAAAGACGACAAGTCAAGTTTTGTGAAGGCTTAACCCTCAATTCGCAACGGTCCGCGCACCTTATAAGCCTTATAAGCCATGCCCTAATGGCATGTAGCAGGAGTTCCTTTAAGGTATTGAAGTGTTTTCCTGACAGGATATTAACAACGGAATCCGCATTAGCAGTGATATTGCAGCTCCTAGCTTCCAGGCATGTCAGCGGTTCATTTACCACCTTCTTTCAGGGATATACTGACAAGTCTTCTAGCAGAGAAGTGAGCTATGTAGCTACGTCGACGTAATTGAAAGCTCCTTCTACGTCCAAGTTGAGTCAGACAGACAGAAGTTTCGTGCGTAAAAGCATATTGACATCAAATTGTTGTCTTTAACGTTCGATTACTCACTCTAAAGTTTTGGAAGGAACGTGGAAAGACAAAGGTCGAAAACTGAACTTACATGAGAAAGTTCGCCTGCCGTATGAAACCCACTTTAACTTCTCTCAATATCAAAGGAATGTTTAGTTTTAGACAACTCTTCAGGGTTGTTTCGAGCACTGGCAGCATGATATTGGAAGTAAGTTGCAGTTCAGCGGAAATTATGGCCCGGATTTGTACGTTTTGAAGCTATATAGCGTTGAAAGAAATTGGTCTCTAGTAATCAAACCTTGCAGGTTGGTTTTTTGCACATTTGATCTGTTAGGATACAAGTAACATCGCCTGGAAAATGGGTGGCGATTAAGCGACTCCTCGCTAGAGGTCTTTCGAGTCATCCTCCCGTTGTAAACAGCTTGATTCGGATTGTTAAGAGGATCTTTCTTAGCCCTGGTGCTTTAAATGATTGGAAAGTTTGGTGCAGTTATTTTTAAGTTCAGTGGGGCTTTTTCTTACCCCTTCGCAAAATGGTTGCACCCATGAAGAAGATCAGAGAACGGTTAGTTGTTTATAACCTCCGAGAGGTCTATTTCTAGATTCTTACCCTATACACTGCCGATCAATCAAATAGACTCAACGTATTCTGTCTTTGACACTTTAATTTTCTCTTTTATGCAGAAAGCTACCACCATAACCTTTGTTGGATTTTTTTGAGTGGAAGTTTAAGAGATAAGAGTTGGCTGCAGAAATTGTACAGTTATGATCTATTTCCATTTCGTTTTGCCTATGCCAACGATAAATGGCTTTTTAGGTGATCACCAGAATAGACTCAGAGGTTGTTATTTTAGTTTCCGATTAGCTGTGCAAGTGAAAAGTTTAATTTTGGTGCCTATTTATTTTTGTCATTAATTCAACACAAAATGGGTCGTGGTGCAGCACTAACTTCGGAGGAAAAAGGCAAAATATTGGCCTATCGAGACAGCAATTTTACAACCAGGCAGATAGCAGAAAAAATCTCTGGAAGTCAGACTGTTGTCAGTCATTTTCTGAGAAATCCATTAAATTATGGAAAAAATATGAAAAAACCCGCAAGGAAAGAACTTACGGCTTGCGAAGAGAGACGAATTCTCCGAGAAGCCTCAACTCAAAGTGCTCTGCAGATAAAATTCGACTGAACTTGGGAGTAAATGCAAGTGTAGCTACCGTACGGCGAGTGATTTGCAAAGCAAAACATTTAAAGAGAACAAAATTAAAAAAAAAACCTAACCGCTAACCGACGTTCGTAAGCATGTTCCCTTTCTTTTTGCTCGGAGTCACATGACATGGAATAGAGAGTGGTACCAAATCGTTTTTTCTGATGAAAAACGCTTTAATTTGGATGGACCAGACGGCTTTAACTACTACTTCCATGACATAAGAAAGGAAGAACACTATTTAACCCGTCACCATAGTCGTGAGGGGGGTATAATGGTGTGGGGTGCCATCTCTTACTATGGGGCATTTGAACTTCAATTTGTTTCATCTAAGATGAATGCCATACGCTATAAGGAGCTGCTCCAAAAAGCATTTCCATATTTTGCTAACATTGGACATTTCAACATGATAATGCCCCAATACATACCGCTCGAGTGGTAAAGAAGTGGATTAAGGACCAAAATGTAACCTTGATGGAGTGGCCTCCGTACTCTCCTGACCTTAATATCATCGAGAACTTGTGGGGATGGCTGTCGCGTAAAGTTTATCAATCGGGTAGACAATTTGAAGATATTGAAACATTAAAAATTGCCATTAAGAGTGCCTGGAGCGAAGTCTCATTGGATCTTTTGAAATCCCTTTACGATTCAATGGGGTTGGGTTCGATACGTGTGTACCCCACAACTTCTAACAACTCTATTGAGAAGTTGTGGGGTACACACGTATCGAACCCAACCCCATTGAATCGTTGTAATTTATATGCAGATGTAGTTGATGAATTATCTCAAAGCAATAGTTTTGTTTTTAAACCGTTTACCCCGTTTGAAATTCATAAGCAAATCATGTCGCTTGATAACAAAAACTCCAGCACTTCTGACGGTATCACAAACTGCCTTCTTAAACGTATTTCTCTGTTTATTGTTGATGTTTTAAGTCATTTATTCAATTTGAGTGTCAATTGTGGTCTCGATTGTGGTCTCGATTGTGGTAACTTTCCCTCGTCTCTAAAAGCGGCTGACGTTATTCCCCTGTTTAAAAAGGGTGCTAGAAGTTTAATGTCGCAGTACAGGCCTATCTTTATACTTCCAACATTTTCTAAATAATTTGAAAAACTTTTAAAAGTGCGCATAATTTCTTTTCTTAATAAAAATAACTTTTTTAGTGATGATCAATTGGGTTTTCGAGAGGGGAGATCCACTGAAGATGCCATACTTAAATTGAGTTCTGAAATTAATAATGGTTTTAATAACAATAGTACAAGTATAGCTCTCTTTATAGATATGACTAAAGCATTGGATATGGTTAGCCCCAATATACTTTTAGACAAATTATAAATACAAAGCTGGGTTCAGAGGAGTAATTTATAACTGGTTTTCTTCGTACTTGTCGGGGAGAAGTCAACGAGTAAAAATAGATGGAAAGTACAGCGATGAATTAAAAATTACTATTGGTGTACCCCAAGGCTCAGTCTTGGGGCCAATTTTATTTTTAACATATATAAACTCTTTGTTTATTCAAAACTTTAGTAGTCGTTTAACAGCTTTTGCAGACGACATCACATTTACGTATACTAACAAAAACTTGTTTGAATCAGCAGTAAAGCTTCATATGGACTTACAAATACTACGTCAATGGTTCGCCAAACATGAGTTACTTATTAGCAACAAAACTAAACTTATGGTTTGTAACTTAAAAGGTTCATGCCCGAATGATTGCGACATAATCTTCCACTCCGCTGCTTGTACAAAATTGTCCTTAGCTGTTCATGCTTGTGGACAATGTAATTTTTCAGTAGATTCTGTGTGTAGTCCAAATTGCTTTAAAGTTGAAAGTGTTGAACGCTTTAAATATCTAGGGGTTTTAATTGATAAGAATCTAAGCTGGAAAGCGCATGTAGAGAAGTTAAAAAAGTATATGTTATCTGTTACGCGAAAATTGTATCTTTTGAAACCACATTGCTCGAAAAAAATTCTTTTAATGATATACTATGGACTTGCGCACTCGAAATTACAATATGGTATTACAAGTTGGGGTGGAATATACAATTCGACAATTGAAGTATTAAACATTGCCCAGAAACATCTTATAAGAATTATTTGTGGAGCGAACAGGTTAACAAATAGCTGGCCCTTATTTTACAATCTCCGAGTTTTACCAATAAGTCATCTTTACATCTTTAAAGTTCTAAAAGTGTTTTTCTTGCGAAGCGTTTATAGCGCTACTCTCAGAAGCTCAAGTGCTTACGGGTTAAGAGTAAATAATATGGCAGTTGTAAACACCCCTGTAGCCAGAAAAACGCACTTTTTGAAATTTTATACTGCGGCGGCGCCTAGGTTTTTTAACAAATTACCGTATGAAATAAGAATAATAACACAACCCGCGTTATTTTCCAATAAAATTAGAAAATGGCTTTTTAGTATGGATATTTCTATGGTCAAAATGTTGTTAAACTCAGCTTATATTTCGTAATCTTCCTTATTTTGCATATATGCACATTAAATTTTTAACTTTTTTCTTTCAATAAATTGTATCCAAAGCAAATCTTTTGTATTTACCCCACAAGAAACACAAAAATGTTATTTTAATTGATGGTTCATTCGCCTCTAGTCACTCAAGTGCTACAGAATGATACCTATTTCTAAAAATGTTTAGTTTCTTTCTTTAATTAAAAATTGTAAAATGAATTTTGTATTAACATTTTAAGAAACGCACAATAAAAAAATATCCCGCTTTTTGTAATACCGATTCTTAAAATCCCGCCTCTTATAATCCCGTTTAAAATAAAGCAACTACTTTTGATTGTAAATGCAGGATGATAAGAAAATTAAAATAAATTAAGCAATGAGTGTTTTTTTGAAATGCAGTTATTGTTACAGCAGTAAATTTAAATTTTTATGTGCATTATATACTATTTTTGCAATGCGTAAAAACAATGTAGAATAGGTAAACAAAAACAAATGTGTGCTTACAGTAAAAACTAAAAACATTCGGATGCTTTTTCTTTTTGGTCTAGTATTTTTAATATTTTTAAATATATAATAATAATATAATAAAAAAGCGCATATAACCAACATCTATTTTTTTGATAACAACGTTTTGTACAAAAACAGGATTGGCGGGATTTTAAAAAGCGGGATTATGATAGATCGGGATTTTAGAAGACGGGATTTTAAAAAAGCTGAATTTTAGCAGACGGGATTTCAAAACTTTTTTTCGGGATTTTTGAAAAGCGGGACTTCAAAAAGCGAGATTAAATACTTAATAACCTTGAGTCTATTTGACTGATCGGCAGTGTATTATGCGAGTAAGCATCACAAGCTGTTACCTGTTACGTGTGACCACAGATGGAGGTCCTTACTGTCCTTACTTATACCGCTAACACGGTCTCTTCGAGTTTAGTCCTCTATGTTTGCTTCGCGAACTACGTCAGCTTTATTGAAGAAAAAAACGGCTAACTCAAACAAAATTTGTCAAAATTTTCAGTAATCCAAAGTTCGGTTAACAGAAAAAACCGCAGATTGGTGTTTCAGTCAAGCGAAGTCGAATGTATACCTAACCCAAGTCTACTTAAGGTGCACCCGGTTGGCTCTAGATTGCGATTTCTTTATCACAGTTTTCACAGCCGCCTTCCTTTCCTATTGTAGGCTCTTTGGTTTTATCTTGTTTTGTTTTTCAACAAACACTTGCCGCTGTTTCTGATGACACTGCAACTACAACTATTGTCGCCCGATACCTCTTTTCGCATAGTTGATCTCAGTGACAGCACTTTATATTCAAAGCAGTCGCGTAAGTCCCCACACTTCGGTACATACCCCTATGCAAATGCTTTAATTGGTCTCTAGATCGTTAGATTATTTTCTAAGAAATCACTGTGTATCTTTATATCTGCGTGCTTGGCTCTATACAGTGAATTCCCTTAAACGTGTTCCCCGTGCCAGTCTAATTTAAAACCACCGACAAATATCTTATCTCTGCATTTTCGGCTGACTAAGTTTGTGTGCACTTTTACCCATTTGATTGGAGGGAATTCGCCGTACAGTGGACGCCACATCCGGCGTAGGATAGAGCTAATTGCAGCTTCGGACGTGGTCACCGCCAACTCAAGGAGTGCACAGCTTTGATCTCAGATTGTATCACTTCGAATTGTCTTATAATTGAGTAAATTTGACAATTGCGTTTAATTTTTTTTACTCTCTTGATTAGATCTAAAGCGATATAATTGTCTGATTGGTCATAGACGTAGGCGTAGCAACGACTCACGAGATTCCAGACCTTTTGGTGGGTCTGTTTGTGTCAAATACCAACAGCCGTGTGCTTAATGACAGGTTACATAACTGAAATGTCACATTTGATGATAAACTCGTTCGATCCGTATCTGCTGGCTGTGCAGAAGATTTGACGTAGAGATTCGTACGTTCGCATTTGACCTTGACCTTTGTTCTTAACTTTATAAACAAATAACGTTTACTACCTTGGAAAGGCAATATATCGGCCATTCATCAATGATAAGCTTTTTTTGTCACGATAATAAGACCAATAAAGACATATCTGTAAAATTATCTTATCTCTGATTGTAATGGTTTGCCAGTGCGCTTTAATCTGTCAAAGGACTTATCATCGAAAGGTTGAGGAATATTTTTCTGACAGGTTTGGATCTCTGCAAAATTTGAACTATATTTCTTACGGGTTCGTCAAACTATTGACAGGGAATGTTTGTCAACGTTGTAAAAAGTAGACCAAAGTTATTTCCCGACATAGACATCGGAAGAGCAGATTCTCGCCCAGTTGTGAACTTCTCAACACAGGCCAGTTTTCAGGGGTATTCATTTCAGGGAGGAGTTCTCTCCACACTATTTTGAATCATTGAAATACCTAGTAAGCAAAATACCATCCTGCAAAATTAAAGGTGAACTGTAGGAAGACTTGTGGATAACATTTCAACTGTCACTTTTAAGGTGTGTTTTGGACTGACAATCACCAGAGGATGCAGTACAGCTGGCATTCCGTGAAAGAGCAGTAACAATTAAAACGGCCTTTAATCCAAAACGCAGGAAGAAATCACAAAACTTCGACATAAGTTGTCCTATTTTTCGATAAGTCCGTTTTAACACTTTTTTCAACTTATTTTTACCTCGAACTCAAAGCAGAGCCCGAGCTGTCAAAACGTGTTTCTTATTTAGTTCTTTGCTTATAATTTGAGTTTTTTTTTTTTTCATTCAAAACATGATCAAAGTGCCCTCAATGAGCCGAGAATAAATTATAATTAAATGTAATCCTTCAACGTATTCATCTGACAGATGGATAGATATGCCAGATTATATAAGGTAACTCATAAGCCGGTTACGACGAATAAAGAAGGTCTACTTTCTATACACTTTTATGTCTGTTTGGGAACTTTGAAACGCCGATGACAGTTTATACATCTGTGAAGTTGTTTCCAAATAATGGGGACGTTCAAGAATCTACTTACGTAAGTTTGTTAGTCTGACAGCTAACTGACATGATTTGTCTCAATTTTGGTTGGCCTAGATCGGTCACACGAACAGCTTTTTTAGTTTACATTTACAGTTCATTTGTCTGTGGAATTGTTTGCAAATAATACTAGGTCTGTTCCCTAACGATAATGCATTGGAATATATTGCTCAAATTTAGTCAAACTTCGTCCCCTTACGCAAAACTTGGGCAGAAGAGAGCGACAAAGAGAGAACAAAATATTTCTCCTCCTGTCACAATCTGTCACACACCCTTATCGCGGTTGTCAATTAACAACCGATTGATATTTGGTAAAATGCATCAATCAATTGATACTTTTGTATTGTGTAACTGAGTTGATAAAGGTTGTGATCATTGTGACTGAAATTGACTGTTGTGAATAAAATACACTCTTTGACATTTGCTATTGACAATTATTAGTTTGCTGTGGATATTTTTTGTTTAAGTAAGAATAGAATTAAATAAAATTCGGTCTCTATCTTTATTTGTTTTGTTTTCCTTTAAGCTTTTAATTTCTCCCTCTTGATTTCAATTATTTCGTTTTTTGTTTTGTTTATGCTGTAATTCTACAAAATAAAATGAAAGTTTTGATGGTTGCATTGGCTAGAAGTCTCTCTGAAAAAAACTCGTTTTTTTTTATGACACAATGTCAAATACAGCTCTGTTTGCTTTGTATTTTTGACATCTCGAGCGGTGGAAAGTGTGTTCATAAACCGGACTGTACTTGCAAACCTGGTTGGCAATCGAGATTTATTTCTAATCTCTTTTGTATGATAAATCCCGAGATTTATGCGGGATTTACAGACATTTTTCTAAATCTCGCAGTTAATCTCCGGTGGAAACGTAGTATAAGGTCACTTAGTCCGAGTCCGTTCCTAGTCAAGGTGTCATGGCGATTTACTATCAAAACTATTAACAATTTGTCGGCAGGCCTATAGGTGCGACTCCGGCCTAATGAAGTTGTGGTGGAGACTGGAGACTTTTTGCTGAATGAGTCAGATTTCAAACCCATGTTACACAATTAGTCAACATACAATGAAATGGCGTCGCTTATGTTTCAAGAGCAAAAAAAAAACTGGTAATGAAAGCCCGGAAAGAAAGAAAGAAACCTTCATCGTAGTGCGGGACGACGTCAGCGTATCACAACAGCAGGCTGTCATTTCGTTATTTTTAATGCTCCCATAGACGTCAAGCGTTTTGTCTTCAACAATACCGATTTGGGTACCTTTTCCATGCTGTTTCCAACGGTTATGAAACTTGCGGTTATGAAACTCGTAACCCCTCTTGTTGGTGACCAAATCAAACAACTTTAGTAGTTTTTGTGTTTTATTAACTTCGAACTTTTATTATCCAATTAAAGGAAAAGCCAATAGTGGAAGTAAAATAAATTAAAAGAAAAAAACTAAAATTAAAAGTGATTCGATCCTTCTCTCATTCATCACCCACTTAAAAGTCGTTGAATTCAAAATTAGGATGACGTTTGACGTTTCTTTTCCCCTCTTGCATCTTCAGCGAATGGCTGTGTTCAGCTCGGATGGGCTGTCAGCAACACCTCTTAAAAAACGTACAGTTTCCCACATTTATTGAATGTCGCGTCTGTTCATTACAAGCGTCGCTCTGACAAAATTACACAAGTAATCATTTTGTGAGCGTTGTAAAGTCAAGTTATTTCGAGCGCTACGATTGGCACGAGTCTCCCTCTCCACTCACTACTCTGGTCGCCAAGCCAATTCATCGTTAACTCGTAACTCGTCTAATTGCCCCTAAGACGCCTGCAAATAATTGCCCGTGTAAAACTTAATGGTTTCACTCAAAAGGCAAGTGAATTACCGCTCCACAGCTTTAACCGTGTCATATCTGTCATATCTGTTCCTTATCGAATTAGTTCTGTTTGTTCTGTTCCACATTTGCGTTTCGTTTTTAGCTCTCCAAACAAACGACTTTGTGGCCACAGAAATATCTGCACTTCCTGAAGATAAAATAATATTTTTCTCCTCTTAGCTCATTGGCTGAGACGATGTCACTCAACCACAACAATCCGCAATCGAATGAACAGACCGTCGAGCTGCAACTCAACAGTCTTGACCTGACCTCGTCGAATTCGAATGTCAAGCAGCAGCCCCGTCCGCCCAGTGTGTACAAGTCCAAGGTGTTCATCATTGCTTTGACTTTCTCGGCCACCCTGCTCACGCTGCTGTGCATTGCATTTCTAATGAACTACGAGGTGCACTCGGACGTCACGTCAGACGTCACCTTCTGGAATGTTAACCTGCCGCCGGAACAGAAAATTTGGTACGACAAAGGCTTGGACGAACTGAAGGCAGCGCTGCATCAGGACATAAACATGAGACGCGCCAAGAACGTTATAATGTTCATTGGCGATGGCATGGGCCCGAATACGGTTACGGCCTCGAGGATTTACGGCTTCAAGGAGGAAGGTCTGCTGAGCTGGGAAAAGTTTCCACACATGGGACTGTTGAAGGTAAGCATTCTGATTCGCAGAACGAAATGGATTCTAACTTGTGGTTTCTCTTAGACTTACTGTGCGAACAAGCAGGTGCCTGACTCGTTTTCCACTGCCACGGCGCTCTTCGGGGGCGTGAAAGTTAATTACGAGACTGGCGGAGTCGACTCGACGGTTAACTTGGCGAACTGCACCGCCGCCCGAAACTCCACTCATCATGTGGAGACGATTATGAAGTGGGCGCAGGAAGACGGCATGAACACAGGCGTTGTGACGACGACAAGGGTGACACATGCCACTCCGGCCGCGTTGTATGCCCATGTGCCCGATCGGCGATGGGAGTGCGAGGCAAACGTGCCCGAAAGCGCCCGGAGCACTGGTTGCAAGGACATTGGCCGAATAATGGTGGAGGACGACCCCGGACGAAGAATCAACGTGAGTTCAATCCACTACCCTTTGTGAAGTGGGATTTGATGTGATTTGAGGGATTTTAGGTGATCATGGGTGGTGGACGTCAGTGCCTAGTTTCCAATGTGCAAACTTCCGAAGCTGATCCATTGGATACGTGGTCGTGCAACTCGAAAGATGGGCGGAACTTGATTCGGGACTGGGCGGATCAGAAGGCAACAGAAGGTGCCTCCTACGCTGTGGTGCAGAACAACGAAGAACTGGCGAAGCTCAATGGTGCCGATGTGGACTACGTTCTGGGTAAGATCTCGTTCCCAAACAGCCAGCGACTTTAGTGACTGGTGTCCATTTGCAGGTGTCTTTGCCAATGGGCATCTAAAGTACGACCACGAACGTGACAGCGGACCGAAAGGAATGCCGTCCTTGAAAGAGATGACGCTGAAGGCATTGGAGGTCCTCAAGAGCAAAGACAAAGGCTTCCTCCTGATCGTCGAGGGCGGCAACATCGACCAAGCCCACCACAGAGGTGCAGCACGAAAGGCGCTGTCAGAAGTCTTGGCTCTAAACGAAGCCATCGATGCGACGGTGAAAGACATGGCGTATGTCAATTTCAGTCATCAGACAAGGACTTCGCTGTAATTTTCTCTCTTCCTTTCAGAGACCACCTCGCGGAAACCCTTATCATTGTGACAGCCGATCACTCGCACACTCTAACAATCAACGGCTATCCGGATAGGGGCAGCAACATCTTGGGAATCGCCTCGAACTCGAAAACCGATTCAACTCCCTACACAACGTTAACCTACGGAACTGGTTACAACGCCTTCCAACCGGAAGCAGACGCCAAAACAAGTAAACTCAAACGACGCGATCCCAGCAAGGAAGACACAACCTCATTCAAATATGTCCAGCAAGCAGCCATCAACACGGACGAGAACACGCATGGTGGATCGGATACCACCATCTTTGCCAAAGGTTCACTTACCAATCTGGCAAAGCCGAAATGTACTTATGTTTGTTTCTCTTTTTAAGGACCAATGGCGCATCTCTTCCACAACGTGCACGAACAGAGCTACGTGGCGCACGTTATATCGTACGCGCTACGCATCGGACGCTTCCGTGACAGCAGTATTGTCGAGTCGCTGGCGGACATGCTGCCGATTTAGGAGCAGCTGCAGATACGATTCGATTTATGTGATATTAATTTAGTTAAGTGAAAGTTTTACTATTTATTTTATTCTTAGTGTACTTATTTACATATGGAATAATAAAGGATAAAGACTTTTGTTTTTTAGCAGATTCGTTTGTTTTAGTTCGAGGTGTCAGTCGGTATTTGGGGGGCAATGCAAGTAAAGGGCACAAGAGGGCAATTGAAAAGTATTGCCGTGCTGTCCATACAGTACAGTAAAGTCCGTAAAAAGACCTACCCCGATACTAATAATCATTTCTAGTGTCCAGGCTAATGTGGTATTCCATTGACCACTTTTTATATTCGTTTGGTACAAAAAAAAAACAATCTATTTCAGATTTCAGAGCACATTTGCGAATCTGGATTTTTTCTCAGATTTGCTTCAGATTTACCAATACAATTACGTTTGAGTTTGACAACTAGTGGAGTTTGTTTACGTTTTCGTGAAATTTTTCAACTGAAAAGAAACGAATTGCATCGGGTTGATCTATTTATTGTTAATTATTTATGCGCAGATGTTTAGAAATCAATCTGGGCAACCTTTTTTAATGTTTCCATATAAAATTTAACATATTCGAATCGCACGAATCAACACAAAAAAGAGCAAGTGAGGTTCTTATGTTCGATTAGACACACAAAATCTGAAATCTGAGAGCGAATCTGAAGAAGCCCAATCAAATACCACGGTTCGTGAAAACACCCGATTTAAACGATTTTTTAAAATCCAACTGCTGAAAAATATTTGAACAACATTTGAACAAAAATTCTTGAAAAAATACCAGGCCACCAGAAATATCAGTTGTGCTATTACTTAGGATAAGAAGAACCACTCTACAGACTCCCGCCTGCTAGAGATGCGCGATATTTATCAAATCACTCGATTTATCGATATTTAAGTCAAAAAATTCAGCGCTTTCAGAATTAAGATTAGGATTACACTCCACGCAACAAGTCTTCTTATTTATTGGCATATTTAAAACCTCGTGCTTATACCTACCTACCGCGTAAAAAAGATGTGTCGTCTCTGCGTCTGCTGAAAGAATCGGCTTTTCCACAACGAATCGCAAGAAATCGCACTAGGCGCACAGAAAACGTAGCAAGATCAACTTTCGTCTTAATAGCTCAACCTGTCACGAATATTTCATAATCAATAACTCCTCCCAGCACAATTTGTTTGAAACGGGACAAATGGGCAGGAAACTATATGACAGGGTGACCCATTACAATGAAGAATGAATATTTTTTTGTCGTGTTTTTGTTGCACTGACACAATTTTTCTGTCCTTCTCCGGAGCTTGGGTCAAATTAAACATTTCGTATTAGGCGCAGATGAAACATAGAAAGCGTCAGAAAAGCCTATCCCAAACGAAAAGAAATATAGCCTATTTCATACGAAAAAAAGCTTGATAATCAAAGACTCCTCCCACAACGACTTGCGGGACAAATTGATCCAAATTGGTTCTGTGTTTCGTTTGCGAACAGGGTGATGCATTAGCAAACAGGAAATCACAACAATATTACAATTAGTATATAAATTTGTTAATAAATTCATTTGCGTGAGCGGTTTAAATCGAACCCAATTGATAAATCTATCCAATTACACAGTCTCTACAGATTCCCATAGAAAAATGAAAGAAAAGGAGAAAATAATTTCCATTTTGACTCCGAGCTCAGAGGATTTTTTTCGCCATTTGCAAAAGCAAAATGTTGAAATTTACGTCGTTTTGGCAAATTTTTTAGTTCTCGAAATCAGATGGCTGTCAGATTTCATGTCCCATTGGTTGTAAAAAAAAAGCGGAGTTTTCAGAATCAGACCAATTTTGTGACACCCACTTACACTAAAACCAAAACAAAATTAGTCACCCCTGTATTTATAAAGGCTGCGTAAAACTTATAAACTGGATACACAGCAGTTGTGTCAAATTTTTGCATGTAAATTGACGTCGGTTGCACAATTTTTTTTTTTAATAAGGGGGTAAATCTTTTAAGTGTGTTATTTAACGTTTTTAGAGACGACAAGTCCTTGAAAAATAGAGAAAAATTTACATTTGGCCGCTGCAGTGGATATCAACATAAATTGATTAGATTTTTATAAACACAAATTACAATTTAAGAATAGCTGACTTTTAAAACACACACCACCACAAATGCAAAGAATGAAAAGAAAAATCTCGTTTTATGTTCCATTGCGCACGAAAAATATAAAATCTGAGAGCATAATGTGAAAATGCCAATGTAAAACGACATAAAAATAAGAAACAAAATGTCTGCTAATCAAACTTTAGTAACGAGCTAAAAGATTATAAAAAGAGTGGCCATAGGTTCATTCGCAATCGATATAAATCGATCGGTATAACACAAAGTCTATACACATCGAAAAATGGCAGAAAAAATGTCAAAAACAACGAGCTACGAGCAGTTCATCTCTTGGCTCGACAAAAAAAAGAAACAAAGAATTTCAACCGGTATTTACTGAAAAATTTGTCAAATGCACAAAGTTGACAAGAAATAAATTCAAAATCCGTCTTAAAAGTCAATTGAACACAAATAATGAGTGAAAATAAAGAAAATTCGGTGGTGAAAGTGCTCGAAGTGCGTGTGGGTTTTTTCAAAACAGATTTCCATACTAATTCGAATTTTGCAAATTTATTCATACATGAAATGAAATGACAATCTTTTGAATTGACGCATTCGCATCGCATAACTCAGCCTAAAAACTACTTTACAGAATCCTCTTCGTTTCATGCGAACACATCCCTAACCAGTTTGAGCGCCTCTGACTTTCACACAGTTTGACATTTGCTAGAACTTGAAAATTCTCCACTTTGCACTGTCATGTCACGGGACCGGCGCGAGCTTCAACTGTCACAATTTGCACCATTCTTTATTCTTTTTTCTTTTTGAACTCGATTCTGCTCGTGTTCGTGTTCTTTACATCGCTTTTCGCTCTCCCCGTCACCCATTGAAGTGAGCTAATCATTGGAGACATTTCCAAACAAGTAGACACAAAAAACGAAAGCGATTTAAGCAAACGAAACCAACCTCACCTCCGCTCCATTCCATTTTCCATTCACAATTCGAATCTCATCGTGTGTGTGTTGGCGAGTTTCGTTCGGTGCGATTCAAATAAATCACCTTCCACCGGATTTTCTTACAAAAAGTCTTCTAAAAAAACCAAAACATTAATATCAGTGAAAAAATAAAATAAAAATCTGCCTTTTCACAACCAACAACAAATTTGGGGCAAGTGTCACGAAAAAAGGAGAAAAAGTCTCACCTCCCGTGAGAGAGAAGAAGATGAAATTTGTTGCATATCCCCAAACAAGAGCAGTCTCTGTAACGTAGATTCAATCGGATTCATAAATTTAAATTCAATCAATAAGATGTCCGGGATGAAATCAAATTAAAGAAAAAGAAAAAAAAAAAACTTCTTTGTGAGCTGTAGGACGTTGTTTACTTGCAATTCGTTCTCGAGCTCGATTTCTTCACCCAACTCCCAAGCGTTGGGAAATTTTCTCGTTTCGTGGGGGCGTGTGCGTCGGACTCGGGCTGGCTCTCAGTGTTTGCGTTTGGCCGCATTTCTTGTAAAAATTCCGTGCTGCTGTGTCATAACAGAAGAAATAGTCGCAGTCCATACACCACTCACCCGTCAGCTGTTTGTTTCGAGTGCATGTGTGAAGCCAATGTCCCGCAAAACAGGGAATAACCAGTGAAAAGTGAAAATTACCACCTAGAGTTAATTGCAATTGATAATAGAAAAGTGTCTTGTTGTTGAGAGAATCGCACCGCACTGCACGGCATAATCATGGGTACAAAGTCGCTCCAGCATCCGGCATTACGTGGTCGTCGTGGATGTTACGTATCGCTGGCATGCTCGATCGGTTCGATTAGCATCGCGTGTGGCAGCCTGCTTCAGATCCAGAACACAACCGACCGAATCTCGTTGCAGCGAGGCCTCTTCCTCACCTCGTTGGGATTCATCTACTTTGTCTCGCTGACAGATTTCTTTAACAAGTACTTGCTGGAAACACCGCAGGGGATTAAGTTTCGAAAGAAATATCGACTGATGATGTCTGATGTCATGGAGATCACCAATAAGTGAGTACATACACTTGCACCTCTCTGAATTTGAATGCATAATAGAATATGATGGCCCCCACACAAATGGTTGCATCATCGAGTTTACAGATCTTTGACTTCTTACATCACAATGTCACAGGCAGTTTCCAAATAGTTGCACCACCTACTGCTTCCGGTTTGTAAGCATTTCATCATTTATTGCCTTCCATTTGCTTTTTCGTGTGACGTAACTTTTAAAAATCACTGTGAGCTGTAAAATGAAATATTCGGTCTGGCTGTTGTAAACAAAATCAAATAAGGGGCTTGCGTTTTAACCTAGATTCTTATTTTGTTTATGGAGTTTTTTTATGGGAGCTCTTAAATTACAGACATGGGTTGCATGTGGCATGTGAGTGTGTAGTTAAACGCGATTCTGGGTAAAGGTCGTTAACAGTTCTGGTGACACGCTAAATGCCTTTGACAGCGACACATGCAAGTCTTTTTGCTTGCCAAATGACGGAGCTATCTATAGTCGATTTCAAATGCTCTTCGGACAGAGAGTTTCTGTCGATCTCACAACCCTACTCAACCTAACTTAACCTAACCTAATCTACTCGTTTGAAGGTGAGTTGGTTCTGGTCTTTAATTTATGGTGTGGCATAGTTGAGCATTGATTTGCGGCTATGACATGTTCTGTTCGTTTTAAAGTTTATGTAAAATGTAATCTCTCCTGTCGTGTCTTTTTTAAATCGCCTTCTTGTATTACCTTTAGTTTGTTTTCAAAAGAAGTTTTTGTTTTAATTGGAGGTGGCCAACACAAACCGATCACTTAAGAAGCATCGCTTTTCCTTGCACCACTTTACTTGCACTTTAGTCTGGCCGGCTTCTACTTCTAGAGAGAAACACTGTCGAGTCGATGCAGGTTCCGAGCATTTTGCAGGAAAAAGTTGTTGACTGCTGGTAGTTAGATGGAGGTCCATGTTGATCTCTGGAAGAACGGACGAGCTAGACATTCAAAGCTGACGACAAATACCTCCACCGATTTGTTACAAGTGTCCCGCATTTAACAAGTCTGCGCTGTTCCGTCCGACTGTTCAGCTTAACATGTGCAGGCTGACACACAGCATGCCGCTTAAACCGAAGGCGTATTATGTTCCGATCTTCAGGCAGCTCAAAGTAGTCGCCGGGTTTACACAGAAAGTTGATATGCTATGGAATTCCAAGCTACGGCTTTTCACCTTCGAAGAAGGACGTCCGTAATGTCTGAATTCAATACATAAGAGAAGTTTGTTTGAAATTTAGCTCCATTTACAGTGGACATAGGTTCACACCTAGCTCCAACTACAGTACAGCTACAAAGAATCATCTAATAAATGACTTAAGTTGATGTTTGCCACTGGTTGATGTACGCTGGTCGGATCGCGTTGGATTAGTCCAACTTTCGCAATAGTAGTTGTTTAAATATTTGACCTCCGTCTAACTTAACAGTTTCATTTTAGTTCTTGAATAATTCCGACATAGGCTACGTAACCAACTACCAGCCGAGGAGTACGGACAAGGAACCATCTTGAACATCGTCATACGTATCATCGTTTTGACTGACAGTAGACAGTGATGCGTTTCAGGTTGGTAGAAAAACGTCTTTTGTGATCTTGTCTGGAAGAGATCTTTAGACTTCGATTCGATTCGGTTCTTCAACCTTGGGATACCAGCATCAAAAGAGTTCAAGAACTCCACATCGATGTCAAGGAACGGCCGCTGTTTCAGAATGCTCTTCAGTTTGCTACTCAATTTTCCATTTGGAACGAGTTTCAATAGCAAATGCGAATGATGAGGCTTGAGGAAATTGTTTTCTGTTGTTGCTGTTATTGTCCTTGTGAGGTATTGAACATCCTGTGGACTTTCGTCAGAGTCAAGTCATTTGTAATCGATTTTGCGGTCTTGAGGTGAGACAAATAGCTACTTAGAAGTGGCACCAGTCCGAGGCAAGTTGAGTTTGAGTTGTTTAGAGCTAGTAAAAGATGCTGCGAACGACGGTTCACCCTAAGTATAAATAAGTTGTTGACAGTTGGCTTTTGGCTTGAAGCTATCCCTAAAACTGTTATCTTAGAGGAAAGCTGGTCAAGGAAATACTCCCAAAATGCATTTGATTAGTTCATTGGGCGCAACTCATCCACATGTAGGAGATATCGCCAGCGTGGCTCGTTACAGCCTTTCGTCTTTGTGAATTTAATATATTATGTAAAACAAACTAAATTGACAGTTCACAGTATGACCGACTTTAGACCCTTTATCAGTTCAGTTGTACTGCCACATGTCTTTCGCACGTTTGCAAAAGCACACTAAACGGAACTATTCGCTTAGAAGATTATCCCGATAATCAGCTAGCTAAAAAGTAACCACAACTACAAAATGTACAATTTATGCCAAAAATTTATTTATTTCTCGCTCTCCATCGCCCTCCCTCAAAATCAATACCCAATCGGAGGTGGAAAACTCTCCCCCTAACTCGACTGTAATTTTCTGCTCCAAATCCCCAATATAACCAGATTATTACATAAGAACCCAAGGCGAACACTTCAATTTACTTACTCGTTCGCATAGAGTCGCACGCTTGTTGGGTCAAACGTCAAACGCTGTGCTATCAACGAATGGCCGCCGCATTCAAAATTGACTTCGTTGAATTCATTCCCGCTGTGTGAGCTGATTCGTTTCAATGTGTGCTTTTATCGTGCAAATTAAAGTTCATGGGCGTAGAACACAACTCTTCGGTCTTCGCCCATTGTTATCTGTTGATGAAATTGGAAATATTTACGATTCTCCATATTTATTTGACAGATTAAGTAAGGGCGGAGCAAAACACCCAAAACGGTCTTTTGTCTGCGGTGACTTGCTGTTGTTGTTGATTTTTGTGCTAAAACAAAAGTGAAAGTAACAAGCTGCGCATAAAAAAATGAATGCATCAACAATTATGTCTTCGTTGTTCGATTTGTTGTTCAGAAACTTTGTATCGTGGAGCAAGGCAGTCGGTCAAATAGACGGCTCTATTTATAATAATCAGCTGACCTCTGTTGATGGTTCACTCGAGATTGTGTTATCTTGCTGGTTTTTATTTTTCAACCAGAAGTGATTGCTATAAATCACTTTTTTTGAGATAGATCTCTTTGTTTAGAAGCGAACAGTTACAGTACATAGTTTAAATGAATAATTTTTGTTTGTGGCTTCTGTCTGTCCTGATGAGTGGGGATCTATTTTTCTATGGAACCACTTTATTTAGAATTTAGAAAATATGTTCATAGCGGGATAAGTAAAGGAAATAAGGCTTACGAGTGTAGAACACCCAACAGTCTTGATAAATGGGTTGTTTTTCAAAATATTGAAATGATGTTTATTTTTTTTTTGGATCGAAACTATTTTTGGTTTTTTCTCAACGAAATAACAATTAAATTTCGTAACCGACAGTGTAGTTTTCCTAATATTTTGGACGCTAAAACTCTTAAATCCTGTCATTTTCGAAAAGGGACTTAATCAGAGTTGTTATGTGGTCGTATTTATCGTAAATGTTACGATTTTCGAAGGTTTTTTGCTTTTTTGTCCCAATTTCTACGATTTCGTAAATATTTTTACAATAAAAATAAATAAAATACAATTTCAGGGAAAGAGCCCAGAAAGATTTAGAAATGCCCTTTGTAATTAGCCGGCATTGATTACCGAGCATCAGCGTTGCCAATTTGATGCAATAGCAGTAGATCTACTGCACTTTTGGCAAAAGATAAATCTACTGCCACTAAATCCAATCTACTGCCCTTTTTTCGCTTGATAAACATTCTCTTAAACAGCTGTACAAAAATCATACATAAAAATAACCTTTGTAAAGAACCTCAACTTATTGTGAACTTATTTTATAAAAAAACATTAAAGTGATACTTGCTATGCTACTGCTATGTTATGTCAAATTTTCAATGGATATATTTACTTTTGCATATTCGCGTTTTTTCTTGCTTGTATTGGTGTTGACTCTCGGTTTCCGTTATTTTTGTGATTACCCTTTACCCTTTAATTTTAAACATTGCAGATTGGTTGATAAGTCAAAATGGTTAAAATGGGTAACATTTTAAAAGCAATTACTTTTCTTATTTGATATGAGTCCTTAACCACTTACCATGGGGATGTGCAGTTTTATATGGGGGTAGAATTACAATATTATATAAAATTGACATATTTCAATAGACTTCGGATTACCCCTAAGAGGGTATAAGTAATATTGGTATGAAAGTAAATACCTACTTCTGAAGTTAAATTTGCTTGAAACTTATGTCGTTTTTGATTTGGCAAAAAGATAAATTTTTTCCGAAAAAAAATCTTTTTTGTTTTATCTGACATCTGAGGCACATTTGAGAAATCTCGATTTTTTCTCATATTTACACATAGGAACTTTTACTAATACTAATGTGTATGACACACAGCTGGCGGCTACGGATTGTTTATCGTTGGAATGATTGCTTTTTTAACTGAACTATTAATTTTTCGAGTACGGAAACGATTTTTTATATTAAATTATTTCGAAATGAGTTATTATAAATGTGGCAAAACCAATTTTAATGGATTTCCTGTGCAAGTGAAAAAATATATTTTTTGCAGCCAACTGAATACACACAAGATCAAAATTAGAAAAGCCAAATCTAAAACGACATAGGAAATAGTTAACATACTAATAAAGCAACAAGTATCTTAAATATCAAACTGTCCGACTTCTCGAGCATTACAAAATAACATTCAAGTTAGGTGCAAAATGACCTCTATGCTCTTAAACGCATTTTTTGTACTCGTAAAATTAGAAAACACGACAAATTCGATTTCGAACCGAGAAAATATACGACTCTCAAACAATATCCATAACAACACTCATAATGGATAAAAACATCCAATAAACGTCTATTGTAGTATTTATTGTAGTTTGTTACATTATACTCTCTTTATCAGATAAAATGCAACTTGAGTCTATTTAAATTTGGAAATGATTAGAATAATTTTTGATTTTTTTTCTGATTTGAATGACTTTTGCGTCACGAATACCAATTTATAAAATTATATTTAAAAAAAAAAAGTTAGTTAAAGAATGTGTTGGGCTTTATCGTTATTTCCAGCTGAAATAATTTCATTAACAAGTCGATCCTGATTTCAAGAAAAATTATAATATTGCAGTTAAAAGCAAAATCAAATCCTCTGTTTGTTTTTTTGGGGACAAGAAGTGAGACGAAAATGACAAAAAAGTGACGCAGTAGACAATTTTTGCCCAAATTAATCTATTTCGCAATAAAAACTTAAAGGATATTTCTTAAAACATCTGAATTTATTTAGCAAAATATTACAAAAACTAAAAACGTTTAAAAAGGGACTTTTTATGTCCCAACTATGTCCATTTATAGGTTTGGAAAAAAGCATGAAAAAACCCCACTTTCCTTTATTTTTTATATTTGGAAGGTTGCAATTAGTATGTCATTACAGTTTAAATCAACTAAATCATTTTTATAAGTTTTATATGAGGTTTTTGTACCTTCACTTAAAAAATGTGATGCTGATGACTTGTGACGATAAAGACAATTCACACTGATTACAGTAAAAACTTATTGGTAACACAAAATATACACGCAATTATTTATTTAATAGCTTACCGTTCACTTTTTTCTTCTTTTTGAAATATTTCTAAACAGATTTTTTAATGACAGGACAGGAGCGGATCTTAGCGGCCCGGGAAATAATATTTGCCGGCCCTTTTTTTAATTTTCGGATATGGCTAAAATATATATTTACAGGGTGTTACGCATTTTTCCTTTAAAATTAAATAGGGCATAGGTTTATTACAGATTTTTGAATCAGTTACTATCCAAAAAACATTCTTTTAGTTAAAAATGCCAAAACAAACCGCAAGTTAAAATAAACAGAACAACAGCAAAACGATTAGTGGTTAGTGTGTTGGACTACTAAGCGGGGGGTCCCAAGTTCGAATCCCGAAAAAACCCAAATTCCAACATATGTTTTTTTTCCGCTGCGCCACCTCGCGCGAACGTCTGACAAACATCCGAGAGTATAACTGTCATGAAGGAGCTTCTCAATTAGCCGTTTGGACCCGGCATAAAATTGTAGATCCCTTCCATTCGTCCCAAAAATGAAAAACTCACACAAACGAATGGTTGTGAGAAGCTGTTGCACTTTGCATTTATTTATTTATTAGTTACAACTAGTTACGTAGTATGAAAAGTAGGTAATAAAGGCAAAGAAAAACGATTTTAGGGTTTCTATTTTTTTAATTTTAATGGAGTAAAAGAGAGAAGAAAAAAATATGGGACTCAGTTATATCTCTTGTAAAATTATGAAGCTTTTTAAAAAGATTTTTCTTGAAGTAAATTTCGTTTTCATATCCCACTTCTTCCTATTGCCTTGTATGCTGCTCCAGGAAAGCTTAAATTAAGCGCCTCTCCAATGTTTCTCTCCACCACTTCGCTTAATGTTCGCTGAATTTTGACAGTGTAGGTTCCGTCAAAAAAGAAAAACTGTGGTGTTAAAGCTGATTGACTTGCTCTGTTTAGTCACTTGGTACATGTTTTCACTAAAAATATTAAAAAAAAACAACCATGAATAGAAGACTTTGTAATAAGTGCAGCTGTGGAAGTCATAGCAATAGCAACA
This sequence comes from Cheilosia variabilis, assembly GCA_951230905.1. Lineage (NCBI taxonomy): Eukaryota > Metazoa > Arthropoda > Insecta > Diptera > Syrphidae > Cheilosia > Cheilosia variabilis. The sequence goes on along the minus strand of OX579677.1, from coordinate 3,955,869 downwards.
AACCGAAGAAAGAAAATGCCTTCTGTACGTGTGAATCCATATTCCATTTCTAAAAGAAATTAAATTAATAACTTCGAATTTTTTTGTGTTGAACTGACCATTCTACATACTGTTTTTTTGCTTTCGTTTGAAATACCGATGTTTTCCCTGATCTGTCAAAATTTAGCCGCGGAAAAATGTATTTTGTATTAATACGTCTACTTAAATTCTGTAGAGATTTTTCGTACAGTGGCTAAAAAGTAGAGTTTCAACTGCATACTGCTTGGCTTAACTGCTTTGCTTAATTTTATCTTTGGAGACATTTTTGTATGGCTGCTTAATTTAAGCGCGAGCAGCATACTAGGCTTATATTGATAAATCATCTGTATATTTATTGTCCGTGATAAAAGTTTGAGAGTGGGCAGTCGGAAGAAGAAATATAAAAACTAGATTTTTTGCTGGTTAATTAAATAATAGGTAGGTAAATAATAGTGTAAAATACATAAAAATATGTACAAAAATGCTACAAAAATTTGTTGGGAAAATAAAAAATTCACTCATCAAGTGTTTATGAAGATAGGTTGGTAAATCACTTAGACGTACTTTTAACCACCGGCCCTGCGGCCTTCTAGCCGGCCCACCGGGAAACTTCCCGGTTCGTCTTATGGCCCATCCGCCCCTGTATACGGACCATATTCATTCAACAGCTTTGATGTAACTGACTGTTTTCCCCCGTTTGAGTTTTTCCGCTACGCTTACTGCGCGTAATTTTTTCTGAGAAATGTAGAGCCATTTGCCCAAATAATGCTAATTTCGAAAGCAGTTGCATGACGCAAATGGCGAATTATGGGGACAGGTTTTTCTTAAATAAAAAAAAAATACAAGTCAATATTATTCTTAAGTATTGATTAGTATTACTATTAAAGAATACATAAATCTTGTTTATTAGCTGTGTCAGTGTTGTAGAGCTCATACGGGAGCCATTGATATTTAATCGGGAAGATCAAATTACTGCGTTGAGGACAAAGCCCATTTAGTACAAAACTATTTAAAGTGCTGAACGATATTTAACATTTTTTAATCTATTTCAAGCTATGCTAATTTATTGCCAATAAATATAGGTTCTAAGTATTGTTTCAGACATAGGGGACATCCAATTGCAACATTTTAAAAAACGGCCCAAACCCAATTCCTTTTTAAGAAAAAGGAATTGTGCCGATCGTTCACTATGCGCGCAACGGATCAACCAATTAAGTTCAACAATTTCTTCAACTCTTTACTTGAATATTATTGCACAAACTCACTTTATTCATGTTTAGCAACATAATTCTAATTATAAAATTAAAATTTGAAGGAAGAGTTCTCCGTATATGTAATTGATCAACTTGGTCACTCCTTGGCTGACCTCATGTCGACTTTGGCAAAGGAAAGAAACTTTTCGATCATTGTTCACAAGCCACTTGGACACACATGACATCAGACAGCCACATCTTCTAAAAAAGCGATATGCAGAGGTCAGGAAAAGACTGGTTAGAGATGTTTATTTGATCCCAAAAGACTAAAAAGAGTAGAAGAAGAAGACGCAGCGCCACAGAGGACTTAGTACGAGTTGGTTGCAAGCCCCCAAGTAGCACCTAATGACAGTACCGCAAGAAGAGTGGTATAAAGTGGTTGAGTACGTAGGCGGGTGGCACTCCAGAAACATATCACGCGAGGCGCGAATCGCCCATGCCCACTAGTACTGGTATATCTTATACATAAATAGCCGAAGTGAAATAGTTGAGAACAACTTTCACTGGCTTAAACACAACATATAAGTCGTCAACACAATTTTTCAGCCTATAGCCATGCATCGGGGAACTTAACGAGTTTGACCAAAAGGTACCTAATGGTGCCTCAGAGCTTCCCGTTTCCTCACCACCTTTTAGCAATGACTGAAATCCGTTTCAAATTTTACACTCGATGAAGTGGACATTTTACAGCATCGCACTGAAATGTGCCTTCTGAAATGTATTTATTTGACACAAACCAGCGCTCATCACATCTGTCTCAACTTTACAACGAAACAGATCATCAACGAGTGTAAGAAAGTAGCAGTAGGTCAAATGCCATCATAAATAACTACACCATTTGATTTTGCACAAATAAATTGCGTTTTCCCAAACGCAAAAAAAATCTCCCATTCCCCATCGATGGCGTATACGTAACAAATTTCGTCTTCACCAACCGAAAGCGCAGACAAAATATTTTCCTCTTGGCATGAAATAAAAATTCAAAGAGCCCCCCCCCCCCCCCCCCCCCCCCCCCCCCTCACCATGTTGTCTGGCAAGCGAATCCATTAAATTTACTGATTGCTCTCCTTTCAAAGTGAAAATAAGGAAGAACTACTTTCCATGGGGCTGTATTTGTCAGCGTCCTCGTTCCCCGCAGTATTCACTTGTATATCCTTTTCCATCGGAATCGCGTTCTAAGTTCATAAATATGATTTCATTTTTTTTCGCCTGCCTGCCGTCCTTTGCCTCATTTGGAATAATGCCAACGTGGGTGACTAGAACTGTTTCCTGTGTGTAGTTGTGTTACATTTGAATTCGCAGAAAATATCGAATTCCTGGTACCACACCCACGGCGCAAGGGAAAAGCCGAGATAAGCTCTCTCGCAGCAAATGTGTATTTCCATTCCTATTCCCTCAGACATTGAGCTATTTGGCGACGCATGGAAGTCCCAGTTGGCGTGGGAATTGATTTGAATGTCTTTGAACGACGACGACGAGATGGAGATCCTTATTTAATGACGGAGAATTTGATTTTCTTTTAAACACTGATGCGGATTGTGCGTTCTGCTCGTGACTGGGGGCAATTAAAATTGGATATCTCTGAAGCGTGGAACCCACGTAATCTTATTCTTGCCAATGAGGTAATGGAGGGAGGCGAGCCATGCTTCAGGGAATTTCATTTTTACAAAAGTGAGTCATTTGAAGATTATCCGACAGAAAAGACAATTTAAGGAATGCCATAGATATTGGTTGTTAGTTTGATGGAGGTTATGGCGCTCTGAAAAAATTGTGATCGTTTGTGAGGTAAAGAAATAAATAAATAAAAAGTTGTCAGGTTCGTGTACCCTCAGCCTAGCTTTTTACAACCACTCGCTTTTTGCGGGTTTTTCATTTTTGCGACGAATGGAAGGGATCTACGATTTTATGGCGAGTCCAAGCGGCTAATTGAGAAGCTCTTTCATGGGAGTTGTACTCTCGGGCGTTTGTCAGACGTTTGCGAGAGGTGGCGCAGTGAGAAATTGAAGAATTTTGTCGCACTCAACGTACTCCAATTTACAGTGGACTAATATTATCGACGGAAAGTGCATCAGATCCAATTAGTTTATAGATAGGTATCTGAAAAGCTACAGAAGAGGTATGAAATGGATTCCGAGAAGGTCTTAAGTCAGAATGAAAGTGGCTCCGGTGTCTAAATTTATTCGGAAAGCTAAGATGAGTAAATTTGCTTAAGCTTTACGACTTTTTGCTGTCCATTACCGTAGACATACAGAAAAGCACTGATCCAAGAATAGAGCCTTGTGGAACTCTACTAAACAAAGAACATCAGGACTGGTTGCATGGGCAAACTTAAACACTCGTTGGACAGGAACGTTCTTGTCCGTATAATCTACGAGTTGTAAAGGGTTCTCCAATAAGAGGTGTTATTTTGGTATTCAAAGAAAAATGCCATTATTTGAGATAAATGATCGGATGTTTATTTCATAATAAAGAGGAAGGTATGCCGTTAATAATGAAAAACAACATCAGCCAAATGGCCACCACGAGCACGCATACAGGACCATATCCTTTTCATGAAATTTTCCATAGCCAAATCGCAAAGTGGCTGCCCCATGTCCTCGATAGCCTCACGAATTTTATCTTTGAGGTCTTGAATCGACGCTGGGCTGTTGGCGTAGACCTTATCTTTCACGTGGCCCCAAAGGAAGAAGTCGCAAGGTGTTAAATCACAAGATCTCGGTGGCCAATTGTGATCACCTCTTCGAGAGATAACACGGTCCGGAAACTTTTCCCGTAAAAGATCAATGGTTTCGTTGCTTGTGTGGCACGTAGCGCCGTCTTGTTGAAAGTAAACGTTGTCCAGATCAATACCATCCAACTCCGACCATAAAAAATCATTAATCATCGACGACCAAAAAATGCTTTAGTTTTGCGAACTGTGACTGCAAGATTTTCACCATTTTTGTAGTGAATTTCCATAATTTCAATGCGTTGTTGAAGCGTGTCTCGTTCCATTTTTAGTAATGGCGTAGTTTCTACTTGTCAAATGTCAAAGAATAAAAGCTTCAAAAGTGACAGCTACCGAAATAGCCGGTCATTCACAATAACACCTCTTATTCGAAAAGCCTATATTTTGACGAGCGTCCGATATTTCATATGAAAGAAAAATAAATTCCGTCTGTTTCTGTAAAATTCTTGACATAAAATACACCTCATTGATATTGGACCGAATATTACCCGAAGGAGCTTTTTCTTAAAACGTCTGAAGGGATCTAGATCCTATATGTGGGATTTCAAAAGTTGTTAGTACCTTAGCCTGCGGGAACTCTTAAAGGGAGTATGAAAAGTGTTTTTCCCAGAGCGCTGAGCTTTCTGTCTGCTTCTAGATGATTTTTGGACAGCCACAGAAACAGTGGAGAGTGCACATATACAGTGGGTTCTCTGACTCTGTCTAGATATGTATCTGGGGTCGCAATTTTTTTGACTAGCTCTATCTTTTCGTATAGTTCGTCGTTGAATCTTATCCTCCAAAGCTCTTGTTTTTGCGAAGACTCTATCACTCGAAGCGACGGAGGATATCTTCATCCGCTTTGGATAGAGTCCACGCTACAGCCCCATAAAGCAAGACTGGAATGATCAAGGTCTTATACGGAGTTTCCTATAGTCCTTCTTAGCCCGCAGAAACAATAGCTATCCTTCGACTGATTTCGAAAGAGCTGTCCCTCTTGTCAAAGTCAAAGCTGTCGAATGTGATGTTCTGTGGAATTCGATCTCTTTTTGTTGACAGCTACTCGGTTTTACTTTCATATCAGGTTCTCAATTTTCAATCTCTCACTAAAAACATTCATTTGAAAATGAGTACGTGAAAAGAAATTATTCATATGAAATTTTTTGGTGTTTGGTTTCACATTTTCGTAGAAGGAGAATCGAAATTGCGGTGAAAGGGTGAAAACATTTGCGTTTCCCACATAAAGCTGTTTATTTCTTGATTTACAAAAAAATGGATGTATACCTTTTTTGTAGATCATGCTCGTAGTCGTAGCTATATATGCGCTGAAGACTGTTTTGGGGAAAAGTTAATATTTTAAAAGATATTTACAAAAAACTGTCAATCACTGTATAAAGTACGCTCCTTTTAACCATTCGAAATCACTCGTTATTGGTGTGTTCTCTTAATCGATTCCAATTGGAATTTTCAATGCATACTGAAATCTACTCATATTCATTCACACACCGACACCACAGTCACAGACCACACTCCACACCAGCGTTACCACTTCAAAAAAATAAAGCGAAGTAAATTTGACCCAAAAAGTGAAGTAGATTCAAGAGAAGGGAAGTGGATTCCAAAGTCATAGTTTTAATGATACATTTAATTCCATATTAGTTGTATATATAAAAACAACGTCTTAAGATCTACTAAATATTTTTTTTTATTAATATAAAGTCTTCATAATAGCTCTTCCCACTTAATTTTTACTATTTTTTGCAAGTTTTTTAGAAAAAAATATATTATAAGTGATGCACAACGATATGTTCATTAAATTATAATTTTGCGTACCAATCCTTATTCACATTCTTGATTACTTCAAAAAATCTATTCATCGCGCTTGTAATAATTCTTTCACGTATTTCGCCACACTTTTCGGAACAGACAGGAACCAAAACCAAACCAAACGTGTCACCTCTTTGACAGAAAATTAAAAGGAAAACAATAATAAACGTCAGAAAATTTTGTGTTTCAAGTGAAGTTTGATGCAATTTATTTTTTTCAATCTGGGCTAAAGTGAAAGAGTGTAAAACATTTTTTAAATAATTTTTTTTTGGATGTACATTTAAGTTTTTTTTTATTAAAATTGAAGCGGAATAAATAAGCGATTTCCAAAGTGAAGAAGATATAAAGAATTTAACAATATTGCGAAGTAGGGAGCAGATTTTAATTTTTTTTCCAGAATTGAAGTAAATCTACTTCAATTGAAGTAAAGTGGTATCGCTGCTCCACGCTAGTGTTTGTACTCTCGGTCATCTCCATTCTCCAATTCTCCATTCATTAAATCGTATTCACTTAATCGTTTTCCATTGGAACTTTTCCAATGAATACTCTTCCTCATGCACACATACACATGAGATATGACACATGACACCATAAGCTAAGTATTAAATAGACCGTCAGCTCTTACAACTTAAGAGAATTTGCCTCCAAGCTGTTTTCCGTCATACTATATAACAAAGTATGTGTGCCATGTATACACATGCACATAGTAACCTGACAGATGCCTGACAGTTCATTCTGTGGTAACATTGGAAAAATACTTTAATACTTAGTTTATGCATGACACTTGACACATATTGACATATTGTGGTGAAAAAAAAAAAATCTCGGTCATTTCTTTCATTAGAGCGTGTTCTCTACACTCTGCAATGTATGGCTGGGTGTGTTTTTAACTGGGAGGGGAGCTACGTTGCCATGAGAAACGTGGAAATGAGTCTGACCTTCTGACTTTTGAGTTATATGTTTCATTTTAGCATTCGTTGGCTGTTAATGAAAAATTCACAAATTTTTTAGTTGTCATGATCCCATATGGTTCCAGGTAAAAAAAGGAATGAACTAAGGCAAACACCCACATATCATAAAATATGTGTCGGCTAAAAATCCCCCAATTAAGGAATGCTAAACAATGGATTAAAGTCCCACACACAGGCTTTCAATGCTTCTTACAAAAAGAAAAGAATCTTCGCAATTTTCAACTCTAGCGAAGTACGGAACCTTCGGTGCGCGAGTGACACTCGCACTTGGCCGGTTATTTTTTATTATCTTAATTTTAGGTCGAAATTGCATGTTTTGAAGGCCTGTCGTTCGACGAAAACTGTGATTATGGATCGTAATTAGCTAAAATCGATTAGCTTACAGCAGAATAGGTTAGGCAGTGTTTTTTTCAGAGACAATGCAACCGGACTGCTGCCAATTTTAAGGGGCGAGCGAGCTTAAATAAATCCTCGCCTTCGTGTACAAAGTTTACACACGAAAACAAGCAATTACGGTCAATTTGTTCGCTTATAAGTAGGCTATGCGGTATTTATTTCATTACAACCGAAAAGCAATAATTAACAAAAACAAGCCTTCTTTATCGCACACATTTATCGCGTTTTGTTTCCACCCGTAAATCGGTTCTAGGTGAATGAAATGAATGAAAAAAGTCGACCACAGCAACCACTTGTGTCGCTATCTGTCACATTCGGTCGACTACTCGTGATCGTGATAATTTCGTCTGATAAAAAAAAGAAATATATTTTATTATACAATCTATACGACACTCGGTACCTTCGTGGTCGCGGTTGCTGTCCACATACGCCGTCCGCTCATAAAAACAAATTAGTAGATATCAGAACGGCTGCTTGCACCAAACGATTGAAATTGAGAGGAATAAAGTTTTATACACAAATTGACTGTTGCAAACGATAGAAATTACAGCGATGACTGCATAATCCGGTGGGGGTTGGGGTATGGTCACGGAAAAATACAACATCAATAGAAGTAAAGTCGCTGAATTTATTTGTTCAAAAGCGTTCGTTGCTTGCTATTGTTCTTTTGCCCTGCAATGGAGTGGCTCGCTACTACTTCAGTGTGGCTTGTTACGAGATGCGCCATAAAAAATATGAAAAGTAATTGCAGCTCGATTTGAATTGTAATCGTCAGCAGCATCAGTTCGCTTAGTAACAAAGGCAATTGGGCGGAGCGCGGTCTGAGGAACCTGTTTTTGTTTGCATATAAATGATAGGACGGTCTCCCTGAGTGAGTAGGTTGGTTCGATGAAGAGTGGGGTTTACAATTTAGTTTTAGCAAAATCTGCGGCTGCAATTACGGCGCCGATGATTACAGCAGTTGACAACTGACTGTTCCTAGCGGGAATATCCAGTCTAACAAGCATACGTCAACAATCCGTCAGTTCTGGTCAGTTGAATGAAGAACAAATTTCAGGCTTATGAGGTGCGTTCAACTCTGCACGGTGTTTTATGACTCAATGGGCCATGAGCTTGATTGCGCGACTAAAATGCGTATGAATTGCAAAAGTGGTTATTGGGTTATTTTGCAAGCTCATACTTAGTCCGCTTTTTGTCATTTTCGATCAGGGCCGTAATTTTGTAGCGTTCCAGGCGATTACCTTTGAAACGATAGACCTCGATAGCAACCCTGTGCTAAAGTTGGTGGTTTGAGAGCGGCACCCAGTTCATTGTCTGCAAATGTAAGAAAATTTGGTCGATAACCGATAATCATTGAAAATATTGTCATTTTAGCCGTCAAACTGTCGAAACAATGTCATCCAGATCGTCACACGTGACTTGTTCCCAGTATAGTCTGCCAAGACTCACGCTTGAACAACGCACACGAATCATACAATTTTACCTCAAAATGCAGTCGTCAAGTCGGATAATTTGTAGACGACGTCGCTTTCAGTGACGGGGCTCGTTTTTGGCTCGACGATTTTTCAATAAGCAACTGTTATCTGAACTAAAATTTTTATGAGTTGTAGTTCTCCAAAATTATGTCTCCCGGAAGCGAGTTGCAAAGTTGTTCGTTTAATAGACAGAAGAGCTTTGAAAAATCCTCGCTTTTGTCAGGTGTCACTCAGAAAACTACAGAGCTATGATAGCCCTGCTAAATGCGCCACCTCTGTTTTATGTGGGCTACCTTTGTGGCTGCTTAAACCAAAATTCAGGTGTGATGCCTTCAGTTACATGGGCACACCACATTAATAGAGCTGCGGTAGCCATCAATTTAAAGACATCCAAATTAGCTATCAGCCCCGCATACAGAGCTGCTAAAACCTGCTCACAGAGGCTGTCACAGCCTCTCAACAGATTTGTGGTACCCACATACAGAGCTGCCATAGCCTAAATAGGAAGCTGAGATAGTCAATCAAAAGTATCCTACTACCCGCATAAAAAGAGCCTACCTTGGGGGGAAGTTTTATAAACCTCTTAGAAGCCTAATTAGCCCCTTATAGCCCCTTATACTTAGCCAGACTTGTTTAGAAATTTGGAAAGCTCACAGTACGACAGCTGTCTCTTGAATCCCGGTTAGTACCTACATACATAGGACATTCGTCCTTATCTGTTGTAGCATTTACAGCTAAATATAGGCAATATAGAAAATATAAAAAAAAAAAATTTTTTACTTTTTTACTTTTCTAAAATGCAGACAAAAATATTACAACAGTTTTAAAAAAATTTGAAAGCTCTTTACTGGCGAAATTAATATCGCGTCCTAACAGAATGATTTTTTCGATAGCACTAGCAGTAGAAACGAAGAAAGAGGATTGCTAAATATAGGCAATATGGAAAATATAAAAAAAATTTTTTTTTACTTTTCTAAAATGCATACAAAAATATTACAACAGTTTTAAAAAAATTTAAAAGCTCTTTACTGGCGAAATTAATATCGCGTCCTAACAGAATGATTTTTTCGATAGCAGTAGCAGTAGAAACGAAGAAAGAGCATTGCTAAATATAGGCAATATGGAAAATATAAAAAAAAAATTTTTTTACTTTTCTAAAATGCATACAAAAATATTACAACAGTTTTAAAAAAATTTGAAAGCTCTTTACTGGCGAAATTAATATCGCGTCCTAACAGAATGATTTTTTCGATAGCAGTAGCAGTAGAAACGAAGAAAGAGCATTGCTAAATATAGGCAATATGGAAAATATAAAAAAAAAATTTTTTTACTTTTCTAAAATGCATACAAAAATATTACAACAGTTTTAAAAAAATTTGAAAGCTCTTTACTGGCGAAATTAATATCGCGTCCTAACAGAATGATTTTTTCGATAGCAGTAGCAGTAGAAACGAAGAAAGAGCATTGCTAAATATAGGCAATATGGAAAATATAAAAAAATTTTTTTTTTACTTTTCTAAAATGCATACAAAAATATTACAACAGTTTTAAAAAAATTTAAAAGCTCTTTACTGGCGAAATTAATATCGCGTCCTAACAGAATGATTTTTTCGATAGCACTAGCAGTAGAAACGAAGAAAGAGGATTGCTTCGACCAGGGGTCGGCAATTAATTTTAAGTGGGGTTCAGATACGATTGAAAAATTTTATCGAGGTCAGAAAAAAAGCTCATAATTATTAATTTTTTTTATTTAGCCTCATAAGTATAAGTATACAAAACACAATAGGTAATATTAATGGGAGAAATTACAACGATGGGAACAGCAAATGCGAAGAGTGTCACTGCTGATTAGTGAAATCATAATAATATAATGTTGATGAGAAAATCGAAATGTCAGTGTCAAGTTTCGTGGCGTTATTGTAGCTTCATTATAACTTAACATCCTCCACATAATCAAGTACAAGGTGGCGCAAAAGTAATCCTCCTATCAGAAAATGCTATAAATTTTGCGATTGGCCCCTAATGTCAGTTCTGTTTTGACATTTGTGTAGTAAACACATGCGAAATACACGTTAATAAACAATGTTACGCTACACTGCTCCAGAACGCTCAAGCTCAAGCCATCCTTAATCACCACCAGGAGGAAGATGATTTTTCATCAAAAATAATCATGAGTGATGAGGCCCATTTCCATCTTAGCGGGTACGTAAATAAGCAAAATTTACGCTTCTGGGGCACTGAAAATCCGCGTGTAACCCACGAAGAGCCATTACACCCGCTCAAAGTCACTGCATGGTGTGCTGTTTTCGCTGGAGGAGTCATCGGACCTTTTTTCTTCGAAGACGTCGCGGGCCAAACGGTTACTGTGAATGGTGAGCGCTACAGAGCAATGATCAACGAGTTCTTTTTGCCGCAACTTGATGAATTGGGATTGGAAAACATGTGGTTCCAACAGGACGGTGCAATGGCACACACTGCACGTGCCACAACCGATATGCTGAAGGATGCATTTCCCGAGCGCCTTATCTCCCGTTTTGGCGATTTGAACTGGCCAGCAAGATCGCCTGATTTGACCGCTCCAGACTTCTTTTTGTGGGGCTTTTTGAAGTCGCGGGTTTATGTCAACAAGCCTCAGACTCTTGCAGCTCTTAAAGACAATATCCGTCAAGAATGTGAGGACCTATCGCCGGAAGTTTTGGCCAAAGTGATGGAAAATGCCATAAAAAGGGCTCAAATGACAATCAACTGTGGCGGCGGCCATTTACATGACATCATATTCTCGACTTGATGTAAAAAAAATTAAAAGACCAAATAAAAATAATCCACAAGAAGAATCAAAGTTTTTCATTTTTTTTTTTAAATTACAGCCAAAAAACATCGGAAGGTTATTTTTGCGCCCCCTTGTAGTTGTAGTCAGCGTTGCCAAATTAGCTTTCCGCAATTATTCTGTATTGCAGAAAATGTTACTTTAATGCACAAAAAGAAGATATAACCTCGAATGTAATATTGTTCCACGCAGACGATCCGCAATTCAAAAATATGTTGTAAAAGTGAGATCACGATTTTTTCGTCGAAAAGGAATAATAGCACTGATTTGTAGTTTTATCATTTTAAAACAAAACTCAAAATGGAAGTCAGCTATCAAATGTGAGTTAAAAAGTTTAATGTAACTTTGGATTTTGGGAAAAATATTGCTTACGATCTTCACGAAAAAAGGAAAAAAGGAGAAAAAACAAATGGCAGCTGAAAACTTGCAGTATTTTATTGGAATGTTGTTGATACAAATATTGTAATGTGCAAACTATAGGACAAAAAAAAACATTGTAGAGTTGAAATTTTACATTTATCAAAAGTGTTTGTAAAAGCTGAAAAGCTTAAGTTGAAGTTATGCGGAAAACAAAAACTATAAAAATCACCGATGCACATTTTTAAAACAAGCTTCTAAAAATGTTTGGCAACACTGACTATAATGTCAACAAACAAAAGTAAGTTATAAAGAAGTTATAATGCTATTGCTTATTTTCAATTATGATGATGTTATAATAATGTTGATCTACTATTTCGAAGAAAACTAAAATGTCTGTAATATACTTACTGTTGTTGTTACATCTCATAAATATGGAAACAACGGTTTGCTAACATTCAGTTGTTACTTTGTTGTAACTTAATTTCAATAGCATTTCAAGGAAAATTCTAGTTATAATATTATGGTTCATGTTTTAATGATGGTTCATGCAACAACCGCCATATTGTTCACCATTTTATATACCTGTTTAACCGTAGGTCTTAAGATGTGAAAAATACATTTCAATTTTCCCAATATATAACATAGCTTCTACAATTCATTTGTATAGAAACTGATGAATATGGTATATTAAATTGTTTCTACAAGTCTTTTGGGATTTTGAAGCTTAAATACAAATTTTAATATTTTCTGATTCTCAAACTTTTCTTCTATTTAACCCTTTTTTGGAGGCGCGTGAATTTTCGGGACCCAAAACATTAATTTTCATGACAAAAGTAGTCTTCGTTTAAAGATTTTGGTCGGAAATCGCAGCAAACTTGAACTGTTTTAGATACTAATACCTTTCAGATCAAATATGTTTACCTTTCCTTTTATACTTCATTATTTGTTTGTCTATACATGTAGACTCAAAAAGCATTCTAATAATAACTTATTTAAAACTTCTGGAATGTGTACAGAAACATTTCTCATACTTATAAAGGGTGATTTTTTAGCTGGTTTGGTTTTGGCAACACTGGTTTTGACAGCTGACGTGTGTTTAGTACCTTGTGTCACTGTCAAACAGCTTCAGTTTGGTTTGCAATTTAACCATGGATCGTCTTACAAATGAACAACGCTTGCAAATTATTGAATTTTACTATCAAAATTCGTGCTCGGTTCGAAATGTTCATCGCGCGCTGCTTCCATTTTATGATCGGCATTCTCGACCTTCTGAGCAGTCTATTCGGAAGATTGTGACCAAATTTCGCACCAAATTTACTTTGTTGGACATTAAACCACCAACACGTTTACGTACTGTGCGTAGTGAAGAAAATATTGCGGCCGTATCAGCTAGTGTGACAGAAGACCGCGAAATGTCGATTCGGCGCCGTTCCCAGCAGTTAGGCCTTTGTTACAGGCGTAAAGCCTTTTAAGATACAGCTGGTGCAAGAACTAAAGCCAGCCGACCTACCACAACGCCGAATTTTTGGTGAATGGGCTCTTGGAAAGCTGGCCGAGGATCCGCTTTTTTATCGAAAAATTGTGTTCAGCGATGAGGCTCATTTTTGGTTGAATGGGTACGTAAATAAGCAAAATTGCCGCATTTGGAGTGAAGATCAGCCAGAAGCATTGCAACAGCTACCAATGCATCCCGAAAAAGCCACTGTTTGGTGCGGTTTATGGGCCGGCGGCATTATTGGGCCATATTTCTTCAAAGATGATGCGAATCGCAGCGTTACTGTCAATGGTGAACGCTACCGAGCGATGATAACAAACTTTTTTTTGCCCGAAATGGAAGTTCTTGACTTGCATGATATGTTTTCAACAAGACGGTGCCACATGCCACACAGCACGCGAAACAATGGCGCAATTGCGAGGCGAGTTTGGTGAACAGTTAATTTCACGTTTCGGGCCGGTCAATTGGCCGCCTAGATCGTGCGATTTGACACCATTAGATTATTTTTTGTGGGGGTATGCCAAGGCTAATGTGTATAGGGACAAGCCCGCTTCGATTGACGCACTGGAAGCCAACATCCATGCATTCATTCGTGAGATACCGGCCGATATGTGTGAAAGAGTATTCCAAAATTGGACTCAGCGGATGGGCCACCTGAGACGCAGCCGCGGTCAACATTTGCATGAAATTATCTTTAAATATTAAATTGCAAGGTTCAAACTATCGATTCAAATAAATATTTCATTCATTTTTTCGAATTTTTTGTGTTTTTTTTTTTAAAAAAGTTCTAAACCTCTTAAAAAATCAGCCTTTATTACAGTGGGTGATCAAATTATTACGGTTTTGGTTACAATGTGGGGTGTGACAATGTTACTGCAATACTTAGGAAATAACTTGATAGTTATATTAGAGTTGTATGTACCATACTAAAACCCAAGTGTGCTATTAGGGAGCTTCCCCATTTCTGCAAAGTCTTGGAATCATGCAGAAAATTCGTTTCGAAGATCGGATTGAAACCTTAAAAACACATTCAATGTCTTCTTCAGAGTTATTTTTTTTTTTTTTTTTATTATTATTTCAATTTCTTAAAATGCTAGTTAATACAATCAATTATGAATACACATAATAATTCAGAGCAATAAAGTGATTTGTATAAAATTCATTTGGGTACAAATTAGTTTATTAACATTTTTTAAGAAATAGAATAGTAATCATTCTGTAGCACAAAGTGACTAGAGGCGAACGATCCTTCAATTCAATGTATTTTTTTTATATTTCATGTGGGGTAAATTCAAGAATAAATTAAATAAGACAATAATAATAACGTAACACAGGGAATATAACGTTACAAACATTTTAAATATACTACATAACTAACAAATTAAATGGCTGTATTTACAAATGTTTTGACTGTAGAACTATCCATACTAAAGAGAAATTTTTTTACTTCTCTGAGAAATAAAGTGGGCTCTACTATCAGTTTGACTTCGATTGGTAACTTATTAAAAAGCCTTGGTGCTGTCGCAGTATAAAATTGTAAACGATGAGTTCTATTTGAAATTGGAATGTTAACGATTGCCATATTATGATTTACTCTCAGTCTGTATATATTCGAGCTTCTTAATGTAGCACTATAGCCGCTTCGCATGAAGAAAACTTTGAGAACCTTAAAGATGTAAAGATGTTTTATCGGGAGTACACGTAGGCTAGAGAACAGTGGCCAAGTATGGGCTAATCGATTTTCTTTACAGATATTGTAATATATGTATATATTCGAGCTTCTTAATGTAGCACTATAGCCGCTTCGCATGAAGAAAACTTTGAGAACCTTAAAGATGTAAAGATGTTTTATCGGGAGTACACGTAGGCTAGAGAACAGTGGCCAAGTATGGGCTAATCGATTTTCTTTACAGATAATCCTAATTACGTGTTTTTGGACAACATTTAGTATGTCGATGGTACTGATGTAAGTTCCACCCCGTATTGAATCTTAGAGTGTACAAGTCCATAATAAAACATTAGTAGAATTTTTTTTGAACAATGTGTTCTAAGGAGATACATTTTACGAGTCGCAGAGAGCATATACTTTTTTAGTTCTTCTACGTGTGCCTTCCAGGACAAGTTGTTATCTATTAGAACACCTAGATACTTATAACTCTTAACACCTTCTATCTGAAAACAATTTGAACTGCAAACTAAATCTCTGTTAAAGTTGTTGTTGTCACACGTATGAACAGATAAAGACAATTTTGAACAAGAGCTAGAGTGGAAGATAACATCACAATTAATTGGACAAGGACCTCGTAAATTACATATCATAAGTTTAGTTTTATTGCTTATAAGTAGCTCATGTTTCGCGAACCATTGCCGCAGGATACTTAAATCCATCTTTAGTTTAACAACTGAATCAAAAAGGCTTTTATTATCATACGTCAGCGCCATATCATCAGCAAATGCAGTAATACGACTACTGAAGTTTTGGTAAAATATTGAATTGACATATATTAAGAACAATATTGGTCCCAGGACTGAACCTTGCGGTACACCAATTGTAGTTTTTAATTGACTGCTGAAGATTCCTTCTAATTTTACTCTTTGACTTCTTTCTGATAGGTATGATGAAAACCACTTATGAATCGTACCCCTCAGTCCAGACCTATACAATTTATCCAACAGTATGTCGCGATTGACCATATCAAATGCTTTTGTCATATCTATAAAGAGTACTAAACTAGTGTTATTGTAATTATAACTGTCATCAATTTCACTACACAACTTAAGAATAGCATCTTCAGTAGATCTCCCTTCACGAAATCCAAATTTTTCGTTTCTAAAAAACTTATTTTTATTTAAAAATGATGCTATGCGTATTTTGATCAGTTTTTCAAAAAGTTTAAGTATTTTTATTAAGTTGGAAGTATTGAGATGGGCCTATATTGGGTCATTGAACTTCGATTTCCTTTTTTAAATAGAGGAATGACTTCAGCACATTTTAAAGACGTAGGAAAAGTACCACAATTAACACTTAAGTTGAACAAGTGACATAAGACATCGACAATAAACAAGGAAATACGTTTCAAAAGACAGTTAGTTATGCCATCTGATGTGCAAGAATTTTTGTTATCCAGAGACATTATACATTTGTGGATTTCAATTGGTGTGAAAGGTTGAAAAACAAAACTGTTATTTTGAGAAGTATCTTCAACTATATCTGCATACATATTGCAATTGCAATTGTATTGCGGTGTATGTGGTTTTGATTCTGTTGCGATAGTAGCAAAGAATTTATTAAATTGATTAGTAATATGTACTGGGTCTGATATTTCCATACCATCCACATTAATTTTAGGAATTGTGTCTTTTTCCTTTCTTTTGTTAAGGATATTATTAACCACTGTCCACTCATTTTTCACGTTACCTTTACAGTTTCGAAGTTTATTTGCATAATATTTATCCCGACTTAATTCCACTTGCTTCTTTACCTCTTCGCTTAATTTAAGATAATATTTTTTTCAAATTTTGGTTAGAAGGATGGCGATTGCATTTTTTTCTCAATGTGTTTTTTTTGTTTATTTTTGCAAGTAGCCCTCTGTCAATCCATGGCCTAAGACGTTTAATATTTGAATTTTCTACTTTTTATCGGTGCAACTTTCAATATGAATTTTAAGAGTGTTCAAAAATATATCGTAAGATACTGAGGGATTACTTTCCTCATAAACAGACTCCCAGAATTCAAACATTAAACACTCCACTAGTTTATTATAGTCAATCCTGCGGTTTTCCTTAAAAGGGACATATTTATCGAAACTACTTGAATGAACGGTTTCGATGTTTAAATTAGTCATGCAATGATCTTCTTTTTATATTCAAGAATTGTTGGGAAATGAATAAAATCTTGCCTTGCAATATCCTTTTCAAAAATATCCAGCTTGCGACGAAAAGCAGACACGCTTTGTAGCAGATCACATTTTAATTTCCCATTTCCTTGTAACTAAGTGTTACAGCTACCACATTGCGATCTTCTGTTATGAACTCCAAGTGCTTCCTGCGTATCCAAATTTTGCAAGAAGTAGATTAGCCACGTTCCATAACTTGATCTTTACCTAACCAACGAACATTGTTGTGTTGCTGTAAGTCAGAATAAGCCGAATCACAAAGAAAGAAACTCCTTGAACTTTCAGGGCCAAAGAGCAGAACGAGATCTTATAAAATTAATCAACTTGACCAAGCTCTCCATTACTATTTTCAGTGTAGCACTAAGTTTTGCACAAATGGCTGTCTGATGAATTATGCAATGATAAGATATTAGACCTCTGATTCTCTTTATCCTTAATCCTTAATCCCTTTTCTTTGCCAATCATCGGTGGGTCCCCATTTTATCATAGCTTATGTTGGATTTTGTTATGAATTCATTAAAGGGCTTGAATAAATCTTCTCAGCGAGTGTTACCTTTCAAGGGCAATATTGAAATTCAATAGGCAGGTAGGCATATAAAATATTTGGCGGTCCGAGAAGGGCCGCCCGTTGCCGACCCCTGGCTGTCATAGCTGCATGCCAGTTGTTATTAAACCTAGAAACGACTCAGTTGTCACTTATTGTATAGAAGATCATAGCAGTCGTTGTACCGTAACGACTAGGTAAAACAGGCTTAGCGGGGTAACAGTGTTTAAACTCGACCCAAATTAAGTTCGTAGAGAGGTATGGTAAATCTTTGTTGGCTACAATAGCCTCGATTTGGGGATGACATCCAAGCTTGCCAAATTATGGCTGTAGGAAACAAATTTTCGGTTTACGTACCTATATTTTTAAACTCGGATGTTGACCTTAGGAGTCTTGGTACTTTTAAGCCAGCTTCCCTAACCAAATTACCAAAAATCCCAGACTTTCCAGAGAATTGGCGACTATGTCTCTACAGAAGATAACCCAAAAAAACCCAAAAGAACACCATTTCAAACAAGGTACAACGTCTCGCATGTCTGGGCCTTTCTAGAGCAATGCTGACTTTTCTTACAGCTGCTAAAGAAGCCCTTTATCAGCTTTAACTGACCACATGCAACTCAGTAAGTTTGGTAGAAAGGAAAGCGATAAACACAATTGACTATTCGGACCTAACGACTCTTATTTCGGTTTCTAAGCACCTCCCAAAGAGAAAACAAAAAACCTCCACCAAGATCACTGAAAGAGAAGCATGGGTGTTTTGCAATGACTTACCGAACTGCCAAAAGGACAGAAAGTCGCCCACGGATGGTTCTAAAAGGGAGTTGGTATTCATGGACCAAATTGAATGAGGTCAATGCCTATGGGAAAAATCCCAACGTACTTTAGCCAGAGCTCCACGCCATCAAAGAATGCTGCAACCTTATCAACAAATAAAGTTATAAAGGCGATGGTTTCTCGGGCATGTGAGAGCTTATGAACCTTAGGTTCCGAAACCCCCTTTTTAGGAGGAAATCCTCAGCTAGAAACATTATCAGCTGCATTAGGATTGGCGACTCTACTTTCCGAACAATATTTCTGCCCCTTTTGGCACAATAGATTTTATTTGTCGAAATGCCTTCACTTCGCTGTTGCGAGTCAGAAGTTCAAAAAAAAATCTTTCTTCTCTATGCCGCAGTCTTCATTAGTACATAAATCACAACGTAACATAAGTGATCACGCGGGAACAGCTATTTTTATTACCGTCTTAGACTGACTTTTGTTTTTCGGCAAAGCGACAACCATTTTGAATAAATCCACGACGCACTTTCTTGACTTTCACTTATTAGTGCAGGCGAACTAATCTCTTTTACGTTCTGTCATCCCACACAGATAGCAGAGGAGAAAACAAAACAGACTTTAGTGGCTTACCCACTAACTAAACTCGCTGTCAATGTTTACCCACTGATAACTCAAATTAGAATATTCATGCCAACCAACTCTCGAGCGATAATGGAGGTGTCACTCTTCAAAACGAGTACGATAATTGAATTTTTTGTTTCTCTTCATTCTGATCAACTATAGCTGACAGCTCAGGGCTCAAGCTGGTTGCGTAAACTGACGCGCTATTATCTACGTGATGTGATAAACGAAACTTACATTCATTTCCAACGATTGGCTATATAATGACGTGCTAAATTGCCCACAAAGTGGTTTAAATTATTGTTTACACACACCGCCTACGAATTTAATGAGTTCTGGGCTATTTTTAGATTCTATCATGTGAATTTATTTTCCGTAGTTTTATCTGATCGAAATCCATTCACACGTTGGTTATACTCGTATGTCAGACAGAGGGTATGCTTTTTTTGATTTCGTGTCAAATTGTGCCTCCAATTTGGACTGTAATTTAGTTAATTAGACTTCCGATTGCTTGGTTGCATTTTCTGTCATTCTACGGCTTGAAATAGAAACAAAATTTGACACTGGCAGTGATAAGGCAGTGTGACTTTTTTTTGTTGTTTATAGATTGCCATCGATAAATGAGTAGCCTTTGGCTTTAAGCTGCACCTGTTGTTTATTTGTCTAGCTTCGAGGATCAGATATAAGCGAATCGATCGATTGGGAATTTCACAACCGAAACGAATATATTGTTGATCGAAAGTCGTCGCGCAAATTAGCAGCATTAATATGAGAATATAGTCATAGCATGGACACGAGCGTGCGTGTACAAATGGGAGTCGATTTCTTAGAAGTCGGTCATACGAAATAATTGGTTAAGAGCGTTGATGGTGGATCTAAGTATTCGTATTGGGATTTATTCGTCGTCAAGGGAAATCGTTTGAGTGTTTAAACTTGAATGAACTTTCAAAATTTAATACTATTTCTTAATAACATTTTTAAAGACCTCAATTTTATTTCGAAAGCCGATATGGCTACTTTTGCTGATGAAAAGTCTACCCAATTGTGATGGGGCTTGTTTAATCTAATGAAGGGAATCCCTAACCTAACCTTACCTACCAACTTCGCGCCTTTTAAAAGCTGTACGTCTATTTTGGCGAACGTTTATGTTTATTAAACATCCGAGAGCACAACTGTCCAAGCTCCTCATTTCAGCCGTTCGGCATTAAATTGTTACTTCCACCCGTCCATAAGACTAGGGTCGTGGACCTCCTGCGCAAGGTTAGGTTTGCGATGACGAAAACCCCCTCGGAGACTTGAATCTCCTTGTCCGCTGTGCCAACTGATAATTTAATTTTTGTTAAAGCTAGGTCCGCTCGGAAGTATAAATTTTGGACGTCTAATTTTTAAAGCAGTACCAATATTTCGACCACAAAATAAACTTTCATAAACTTTTATGTATGACAAAAGCACCACTGCAAGTTATAAGAGCAGGTTTGGGCTTTAACAACAATCCTCTTCAGGTTTTTAATTTTCCTGTGTCATTGAACCACAGCAACTTCAGTTCACAACTTCCGATTTACAAATGGATCAGGGGCAATATGTACAACTTCGACAGATTTATAGTTACATGTGCGGGAACCAAATTTTACGGCCTCTCGCAAATATAAGGCCCGCTGGTATTGTTACGTACGTGCAATGAAAATCGGCCAATCATTTGTCTGAAAATTTAGTGCAACGGATCGTTCAGCGATTCTACAGAAGCATTCTTTCGCCATGTAAAGGGTTTTTCAACAGGGACGCTACAAAAGTAGAGCGACAGGGACAGCAAACGACGCCGAATTTCTTGCCGCTCTTTTGACAGTTCTCTTCAGTAAGGTTTGCCATTTGTGGATGGAAAGATATACGAGCCAACAACGAGCCGAAATTATTAAAATTTACTACCGAAATTAAGAGCGCTACGTCCAATTTATGGTCGTCATAATCGTCCTAGCAGATCAACAATTGAGAGTCTAGTGGACAAATTTGAATCCACAGGCACAGTACAAGATGTTCCCGTGCCAGTGAGACAAAGAAGTGCCCGTAGTGTCGAGAATATTGCTGCCGCTGAGGCTTCAGTTGAAGAAAGCCCAAATGTGTCTCTCATACGTCGTTCTCAAGCGTTGGGCATCTCTGTGACGTCGTTGTGGCGAATTTTGCGAAAAGAACTTGGCCTACATCCTTACAAGATTAAATTGACGCAAGAACTGAAGCCGCTTGACCACCAGAAGCGTCGTATGTTCGTGAATTGGGCTGAGCAACAACTTGAAAATGATTCGGATTTTCATCGAAAAATCATCTTCAGCGATGAGGCTCATTTCTGGCTGAATCGCTTCGTCAATAAACAATGCGGTATTGGTCAGGCAGCTATCCTCACGTACTCCATGAGTCATCATTGCATCCCGAAAAAATTACGGTTTGGTGTGGTTTATGGGCCGGGGGCGTCATTGGGCCGTACTTCTTCCGTGATGATCAAGACCGGCACGTTACTGTGAATGGGAATCGCTACCGTTCAATGATAACCGAATATTTTTGGCCCCAATTGGATGATATGGACTTGGAGGACATGTGGTTCCAACAGGACGGCGCCACAAGCCACACAGCGAATGTCACAATCAATTTATTGGAAACCAAGTTTGGAGAACGTGTTATCTCACGAAATGGTCCAGTCGCTTGGCCGCCTCGGTCGTGCGATTTGACGCCGTTAGACTATTTCCTGTGGGGCTACGTCAAGTCTATGGTCTATGCCAACAAGCCAGCGACGATTGATGAACTTCGTACGAATATCGAACGTGAAATTGCAGCAGTATCGGCCGATTTATGCTTGAAAACCGTCGAAAATTGGGTTCAGCGTCTGGACTTCTGCAAGCGTGCCCGTGGTGGCCATGCAAAAGAAATCGAGTTGCATACAAAATGACATCGAACGTACTTTCACAGGAATAAAGAATTTCATTGATATCCAAAACCGTTTTTGTTTTATTTAAAAAAAACGTTTATTTTTGTAGCGCTCTTATTGAAAAACTCTTTACCTGTTACAGACTACATCTTTTCAAGACCCTTTCGAGTTATACCCACCGCGCAACCCATTTTCGTATACAAGCAGATCAAAAATTTAAACAGGGGTAGGATTAGGCGTCTTCTTTGAATCGCTGGACATGGACAAATATCAACATCAATCCGCCTTAGCAGTGTCTTCCAAGTGCCCGCCAGTCTGCGGTAGAAGCAATCCCCGAGGAAGGCATCACCTTCTTTAGCTAAACCTCAACTGCCCCAAAAAGAAAATCGAAGCTTGTGAAGTGCTCTCGGGAAGAACTGAAGTCTCTTCGCACACAGCACTAGGACACTAGGTAGAAAAAGGTTTTCTTCCTCAGGTGGACAAATATTCCGCATTTTATCTCCGGAGTCAGCTGAAAGGCCTTTTTGAACCTGTCGACAAGAATGTGTAGACGTCCAACATTCATTTAAAAAAAAAGGATTGCCTCCAGAATCGTTGTTTTCTGTAAAAAAAACTAAATGAAGTGCACGACTGGGTCGAACGTAACTTTCTCGTCTATCAACATTTTGGTAGTATTAGCTAAAAAGAAGTTTTGCGTAGCTGTTATTGTACTTTCATTGGAAGTGGGTCATTGTAATTATTTCAAAAATATACCGCAGAAATGTGAAAACAGATCGAGATTTGGGTACTCATTTTTGAGACACGTCACTTTTTGAATTTTTTTGAGAAAAACTAGGTACGGGATCTTATTAAGAATACTGATTTTATCTTTAACTACTCTTTTATGTATATAAATAAGTATTTTGATCAAAATCGTTAGAGCGGTTTTTGTAAAATTTGGCAGACAAAACAGTACCAAATATTGCATGTTGATGTTTAGTTTGAAAAATACTTTTGCTTAACTATTTAGCTGAAAACCAAGTACAAGTTAGTGTTCGGGATGTAAGCATTATTTGGTTTTTAAAGTTTAATTGAAATCGAAAATTGGGGTTTCAGTTTTTAAAATTAGCGTTTTCGGTGATTCGAATTGAAAATAAAGGACGCAATAATTTTGGAGACATCAATTTTACTCTAAGTTTGCATTTTCTTTCAAATCGTTATTGCCGTTTTCAAGTAAACCAAAGAAGACTAAATTTTTCAAAAAATACTTTTTTCAAAAATCCATTTAACGATAATACAGAGAAAAACTGAACTTGCCATTAAGTTAGAAATGACCATATTACCTTAGAAATTAACTTTTGCTACAATCGTATGGACCGTTTTCGAGATATGTATGTCCGATTTTCGAAAGTACCGTTATTCGATTTTTTAGCGAAAAACTGAGTATGCAGTTATGCTAGCCTCACCTTATTAAGCTTAAATATCAATTTTGGTTGAAATCGTTAGAGTCGTTTTCGAACAAATCAAACTGGTATGAACATTTTGTATGGGAAGTACCATTAATATAAGCCCCCAAACTCCAAATCCGAAGTTTGATGGAAATCCGTTCAGCCGCTTAGGCTGTAGGCCTCGGGACATACAGACAGACAGACAGACAGAAGGACAGAATTTTCCGACCCACTTTTTTGAGTTCGCTTATCATCGTAATGTCAGAATTGATTAGCATCTCGAGATCGAAATTTTGCGCGAATACAATATCTTTCTCTTAGTACGTAATCGAGAAAGTTAAAAATAACCAGCAACGTTGCCACTATAAAGTCCTGCATGCATTAATTATACAAAAGCGTTTCACAACCTACAGTGGGTTGCCAAATTAATTGGGACAGTCATTGATTTTACCGGTTTTATTGGGAGTAATTGGAATATTTTGGCCCAATTTTAATTTTAATCTGGTAACAACAGGTACTTGTCTTTGGGAATGACTCGAATGAATTAATAAAGTTTTTATTTACGTTTTTATTCTTGGAGTGATATCCATTCAGTTCCGAAAAAAACGCCAAAAATCATTAAAAAATTATTTTTGCTTATTTAGAAAAGTTTGGTTTTAAACAATATACTTACGCTTCAATTAAAAAAAGTTCAGAAAATATTCACAACCAATTTAAAAAATAAAACACATTTTTTTACTTCTGCCTTTGACTGCACTTTAAAAATAAAACCGGTTTTTCCCCGAATAAAACCATTTTTTCCCCGAATAGAACTATTTTTATCCCGAATAAAACCATTTTGAATATTCGCCGACAGTGAAAAATAACCGCTAAAGCTTAGTACACTGCTCGAGGTAAATTTTCGCAAACAAAATTATCTCCAAAATTTAGCTGAGCTAAATTTAAGCGAACTCATTTAGCTAAGTGGTACGCAGCTCGAGCTAAATAATCAAACTTTTGTTTCAGAATGTACTTCATGTGTCTGTCAAAATTTAGCGTGTCCATTTAATGGGTCGTCACATTTTCTCAATCTAAATTGTGACAGATCGTTGTGCATTTGTTGTTCTGTTGCGGAAAAGTATGCAAAGGCGAGCTTTTTTAATTATTACATGGACGAGAAGTACCTAGAATCAGACATAATTGAAATAAGAGAAAATTACATTTTTGGAGGAAGTTTTTTCAAAGAACAGCTGTTTTCTGTGACACTTATACACGGCGTACTCTATGTCAAAATTTAGCTGATGTTTGGAGAGAAAAGTTGGAGACCAGATAAATTTTATTTTAGCTCAAACAGCGTACTACACTTAAGCACATAGGCTGTGAAATAAAAATCACCGCGTACACTTAGAACCAAAACAAAAGCTCAAAAAAACACTGAAACGTGAAAATTGATACAGATTTAGAATGTCCCTATTAATTTGGGACTTGAGAAGGACGTTTCTAAGCGTTCTGTCATAACATCACACCCGCCGCCGTATATCACATAGTGCGGATGAAGCCTGTGACTTTTACAGCGCGCATTTCTTTAGTTTGAACAGTCGCTTCTGCATAAAGACCTCCACAAAAAGTACTTGGCAACATGCTATCCCAACAGCCATAAAATTTATTATCACAATTTGAAGATAGCCCCGTCACCTGTCAAGGAACGCACATTCATCATTTTCGCCTGTCAATTTGTGTGCCATCCAAGTGTCATAAAACCACTTTGATAAGACTTTTGAAAAGACATCGGAAATCGATAACTACTATACCAATCTATCTTCATTTTTTGGATTGATAATCTTGAAAACATCAGCCCGTTCCCCCGGATTCATTCACAACTTTGAATGGAAAAATTATAGTCACCGGCGAAAAGCTCTTACAACTTCCTACGGTGTAAATCATCGCCAAAAATAACTCTGCAAATTATATCATACCCACCTTTCGTCGCCGCACTCATTTTCCAATCGATGGAATTAAGTTCTCGCCCGGGAAAGTCAATTAAATTTTTTCCCAATCAACTCGGCGTTTGTTGTGCATTTGCTGGGCCCCCAATGACGAATTGTTATTAACTATTATCACCGTTAAGTGTTGTTGTGCCGCTGAAAGTTTTGTAATTATTGTTGTAGTTCATTGCTTACACAGGTCCACCTGCACGCATGACATATTCCACCCACCAAACTGTGGCTGACCACTCTCTAATGAGTGCCGACCGCATGCGATGGAAAGAGTGTCCGACACTCTGCCTCTGTAAGTCAAATCACTGAAATATTCATGGTAATTTCGAGTGAGATTAGTGAGAGGTTGTGGGCGGCAGCGAGGCCGTAGCGTGAACACGCGATAATTCCCCCATTTAACCCCATCTTCCAAGCTTTTGGTCGAACCGCGTGCACACACTTTGGGAGCTGTGGCAATTCGCTTGCGATAAACCTCATTTGGACTTTTTCCTTTTTGTGTAGAGCGGGAACCGTGCTATCGAGTGATTTGAAGAAATATCTCCCAGACATGCAACAAAGGACGTACACGGGCTGTAAATGGGTCACGTTGGGGCTTGTAAATTATCAGCTCAATTACTTAACTTGGACGAAGCGTGTAGCGAGAGAGCGATAGTAGGGCTTCAAATTTATGGGTGAAATGTTGGACTAGGATTGGACTTAGAGTGAGTTTCTTATCTCGCACAATGTCCTCGTTAACATTTCTTTGTTCCGTGCCATCTTCTGGCTGTAAATAGTTTCTCTGGCTAGCGCAAATGGTTTTATTTTTAGGCGGCCCATCAACGATCAGACACGTGCATTTTTTTCTCAAGTCTTCGAATGTTATCTGTCAAATCCTAACAACTTTTGTTAATTTAATTAACAACGAGGACTTGCAACGGGTATATTTGTGATTAGTAGGCTACTCCCTGTCAAAGTCAATTTTAAATTTTGTCATATGATCCATCTAGATCGACTAATAAGAGAGGGACAACTAGAATTCCGAACGTCCCCATTGCGTCGTACTTAGTTAAAGTCGCCATTACAATTTCTTCGATGGAAACAACTGAAGTGTCAGGTTTGACGGTGAAAAATAAGAAAAATGGAGACGTTCAAGAATCTAGTGAAGTAAGTCTGACAGCTGGCTGACTTTATGAGTCTCTTTTTTGATCGCCTCAGTTCTGTCACATAAACAGCTGACATTTATAGAGGGATAGCCGAAGAAAAAGTCAAAAATGTCGAGACTGAGTACTAAGTTGACAGTTCGCATACGTGTCTGACGTAGGAAAAGCGACGTAACCGACCAATTTAGTTTTTGCGTTCAGGGTACATCTAGCCCAGACCAATCTAGTCGATTTAAAGTTGATAAATCACAGTTCAAAATATAAATTACGGACGTTCGGATACCTAGTTCGTTTTATATGAACTAGATATCCGAATCAACTAGATTTGTCTGGACTAGGTATACGAACCATTGACTTATTATATATGGACTGCTAGTAGCCAGCTTCACGCGTGTTCTAAAAATACAGAGCGCTACTGTTTTACAGCGGAAAACAAAATAAACTTCAAACGACCAAGTTAACTTTCAACTAGAATTGTTTTTGTATTCTCGCGGTTTATTTTGAATTTTGACACTTGAAAATGTCAACTGAGTACGCAGGCTGGATTTTCTTGACTATAGATTTGTTGGATACTGAAAAATTTGGGCTGGATTGAAATACATCAGTCCGCTGTCTGACTTGCTAAACTAAAAATCCGAACGTCCACATTCTGAAAATCATCTTGAGTGACTGACAAAACGACAGCCGAGTTGTATACGATAAACGTCAACGGGAATGGAAGTAAATGATGAAGAATTACATACTACAGATGCGCTTTATTTGCAGCGAAATATAATGTTGTTTGTCCACAAAAGGAACTGTCATATTGCTGAATTTGTGATCGAGTTATTTTCGAAATTGGGACCCAATATAATACCGAGTGATAATGCACTCGACAGGCGATGCGGTAATTTGACGCCAGTTGCGACGAGAAAACATTTACGCTTGTTTATTAAACGCACCCAACGACTTAGTTAAGCATCCCATGGACGACAAACTTTATTGTCAACGTGTCAGTACGCAGTTTCATTTTATTTTGACCGATAGATGGCTAACTGCACGTCAAATTAATGTCAAAGTTTGTATAAACAAAACTGACATCCATTGCTAAATGATGTCAATTTTGTTCATATGGTTGATAGACGATGAATTTTGGGGCCGAGATGAACAGTTTGAACAGATTCGATGACAATTTTCAATAGAAACTGTCAAAAGCCAAAAGAAAAAAAATGTTGCCCATACAAAGAAACCAAGGACCGCGTTCCGTTGACCGATAGATGGCCGGCGGAACGTCAAACTTTGACGATGACAATTTTCAATTGAAACTGTCAAAAGACAAACTGTTCATCTCGGGCTCAAATTCATGGCTAATGAGCGACTTTATCTATGAATTACTTCGACTTCCTTTTCCGATTGGATTTTCGCAGTACTTCGTCTGGAACTCGCAAAATATACTCGGGACCTGGAACCTCCTCTGGATCAAAGCGAAGAGGAGTACGCATCGTTTTCTTCGGGCGAATCCCGTCGAAGCCTTCTCGATCGTCTGGCACGCTTTGTATTTTACTCCCTGGGGGCAGGAACACTCTTTTCACAACTAGAGGGTGTTCAGTCCTTCTGGTTGGGGTGTAAATCTCGGCCCGGCCTTTTGTTACCTCAGTGAATCCAGCGACAGCTTCGTCCTTCGAGTGATCTTTCGCATCAAACGTTTGCATCCTCAAATGTGGTATCTCTTTGGCATCCTTTTTCTTTGTTTTTGTCTTTTCTTCTGTCTTGAGCATCCTGATCCTTGGTTGAAATGGAAATCGCTGGTTATAGAAAGGCCGCTGCGCTTTGAGCGATTCACCTTGGGTCGCTTTAAACGTACAAAGTTTCGCTCCACTTGTGAACTGTTCCTGCGGCCTGGTCTGTGGCCGCTTTGACTGACTTTCCATCATCTTTGCATGAAATTCGCGCACACCCCACCATTTGGGACGATCTTTGTGCGGTTCCTCGTCGCTGTCAGGCGCAACTATCATCACTCTCGATTTCCCTTTAGTTTGAGGTTTTGGCGGCCCCTGCTCATATGGCTCGAGCAGTTTTAGAAACGCGGGTGATATCCTTTTGTACTTCCTTGGCGGGCTTGGCACTTGAATTTCATTGGTTTTCGTAACGTCCTTGTGCGCACTAGAGGAAAAACCGATCGGGGTATACAATTTTTTGGAATTTCTGACGGCTGTCCAAATGGAGTTGTTGATGTCACCACAGTTGGGACAGTGGCGAGCTTCTGTGCTGCCCAACGTTCCCAATGGATCATGCGGAATCAGGCCACTCAATGCCCTCTGAAGTGGAACGCGACTTGACACCCGTCCCACATGTGTGAACATTTTACTCAAGAATTTTGAAATTTATATTTTTTAGTCTGACAGGACTCTAACGGCCTACTGATCTCAGTAGCCCCATACACATCAGCCGATACTAACTCTCAACCGTTTATCTTTTCAGAATCGTGTCTGCCGTGCAGGCGGCCTTCTCCTTTCTGGCCGGCCTCATCGTCTGCAAGTCCACCTGCAGCAAATCCTTTGTTTACGCATCGCATTTCTTCATGGAGGCATACGCTTGGTTCGGCACAGCCTACTTTATGTACGACATCTGGTCCATGTACAAGGTGCACACGCAAAAGATCTCCGACAAGTTAAAACTAATGAAGCTAACCTCAAATCCGGCGTTCACGCCGTCGCCGACATTGAATCACACAACAAACGGACTCTACGACAAGCACATCGCGGCAAATGCACGGAAATTGTCAGCTTCGCCATCGCTGTCACCGAGTCCCATTGACGAGACGTCTCCCCTGTTCCACAAGCGTCATCACGAAGACGAAATCTACGACTACGACGGTGAGCCCATCCAGATCCCGGAAGGCGGCAAATGGGACTTCCTCAAGTATGTGCTATCGCATCCAGTCATGATGATACATCATGTGTTCATCGGAACGTTCGGACTTTTGGTTGTGACAGTGAGTATTCAGTTTGTTTTGGCTTGTAACAAAGAAACAAGTCATGCTTTCACTTTCATCGAGTGTATAAATATTGGCGGCGCGGTGGAAAAGTGTGCCAAGTGACGGCACTCACCTTTGAGCCATCGTGATGCAATGACGAGCGATTTTCCTTTTCGGTGCGTGTTTTTTTTTTTTTTTCTTTTCAATCGACTGTGTGTGTGAATGAAGGTAATTGGCCGCCCGACAAGCGGCTGTCTATTTTTTCTTCTTACTCAATGAACAAGGGGAATTGTTTTTATGCAATCGTTGTTAATTAAAAATCAAAAATAGACCCGAAGAACTGGCACGAGTCGTAAGCAGAGTAGAGCAGGGAATTTAAGGCCCAGTGGCGCATACATATGCGGGTCTTGCAAAATGTTTTGAATGCAACTTAGTCAATGGCAATAAATTGTAAGCGCAATCGAAGACAAGGGCTGGGGAGGGACAGTGTTGACAATGTGAACTGAGGCAAAGTGCATGATTTGTGCATGGCGAACGCGGTACTTAAGGTGTTCATTAAACACGCTTAATCTTAACAGGTCTGGGACAGTTCTTACCGACGGAGGAGTATGATTCCCTTAAATAACCGACAAGGGCAACAAAATGGGTCCACATAGACCTACATGGGTTATAGCAGGATCTGCTCCGATCTGCTCTACCTACCAACTAACCTAACCTAACATAACCTTAATCCAATTTGCAGGATTTGTCTGTCCATTGTCTTCTTCGGACTGATTATATAGGCTGTTTCAGTTATGATGATCCGTTTGGGGGAGATTGTTTAAAATATCTAACAGGGGAGTCCTTTGTATACTTTTGCTTCCCCTCAGGATTGCGTTTGCTCAGACGTCAGACGAACTTTAGTGCATTTAATGTTTGTCTTCGCATCATCTCTGAGATTGTATCGAGGCACTATTATCTTTAGCGACTGTTTTTTTCACCGAGAAGTGCTTGAAAGGACCTCAATAGCAGTCGTTTGAAGTGTCTCGGTCTCTGTTATCCGGCGGAAGGCAGGCGTTCGCTTCGAAATTGCATTTGGGGCTATGCCCCTTATTATTTTTCGAATTTACACCTTTCTCTCACACTTTTTGTAGAGCCGCTTTCTCACTTCCCAGGGCATTACTCAGTCAAGTCCGGTCTAGAAATCGTTCTGGCCATCTCCCCTTTCCCTCATGCATGTGGTATCACAAAAGACCTATAAATGTAGTCCAAGGGTGTGTTCCTAGACAGCCACCAAATGGCCAGATGGAACTTCTTATGAGTTCGAAAGCTCCTTGAGTGGCTGGTCTGTTCCGTCTGTCTTTGGATGAAAATACTCCGTCTGGATATGCCAAATCAATTTTTATCAATCCGACTACCTGGGTCGGCATTCTGTAAGGCGAAACGTTCAAACGTTTTCGTGTGCACGAGGAAATTTGCTTGTGTAACATATATGGCAAATCATTCGTCGCCTTACAGAATCTGTGCCCTGTCTTCCTTGGCTCAGAGACTGTTTTTCCTCCGTCGAACAACTTCCGCCGAGTTACAAGGTTTACCAATGAGAAAAGGTGACTACAGGTCTGTCTTTTCATCATATAGGATAATGGTAATCTGGCTGACAGGTAGCTCTTCATGGGTGTCGCAGCACTCTTGCTATCTGACGGACCTTCCCTCACCGGTGTTCAGTGGTTAACCTTACTTAGTTTCTACCATTTTGTACAAAGGTTTCTAAATCGTAGGAAGACAGCCTGAATTGTTGTCAGCTGAGACAGCAGTTTAATAAAACAATCCTATTAACAAAAAATGATGTGTCCAACGAAAGAAAATTGGCCGAAGCCATCGTTCTTTGTCAATATTGACGAGTTGTCAAACAAAACCCTACAACCGTTCAGTAGAGCCAAATGTTGTTCCCCAATCGCGTATTTTTCCCATTTATTCATTTTCAATTGTCCCGTCTAGCCAGGATCGCTTGTGTAGGATGCTATTTTGTTCCCAAATTTACATATGTAACATCCCATTCAACCTAACCTGACCCAACCTACGTAGAACACACAAATAATAATTTGTTTAACTTCTCTTTGCAGTACATTCGCGGTGGCGGTCACTGCATTTACAGCTACATGTTCATGATGGAGTTCTCCACGCCATTTGTCTCGTTGCGCAGCATCCTTAGCACACTAGGCTTGAAAGACTCAAATGTCTACATTGCCAACGGCCTGGTAATGCTGGGATCGTTCTTCCTATGCCGCATTGTGATGTGGCCATATGTATTCTACAAGTACAGTGAAGTCATCAACAGTTCGTACGTTGATGTGAGTATATCTATTTTCCACTTAACCTCAAATAAAACGTGCATTCCTTACAGTCCATCGCAACACTACCCCGTGGATGCATCATCAGCATACTAATACTGTTTCTGCCACAAGTCTACTGGTTCTTCTTGATGATTAAGGGCGCTCTGAAGGTGAACAACTTGGCTTCACAAACTCAAACCAAACATTAACCTGTAATGCATTTCAGGTATTTTTCCCATCGAAGAAAAAATCCCTCGCCACACCGAAATACAAAGAATCCAAAAACAATAATCTCTCACCAATGACAGAAATTCCCCAACAGTGTCTACCGCTACAAAACGGTAATCCATCTGCCGAATTAACCCCCGGAATGAACTCGACAGCAGCAACAAATGGTAAAAATTAGAAATTGTTCCAGAATCGTTAACAAAACTTGTTTAGTATGTAGGGTAACTACTTTTTTTTTGTTCTCGTTCTAAAACTTAATTTAATTAATTTAATATTATATTTGTTTGATTAGTTTTTAATTAGTAATATTAAATGAGGTAAAATTATTGCATTATCGTAGAGAAAGGATGAAATACAACAACCAATAAAGACAAATTGATGAATGTAAGGACGTTACTATATATATTTTTTTTTTGTTAACTAACTATGTACTATTGTAAGCGGTGGCTGGGCTGAGGTCTGAGTCGATAGTCGATAGCATTTGTAACACAACAGCATTTAATTTGGGAGTGAACAGTAGCACTGACGTGGTTCGGTGTTCTAAGGCCGCGGCGACTACACGGGCTTGAGAGACAGGACTTTTTTTGTAGACTAATTGGAAAGAAAGAAGGGTAGATTGAACAGAAAAAACGAGTGCCCACTTAAATTAACTCTCTCCATCACCGTGTAGCCCCGGCCTTAGAACATCATTCCAACCACCATTTGCCTCTTTTGTTGTAAAGAAACGTTTCACCAACGTGTCAAGTTATCAAAAGTGACAAGAATTTGTTGTTTTCGGCTCAGACCTTCAGTCTGGATGATTTTAAGAAAACCCTTGCTCTGTGGACATAAGCATGCACTTTAAACTATTTAGAGGAAGCTCTTGTATTTGTCGTAGCATTGGAACTAACAAATAAATTGTCTATAGCATCAAACAGTTGATCTTAAACACGAACAAAACGCCTACAAATACCTGAAAAGAAACAAACAAGTTAAATAAGGCAAGAGGTTTTCTTTGTTTGTAAAACTTAGCACATTAACGCACCCAAAAAAAGGCGCGTTCTAAACTCTGCTTACATTTAATAAGCCGGTGAAATTGAATCATAGAACTAAACAATAAAATTACTAATAAAACACAAATGACGAGCTTAATGTTGCTTCAAAAACAATCAAATTTACATCATAACAGCACACACACGCACAACGTCATCATTAAAGTGTCACACGGACTGCATTTTGGACGTACGCCGCGAGTAAAACAAATAGAACTGACCACATCAACGCTTTCTGTAGTATTCCATGGAAGATGGAGCCATCAAATGATTTGATTTCCATTGATAGAGCCGGCTAAAGCTAATTCCCGAACAGACCGTTTATACATAGTCTTAGTTTGCTGTTTTATTTGAACTCGCTTAACGTTGACGCCTAACATCGCTCAGTATGCGCACATTCAATGAATCATGTAGTTAATGATGTTATCAGGATTTTACTGCTCCCCAAGTTGGTCCCGTAGGACGATTATCTCAGTTTCAAACACGTATTATGTGTTTTTAGAGATGGTGGCTAGTTTGGGATGATTTTGGAGATATGTTCTGTAACAGATTTTCTAACCGTGAGTGGATTTAATCGATCCCTGATATAAGACGATCATCTTCCCTTTAACTGCTCAGTTAATTTCTTTATTATTTCCTTCGTTCGCCATCCACCCAGTCACTCCAGACTTGCTCGATTGCTTGCTTAGGCGGGCGTCGATAATCCTCCAAGGTACATACTTCATAAGTGTCTAGGAAACAACTTCTCAACAACCCTTCTACTCTAAACGTTACCGTCTTCCTAACATTTCTACTTGTTATTTAAGCATTGCTTCCGCAGTTCAACATGTCTTATCGTTTTTAGCACAACCACTACGTCGGTCTCGTTTGCAAAGCTGATAATTAACTTTTTTCAGAGCATTCCGTCATCCACAGAAATGGACATAACCGAGCCTTGATGCACCCTGTCAGGTACTTCGAACCTACTCTTTATTTCCCCATCAGAGGGAAATTCTATTCGCAGAGTAACTCATTGGACTTTTATTCCAAAAAAGAAGATGATCGTCCAATTGTTCCAACGATTATCGTTTTTTGGTTATAACCAATGTTTTTGTCCTTACGCGATTAGATCCCTCTTCATTTCTTCTTCTTAATCAGTGGTGAAGAACAAGGAGCGGCTCTTTGGTGTAATATTGAAAGGAAGTGCAGGTTGGGTATTTTTTCAGCGCACCGTTTTATCCTTTAGGTATTTAAAATGAGTGCGATAAGTCCACGAGCCAGCTCATTCGAATTTGAAACGATAACAATTATTCATTAAGAATCTAAAGACCAATATGTTAAACTGAAATTGATAAGTGTCGTTGATTCTTTCAAATATTAAACACTTTTGCAAATAAATTTATAACTTCGACATATTCCTCTCTACCACCAGTACCACTCACGTGAATTTGCATATATTGTCCCGATTCGCATTAAGTATGGGACTTTATATGTATTTTATTCGTCCGCGTGGGTTTTTGGCGAATCGCCGGCGATTCTTCCATTAATATCCGACGCAACAGCGACTATTTTACGAGTTTCATGCTTCGCCTGGGATTCTCAGGCGATCTCTTGCGCAAACGAAATCTTCTTCCGGACAATTCGAAGGCGAACGAAATGCGAACCTGGTTTGTTGGGATTCCCGGCTTCTGTGTCTTCTCTGAACCCTTACTGTGGTTAGGTTGTTAAGGTTTCCCCTTCCTTTTCAGAATACCGATTGTTGCAGGCGACAAAAAACAAAGTCCAGTCTTCTCCCTTTCATTCCATTCCACTCTATAGCACAATACACATTCACACCAAACATTTATCATCAAGTGCATTTTCCCCCGGAAATGCTTTCATTGTCCTTAACGCGATAGAATAACAAGTTAAATACCATAAAAAACAAGTAAAAATAAAAAAAAAATGTAATTATTGCTGTGATAAGTGTGAACTTCATAATAATTGTTAATCCGAATATATATGGCATATTTAAAAGTTATTACTCTCGGTGTTTTCTGTGCAAGGATATAATAAGTCATAATTTATTCCTAATCATAAAACAACTATAATAATCAGTGTCCTACACAAAAAGAAATAAGAAAACCAAGAACAATCCAGCCAATTATGAACAAGCGTATGTTGTGACTGGCATAACAATTATGATTTCCACTTTACACACAAATGGCTAAATAACCTGACTGCTTTTTTACAATAATTATGTATGTTTCATATACGAAATAGATTTTTGTTTCGTTTACTTTACAACGTGTTTTTGAAATGTGAATTTTCATTTCTTTTAAATATAACAATGTACATGTGAACAATTGCTTTTTGTTGTCATAAGAAAGACTTACAAACATTATACTCTAAAATACACCTAAATGTACCCACTTAAATAACTAAATAAATTATATATGCTGAGTGTTAAATGTTAACCATAAATTTAAAACCAAAAAAAAAAAAACTGTTTGATAGAAAACTTTATTCCATGTTTCAAAAAATATACTATATAGGAAAAAAAATTAAATTGTTAACACGAAAAACTGTAGTCACATCTTGAGTGACAGAGAAAAGGGTGTGTTCACACTAAACAAATGGAATTGCAACTCTACATCTTTGGGATACATTCCTGCATTCCTGGTGGACATACCAACTAAGGAAGCAGTTCCTCTCGCAGATGGCAGCTAATAGATTTTGATTCCCTTCGAAAAAAAATTGTACCCGTGTGAGGCCTTTTTAAACAGAAAGCATGATTATTGAATGTTGACAATTAAGAAAAAACAAATAAAAAGTAGGTATGTGTCCAAAAAAAAAATGAAATAATTATAGTACTACTAAAAACTTGAGTAAATGTGTGTTAACTTCTAATTCTCAATGCAATTCTAAAAGGACGTTGATTTTTGAAACATTTCAATTTATGTGCGAATAAGGATGTTTGTATGTGGCATTGTTTAAACAAAAATTAGAAATAAACGGAAATATTCATTATTGCAAGCAAATTGAATTTTGTGGTTTTTCTGTCCGTCTGTCTATGTTCGAACGTCGAACCATGCTCTCGCATAAAAGTCAATTGAAATGCTGTTCGTGTGACTGGTCTAGGCATCAAATCAGACAGCTGTCAAATTAAGAAGCTAAATACTTGTACGTCCCCGATGGACTCACATTTATAAACCTTTTCGCTTCTAACGTCATGTACGCCATCTTGAAATCACAACAAAAATGAGAAATACGCACAACTACCCAGAAAGCGACAAAAATGCGCGCTGTCAATACAAAATGTAATATTTCGCTGCATTTTGACTACCTACTACTGTCCTTGGCGTTGTGGCGCGGCGCTCTCAAAGTATAAATACATCTAAGAGGGCCGAAGGGTGAGTTTGTTTCTTGTGACCTTCCTGTTTAGCAGATGCATACATGGCTGTGTTCCTGAATTTGTGAAGTTTCGTAAATAAAACGACATTAAGACGTATTGCAGTCCACGACGGATGTATAAGAAAAACTCAGAGCAAATCGGTTATAACAAACGCATCTGGAAACACCTTAGACTTTGTTTCGATTTCAGAGGTTTCTAATACCTACACACTACTTTTAAATGCCTAACCGACAATCAAATCAAAACTTACGTCACATCCTCTTAACCACCATCTTTCCCACGACAGCAACATGACAATCAATTCTGCCCGCTACAAAGCTACAAAAATGTCAAACGTTTCCATCTACCAGCAGCACATTTCAGTATGCATCCCTGTCAGTACCTACCTATAGTCATCCCATCATCGCAGCCGTCACTTTTAGTTCGCAACTCGTGTGAGAGGGACGTCCGATTTTTTTCCTCAACAAAATGTAACAATTTTTTCCTTTTCTTTTTCTCCCGTCAATACATTTTTTCTTCTTTGTCCCAGCATTTGCCATCCTGTTCGCACGCCTGCTAATCTCAGCTGTTCCATTCGACACAAAAGAGAATCGCCGGAGAACGAGCAGCAAAAAAAAAGAGTGTTAGAGCGAGATCACAGAAAATGAAAAAAATGGAGAAAAAATCCCCGCCGAAGAGAAATAAAAAAGTGAGTACAAAAAAGAGGGGATAGACGATAGAATAAAAATGTTCAATACGAAGTGAAATATTTGTCTGTACATTTTTTCCCACTTCACTCACGTATCTTTCTTGGGGCGGTTGCCTGTTTCGGTCTCGCGCACGGTTGGCACAAACGTGAAACAGTAAAAAAAAAAAAGTACAAAACGCAAAAGAAACCAAGCAAAAGCGTATTTATTTTGAACAAAAACACCTTTTCCATTATTTTATCGAATAAACGTAGCGTGCGGAACAAAAAGAAATAATATAGCCGAAGAAAAGAAAAAACAAACGCTCATTGTGTTTCGTGAAATTGGAAATATTCAGTACACGTCGGGGAAAAATAAAAATAAACGAATTCTGCTGAATTACGTCGGAGTTTTTGGCAGAAAGTGTCGATTTTTAGTGTTTTCCTTCGAGTTTTGTAGTGCGTGAAAAACAGCAATTTCATTGGATTACATTTTATATAATTTTGTGGATTAATTGCCCGAGGAACCAAGGAAAATGGTAAAAGAAAATTCTAATATTTTTTCTCTTTCTATCAAGACATCTTTCGTGGGGTTTTTTCTTGGCTTTCTCTGGTGCGACATTTGATTGTTATTTCTGCGAGAAGTGAATTTACACCAATCCCAGTAAAGTTACTTTATAATTAATATTATTTTTGAAGAATTTTGCGTAAAGTCGCCAAATAAATGAAGTGAGAAACAGGAAAAAGTGT
Organism: Cheilosia variabilis; assembly: GCA_951230905.1. Taxonomy (NCBI): domain Eukaryota; kingdom Metazoa; phylum Arthropoda; class Insecta; order Diptera; family Syrphidae; genus Cheilosia; species Cheilosia variabilis. The sequence goes on along the minus strand of OX579677.1, from coordinate 3,917,932 downwards.
ATAACAAATGCGCCACTGACATGTGACGGGCAAGGGAATTTATAGCAAGCGAAAAATGTATCAGCTGAGAATGGCATGGGCACAGTGGCTTACAAAATGTTCCACCAAGTAAACAAAACACATTATTTTCGGTCAAATCATGCAGAAATTTCCGAAAATCTGCGGTTTTATCATACATTTTAGTAAAGTCAACTGAGTTCTGGCAGTGTTGAGGTAAATTTATGATTTTTGTCGAAAAACACGTGTTTTTTTGGGGAATTGTCGGAAACGAGTTTGATTTGTCCTGCCGGTTGGTGAAAGAGAGACCTTGAAAAATATTTTTTTTTTAGATTCTTGTACTCGACGTTGTCTATAGAGCTTAGTATTTGTTAATTCAAAGCACGTCGATATTAATTTTAGGATTCCGCTTCTTTTGTTCCACTTGGATCATAAATAATGCAAACGCTTGTGGTCTGACTGCCTATAACGTTGCGCGGTTTTAATAGGGTGACAGAGATCTAAACAAAAGGACTCGCCGCACTCCGCAATAACAAATTCATTTTGTTAAATGCGTTTGAGTTAGCCCCTGCTGTTGGGTTGTGAAACATCCCACTAACACGTGCCTTTCTCGGCACCAAGCACTTGAAACATGCGTCACCTGTTTTTGTAGTTCTGGTTTCTTTGTATATTTGGTGCACCGAATACAAGATTAATGCAAAAGGAATTGATATTTAAATTTCTGTTGACAACATTTTTTAAATCTATACGCCGATCAGGTCACTAACTGTCACATCGATTTATAAGTTTATTTTGACAGTAAACTGTATTTTGTGCGTTTGATGGTCCCCATTCTTTTCGAATATTGTCGAGGAAAGGCAAACCTTAGACCAAACCTTACATACAGATCACAAGTTCTGCACTTAAGTTGTTGCAAGTTGTAGTCCTCTTGGGATAAGTCTTCAGGAGGAGCGAGTTTCAACGTTTATTTGTAGTGTAACCACAATTGGTTTCAGAGAAGTTTTGTTCTCGCGGTTGTCCTGCGTTCTGTAAGGTGAAATAATTAAGTCGTTTCGAATTTTTGAATTTTCGGGGCTTATCTGAAAAAGTGACATGGAACTAGTACCTATAAGTAAGATATAAGTCAGGGACTTGCCTCCTGAGCGCCAGCGAATGCAGATTTGATGCTAATTCCCTGAGTATCCGTCGTCGAGCAACTCTTTTCTGTCTACCTATCTACGTGTTAAGTCACAGTTTTAGGGACCGATCTTTGATGGTTTACTACCCACTTACTTAGGTAATGCCGCAGTGAATCCGAATCGGTCGGGGTCTCAACATATACGCCTCTCCAGGTAGTGCAGTCCTTGGCTTACTGCCTCCAGTTGTGCAATCCAAGTTAGTGAAGTCACTTTTACCTTTTGTGCGGCAATTGACGACGAGCTAAATTTACGTCCAACGATGGGAAGATAAGAAAAAAACGAATTCCCTGGTCTTAGCTATCTATTTGTTACCGCCTTCGATGCTGGTCCAAATCCAAGTGACCGAGAAACAAATGATTACAATTTGAGTGGGAAAATAAACACAAAAGAGAATACAAAAGAATAACATAGAATTGCGGTAATTAACAGCAAGCAAAAAGATAAGCAGTATTCAGTTATTTCGATGGGTAACTTAAAGAGCAAGCATTGAGTGACTTTACACTAATTTAAGTGTTAATGTTTATGGTGAACGCATAATAAAATAATAACATAATATATAATATGTATTTTCAAACACCTTTTGTGCGCTACCTTATGCGGCGTCGTCCTCTCTTGCGCTGTTTTTGACGATGCCTTCTTAGGGCAAAGAAACCGCATGAATGATTCTTTCTGATGCGATGTCGTTTATAATGGAGTCGAGGTAGACGAAGCTCGACCCTTTCATCCGATACCTCGAGGTTGTTGGCCAGAATTCCCTCGAGTATGATGTTTAAATTTGTCACATGACAGCGCATCATCTTGGCCAAGTCCTCTTTTGACATAAAAGCTCGCGTTGATTGTTTCAGAGCATCAAATGTTGTTCATCGTTATTCTGCCCACCCTGTCAATTTTGCACTGTTGCTAAAACTAAGTCGTGTTTTTTTGAGCTTCGATCTCAGCAAAGCAAACTAAAGTGGGATTTTCAGCACGCAACTACTGCGAGTCTCGAAGTGTCAAGTGTAGAGTGTAGTATCTAGCAATATCTGAGTTTGCTTTTACTTTGAGTTTTCAAATAAATAACTAGGCACTCTTGCGCACGAATGATTTGCCCTATGTCAGACAAGCAAATTTGTCCGTGCACACGAAAACGTTTGAACGTTTCGCCTTACAGAACGCCGACCCTGATACCGAGTAGTACAGACGTGTTTTACTGTCTGTTACAAATAAATAAATAAATTATTAAAAAGGAAAAGGACTCCAAAACTAAAAAAAAGAAGGAAAATAGAAATTTATAATTCTCTGGGTACCTAATTAGTAATTAGATATTATATAGTATCCATTGCAAATTACGGAACCATTTTTTGGAAGGGATACGTGTTTTACTGTCTGTTACATCAAGTAGAGCGTAGTTGTTGTAATTGCGTGCTGAAAATTCCACTTTACTTTGCTTTGCTGAGATCGAAGCTCAAAAAACACGACTATTGACGAATGGAGGCTAACCCCTGGCGGTAAATGTTCGCATCGGTAGGTTGCTATAGATTTGGTCAGCTCGTATGTAGGTATTTCTATGAAAAATCGAGAAGTTATTGTGAGAAATTGTGTACTAAATTCAAAATATACATTTAATATATTTTATAACAGAAAAATAATATCTTAAAATCTTAAAAGTGAGTGCGATAAGTATTGATATAAAAGTGAATACTACAGTGGGTGATCAAATTATTACGGCCACTATAAAAAAAATTTATTTTCAGGATTTGGTTCGAAGAAATGGCCTAATGGCTTACTATATTAAAAAAAATTATTTCTAAACTATATTTTAACAAATAATCTTTAAAAATTATAAAAGTCGATGATTCAAATGTTTCCGATTTGTTTGGTAACCCCCTTTCTTAGTGGACATCTCATTTCTAGTAGGTTGTGCTTTTTTGCTTTTTCAAATTTTTAAATGCCTTTTTTGGGAAAAATCAAAGCCTACTTATTTGAAATCGGTATAATTTGATAAATATGTGTTCTGTGTTTATTTTAAAATTTCAATTTGTGTGCATTCAGTTTGAGATTTTTGTTGTGTTGTGAATTTTTTGTGAATTTTTGTGAATTTTTGTGGAACGACGTGTTTTAAGCAATGGCAAAAATTTCTGAAATTAAGACTGCTATTGCACACAGAGCTTTCGCAGAGGAAAATTGCAGCTGTTGCACAGGTAGCAAAGTCGTCGGTGGACATAATAAAAAGAAAAATTCGTGAAAAAGTCGCTCTTTCCCCAAAGAGAACCGGTAAATCTGGGAGAAAAAAAGCCACAACATCACGGGACGAGCGCAAAATTAAAGAAATATGCGTCCAAAATCGGAAAAAGTCACGTAAAATTCTTACACATTTGATTCACGAATCAGGAATCAAAATATCAGACATCACAGTCCGACGACGCATTAAAGACATGGGTTTTAGTTGTTGCCGCCCAACAAAAAAGCCACTTCTCACAAAAACGATGATGGGGAAACGGCTTAAATGGGCAAAACTACACAAGGACTGGACATCAGAAGATTGGCCAAAGGTAATAACGCGTTCAGTTACTTATTAGTTGGCTTTCTTCGATTTATCTGGCAAATTTGTTTTCCTGTAGGTTTGTTTTTCTGACGAGTCGACAGTGCAGATTTTGTCGGATAAGGCCCAGTTTGTGAGAAGGAGACCAGACGAAAAATATAAAAAAGAATGCGTAGTGGAACGCGTTAAGCATCCACTAAGCATTATGTTCTGGTCAGTAATCTGCGGAAAAGGTACTGGGCGGCTTTATATCGTTGAAGGAACCATGCGACAGGACCAGTATATTAAAGTACTAAGGACGAAAATGTTGCCACAAACACGTGAATGGTTTCCAAACGGCGACTATGTGTTCATGCACGACTCTGCACCTTGTTACAAGGCCAAAAAAGTGACTGCCTTTTTGGAGGAAAAGGGTGTGGAGGTTCTAGAATGGCCGGGGAACTCTCCAGATTTGAATCCCATTGAAAATCTTTACGAGCTCATGAAGAGGGAGTTAGGCAGAGAAAAAATCACTAATAAGCGGGAATTAATCGAAAAACTTATTGAAGTGTGGCACAGAAGCGATAACATACAAAATAATTGCTTCCAATGCATTGAAAGCATGCCAAAACGGGTTCTGGCGGTTATAGCCGCCAAGGGTGGTTTTACAAAATATTGATTTTTTTAAATTATTTTTAAACTTTATTTGTTAAAAAAAGTTCTGTTCAATAGTTTTTAAGTGTGTTCTTATAATAAAAAAAATAAAGACAAAAAAAAAAAATTTAAATAAAAAAGTTATGTGCCTTTAAGTTTACAAATATCATTTTTTTTCTAGTGGCCGTAATAATTTGATCACCACTGTAAGTTCTTATTTTTGTATAGAAAATGCAAAAGACAATCCATATCGCAATGAGGGAAATACATTGTACCATCTTCCAAAAGAAGTTCGGAACTCTAAAGTTCTTTTCATTCAATGGGGTATTGTGCTTAGGATCGGGACAAAATTTCCCGAATACACAGTATAGAACCAAACTTGTGAAAGGAGCCTTTCCCGGCCTAAACCTTCCGAATTCAGCAATAAAATTGCAGAAAATTTAATGAAATTGATGATGCAGCTACCACCAGCTCAGTAACTTCATCTACGGATGGAGATGGGGAGAGACCAATCTTACGTATTCAGCCAGCTTCCACTATTTCTCCGCCTTCCCGGATAGACCGATATTATGACAACCTTAGAAACTTCTAAGCTGGCTGGATCCTCCATCATCAAAGCAAGCATATCTCTAAAAATCATAATTAACTTACTTTTTATAAGATAAAAAGCAACCAAAATAATATAAACAAAAGCTAATTTATTACATTCAACACTACTTTGAACAGACTTTTGTGCTAGTTTTACCAGATGAATTGACTCACACTATACAAATTTTGGACAAGTAGTACTTAGACTTGCAGATTAAGTTTGTTTTAAATTAGTTAGTTAACTTTTTAATAGATAAATAATTAATTTTCTTTCACGAAACACACGTATTCCTTATCCAAGTCCTTTGCAAAACAAACAGACGTAAAAATTCTACAGGTCTCTACATATTCCTTTTTTATCCACCAGGTGTCGCAGGAAAACTTTTCCGCTCGTCAATACCTAGTTCGTCTCTATAAATGCAGTCGTATGGGGCATAAAAATCGATGAAAAGTAAGTGGCCTTAGATCTGGGGTCAGATTCTGTAAGACGAAACGTTGAAACATTTTCGTGCGCACGAATGAGTTGCAGAAGTAATTCAACGAAAACGCCGACTGCCGACCCTGGGCTTTCTACAATTTCTCGAGTTGCTGTCGTTTGAATATTTGATCGGTTATAGTTGCAGCCGCATTGACTTGCATCACTTTATGTTGATTTAGTGGACGAGGATTCTTGTTTTCATCATCCATGCCTGTCAAAGTGTTTTCCTCAAAATCTTAGCATCAACTCTGACTATTCTGTTAGGGTTAACATTCTTTTTATCTTTTGGTAAAACTTCCGAATATTGTTTCTTGAGTGGCACCTCCCTATTTCCTTGATCGTGTGCTTTTCGTGGTTTTTCAATTTTCTTCGCAGAAAACGCTGTCTGGGTGACTTCCGAAATGGTTGCAGTGGATGGTCGCGGGAAATCCATCAATGGTCTCTTATGGTCTTCGACACCTGAGCTTGCTGCATGAAACTTATCAACTGATGGAGGAATAACCTCTTGTTGATGCTGTGCTTCCGGTGCAAGCGAATTTCACTCGCGCGAACTAAGCGAATGTAAGCGAACAGAACTCATGTACCGGAACAACAGCCTAACGACCTAAAAAGGTTTTGGGGTTTTCTTGTGTTTGCAGCTGTTAAACATTAAATGCATATCCTCTCTTTGCTGGACCGGGAGTAACTAAACGCACGACAGAAAAATCGGTTTACTACGGTAGCAATGCCGGTTTATTCTTTATCATAAAAAGGTCAATCAGGCTATCGGATCACAGCAGAGGTTCCAATTCCAATTCCAACTATCGGGGAAGCCACTTTGTAACATACTGAAAGTGTTTGCTACTTAAATAAAACATAAACTTGTTCGCAACTGCCACGGTGAGTCCGAGCTCCGAGGGTGTTTCTTTTGACGAACTCATGTTACACTCCTGAGATGCATTTAGTCAATAGTACTTGGGACACATTTGCGTGAAAGTGTTGAGGTTCAGAATGAGATAAGTGGGTACCTACTCACCATGGCTACCACGAGGGGGTAAATTCAGCACAATTCCCGTGCATTAGACAGTTCCATATCTGGGCTTTGACATGATGATGCATTTCATATTGAGACTACATTCATTCAGCACCCACCTAACTCCAAATTCACTGCGTGTCAGAGCGAATGCTGTCGTGTAGATTTGCATTATTTTGAAGCTGTTACTGAAGCTTCTGAATACAAGGTAAATTGAGGAGCTGCTCCTGAAAATTGCATATTTCTGTCGATTTTTCATTCGATTACTGCTTGAGGGAGTCACATCCTTTTCAACAAAGACTTGGGCTGGAAAATTAGCTATTTCGAACCATAATCGTTCTTGAGTGACGCGAATTCTTGGGAACACATACTGTTATTGTTTTTCCACTTTATTTTCACTGAATAATTTGGCAATCCAGGTCTTCAAGCGGCCAGACTTGAAACCGAATGCTAATGCGACTGGAGAAACTATTATTGCCGGTTGTTGCGCATTGCTGTTGCTGCTGGAAGCAGTAGAGTCGAATCCATACATGCTAAACTTTGTTGTAGCAACTCCTAACTCCTTTGACTTAAAGCCGCAACCTTAAATGGTTATTAAAAAAGGTACCTTTACAAGTTTCGTCTTCCACATCTGATCAAAAATTAAATGAACACGAGTCATCAAAACAATTGCAGAAATAGGTTTCGTGTCCATTCCACTCCAGTTCAATTTAAATCTGGATAAAATTACTTTCAGCAAGTCTCTCGCCTTGCCAATAATTAACAGACGTTCCTTGTGACGGCTGACGGGGGCTAAAAAGGTGGATTCACAAAGTTAGCCGAACCTACGCATGCAAAACAGTTTAACCAGTCTATCTCTCTATCTGTGCTCTCTTTTATTTCTTTATTTTATTGACAATTATGCAAAATCTAAGTTATCAAGTGTGAAGTTACGCATTGTGTCTGGTTGATTATCATATCGCAGAACTTTCACTTTCATTATTACATCATGTCTTCAAGTTTTGGGGAGGGAGAGCTCTCGGTTTTGTGCTACAATTTGCACACCGGTATACGTGAGTAACAAAAACCAAACGAAACCAGTTTTTGAAGAGATCAAGTCGAGTAAGAACCGAGAGTTAGTCACCTTTCTGTAATGGGGGATTCATCATCACCACCAAACAGAAATTGCTACATCTGAGCGAGGATGGTCTGCATTTCCTGTTGACATGTCCTCGCCTCATTGTGAGCGCTAATTTTGGAATGCATGCTTTGCGTGAATTGAATCATCAAAATGGGTTGTATTGCAACGAAGCAATTGCGACTCAGTGTGGTTACTTCTTCCGCTTTATCGAAGATGCATGCAGTTTAAAACTTGTTGTCTTAAGTCTTTTTTAGCCGCCCAGTATTGAATTGAGGGGAAGGATTCAATTTAACCCTACCAGTTTTATTTTACATATTCCACTTTGTTTAACAATAAGTTAATATTGTGGTATCAGCCTGTTTGAGTTCAAGTGAAGAACCCTTCCACGGTAGCTCATCAGCGTTTTTTTTTTTTTGTGTGTCCGGGGACCCAGCCGAATCTTTCATTGATCTGAGCACAAGAAACGTTAATTTTTGCTATAGTATATCATATACTCTTTCCCGCGTCAGGCTGTATTTCCAGTTCCTAGTCTAGCTTAGCCGAAAGGTGTAGTTTCCATCAGATTCGTGTACGAAAAGGTCTAAGGGTTTAGGAGTAAGTACAACCCCAAGCCCCGTTGTGGAGGAGGTTCTCATTATCTACCCCCGTGGTCACGTAACTCTTACGCATACTTGGGCTTACTTCGATTGCTTGACGGTCTTGGGGCTGACAAGGAACTTCTGCTTGCTTATATTTTGAATGACCGGAAATACACGCAAGGTGGGGCAGCCAAAATATTAGACAGATAGTTTTGTCCTATCGACGGTGAAATCACAAGATTAGTTGGTGTAAAATTGATAAAAAGGCGGTTAAAGAAGTCTTACAGCAATATGTAGATTGTAGAGGGTGCGCCATCTTTTTTGTCGGTATGTAAGCATTAAATAACTTTGACATTTATCAACTTGAATAGACGTCTTTTTGAAACGTCGGTTGAGTACAATTTAAGCCATAAATCGCTTCACTCCGAAATGGTGACTCTGGACTTTGAATATACAGTGGTTCAGTTGTGTTAACTCAACGTGCATATCATCGAAAATATTGTGGCCAAAAAGCACCGCCTGACAACACTGTTCGTCGTTTAGTGTCGAATTTTGGGTCAACATTTCTGCCCACAAATGTGAACAAAAGTTCTGGACGGTTACTGGTTTTAACAAGACGATGCGCCACGAAACGTTGAAAATTAAATAATGCAGTTTGACGTGTGCTGTCAAAAAATAGCAATGACATTCTGGAAGTACTAGATCTCTTTTTCAAATTTCTTTATAATTCGCCAAATAGTGGGGAAGGACTCTCATTGCCGCGAAGCGTTGTTCAATTGTAAAGCGATCCATGCTAAATATTTAGTTACTATGACAGATAGTCACAGGAAAGTTTCAAATATAACAGCCGTCGACTGTCAAAATTCTATCATCAAACAGTGGGCACATTCAAAAATCTAGTTGTCTTCAGTCGACTAGCTGTATGAACTTAGATTGGTTGGTGACGTCACTTTTCCTAGGTCAGGCACATAGGCGAACTGTCAACTTAGTTCTCAGTCAAGAATTTTTTGACTAGATTTGTCGGCTACATCTCCTTAAACGCTGTTCATGGGAACGATCTAAGCCAATCAAAATGGATATACATTAAGACAGACAGCGGTCGGGCAAATTGAGACACATCAGTTCAACCAGCTGTCAGACTTATGTCGCTTTCGATTGAAGAAAAGAATCGCCCTTTCTATGAAAAGAGCAAATCCAGAAGTGCTCTTTCGATGTATTCTATGTTTCATTGAAAAAAAAGTGCACTTCCAGGTCAATTCTTAACACGACAGAAGTGTCCGGAATATTTTTACAGAATTGCCCTGAACTCACCAACACATACTAACAAAATGTCAGATTGAAGTGTTTGTTGTGTTATTAGAAACAAATTTTTCGCTATGTGATCCGAAAATATACAATTCTGCGTGCAAAACGTAAACTTAAATTTAAATATATTGATTTGGCTGTATTTATTACTGCAGAAGACAAAAAAAAAAGTAGCAACAGAAAACCAAATCTCTCATATGGTGTCTACCACTATTACAAAAGTGCTCCAACGAATTTCATTGAAAAGAGCAATTCTTAATTTCGGGGCAATTCTCTCGGATCTTCAATCGAAAACGCCATTACTGAACTAGATAATTGAACGTCAAAATGACAGAATACCGTGACAGCAGAATGGCACCAAATCTTCAGATATGACAGCAGTAAACTGTCAAAGTTCTAACGTCAAACAGAAGCCCGAATCTGCAAGAAAATGTTGTAGTTTCGTATTTTTAACAACAGATGTCATAACTGACTAATTTCACAAAAAAATTTGAGATGCCCAGCTCTCTCGTTGAGTGTTTTTTTTAATTTTTTGCCATCGTGAACTAGAAGAGCTGGGGTCAAATCTCTTCGTCCGTGACGTGCGGAATTTGTTTTTGTTTCTCATGTAAAATAAAAAAAATAAAAGTGGCGATTTGACCCCTGATTTTCTTGCATTTGACTTCACGTGAAGTTGGTTACTAGCAGTCCACTATTCGTAGAGAATGTTTTTGCTGAAACGATATCCAAGGGCTAAAAGCCCGCTAAAAGTTCAACAAAACATTTGTCCACGCATTTCAAGAAGAAGTAAATCCAAGTCTCCTGCAAAGTGCTCCAATTTGCGCCCCTAAATCCCAACCGCTTTACTATACCCTCTCAACGGGAAAAAAAATTACCCCTCTATTGCGTAAACCCCATTTCAAATTCCCAAAATAACCTCCACCGAAAACCTCCGACATGCGCAGTCAAAGTTCTCCCTCAACCGACACAACCCCTAGGAATTTTCCTTCACAAGAAATAGGAAAAAAATACACCCCCCCTTCGTGAAGGGTTAAAGAGAAAAAAAATTTCCCACACAGTGTTATGCATATGCGTGAGCGTGAGTAATCGGAAAATAAAAATATTTACCCTATATTTGATTAAATTCCTCTCATTTGGGGATGCAAAAGAGAACTCGACACCAAAACGGACGAAGCAAAACACAAAAAATCAACAAATACAAAATAAAAACAAACAACACACCGGTCGGTCGGTCGCTGTCAGGCAAGTGTCAAACAATTGTCACTGGGTTTTTCCTCCTTTTTCCCCCGAAAACCTTTGCAAGTCTTTTTTTGTTTGTTTTGCTTCCTTTTTCCTTGTTCCATTTTTTCGCTTTTGCAAGGTTATTGGTGCGGGTGGTAGAAGGGGATACTCGGGACTCTCACACAATAAGCCTGGTGTAGACATAAATCACACTGGAAAAGAAGGTGTAGTCAATCTCTAATTATGGACGACGCAATTTGTACTTAATCAGATTTTGGGTGTGGCTGCCTCATGTCGATGGATGTAGTACTATTAGCGAAGACGACGACGTTAATATCCACTGCAAGGACCTCTATTTGAGTGGCTCCTTATTGATTTTGCTCGCGTGTCGTCTTTATCATTCGCACCTCTCTCGCTCTATTGGCGAACTTCAGCTATTTCCACCGTTTAATATAATTGAACAACTGTGCACATGTTAAGTCGTCCTTCTGCTTGCAGTATACGTGCACGAGCAATGTGCCTCCTTGGGCAACTCTGCACTGCCTCCCACCCGGCGCCCATTATTTATTTATCCCAATCGAATGCATTCGGGATTACCGTGACTTGAATCCTCCACACATATAGGTATAGCTTGGATATTATCCTTTGGGTGCTTACCATTACCAACCTACAGCGAGGATTCGCTATTGCCGCAGCAGCCACCGATTTCAAGCAATTTGATTTCGATTCGGAAATCCAGGCCAGCAGCAGCACAGCACCCTCCTCAGCATAGAACAACACAAGATAGAAGACACGAGTGCGAGTACGAGCACGAGTATGCATGTGTCAGGATATTGGTGTTGCTGCTGCTGCTGCTGTACAAAATACAACGCTGTATAAAGGCATCGAGAATCGGCTATCCTTGCTAAACAGCAACCCACGGAAAGGGTTCCCTTTTAGTCGAAGAGAACAGTACGTGTGGTGAAGACGTGTTTCATCCCACAGTGTTATTCCAGCTGAGAGAGTTTTATCAAGTTTTTCTTAAATCTGTGTGTGGTTAAGGAGTTCTGTTTATTTTTTCTCCATTTGTCTGATTGTCCTACAGGACATTTTGCATCAGTTTACGAGTGATTTCCCAAAAAGAGTTGTCAGACTGTAAGCAGTCGGTGTGTGCCAAAAGTGAGTCGAAAACTTAAATTTTCCTTACAGCCGTTTGGGCTGATTTATTGATTTATTTTTTGATGGGAAGGGTATGTAGTTTGGGGGACTGCGAAAATGGAGCAGTTTTCGGTGGGGGTCGTGTCGAAAACGGAGAGGGTTGGGCGTTTTTGCGGCCAATTTTCGTAGAACTTTTGGTTTTTGGGGTTTTTTACAAGTACAAAGTGAACTTTGAACGGTTTAAAGTTTGGTAGACTCTTTTTAACGCGTGTTATTTTCTTTTACTGTAGTTGAGGATTTTACAAATTTCGGACAAAGCTGGTTTCTATAATGCGGGGTGATGCGATATTTCCATGCACGTTTGGATTTGAGGTGCAAATAATATTTTTTTAAAAATATTTTACACATGGATCAAATTTTGGGTGTTTCTGATCTAATTTGTGCTGTTTTTTAAGGTTCCGTTCCCAAAGGGAATGAAAGGAACCTTATTAATCCATCCGAACCCACAAGACCATTTTTTTTTAAGTATGCTCTGCATTTGCCTATCAAATATGTTGAGACAAAAACTTATGTTGACTGAACGGTCGTTTTGACAAAGCTAATCATCCCTTTCTGAGGCAATTGCCCTGAGTTCAAATTGTATGTCATTCTTATTGATTTATGTACCGAATTGTAGTGACATTTTCGAACAGTGTTGAGGTGAGTGTTCGAAAATATTGACAACCGATTTCCATTCAACTGTCGGATCATTTATCGCCAAGCGACATTGATTTTTAGGTTTGTGAATGTCGCTTCCCATGTATGGGCAGGACACACATGACAAGACATTTGAATCCAATAGGGCAACACTAGGCGACGGCTTTAAGTGAATCCACTGCAATGTCCTAGTCAGTCAGGAAATATTTCGAAATTCCCTTGATTTGTTTTGCTTTCATTGATAGCTGTTCTGCTTAAGGTAAAGGGTGTTTTTTTTAGAGGTATAGAACTTCGAATTGAAATAAAACACAAAAAAATCGTTTTAATGTCCATCAATTTGGCTTTATTGGAAGGATAATTTTATGCCATTAATTTCTGTGCACGGTGGCGAATCGATTCATCCGGGTCCTCTTGAACACTTTGCTCTACAGCGGCCATTGTTTCTTCGGCGCGCACTGTTTGACGTCTCTGCGGCTGCGTACTATCACATAGAGTAAACGTAGTGCGAAAACGATCCATGGTTAACCGAATTAATTGCTCTGATGGACGATTATGTCGACCATAAAATGAACGGAGCTTGCGGTATTATTTTCGAAATTAATTTGCACGATTTGCAAGCGTTCTTCATTTGTCAACTTGTTCATGATGAAATGGCAAACCAAACTAAAAATAAATCACTTGAAAACTGACAAAATGGCCGGCAGTTAAAATAGTGTTGCCAACTTAAAGTTCTATACCTCTAAAAAAAAAACACCCTGTATAAGTCCATCCTGCAGACAGTTATAGAGCAACTATTGCCAAATAGTGGACCTACTCTAAATGTTGTTCCAAAAATCGAATCATTTTGGAAATTTCTTTCCGTTCCACTTTTCAGGAGAAACTCTGTAATATACCTACTTTCGAAATTCAACAAACAATATTAATTCCACTTTCGAATTTCTAAATCCGACAGAAATACATTTCTTTCTGCTTTCGAAATAGAGAGTACAAAAGGTTCGTTATCGAAAAATGTTACCTTCGAAACGACATGCAGAGTACGGTCCCAGAAAACAATTTTCACTGCTGGGGTCCTACTCTCTATTTCGTCCCATTCGAAATAGCTACCCCCTTTCGCTTTTAAGTATAGGTACTCTGTAATAATTTTGGAATTCTAAATGCGACATAAGTCCACTTTCGAAATACAGAGTAGAAAAGGTCCGTTTTCGACAAATGTTACTTTCTGAACGAGATACAGAGTAGGGCACCTGATACTTGGTAAAAGTCGGGCGAAACCTTTTGGCGAGTATTCAGTCGACTTTGACAATATTTTGTGTAAAACTGAAGATTGTCAAACTCGACAAACTCGAAGACTGACCCAAGAAACTTCGGCTGTCTTCGGCTTTTTTCTGCTAAAAATCATGGAAAGACTAACGGCTAGACACATGCGAAAGGTTGCTTTCTAAAGCCAGAAGTAGCCAAGAAGACTGCCGGCATATTAAAACTCGTGAGGACTGCGGTTGAAGACCTAGGTTGGAATCTTCTAAGGTAGACAGTCAAATGCGACAGTCAAATTGGTCAAATTCTACGTAAGCTGATCGTAAAATGTATTAAAGGTTCGCGAAGTCCTTGATTTTTGTTAGTTGACAGAGTTGGCTAATAATTTGACAAGAAATAATGTTTGGTGGGAATCTTCTTCTACATAGAGGGTGCTTTAAACAAAGCAGGGGTCGAATCGTCATTTCGATTAACGAGCTATACGTTCACAGAATTAAGTTGATTTTACATGCGAAACAAAAACAAATTCCATCACGAAATGTTCTGATTCTGATTCCGACAGCACGTGCAGCCATGCCGATTCCGGTAAATGTTTTACTATTCGATTCATAAGTATTAGAAGGAAGGTGATATGTCTGACAAAGCTAATGCCAAGGGGAATAGAAGTCTAGAAATGGCAAGAGTCAAAAACCTCAAAAGCGCTGCCTGTCTTTCGACATTGCAACTTGCAAGTGGGCTTTTTGCAAGCCATGGGGATATATCTGTGGTCACAAAGAAAAACCGCTAAAGTCTGTTTTACTCATTTTTCAGGAGAGCAGTTTAAAGTTTTTGACAAACGCGTGAAATTCCAAGTGACTCTATTGACTTTAGTGACTTAAGCTGTTAGGTTTTTTTGAAATTGTGGCCACTTTTTTAAAGATATAAAGCTGAAAAAAAATATAATATAGATAAGAGTACGCTGAATCTAATGGCCACAGATATATCTTCTTTAGATCTGTACGGCGAGGACAACACTATACTCATTTTATATGCATCAGATGAATTTTTATATTACAGCTACTTTTGGAAAATTAAAAGAACTTTTCCAAAGAACTGAGTCCCCTTTAGCAAAAGCCTAGTTCTAGCTGAAGATGTTCCAATGAACCTCTCTCCTCTGGATACATTTAATATGACCTGGATTTTCTTGTAGGCGCACTGTAAACTGCAATTCCAATAATAGCCCTCGTTTACAATGATAATTATGTGAGCCATTGTTTGGCACTTTACTGTGGTGCGACAAAAGTCGCGTGAGACTAGCATTAAACTTGTGCTAGAGCTAAGGCAGGAAATCGACGGGGGAACTCTGAAAAGGTTCAAAAAGCATCTCTTTCTAAGAGGAGTCGATTGCAGAGACAAAAATCAACCCACAAGACGGTCTGATTCGGGTGTCTCTCCCGGTTGAGCCCCCCAAAAACGTAGTATTTAGTTTTAGGTGGGTAAAATAATTTAGATCTTGAGGTTTTTTCCACTGCGCCACCACTCGTGAACTTCTGACAAACATCCGAGAGTATAACTGTCATAAAAGATCTTCTCAAAAATTGTAGATTAGTCAAAAAAAATTAAAAACTCACACAAAACGAAAGGTTTTGAGAAGCGAGGTCTTGGGTCCAGACCTTATTCAATTTTTTATTTTAAATAAAAAATGTATAGAACGGAAGTTTGTGTGACTATTCTGCTTACAAAAGATTTTCTCGCGTAAGTTTCAGCAAATCGAAGGCGATTCTTCTTTCGAAATTCAGAGCTATATCACGAAATATATATCGCTTGAGATTCTCCGCTGAACTCACGGATGAACACAAATAATTTTCAAGGAAATCAGAAACAAAATCAATTACAATCGTTGCTGATGAACGATTTGGAGGTTAGAGGAGTTGAGGTTAATGATACACAAGTTCTATTCGCCCGAAAATATTTTACAAATGAGTTTTTTAAAGCTTCGTACACAGCTATCCATTTTTTAGAACAGGTGTCAAATCTAGCGGGGTTTTTGGATTTAAATTTGTAGAAGTTGGGAAAATCAGGCCCTTCGAGGAATTCCTTTGATTAGTCTCGAAACCGTTTTTCAAAATAAAGTAGATGAAGCTTATAAACGACAAAGTTCGTAGGCGATTTGCCTCGTTACTGTCAAAATTTCGTGACAGAACGCGGAATATTTGTTTAGACATAGTTCGCTTTCCATATTTTTTAACAAAAGTGATTTGGATCGTATATCTCGAGGTGAACTTCCTACAAAAAACTTATTTGACAAGTGATTCGGATCGGCTAATTCCATGGAAACTTCAAACATAACTCACAAAAACTCCGTTTCGAACAAAGATAAATATTCCGAACTCAATTGTGCACGAGGAAAAATCTATTTTGTCTCTTTTATTTGGTTTATGTTCGAAAGACTCAAGGTTCACACATAATAGGATTACGTGGGCTTAAGCTTCTGTCAAAAATTAGCGAATATCCTCTTAAGTTCAATCAAATGCTTTAAATGGACAATTAATTTGATTATTGTCAGGATATATGGTTTCAAAGTAGTCGCACTTAAGCTGACTTACGCTCATGTAATCCTATCAAAGTAGTAATGAGAAAGGAATTAAAACGTCACTAAAGACACGATTAGGTGAACATAGGACCACCATTTAGACGGGTTTCTAAAAAGGTAAGTATGTCAACAAATCGAAAATTCAAACAACACTCAAAAATGACAGTTAAGATAGACCAAACAAATCTGAAAATCGTCATTTCCTTCTCCATCTCTACACTCTCAAGAAAACAAAACAACACTTATTTCCCTCCTGAATAAACCATAATAAATATAAAAAAAAACCTTCCTCGTTAGAGGGTTGCACTTTAAACACATCCTCACAAAACATTTGACATAAATTCCGTTTCTCAAAAGCGTTCTCTTCTTTTTTTCTTCTTCTCCCATTTCAGACTTCAACAAAGAAAGCCGTCGACTTTGGTGACGATGACTTTGATGATTCGTCTGGTTCCGATTTTGATGACGATGATGACCCAGATAAAATAGAAGTACCAGGTTAGTGTGACCATTTTCGTCTTTTTCAAAAATTTGTTCAAACAGAAGACAGAAGAAAAAAAAAAACCGAAGGCAAACTTGTTTTTATTAGAAATTTCCACCCTTCCTGCGAGACAGCGATGAAAGCAATTTAAATATTTTCCTCCCCAACGGAGTCTGTCCCGTTCTCTGCGAGTTAACCCTTTCGCCGTTATAATGTTTGTGCGTGCGTGTGTGTGTGTGTGTGTGAAATCGATGATGACGATGACGGAGCCAGGGTGCGTGTGTTTCACTGCACAAATATTCGCTTGGCACTCCCCTGCCCCGCACATAGTTACTGGGAGAATCCTTTCGCAGGAATAGAAATAGAAATCCACCCAAAGCGCACTGCAGTGGAATAGTACCTTTTGAGCTGGTTGGATACTGGAGGGATACTGGCGAGTGGATATTTGCCCCGTGGAGTGAGGGGATTCACTCTGTGTGCATATTGAATATATAATTATATAATTTCCGTTGTTTTCGCAGGAGCTTAAGGACATGTCGAAATCTAAATGACAATTTTCCCTCGAAAACTGGCAGTTGTGTAGCGAGAGGTGAGGTGCGGTGTGGCTCTTTGATATTCTCTAGAATGTTCTCCGCTCACATGTGGCATGCACGTAGGCTTTGTGCGTTTGATTAAGTCCGAGGTTTTCGGAGTTTGTTTGTTTTTCGGTGGTCCGCTTGATTGTACTTGGGAGCAAGTAGGCGGCGTACACACATATTGCCGAAGCTTTGGGGTTAAAGTGGTGATAACGGTTAAATGAATTTGAATAGTAATTTACGGGCGGCTGTTGGCAATCCATTTAATTTGAGTATGGGCTAAAGAAGCTCGCTGTTTAATTAGAAGACTGCGTGTAAACAGAAATCTGGGAGGTTGGGACCTTTATTTGACAGTTTAAATCAAAGTTGAGACCCGTGGGGCGGTTTTATGTTTGCAGAAGGTTGCCCAGATTTATTTTTAAAGGTTTCATAAACTTCACATGTCACAAAAGTCACAAAATATCGTGAATGCGCTGTAATGTCAGTCAGAATAGCTCTCGTAAGGGATTATATTGAGGTTAAGGCTGCGGGCCATTCCATCTTGGAACCTGAATTAACCACTTTTATAGAGGGAAAGTTAGGTGCTGGAAACTGATCGCTTATCGCTTGAAAAACGTTTCGAAATATTGCAAATTTATCTCCAAAGTCTAGGTGATGTGTTGTTGAATTTTGACGGTCTGAATTATGTATACAAACCGCGTGAAGAAGCCTCTTGAGATGGGCGTGCTTGTTATTGATAACATCTGAAATAGCTCGGTAGCAATTTGTGCGGCGAAAGCTGTGAAAGCCTTCCTAAGGTAGTTCTGGGTTATAAAACTAGGGGCACAAAACATATTTCGAAGCCTATTTTCCGTAGGATCTACACCTATGTTTAAAATTTAAGCTTCCTAGGCCTAATAGTCTTCGAGGTATTTTAGAGAATATTTTGTAACTTGAAGCTTTTTTTGTATATTTTTTTTCGTTGATTTTAATGATTTAAATTTCAAAATCATATTGAAACAAAATGACTTACCTAAAACATTTATTTTTTATGTCGTAGTGAAAAATATTTGTAAGTTTTAGCATAATTTATAATCTTGAACAATAACGTATGCAAGTGTGCATTTGTTAAATTCAAAAAATTAGTTCTATATTTTTATTGTTTATACTGTTGCTGTCAAATTTGTATGCGCTTGGCTTTTTCTGGTAAAGGCCATAATCCTCGTAGATCGCCCTTTATGTATGTGAAATACTCGGAACAATAGAAAAAAATGTTTTGATCACTTTTTTTATATTCCAAAAACACAAAAAGTGCACTTGTTCTTGTTGATTAATAATTTAGAGAGGTTTATAAAGAAACCAGTGCACATTTTAAAATACATTGTTATAAAAGAATTGTAAAAGAATATCTATAGAAAACGAAATAAAGCTTGCGAATACTAACAATTAACGCGAAATAATTTGGATTCTTACGTTCGATTGAATACGCTAAATCTTAAATCGGAAATCAAATAGCAGAATCCAATTAAATACCACGTTATATTGTCTTTTTCCTAGAAGTTTAATCATACTTTTTACGAATTTGATTTCCGATATTATTTTATATTATTTTTTTTTTTCTTTAAATAGCAAATTTATTTTTACTGTTTCTAAGTAACATCATTCAACACTGTTCAGTGTTATTAAACTACAGAATTTCCAATCATATTTTGATTTGAACAAATATGGTGCTAAATGAACGAATTTGAAAGCATCCCCCAAGCCCAATAGAAATTTATTCAACGTTCATGAACATTTTCTGAAACTCACTTATGCCCTAGTGAAAACTTGCATGTTGTTAACTCATTTTTGGAACAACCCCCACGGACTTCATTTATGAACCTGCATGAGTTTTGCTGTAAAAAATTGAATTCATACAAATAAAATTAAAAACAAGTAAAAGTGCTGTCATCGGCCTGGCCGATGCTTTGATACCCTCCACTGCATACAAGTCATGCAAAATTTTAGGTATGTACATGGAGGTAGTACGTAATTACATTAGGTAATTACGTACTACCTGTACCTATACATTAGGTATAGGTACAGGTCAACAAATAATAAAAATCTGCTTTTGAGTACTCTAATGACAATTCTACATGTTGTTCAAGGTAACATTATAGCTTTTTATGATTTTTTTTTAGGTTTTCTTAAATTTTTTTTTATTATTTATTGACTATTATAACCCTTCCGTAAATTTTTTACAAAATTTCATTCGAATAATTGAATCGACGCTATCGTCTGATATTTTTGTTTTGTCTACCAACCAGAATTACCAGAACTACTTGACCGACATAGCCCAATTTTAATATCAACCTGACGACGATAAAAGTAAGTCCTCTCACAAAATTTCACTTGCCTAGGTAGATTCTTTTCGACGCTATCGTGTTTTCAAATATTGGTTTTGTATGGGAGGTACCAGAACTACTTGACCGACACAGACCATTTTCCATACCAACCTAACGACGATAAAAAAAAGGCCTATCACCAAATTTCATTCGCCTATGTCAATTCCTTAGGGCGCTATCGTGCTTTCAGATAGACAGACAGACAGACAGACGGACATGGCTAAATCGATTCAGAATGTGATCCTGATTCAGAATATACATATATACTTTATGAGGTCTCCCGAGAGAGGGCGGTCATTCTCAATTTTGGGTAGGTGCACGGAAGCTGACTGTCGAGTTGTCTTAGTCTATATGGTAAAGCCAGTGAAATTTCAACTAAATCCCTTAGAATTTTACGTCAAATCAGTTCTGCATTCTGTCCTAATGTGTACCTGTAGGAAATCGAAAGCCTCTACCACCATTTACGCCAGAGTTTCAGAGGTGTTCTCATAAATCATTGTCTGTGATAAATGTTGATGATCTGACGACCTTACGCATCGTATTCCATTAAGAAATGTCGCATGAAACGGATGAAAAATGATCTTATGTCGTGGAAGATGCACCCATCTAGTCACTTCGACCCTCGATTTTGCTCCATTTTGTCAATTGTTGATACCTAGTGTGGCCAGACTTGGCAGCACTTCTCGGCCCAGCCGTTTGAACTGAGTTCTTTACAAAAATATTGTTCGAAACAAGATAACTACAAAAAAAAAATAAGTAAACGACTGATTGCAATGCTGGAAATAGAAGCCCCGCTTTACTTTTGAATGGTAGAGGTATTGAGGTATACATATGTCCATTATCTTCCAACTGCAAATGGATTGACTTGGGCGACTCCCCAAGAATGCCATCTTCTGCACGCACACACGCACTAATCTCCCTCTCGACATGTACCTCGTCATTTGCATCTAAGCGCATCTAATCTCCGTGCTGGGATACAGGGGGCGTTGCTAATCAAATAATAACATTTCAATGGACATTAATTACTTTGCCAAATTTCAGCGGATGCTGTCGTTTCCCACATGCACTTCACTTCGATTCGCACATCAGTGTGTGGCCTGTCTATATCTATCTGCCGCATTGAGATATCAAAAACAAATCAATAAAACAATCAAGCACAGCCCACAATCTCCAAGACACACTCCATCCATCCGTGCGTGCAGAGCCCCAAGCAAACTATCCCCAGCAATACATCAGGATCAGAATAGTTTAACATTAATTTGATTAGGCATTTTAATCGAAATTATATCGAAAACACCTCACAGATATATAATTGTTGACTATGCGGTGCGGTTTGGTGCCGGGCTGATGCGCACACATCCTTGCAACTGTGCATTTCCATTTCTCGAATGCACACTACTGATGTGGATCACCCCATGTCTGTTGGTCCATCTCTCTGCTGGCTTGTTTATTCGGGCTGTCCATCCGTTCATCTGTCTATCGATACCATATCCGACGGTTCGTTATCATCATATTTCCAAAATTATATTCATGGCAAATTTGATTGGAGGAAGGCCGAGTCGTTCTCCCTCTACACAGCGATCCATCTGCCGATGCTAAGACAGTGCAGCTGCAGCGCGACATGAGCCATTATGTACATCCTCTAGGACTGCGTATATCCGTGCGGCTCCACTTCGCACTATTTCGCTCTGCTTATTGTGCAGTACATGTTTTGATGGGCATTATATAACTGCGTGCCCGTCTGTGTGCGTTTGTGTATCTCGGGGGCATTCTGGGGGTCGCCACTCTCCAAGGAGCCAGGCAGTAAAATCAATATTTCCTCAGCTCTCGCTCACTAATGCAGTTTCGGTCTGGATATACAGAGCTATAAGATATGCAGGAATTTTGCAAATAATATTCGCATTTCCCGGAATATCTCAAGCGAGTTGAGTATTTTTGAAACGAAGCTACTACCGGAGACGGTGGACTTTTGTTTATACCAAAGGTAGCTTTGTCGTTCTGGCCTTGCTTATAAATTCAGAAAAGCTGTATGGATTTGGGGGTTACAGGGATATATTATTCGAGGAATTCCAGGTATTTCTTCTATTTATTTATTCATCGGGCAACCATGTGCCTTTTTGGAATCATTTAAAAAAAATCTGTCTATACGCAGATAAAATTATAAGGCCTTCCTCTCTGTGTGAGGTTTTGTACCTGGCACCTTGTGTATTTAAATGAAATACAGAATACTCTTTCATCCAGGCCAGACAAATTTTGGAAATTTATAAATTCTAAAAACAAAAGTGATGGTTTTCCAGCCTCACTATCTTTTAATGGACATTTTGCGGATTCTATTCCCGATACTATTTGAAATAATTTTGCAACCTTTTTCCAATCAGTTTATTCGAAAAATTACTTGGTGATTGATGAGAATTTTTTTGATAATATTGCTGATTCTCCCAATCCTCTTTTCAATGGTATGATATTTTCTGAAAATGACGTTTCGATGAATTTAGCTGCTTCGGAGTCCAGCTGGTCCTCCTTCTGTTTTCCTTAGAAACTGTGCGTTTCGATTACATAAAATCGTATGTCATATCTTTAATTTATCTTCAAAAACGGGCAAATTTCCATCTGTTTGGAAAACTTCTTTTATAGTTGCCCTTTTTAAGTCTGGTAGGAGAAATTAAACTGAAAACGATAGAGGTATATGTAAGCAATATTCTCTCCAAAGTTGTTTGATTCTCTTGTTACTGAAAGATTGCATTTCTATTGTAAATATCCCATTTGCAGTAATTAGCATGGCTTTGTAAAAAAGAGGTCAACTGCAACAAATATTTTGTTGTTAACTACCTTTGTGTCTTAATTCAGTAAGGGTAACCAGGCTGATGCGATCTATACGGATTTCAGCAAAGCTTTTGATCGAGTTGACCATAAAATGTTACTTTTTAAACTTACAAAATTGGGATTTTCAATTTTCTTTTTAAAATGGCTTTCTCAATTCCTTAGTGATAGATTTCAAAACGCAAAGTTTCCCCATGGAAGTCACATTGGACCTCTGCTTTTTATTCTGTTTGTGAGCGATATTGTCAAATTTATTACTGAATGTTCTTTGTTAATATTTGCGGATGACTTTAAGATATATTTGCCGGGAAATGATTATCATTCTTTTCACCTTCTAAATTCATGTCTTCAGTAACTTCATCTGTGGTGCTCTAAAAGCTACCTTTCATTTCTAAATGTTCTGTCATAACATTTTCCCGCTGTAAATCACCTGTCATGTAACTATACGTGTACTTTTGATGACGTAGTCATTCCCCGTTTTTCCGTAGTCACAGATTTGGGTGTGTTTTTAGACACAGCTATCGTTCTCAACTTAAATGTTCCATCATTTAAACTGCGATGCGCTAGATGTTTTATAGTAGACCACTCTCGTACAAACTACGGTCTATCGTCTTCGGTTCGTATAATGCTTTTGTCAATTTAATCGATTTTAACTTGTCAATTTTCGCCATAAAAAGAAAATTACTTGATAGTGTTCAGTCATAATTTGTTGCTCTACGTTTTCTTTGTATTTTCCTATGTCTTCTATTTAACTTGTAATGTATGACCTTATGTCTATGAAAGATGTTGTTCTTTGGTGACAAGAAATAAATAGATAAATTAAGTTGATTTTACAAAAGTCTGTCTCGATTTGGACGTTCACGGATGCCGCGGTTCGACCCCTGATTGAGGCAAATCTTACAGTTTGAGATGTCAGATCGTAGGTGATTATGATTGGGAAATTATTTGACATTGTTAAAACATTTTTCATCGTTGTCATTCGTTTGTTGTTTCCTTTTCATCGACGTTTGATGTGGGTAAGACGAAAGTTGTTAGGGATGACAGATCTGAAAAATTATCTGGCGGGACATGTTAGCATTTGAAGTGATAAAAACGTTTTTCTTTCAGTTTAGGTACATTTTATTTGTTGTAATAAGTAATATTTGGTAAAAGTCTTTTAATTCATATTTGTACATTTTATGTTATGGCTAAGTTTTTGAGTTCAAAGACCCAGACCACTGAACTATCATCATCAGATTAAGGTGCACTTCACACTTTGTAAGAAGTTGTGATCATAGACAAACCATACTGAGACCCCCAACTCACAATCCTCTTGCCGCTGGCCCCCTCAGTTTTTTTCCAAATTCGCCATTTTGTTTTCCTATCGGTGTTATGTCAAAAAAGAATCCGTGTGACATGCAAAAACATACAAAAAATGCAAAAATAAATGCTGCCAACCGCGGTAACCGTGGGGAAATGTGAAAGAGTTCGGGAATTCCACATTTTTATATTACTGAATGCCATTGGTTAGTTATTATAAATTGTTAAAAGGCGAATAATTTGATTTGGTTGGTTAGTAAAATTATCTAAAATATATGTTTTATATACTAGAACATATTAGGACAAACATGGTTGTGTATTTACCTCTTTTCGATATCATTAAGATCGATTTATTGTGTGAATTTTTCTTTAATAACTGAAGAAAACTTGCTCAATTTTTCATAAATATTTTAAGCAAATGTGCACTTATTCCTAAAAAAAAAAATATCACACGTAACGAACAATTTCAAATTAAACGGATAAAATTCTATGAACTCTGCCAGCAACTTTGCTCACAGCGGAAGTGTCAAGTCAAAGAATTGAAATGAGTAGAGTGAAGGGAAGGCTCTTCCCTAAACAGATGATAGTCAAATTCATACCTCGTTCTACGGGATCTTTTCTTTAGATAAAATCTCTTTTGGATAGACTTAGATAAATAAACCTAATAGCTTACTCACACGACACTAGACAGTCTATAAGCTCCAATAGAACATATTTCGGGTTCTATTTAACTTTTTAATGATAAGACTTCTATGGCATTAAATAAAGGTGCAGTAGAACCTGAAATTAGACAGTCTAAAAGCTCTAATACAGCACATGTATTAGAGCTTTTAGACTGTCTAATTTCGTGTTATAGACTGCACAGTGTCGCGTGTTTTATTGAACATTTGCTCGTAGTTAAGTAGACAAAATTCAAAAAGACTTGCTTGCGATCAGCCTGCAGCTATGCCACGATTTTGTGATAAAGCGCTGTAACCTGAGGTCAGATTGTGTGAGGCGAAATATTGAAGCGTTTTCGTGAGCACAAATGATCTGTGCTCTAAGTTACAGAAGTTTCGCCTTACAAAATACCGACCCTGGTTATTTTTGTGTATATGTCGACTTTTGATTTAAGCGTTTTCCTAGTACCCGCGTGGGCTCGCTGAAATTGTTCATCTCAGAAGTGTCAAATCGATTTTAGTTGTAATTACGCAATGAAGATTTAACTTAAAAAAAAAACCTTTCCAGTTAGACCTGTCGAACCACAAGCAGCTTCGCACTAAAGGTGGGTTTTCTACTTTTGCGCGTCAACCCTCTTGATTTAAGTGTTCTCCTAGTACCGTTGAGCAGAACTTGAATTATTAAAGTCTTATACGGAGGCTACTGTGAAGTTTGGCTAAATAAACAGCGATTGACAAGATTATTCGTCATTCTCCGATTTGACAGCAGAGCCAAAGTATGTGAAACCCCTTACCACCTATTTCTCGTTACGTTCTGGAAAATTTATCGATGTCGGTTGTCGCTAGCCTCTTCCAACGAAGCTAGAATTGAGTGCATCTCCAATGTGTCTCCCCACTGCCTTGCTTAATGTTCGCTTAATTTAGACTAAACACAAAAGCCCTTATAACATTCTCCATTTGATGAAGTCGTTTCCATTTCCATTAACTCCCAAAAAAATTCCCAACACACTCGACCCCTACAGCCTCACAAAAAGGAAGTTGTGTACCCACAAGCAGTACGAGTATAAGGTGACGTTTAGTACGCGACGAACATACACTTTTTCTGTCACACGCCCTTCTTCATTCTTTGATATTACATTTTGTCAGTTACCAACAGATGGCCGTCTAAGCAACTTTGTGTAGCAGTTGTGTGAATTTTTTCTCCATAAGGTTGCAGAATGGCTACCTAAATTTTTGGTGCAGTATAAAAGTGTAGACTACCGAACCTACAACTGCCAGATTTAAAATATTCATTTGTTAATGCGAATCAAACTCAAATACTTTTGTCTTCATATGTCACAAGATTAAGATTGACTAAAATGAATGTGGCGCTCATTTAAGCCGCTCGAGCTAAATTAAAGCTCGCATACAAAAATCCCTCCAAAATTTAGCTGAGCTTAATTTAAGCCAATCCCTTAAGCCGAGTGGTGCGCAGCTCTAGCTCAAAAATCAATTATTTGTTTCAGAATGCACTTCATTTATCTGTCAAATTTCATTGCGACCATTTAATTGTTCGGCACATTTTCTCAAGTTTAATTTTGACAGATAATTTTATTTTGTAGCAAGGAAGATATTTTTTTTTAAAGAGAACCATGATGAGGAGTACATGAATCCGAAATCGTTAAAATGACTTTGATTGCATTTTTGAAAGAGGTTATTGTCAGAGAAAAGTTGGAGAGCGCAGCTAAAACTTAGTTTGGCTCGAGCAGCGTTCTTAGTTTCATAACCTGAGCTAAAAGAGACAGTGGAGAGATTTCGGTACAGTCCAAAAAGAAAGTTGAACAAATTTAACTCGAAAGCGTAGTACTAAATTTTATCTGGTCTCCAACTTTTCTCTCCAAACGTCAGCTAAAGTCCTAGCTAAATTTTGATATATAATAAACTTCCTTCAGAAACTTAATTCTCTCTTATTTCAACTATTATGTCTGATTCTAGGTACTTCTCGTCCATGTAATAATTAAAAGAGCTCATCCTTGCATACTTTTCCGCAACAGAACAAAAAATACACAAAGATCTGTCACAATGAGAAAATGTGTCGACCCACATGAAGTACATTCTGAAACAAAAGTTTGATTATTTAGCTCGAGCTGCGTACCACTCAGCTAAATGGGTTCGCTTAAATTTAGCTCAGCTAAATTCGGAGAGAGTTTTGTATAGCTCAGTTAAATTTTGGAGAGAATTTTGTTTGCGAAAATTTAGCTCGAGCAACGTACTTAGCTGAAGTGCGTATTGTTTGGCTAGAACGCTTTGCTTGATTTTATCTTGAAGCTAAGTACGTTATTTTCAACAGATTTTAACTGTGGTTTCCAAACATGAGCTGAAAACCTATCTAAATTTTCACATAGAGTGCGCTATGAAGTGTCACAGAGCGCTTCTTTAAAAATTACTTTTTTGTTTGCTTTTCCGCAACGAAATAAGAACAAGAGAACAAAATGATCTGTCAAAATGTAGAGAATTTTGTATGGGAAGTAAAATTACTTCCCCATTACGGTTAAAAACCAAATGCATTATTTGTAAAATATTCTGCGAACCTGGGAAATGTCAAATTTTAGTGGGGCACAGTCAGACTGTCCGTGTCGAATTCCAATTTAATTTCCTGATTAAATGTTGTACCTACGGAACACACCCCCAACAATATCTATTCAACAGAACAAACAACTCGAAAGAATTTTGCAAAATTTAACATTGAGTTTGCCCTTCCCGCATGGCAGTGAACTAAGACCACGTTTTTTCGTGCTCATTGTCGCCTCGTGTTACTTCTTCTTGTGATCTAAAATTAAGCTTCCATATTCGCTACCCACCATGTACATTAAAAAAAAAAATTGTTGGCTATCCTCACACCTTATTCAAGACTCATTTTCAATGTCACAGACAAATTTAAATGTCTCGTAAAGCAATGTCCGCATCGTTGTCTTTTTTTCATTTTTCGTTCGTGGTAGCAAGAAAGATTATGCTGATGCGCACCTGCGTGTGTGTGTGTGTATAGGTACTCGTTCATTGATTATGTTCACGAGTACTGACTACTGAATGAATGAAACAAAACGAAAAACATGTGACTTTAACACTATGAACCCATCTCTGCAACCCCTTATTTACTTGACTGGCCACAACCATAGTCTGCCGACTGACAGCCACCCACTCGCAAAGTGGGGAAAACAAAATTTGCTAATTATGTCGTTGTGTGCGACAGCCCAGCTGATTTTAATTATTTTTTGTTTATTTTTAAGAGGACATGAACTCGAAATTTGCATATACCCGTTACATAGGGATGAATTTGTGTTTTTCGTTATGTCCCGTCGTCTGTCGAGTTAGCATCAATTCACAATTATTATAGGTGGCCGTGGGGTGCGGTAGTTGGAAAGGCCACCAGAATTGTCATGTGGAGATGCGATTCAATCGATTATCAGCTTAACCAACGCCGAACATAAGAGAACCATTGGGGAAGCACTGTCCACTTTGGCTACTCTTCCTTTTTTGCTTCAGCTGCTATTCGTTCTCTTTTTTTCTTTGTTGTTAGTATTTCCTATTTATAGATATTGAAATATTCTCTTTCTTTTTTTTTTGTTGAAGTTGGGAACTTTTCAAATACCCACAAAAAACCAACCAAATGCCAGCAAAAGAGATGAAACACTTGTAGTTCTCTCGCACGAGACGAGAGGGAGAGACTCGAAACTCGAAACTCGAAACTCCGATTCTCCAATTTTGTGAAATTGCCTGTTTAAGCGCAGCAATTAAATTATTTCGTATCTCTTTTTATTCATCATTTCTATATATATATGAATTTCACCAGAAAACCTACATAGGAACAAAAATAAGAGAATAAGCCGGTATGGTGTGTGGTGTAAATGGAAAGGGGGCCCAAAAAAAGTAACAAAAAACACGTGGTCAACTATTTTTTTTTCTATTTACTACATTTTACTACTGGGGTCTCGGGTGACAACTGAAAACTGACAACAATGACAAGACGAAGGCAATGTGGCTGAGGAACTTCGAAATAAATAAACCCACGTGGTGTTGGGGTATTTTTGTTTTTTTTCTGAGTGACAAATTTGCGAAAGATTTTGTTTATTTTTAGTAATTCAGCGGTTGTGGCGGGTGATGTTTCAGTTGTTGGCGGGATAATGTTTTAGAGTGGGACGGTGACGGCCACGTGTTTGCTTACGCAGAATGTGGGTCAACGTGAGTAGGATATTTTTTTTAACGATTTGGATCGCATATTTGCGATGCTGATGCGATGCACAGTTTATGCTAATGCGATGCTGATTGAATATCACGCTTGAGTTTTAGAACGCATTGTTTACATCAAAGATTTTAATGTCAAGATGGAAGTTTTGTAAATGACGACAAATTTGTTTTCATGCCTTATTCTTGGCGTTATTAAGCTGTACCTCCGCCGCGCTGAAATACTCAAAGTTAAAAAAAATAAATGATTGAGAGAAAAATTTAAATAAAGAATTCAACAAAAATTTATACATTTGTCCGTCAAACGCCTATGTACCTATTGATAAAAATGTTTATTTACTTTCTTTTCTTTCGCTTCCGACATTTTTCTTACTTTTTTGCCGGCGAATCAACAGCGCATCAGGTATTTCTGTGATGCTTTTTTTTTGTTTTTTTGATCAGTTTGATCAAATTTGCAATAATGAACGCACATGACGTTGAAAGTGATGCCAATAGTTGCATTAATGAATATTTTGCAGAGCATCATTATGCCAATGATGCGTTACTGAATTTACACGAACTCTTTGAAGCGAAATAATGACAGGTGGTCGATCTGCGGTCAGTTTGGTCACCACTTTACAACGGAAGCGAAAGTAATTCTGTTTTTTTTGTTAACTTTGTTTAAAATAATTTGCTCACAAATGGTCAATGTCATTTTGGTAAAACATATCCCGCCTGCAGGTAGCTAAAACGCTTTGTGATTCTTCTTCTTTTTAGGTGGCGCTACAGTTTTGGTGGACCCGGGGCATTTGTGTCCCAGTCATTTAAAAGGACCGATGCGGAATTTTTTGCCCAGGTCTATGTCACTGTACTATAGAATAGAAACAGTTTAGGTTATTCCGTGGCCGACGAACTCGCTATTTGGATTCTACCGGAAAAGGGAGAATCTCTATTAGAAAATTAGGAAAACTTCTGTAAATCCCGCATAAATCTCGGGATTTATCATACAAAAGTTAATCTCATGAAAAGGAAGATAAGAAATAAATCTCGATTATCAACCAGGTTTGCATGTACAGTCCGGTTTGTGAACACACTTTCCACAGCTCGAGATGTCAAAAATACAAAGCAAACAGAGCTGTATTTGACATTGTGTCATAAAAAAACAAACTCATTTATTTCTGAGAGACTTCTAGCCAATGCAACCATCAAAACATTCGTTTTATTTTGTAGAATTAAAGTATATGCTAATTATATTTTAAGATTTCTGAAACTTTTGAAATTTTTAATTTTTTTTCAACTATTCCAATTTTGGGTTGTTCAATTTGACAATATGTTGACAACATCTGGTGAAACGTCAAATTAATCTTGTTTTTTTTTTTGGTGGAAACACCTCAGGTTTTATTTGTTATCTCTTGTCCTTAATATCGCGATTAGTGTCCGGTGGAAACGTAGTAAAAATCAACAACAAAAAGCAACAAGCTCTACTTTATTAAATCTGACAGCTAGCTGACTTTATGTGTCTCAGTTCCGATTGAACATCGGTCACATGAACAATTTTTCCCGTTGACGTTTATGGAGGGGTAGCCGACGTCAAAAAAATTCGATTCGTGACTGAGTACTAAATTGACAGTAGTCGACTATATTTCTGAATTTGCTCGATCTTATTTTATCAGCGAAAAACTTAGACAAGGACAAGCTTATTTCCAAGAAGCTGCAAGATTTGATGACAGAGAGACAGATGTGCCATTCACCATGTGTTGTTGGTCTTCTTTTAATTAAGGTATGCCATTTATAGCCCGATAATGTTCCAATCGGTGGCTGTGCCTCTATGTCCAGGAATCCATGCGAGCTTGATATTCTGGTTGTGGATGTTTTTCAATGAGCTGCGCAAGTTCTTTCCAACCTCTGATTTGACTGTGAAGTATGACCGAAACGTTGTTCCCAGCCTCATTTTCGAAGAAAAATTGTCCAATGATGCCACCATTCTCGGCTACCAGCAGCCACATTCCATGGACCATGAATGTTGTCCACTAGCATACCAGTCTCACGAACTTTTTGCACAAACTTGCGTACAGCAGGCGCGGTGCGTGCTTCATTTCGGACAAAACTTCTTTTCAAAAAACGCACTCTTTGAGCCACACAGCATTCACCTTGGAAACAAGTTTTCAATATTGCCCAATGTTGTTCAACATTGAGTGAGACGCCAATGCGGTGCAGGTATTTTTTTTCTTGAGGCAATGGCCAGCCGAAGTGGACGGACGGATGATATTCCGAACGTCAACCTGGAATCCTTGTTCTTCGAAACGATATCGGACAGCGGGACCCTGGTTGAAGTGTTTGACCCCGACTCCCAAAGCAATTGGAACGACAAAAGTCCTTCATAGGAGTAGATGCTGGTTCTGACCAACTTAGGAAAGGCTAGCAGTAATCTGCCAGTTGGTATCTACGACTTTTTTGTGCTGCCGTTTCATTCTGTGTGACGATTTCTTTCCGGAAACCTTCTTAAAGCAAAGTAGAGTTGAAAATATTTAACAAAACTCTGAAAAACTGCCAGCAAAGATTGAATCTTCATAAATGTTTCGTATTTGTTGTTATTTTCCCAAACCTAAAGTGCATTTTCTAATAATCTCCCTTTCTCTTTTCAGGCGGCGGTCGTGACCTTCAAACAGCAGTTACATACGCAAAGAACAGCGCCCACAATAATAAAAACTCACTCTTGCTACCCTCTGCATCGTCAGCATCAGCAACTACTGCTACGGCAACTGCAACAGCAACTGCGGCAACCATTAAACCGGCAACAATGGCTCATATGCAAAACACAAACGCTAAAACTGGTAGCGCAGGTAAATTTAAACCCGTGCCAAGATTACTGCCGGATGAATTGCTACAAATGTCATATCTAGCACAACAACAGGCAGGAATTTCAAATATTCCATCAGTAACCGGGTTTGATGCTCTAAAGCAGCAGACTTCATTGCCCCAGAGTAGGTGTCTCTCTGCACAGTTTGGTATTTCTCTATTAGTTCCCTCCCTGCCCGTATCCCGGTGAATTGGTTTATTTTAGTCCTTGGTTTTGTTTTAAGCGCAATCCTGACATTATTATTTTTCAGTTCTCGACCAAATTTGGTCAACGTTCCCCCGCTAACAAGATTTGTTTTAAATTATTTTTTCCCCCCAAATTTAACAACAATTATTCACATGAATACTTTTAATAATAAAAAAACCACTTATATTTAGCTGGAATGCCCTATGGTGGTGGATTGCTGGGAAACACTGCTGCTGGTGGCAGTAGTGGCAACATGAACCAAAACCAATTGATGAACATGGCTTACGGTGGCGGACTGCCGGCGTATTACCAAAACAATTCGATGGCGTCTATATTGGCGCAGAGTAAGTCGAGTAATTTTGGTAGTTGCAACTTTGCTTTGAAATTTATTTTATCCTTGTTTTTTTTTTTTTTTTGGTAGATGTTTACTTTTTCGGTTTGAGTTGCATTTGTCTAGGGTTAGTTTTGGTTGCTTAAGTCCATTGAAAGACGAAGAAATGACGACTTACTGTGCCGACAGAATCAAATTGTGCCTTTAGGGGTTTTCCTTCCTAAAATGAGTTTATGAACTGTCAAAGTCAATATTTGACAGTTCATAAACTCATTTTACAGTCATCACTTATAACCTCAAAGAAAAAGGATTTTAAATCGCATGATTCGGCGCATTTACTCGCATAATGCGTTTTGCGAACATAACCCAACTTTCCATGAGGAATTTTAACGATTCGGATCGAAATGTTGAATATTCTACAGCCAAATGGCGATTAAGACAGAACACAATGACAGGAGAGTGACAGCAATATATTTTCCAATATGGCCGCAGTTGTGTGTCAAATTTGATCATACTGAACGATCCCTTTGAGATGTCAGTCTTTTGAGGATTTCTTTTAAATCAAATTGTCAGATTGTCCCGTTGTTTAGTTCCAGTCACCGATTCACTTCCACTTGTGCACGCCACTTCATTCGGACCACCGTTTTGCGTTTGTTCTACATTTTCTTATCAACTTAGACGGCGTGTTTGAGGTCTACCAACTTAGACGACAGACTTGAAGCTTTCTAAAAAGATCAATGTCACTTTACAGTTCGTTGAGTTCGCGTTTGATCCCTCTTTCTTTCTTTCAAAGAATTTTGCATTCGTAATGTCCAGGCTACCAATTTGCTTTCATTTAATTTGTAATTTGTCATTTATAGGTTAGATTAAATAAAACGCGATCGGATGTATACGAGGTAGCATAATGGACCCATTGGACTCGTAGATTATATTTAAGTCAAATTTGTGCGGAATTATCACAAAGACTACTTAAAATTTAGCACAAAGCCAACATAACTGGGCACATTCGAAAATTTAATCATCTGAATTCGAATAGATTTGTCTGGACTAGGTGTACCGTGAATGCAAAAACTAGATTGATCGATAACGTCACTTTTTTTACGTCAACCACATGTAAGAACTGTCAAATTAGTTCTCAGTCACGAAATTTTTAACTAAAGGAAGATTTTTTAAGAGGTTTAGAACTTTTTTAAAAAAAAAAACACAAAAAATTCGAAAAAATGAATGAAATATTTATTTGAATCGATAGTTTGAACCTTGCAATTTAATGTTTAAAGATAATTTCATGCAAATGTTGACCGCGGCTGCGTCTCAGGTAGCCCATCCGCTGAGTCCAATTTTGGCATACTCTTTCACACATATCGGCCGGTATCTCACGAATGAATGCAAGGATGTTGGCTTCCAGTGCGTCAATCGAAGCGGGCTTGTCCCTATACACATTAGCCTTGGCATACCCCCACAAAAAATAATCTAATGGTGTCAAATCGCACGATCTAGGCGGCCAATTGACCGGCCCGAAACGTGAAATTAACTGTTCACCAAACTCGCCTCGCAATTGCGCCATTGTTTCGCGTGCTGTGTGGCATGTGGCACCGTCTTGTTGAAACCACATATCATGCAAGTCAAGAACTTCCATTTCGGGCAAAAAAAAAGTTTGTTATCATCGCTCGGTAGCGTTCACCATTGACAGTAACGCTGCGATTCGCATCATCTTTGAAGAAATATGGCCCAATAATGCCGCCGGCCCATAAACCGCACCAAACAGTGGCTTTTTCGGGATGCATTGGTAGCTGTTGCAATGCTTCTGGCTGATCTTCACTCCAAATGCGGCAATTTTGCTTATTTACGTACCCATTCAACCAAAAATGAGCCTCATCGCTGAACACAATTTTTCGATAAAAAAGCGGATCCTCGGCCAGCTTTCCAAGAGCCCATTCACCAAAAATTCGGCGTTGTGGTAGGTCGGCTGGCTTTAGTTCTTGCACCAGCTGTATCTTAAAAGGCTTTACGCCCAAATCCTTCCGCAAAATTTTCCACGTAGTGCTGTAACAAAGGCCTAACTGCTGGGAACGGCGCCGAATCGACATTTCGCGGTCTTCTGTCACACTAGCTGATACGGCCGCAATATTTTCTTCACTACGCACAGTACGTAAACGTGTTGGTGGTTTAATGTCCAACAAAGTAAATTTGGTGCGAAATTTGGTCACAATCTTCCGAATAGACTGCTCAGAAGGTCGAGAATGCCGATCATAAAATGGAAGCAGCGCGCGATGAACATTTCGAACCGAGCACGAATTTTGATAGTAAAATTCAATAATTTGCAAGCGTTGTTCATTTGTAAGACGATCCATGGTTAAATTGCAAACCAAACTGAAGCTGTTTGACAGTGACACAAGGTACTAAACACACGTCAGCTGTCAAAACCAGTGTTGCCAAAACCAAACCAGCTAAAAAATCACCCTTTAGAATTGGGCACATTCAAGACTAGATTGATCTGCATAAGATGTAGGTAACCTGAACGCAAAAACTAGATTGGTCGGCAACGTCACTTTACCTACGTCAACCACAAATTAGTTCTCAGTCACGAAATTTTGAACTAGAATTGTCGGCTACCCCTCCATAGACGTCAACTGAAAAAACTGTTCATGTGATCGATTTAAGCCAACCAAAACTGAGACATCATGTCAGCCAGCTGTCAGACTTTCTAAACTAAATACTTGAACGTCCCCACTTACTCGTCTTTTACATCAAGTTCTCTTTATTCCGAATTATATCAACGAACTCTTCCTACGCTTTTATATTTTTTTTTCCAAATGTGTTTCCTTTTTGTGGAAGTGCATTTATAGCTGGTTTCTCCTTCTTTCTCAATGCAGCGGGTTGGAAAAGTAGCTTTGCAGGAAATTAGACTTTTTGCAAGTCTCTAGTCAACTAGCAGACAGTGGAACGCGGCCGTGTCTCCTCCATAAATATGCTACAATTACAATTTTTGTAATAAGCACACTCCGTACTGCACTTAGATATTCTTCGTTTCGACTTTCAATTTAAGGAAGCTCGCAGTTGCAACCAATTGCATACAAAACGTAATTCGTAATTGACACAGAGGTGTGTCATTGATTTCAATTTTCAATTCACATACATAATTCATTTCTGCATATTATTTTGAATTTATTTCTCTGGATGTTCTGTGCCATCCAACTTCCAAATAAATCGAAAACGGAAGTGAATTCATCCGAAAGTGCAAATAGAGTAATCGAAAATTGGATTGCTGTGTGAATCCAATCTCAATATACAGACGGAATTGATAAGTAATTGAAAATATATACAGATATGAATGGTTTGCCCTTCGGTGTCTGAAAGATACTCATAAAAACAACATAATTGAGTCGCCTTTTTTATTAACCAAATGGTGGGATCTTTGAAATTGGCGCGAAGCATTCGTGGCGTTAGCGGCGACAACGATTTCCACTTTGAATGCGAAAAGGAGATTTCCGGGTACCCAGATGTGTCAGCGACATTTAATTTTTTTCGAATCGAACACAGTACATAAACCTAGAGTGGGATCACAACACAAAAGCAAAACAAATCCGCTGCACAATTTAGTCCCCGTCGCACCGAGTGTTTAAACTGCAATGTAAATAAAATTTGACAGTAGAAACAGTCGCTACGAGTAAACACGTCGAGTCTTTATCGCTTTCAATAATTTTGCTTACATTTCAATGTTCAAGAATTGCTCGACTGAGTCTCAGTTGACATTTCGATTGTTCACTGATATAGGGGATGTTCGGATACCTTATTTGTGTAGAACTTAAACTTCACTAACGACGTTTTTCATTGAAGATCCGAGAGAATTGCCCCGAAATTCCTAGTTTCACTTTTGCAATAGTGATACACCATATGCACATCATATGTGAGATTTTGTTCTCTGTTGCTACTTTTGTTTTTGCAGTAAATATGAATGTTTAAATAAACTAAATAAACGTGTTTGTATTAAAGTTTCAAATTGCAAATTTTTGGATCACACGCAAAATTTGTTTCTAACAACACAAGACACATTTTAATCTGACATTTTGCTGGTGTGTGTTGGTGAGTTCAGGGCAATTCATTAAAATCATAAGAACTCATAAGTATCGACCCGGAAGGGCACGTTTTTGTTCAATGCAACAAAGAAAACGGAAAGAGCTCTTCTTATTTCCTTCAATCGAAAACGCCATAAGTATACGAACGCGTAAAAATTGACTTGTCAACTAGATGTCAACTTGAACTGCCAAATAGGGTTCCAGCTAATATTAGGTCTGTTCCTTTACTTTTAAATCTTACGAATTTTTACTCAATGCCGGTTCTTAACTCGAAAAATTCGTAAAAGACAGCTTCATCGATGGAGCAAGATATTACACCTTCACTGAGAAAGCTGTCACCTGTCGCTGTCAGTCACCTTACAGCTGTTTTTGAAATTCCCTTTTTCCACAAACCATTTCGCGCTGAAAAGCCATCACAGCTGATTTGAAATTCGCTGTCCTATTTGGCATAATGAGTGCATATGTTTTGATTTCTTGCGTATTAAAGTGGTATCAACAGGCGGGAAAATAAAATTTAATGTTCTCCCAAGATTCGTTTCGAAAGTTTCCGTTTATTGTCAAAAATGAGTGAGCTCAATTCTAAACTAGGGTTTGCTATAATGCAAATAGTTGATAAAAGTATTCGCAATATAGATGATGAGTTTGAAAATAAATGACAGCAAAACTCAGCACTGAATTCTTGCCCCGACAAATTAACTGGGGTCGGTTCAGTGCACAATTAGGGTGCCCTAGAAGTCATGTCAAACACAGGTTTTCAGTACCAGGTCGAGTTCAGTGCTATATCGAACGCATTAGGGTTAACCCAGTGCCCACTAGTGCGCACTAGAGCCCACGTCAAACAAACCTTATAAAAGCGTTCCCTAACTTTTTCGTAGGTGTCTCTCTCTGAGAGAATTTATCCTCACCACTGCCATTTTGACAGTCTTTTCCATTCTGACTACAAAAGTAAAGGAACAGACCTATTGTAGGTTGTTGAATTTTAGCTGAAAGCACTATTAATGTTAGAGTTGTTAGAGCTGTCAAATTTATTAAATCAGAAATCCGAACGTCCTCGTAGTATGTAGCACTAACGACCAATTTTGTTGTTGCGTTCAGAAAGAACTACTCCACTTCAGACGGCCAGACTTTTGAGTGTGTGGTCAATCAGTTCCTTGTGCTACCAAAGGTCGTAATACAGCTTTGAACTGATGGAGGCTGAATTCCAAAACGTAGTACTGCAACGTCAGGATTTCCAAATCAAAAATAGATCACGGAGGAGCAATTAATTGGTTCTGCTTCTATAGGCATTGTGAATGAGTCAATTGCATCAACTCATCGTCAATAGCACAAACTACAAATGAATAGACAACCACCTTCCGTGGGCCCACCCAATTTGACCAGCAAATTTTGAAAATAAACTCAATCCGGGATGCTAATAATCACTTTTAGTGTCCAGCCTAAAATTTTTGAACACACAATGGCGAAATTTTCCATGCACAATTGCATATTGTGACCAACAAAATATTTAGTGTGAAGATTAAAAATGATCATTAATAAGGCCCATTGGATCACAATGGGCCCCCTCAATTTTTTGTGTGACATGCAAAAACATACAAAAACTGCAAAAATAAATACTGCCAACGAGTTCGGGAATTCCACATTTTTATATTACTGAATGTCATTTGTTAGTTTTTTATAAATTGTTAAAAGGCGAATAATTTGATTTGTTTGGTTAGTAAAACTATCTAAAGTTGATGTTCTATATACTAGAAACATATTAGGACAAACATGGTTGTGTATTTTCCGCTTTTGGATATCATTAACTTCGATTTCGTGTGTAAATTTTTCTTAAATAATGAAGAAAATTTGTTCAAAATGTCTTATTTTCGCTCAACCAATCTACATTGTTCATGTTTCATAAATATTTTAAGCAAATGAACAGTTATTCCTTAAAAAAAAATACTATTCACACGTAACGAATAATTTCAAATTTAACGGACACAACTCTATGAACACTGCCAGCAACTTTGCCCACAGCGGAAGTAGCTCATATTTTTTGGGAGTGTTTTAGTGAGCCAGAATTTTTGAAGTTTCGTGACATTTGTCAATACGAATTTCTATGTAACAATACTAGCGCACCAAATCGTGACCACTCCGTAAAAATATAGCTTGTAGGCTAAGTAACGTGAAACCGGCCAGTGTTGGTGGTCGCAGCATTGTCTCTGCTAAATATGATTATTAATATCGCGCCATCTGTCTATCTCTGTACAGTGCACCAGGAGGACATATTATAGAGAAGTTATGAACCAAGCCGAAAATTCCCTTTTTTACCCGACTGCACAGGTGAAAAGAGGATTTTGAAGAGTGAGGGTATCATAATATTCGTATTCTTCCCCGGAGTGTCATAGGCTAAAAAGATAAAAATAAAATAAAAAAAAGTTAGTTTAAAAAACCAAAAAACCCGACTGACTGTAAAAAAAATAATTAAAAATATATGAACAAGACGCATTTAAGTACCTATAACTGCCTATTTGGCTGTCGGAGGGTACTCAATACTCATACATATATTTGTTAGACTGTGTAGGTAGACAGTCTCCGATTGTGAATTGGCTGGTTGGTTTATGCGACTGTTTTTCCGTTTTCCTGTCAAAGCAAAACAAAAATAGAGGGGCCACAACTTAAGGTACCCCGTAGATATTGAAATATTATACAAACTGAAAACCAGCCTCTGGAGTTGAGAAATGTGATGACTTTTAAATTGGAAGCTTGGCATCCCCCATGACCTTGTCTACTGGATCCATGAGATAAATATTTATTTCGTTACTTTCTTGTCAGTTTCGTTAGTTTTATATTAACGAGTTGGAATATGCATTCGCAGGATCTGTATTTGATTTACATTCCATAAATGGTTTCCTGAAAAAATCAAATCGATTCCCACAAAATCATAAAGCTTTTCTCTGTCCCTTGAGGTTTTTTTTTGAGGTTAAATTTACACAAAAAAGTGATTTTCGTGATTTTCGTTCGATGCTCTCCCAAAGCTGCTGTGACTAGTTGCAGGAAATGATCGCTGGAGGTTCTGGACTCGTATTCCTTTTTTTGTTTTGTTTTGATTGTAGAGCTTTGCATTTGTTTAGTCGTCGTCGTAAAAATATATTCATGCATCAATGAGGCCTGACCTATTGTGTATTTTTGAAACGCTTATCTGTCAGTCTTTGGACTCGCAGTAAGCCGCTTACACCTATATTGGTCATTGGTGGGACTTTTGCAACTTTTGGTAGTTTTTTAATGCCGTGCCTTACGTGCCGTGCCTACGCTTTTTCCTTCATAAACTCCTCACGTAATTCAGTCGCAATATCCCACTATGAAAATGGCATTGAATGTCAATTGGGGGAGTAACCCTGTCCCTGCTTCTTATCATTTGTAGTGCTTTTCCTTTTCCATTTCTTGATTTATCAACTGCTGATATTACCCCAAAGCCAACAAAAAAAAAGTAACACCTCTCCATAAATTGTTTTCTATTTCAGTGGGAATGGCTGGCTTTGGGAATTTGCTTGCCCCTTCAACGGCAACATCAGCCGGACGAGCACAACCCGCAGCTCAGCAAATGGCTCAGGACCCGATGGCGCGCATAAATCAGTATGTTTTGCAAAATATCCAAGCCTTGTTGGCGGCGAATCCCAGCTTCCTAACAAGTGGTATTCCAAACAAGCTGTTGTCCCAAATGTGGATGCAGGCTCCAATAAAGGTGCGACCAAACAAAGATTTCACCAAACCTAGTCACTAACATCTCTGTTTGCAGGTCAACCAAGCGGCTGAAGAAGAGGAAGCCGACTTTGAGGAGATGGGCGTCGCCGAGACTTATGCCGAATATTGGCCAGCAAAATGTAGGGTTTTTCATCGAACGATAAAGTTGGACAGCGTTAACAAATTCTCTCTGTTTTCTGTAGTGAAACTGGGCAAAAAGCATCCAGATCCGGTGGTTGAAACAGCCTCACTATCGTCGGTGGAACCATGCGATGTGTATTACAAGATGTCCATTCCACAGGAGACAATCCAAAGCGGTCAGCTGAGTGCGTTGCAACTGGAATCCATAACGTACGCCTCTCAAGCACACGATCATCTGTTGCCCGACGGAAGCCGAGCTGGATTTTTAATTGGTAAGCATTGGCAATGGCGTAATCGGTTCAGCAGATGACGCAGCCGTTTTATGTGTTTAGGCGACGGTGCTGGTGTTGGCAAGGGTCGCACAATAGCGGGCATTATCTTCGAGAATTACCAGAAAGGCCGCAAGAAGGCACTGTGGATCTCAGTCTCAAATGACCTGAAATACGACGCCGAACGTGATCTCTTGGACATTGGCGCGTCTAAAATCGACGTTCACCCATTGAATAAGGTGAGTGAAGTGGTAAACCTTCCAAATGCCAGGGTTAATGTGTCCGTTTTCAGTTCAAATATGCGAAAATCTCATCGGATGTCAACAACAACTGCAAGCGCGGTGTCATATTCAGCACTTATTCAGCACTCATTGGCGAGTCAAACAACAAGACTGGGAAGTACAAGTCCCGACTAAAGCAATTGCTGCAGTGGTGCGGCGAGGACTTTGATGGGCTGATAGTCTTTGACGAATGTCACAAGGCCAAGAATTTGTGCCCCGTGGGCTCTGGAAAGCCGACAAAGACAGGTTCGACAGTATTGGAGTTGCAGAACAAGTTGCCAAAAGCGCGGGTGGTATATGCCTCTGCTACAGGCGCGTCGGAGCCCAAGAACATGGCCTACATGGTGCGATTGGGTATTTGGGGACAGGGCACAGCTTTTCCCTCATTCAATGACTTTATTATGGCCGTCGAAAAGAGGTGAGTTTAAAAAGACGTCCCCACTTTATGTATCAACGAATTGCATCTCATTACAGAGGAATTGGCGCTATGGAGATTGTGGCTATGGACATGAAACTGCGAGGCATGTACATTGCCCGGCAGCTGAGTTTCCACGGTGTGACATTCAAAATTGAAGAGGTTCCGTTGTCCGCCGAATTCCGGAAGGTATACGACGATTCGGTTGAACTGGTCAGTGGTTTGTTGTGTTTTTTTTTTTTTTTTTAGTTTTGTAATCAATTTAATTTTCGTGCAGTGGGTAGAGGCAATGCAAAAGTTTACAGAAGCTGCAGAGCTCATCGATGCCGAGAGCCGGATGAAGAAGACTATGTGGGGACAGTTTTGGTCGTCGCATCAGCGTTTCTTCAAGTATCTCTGTATCGCCGCCAAGGTGAATCATGCAGTTCAGGTGGCACGCGAGGCTATAAAGTACGGCAAATGTGTGGTGATTGGCCTGCAATCTACCGGCGAGGCAAGAACGCTGGAACAGCTGGAGAGAGACGAAGGAGAACTGAGTGATTTTGTGTCAACAGCCAAGTAAGTTCGACAACGTTTTTTGTTCTTTTAAGTCCTACTTATACTGATGTTCTCTGCCTTTCAGGGGGGTATTCCAATCATTAGTGGAGAAGCATTTCCCAGCACCAGATCGCAACCGCATCAACCGCATACTGGGGCTAGGTACGAACAAGAAAACCCTGCAGTCGATCATTGAGGACAGCCAGAAGGAAACTGCGACCGCTCCGTCGACATCTAAGCGGAAAACTACACGTACAACAGCTGGGAAGGCAGCAGCGGCGAAGAAATCTCGCCGTCGTTCATCGAGCGGCGATGAGTTTGACCAAAACTCAGACGACTCTGACTACAAACTAATGTCCGCATCTGAATCCGAGGAGTCTGATCACGGATCGGACAGTGGCCAAAGCAGTGACTTCAATCCATTCTATTCGGGCAGTGACAGCGATGCGGACCCGTGGGTAAACTCGCGTAAGAAGAAGAAACCGAAGGTGAAACCAGTGGCAGCAGCGACTGTTGCGAAGAAAAAGCCCACTTCAACGCAGGACAAGATCCAAGAGCTGCTGCAAAAGAAGCAGGAACAGAAGAACACAGTCACGCAGGTGGGAGTGAACGGCATTAAGATGAACTACGGTCCACCGCCCAAGGATGCCATCGAGCGGGCATGCAGTATGAAGGAGGAATTGTTGCGAAAGATCGATCGACTGGGCGACAGGTTGCCTCCGAATACACTGGATCAGTTGATCGATGAGCTGGGCGGACCGGAGAATGTTGCCGAAATGACTGGTCGGAAGGGACGTGTTGTCCAATCAGACAATGGCTCCATTCAGTATGAATCGCGCTCCGAGCAGGATGTTCCCCTGGAAACACTGAATTTAACCGAGAAACAACGATTCATGGACAGTGAGAAGGATGTGGCGATTATTTCAGAGGCCGCCTCCAGTGGTATCTCTTTGCAGAGCGACCGGCGAGTAAGAAACCAGC
This sequence comes from Cheilosia variabilis, assembly GCA_951230905.1. Taxonomy (NCBI): domain Eukaryota; kingdom Metazoa; phylum Arthropoda; class Insecta; order Diptera; family Syrphidae; genus Cheilosia; species Cheilosia variabilis. Next base: position 3,875,448 of record OX579677.1, on the reverse strand, counting down.
GACGACGCGTACACATCACATTGGAACTGCCATGGTCTGCGGACCGAGCTATCCAACAGTTTGGACGAACACATCGCTCGAATCAGGTGAATGCGCCTGAGTATATTTTCTTGATCTCTGATCTGGCCGGTGAGCGAAGATTCGCATCGACTGTGGCCAAGCGTTTGGAGTCGCTGGGCGCACTGACTCATGGTGATCGACGCGCCACCGAAACGAGGGACCTCTCACAGTTCAATATCGACAACAAGTACGGGCGAACTGCTCTGGAGACCGTCATGAAGACGATTATGGGCTATGAGTCGCCTCTGGTTCCACCACCCACCGATTACAAGGGAGATTTCTTCAAGGACATTGCCGGTGCTCTGGTCGGAGTCGGCATCATCGTGAATAGTGAGGCTAATCCGGGTGTTCTGAGTCTAGATAAGGACTACAACAATATTTCGAAGTTCTTGAACAGGATCTTGGGTATGCCAGTCGAACTGCAGAATCGCTTGTTCAAGTATTTTACGGACACCCTGAATGCGATTATAAACCAGGCGAAGAAGGGCGGCCGCTTCGATTTGGGAATATTGGGTGAGTTTGCCTTTTTTTACATCATAGTTTTGCTTGTAGAGCCCCAGCTAAAAGAGACCGGACATTTTGTTTCCTGTCAACATACATTGTTTCCCGAACTGATTAATTATTCTTACAGATCTCGGTGCCGCTGGGGAGAACGTCACCCGGGTGAAGCTATTGAAGTTCATTCGCAAGCACGCTACTGGCACCGCCCCAACCGAACTGCACACCGTTCGGGTAGAACGTGGCATGATCTGGCAGGAGGCTCTCGACAAGTGAGTAACGTATTAAAGAACAATCCGAGCGTTTGTGTGGACTTATCAGTGAGAAAAACTAATTTTCTAACCACCACCCCCCCTTGCTTTCAGGTATGCCGACCTAATCAGCGAGAAAGAAGGATTCTATCTGTCCCATCAACTGCGCAACAACAAACGCACCGCAATTCTTGCCGTCGAAATCGAGGCCACCCAGCCGCAGAAGAAAAAGCTCGACTCCAAACCAAGCAAAAGGGAAATCTTGTTCCAGGTCTTTCGTCCCAATACCGGTCTTCAAGTGCGACCCGAGTCTCTGGCCGAGATCGAGAAGAAATACAAGAAGGTCACAATGGAGGAGGCCGAGCCGCACTGGACGCAACAGTACGATGCGTCCGTCAACACCTGCTCCCACGCCTACTGGAATGGCAACTGTAGAAATGTGAACATGGGCCAAGAGTGTGAGGTGAGTGCAAATCAAAATCCCAGTCTGTTCACAAAAGTAAACACAATTTCTCCGTAGGTTGGCTTGCGGCAACGTCTGTACACCGTACTGGCCGGTTCGGTGCTTTCCGTTTGGACGCGCGTTGAGAACATCCTGTCGATGCGCAGCACCTTGAACAACAAAATGCAAGTGATTCGCTTGAAAACCACCGAAGGGGAGAAGATCGTCGGGACGCTCATACCAAAGACCTGTTCCGAATTACTCGTTCAGGACTTGAAGTCCGACGCCGAAAAAGTCGAAGAGACATTCTTCCAAAAGACTTGAACACACTCGCGGGCAATTCCCCAATGAAACGAAAGCATCCCTTCTTGCATTGAGTTTTTCACTTATTTAACGCAAGCAAATGTCCTTGCTAGAAGAAGAAGAAAAAACAAAACCAACTCATGCTGTCTCTGTACATTTACATCTCCAACCAACAAGTCAACAAAGAATATGAGCAAACAAAATGGAAGAGAAATATCCCCATATCCTTATCAGATAGTCTTAAGATATTTCCTCGAAACAACAACAACAACAACTATTTAAAAACTTAGTTCTTTTAATATTTTATTATTGTTTTCTTAATTTAACTAGTTAGGGTGACATCCTAAATTGAATGTGATTTTTTATATTAAAGATTATAAAACTTTTTTGTTTTGTTTTTTTTTTATTTTACAATTTTTGTTTTCCCTTATTTGTCGTCAGCAAATAAATTATACATAAATATATGAGAAACAAAAACAAATATACACGCCGCTTGGCAGGAAAATGTATTAATTTTCGTTTCGTCTTTTTTATAAGTTGATATACTAAGTATACCCACATAAACAAGATAAAATAACAAATAGTAACTAAAACTATAAACATAAATAAATACTAGGCAACATAAATTCTGTTCGGTTTATTTTTGTCGTCGTTTAACTTAAGGAAAACTTTTGTTTTAATGGAATTATATAAATTTAAATATAAGAAAAATATATTTAAAAAGTCTACGTCGAGTGTTTTCATTCTGCAATGGAACTGGTGCGTTCGAACAGGATTGACGTCAGTTTTGAGTCGGAAATTCGGACAGATTTGTGAGGTTTCCTTCCCTCATTTCTCTTTCTCTGAATTATTGACGCACGGGACTATTAAGGACCTTGAAATGAGCCGAAGAAGTCAGAAGACAAATCGTTCACATAAAAGGAATAGGTGGACCTTCCCAAGTGCACATGTGGAATGGGTGAACCCAAATACCCACCGCCATTACGGCTGATGTCAATTCCACCCCACGGCCATTCATTTTGACATTTTACACGTAATTCACAGCACAGGTCACACTGGCAGCTGGAAAAATTGAGAGCGCGTGAATAGTATTTGGGTGAACCTTTACCTAAATTAAAAATGTTAGTCATTACGTAAGAGCTAAAAAAGAGCTAAACTCCTTGCGACAGCGTAAGTCGCATTACCTATTCCTAGATTATATTCAGCAGATAGTACGACGTTTCCAGGGCTATTATGTTGCCACTGTGAAGAATATGTGTATCAGGCTGTGCTGCTTGTGATGGTTTAAGTCGTAGAAAAACCGCACTATCATCAATTACTCTGTACTGAAGTTAAGGACTACCGCTCCCAAGTCCAGTTTAGTTTACAATTGAACAATAGGTCATCACAATTGTTCAAATTCCGAAGTCAATATTGTTTTGAAAGTTGGATTCCGGATTATGATACTTGCAGAACTTTCGTTTTCAATCGTTTGCCTGAAACTTGGCCAAGTATCATATAAACAGTTTGACACAAGAAACTCATGTGGCCCATTAGCTCAGTTGGTTAGAGCGTCGTGCTAATAACGCGAAGGTCGTGGGTTCGATCCCCCCATGGGCCAGTTTTATTTTTATTTTTTTCATGTCACCCTGTCATTCTACCGACAGGATGGAAAGGCGGGAGGGCCCGAGGCAAGAGGGTTGCGACTTGCGAGTTGGGGGTGTCAGTATGATTATTTTTCTGTGCTTGACACTTCTATTCTCACTAGGTGTCTGTCCCGATCCCAAGTAGGTAGAAGGTAGGTAGAACGTAGAAGCAGTGTTGCCGTTCTAGCGATTTTTTCGCTAGATCTAGTGGATTTTTAAGATTCCCGACGATTTTTAATAAACTGTTGTCGCTAAAGTAAAATCTAGTGAACTCTAGCGATTTTTTACTACCAAACCCTGGTACTAAAAACTTTGTATAATAACAATAAGAAATCAATTAAAAGTGATGAACAAGAGCTGCTATAATTACGATCTACCGGACAACGTCAGAAGTAAAATCGGAAAGCCAACAAAATCGTATTTTGATTCAAGAATTATAGCCGAAACCTCTACTTTAAACTTAGGAATAGATGAATTCATCTTGGAGTTGGAAATTAATTTATAATTTTTAACTTTCTTTTTTCCAAAAGGTTTTTTTTTTACTTGAATTTGATGATTGTTTATTTTTTTATTTATTTTATTCAATAATAATTTTCTTTTAAATATGTTAAAGATTGTTATTCTAGTACGCTTGTTCATCAGCTCTATTACTTTTTTGTGGAGTTTTTTGTTTGTTATCATTGTTTATATATTCGAAGTTAAATGTCAAAATTCCTTAAATGTCAAAATGAATTGTAACAAAAAAAAAAAAACAGATTTTGTTGGCGCTTAAAATTATATACATATATATAATATTATTTTATTACCAACCACTATTAAAGCGACCACTAATCGCGAGAGGTGCGATTTTTATTTCCTTGCAAGAAAGAAGAAAGTGTAAGTGACGTCGAATTTATACAAATATTATGTATGTATTTTTTGAAGTTATACTTTCAGCTTGATATTTTAGCGAATTCTAGCGGATTTTTTTCGATGCAAAAACTAACATTTCTAGCGGATTTTGCGTTGTGGTCTAGCGGATTGTTTGTTCTCTTAGCGGCAACACTGCGTAGAAGTGACTTGAGAGCAGCTCAGTTCTGAGAGAGAAATGTGTACCTAGTTCGATTTGAAACTTTTCGGTTTTAGCTTATGTGTTTATGACATCGCTAGAAGATAAAGATTCTCTTCTTTTCTTAAGCAAACTAGATATTTTAACAATTTTCTCTAAAAAATAACTCAAACTTTCATCGATGTTTGTTTGCAAATTAGGTATACCCCCTCAAATGACACATTAACTAATATATTCCAGCCAAATTTGTCAAAATTCCGTTTTAGTACCTGCTCAAAAATTTACCTCCCGTTGAGCGAAATAAACTCACATTTTATCCAATTTTGGCAAAAAAAAAAGTACAAGCATGTCTGTAAAGTGTATATCCCTCAGTTGACAGCCGTACAGTTATGCCAACCCAAAAAAAAAAACTATGGCATATTTCAAATACAAAATCCAGCACAAAACTATTTTTTTCATCAAACGGCCAGTCGTTCTAATTGGATACGGTTATATTTTCCTTTTTTTCTAATCTGTGGTGTGGCAACGTTGTACCAAGCGGCAAGCAGGATCGATCTCTAATCTATTCAAATTCGAAATAAGGCAAATTCATTTTGCGTTGCACCGAAAATTTATACAAAAACAGATAAGAACCGAACCAGAATGAAGAAAGAACATGTCGCAACTCGCAGTAGCAGCAGCTGAACTCTGTAATTTTGTTCGCGTTTAAAGAGCGCGCATTCGTACTCAAACAAGTGGATTTAATTCATAAACAATTTTTCGTAATAAAACGAAACAATATTCAATAAGCAAGTATGCAGTCTGCAATGGAGGCAAGTTAACTAGAAAAACAAAGTTTATAGTCCTTTATACCAGTGAATAACAAAATGATGCTTTACAGCTCATGCTCAACCAAGCCGCGGAAGAGGATGACGCAGATTTTGACGAGATGGGCGTTGCAGAAACCTATTCCATATATTGGCCAGCTAAGCGTAATTTTAGACTCACCAGGAAAGTGCAAATAAGTGAAATTTGTTACTCTCGTTTCCAGTTACTTTCGGTAAAAGGCATCCAGATCCAGTTGTGGAAACGTCTTCCTTGTCCTCTGTGGAACCGTGCGACATACACTACAAGTTGTCTATTCCGCAGGAGACAATCCAAAGTGGTAGTTTAAGTGCGTTGCAATTGGAATCCATTACCTATGCTTCTCAGGCACATGAACATGAGTTGCCGGATTGCAGTCGAGCGGGATTTTTAATCGGTAATAGGGAGAATTCCATTTATCCCCAAAGTCGCCACCCAAAGTTCCAATTAAATCAGACTGTCCAACCAAATTCTTGTTGTCTCTCTTTAGGTGACGGTGCTGGTGTTGGCAAAGGTCGCACAATTGCCGGGATAATCTTTGAAAACTATCGGCACGGTCGCAAGAAGGCACTGTGGATCTCAGTCTCCAATGACCTGAAATACGACGCAGAACGTGATCTCTCCGACATTGGTGCGTCTGAGATAAAAGTGCATGCCTTGAATAAGGTGAGTTAAATGAGGATTTCCCAGTAAACAGCTGATGATCTCCACTTCCAGCTCAAATATACGAACATCATAGCAGATGGCGTTTTATTCAGCACCTACTCTGCACTTATTGGTAAAACCAGCATGAGGAACGTCAAGCACAAAACCCGCCTGTCCCAAATCCTGCAGTGGTGTAGCGACGATTTCGACGGACTAATAATCTTCGACGAGTGTCATAAAGCCAAGAATTTGTGTCCCGTCAACAACAGAATGCCTTCGAAGACAGGTATAACTGTATTGGAGTTGCAGAATAGTTTGCCCCAAGCAAGAGTTGTGTACGCATCGGCAACAGGTGCCTCGGAACCAAAGAACATGGCTTACATGGTGCGTTTGGGTATCTGGGGACAGGGAACCCCATTTAGGGCGTTCTGTAATTTCATTCAAGACGTAGAGGAGAGGTGAGTCTATGTGACAACTTTACTCTCAATATCACTTCAACAAAATTGGATTCTTGCAGAGGTGTCGGTTTCATGGAGATCGTAGCCATGGACATGAAACTTCGAGGAATGTACATCGCACGCCAACTAAGTTTCCGCGAGGTAACCTTCAAAATTGAAGAGGTCCCTTTCACCGAAAAGTTTCGCGCAGTCTATGATGACTCTGTCGCATTGGTTAGTGTATTCCTAGCCAAATTGAGAACTATTTTTAAATTCGTCTATTGATTTAGTGGGTTGAAGCGCTGGAAAAATTCAAGGAAGCTGCAACGCTTGTTGACACTGAAGGACTTATAGGGAGAACAATGTGGGCGCAGTTCTGGGCATCGCATCAGCGTTTCTTTAAATATCTATGCATTGCCGCAAAGGTGAGTCATGCAGTTCGCGTAGCACGCGAGGCTATAAAGCAGGGCAAATGTGTTGTGATTGGTCTTCAATCTACCGGCGAAGCCAGAACGCTGGAACAACTGGAAAAGGAGGAAGGAGAACTGAATGAGTTCGTGTCAACTGCTAAGTGAGTTTTTGTTTGCTATAAGTGTATCCATATTTCCATTACTGCTTTTTAACATCACATCACCCACGCCGAATGCTTTTGAAGTCAAATAGTAACGATTAGTCGACTCTTGAACGAGGGGATGGTCCCCCTGTAGTAGTAGCTTTCATCACTCTCGTATTGCACTCGATTTCTTATTTCAATTTCAAGCTGGAAGTTGTCTCAGGTGCTTATTCTTAGTTAGCCTTGCTACTCGTTCTCATTTGGTCGTAGTTTTGATAGTATTTCCGATGATGTTCCAACTCGTTAACCCTTCATTCCTTGTGGTAAAATTGAAAGAAGTTCATCGCCAGAAACGGGGCTCTCGATCCGTTTATAGTCTCAACCCAGTATTCAACCCTCCGCGATCCCATGCGTGTGATGTTTAGTTGCCCAGACAAAGTGTTTTGGCATCCGCGATGGATTGGCCTTTAAAATATACAAATCAACGCCAAAAAACGCAACAAAAACGCACCACAAAACGCGACAAAAACTGCACCGAAAGTCGATCGCTTGCCTCTATATTTCATGCATGCTCTCTCTAAAACTCAACTCTCCTATCTGTCAATAATAAAGCCAAAGGACGACCGTATAACATCGCTGATGCCAAAACTCTTTGTTGTTCTATTCTGTTTTAGGGGAGTATTCCAGGCGCTTGTCGAGAAACAGTTCCCCGCTCCAGATCGCGATCCAACGTACCCCGCATTAGAAGTGAGTTCGGACCAAAAGTACCTGGAATCGGTTAAAAAAGAAGAAAAACCAACAATTCCGTTGTTGTCCAAGCGTCGTTCGGCTGCCGAGAACGCGGCCGCTAAAATATCGCGTCTTAGTTCATCCAGTGGTGTTGAGTGTGACCGAAATTCGGGTGATTCTACTGATTCGGACTTAAATACACTGTCCTCCTATGCCGGTCCGTCCACGAGCAAAAGGAATTCTGAACGCATATCCCAGGGCATTTTTGTGCTGAAAAAGTTGCCTCAAAGTTCCGCTGATTCGGACTTTTCATCCGGATCCGGAGATTCAGAAAGCGATAGTAAAACCAAATCCCGCCGAAATACTCGCAAGAGGAAGATGTCTATGAGGAAAACTGAAAAACTGTCCTCAACTCAGGTAAAAATTCGGAAGATCGTGCAGCAGAACAAGGAACAGAAGTACATTGTGCCCAAAGTGGAAGCGAGTGATAACAGACCAATCAAAAGGCCAACAATGTCTGCAATGGAACGGGCATGCAGCGTGAAGGAAGAACTTCTGGGAAAGATCGAGCTGCTCGGACATAGACTGCCTCCGAATACTTTAGACCAATTGATCGATGAACTGGGTGGTCCGGAGCACGTAGCTGAAATGACTGGACGCAAGGGACGTGTAGTGCAGAAACAGTATGGGGATATTCAGTATGAATCGCGATCCGAGCTGGACATTCCACTGGAACGGCTGAACTTAACCGAGAAACAGCGATTCATGGACGGAGAGAAGAACATTGCTATCATTTCGGAAGCAGCTTCAAGTGGTATTTCCCTGCAGAGCGATCGCAGAGTGTCAAATCAACGGAGGCGTGTCCACATTACATTGGAACTGCCGTGGTCTGCGGATCGCGCTATCCAGCAGTTCGGACGAACTCATCGTTCGAATCAGGTGAATGCACCGGAGTATGTTTTCCTAATCTCCGATCTGGCCGGCGAGAGAAGATTTGCGTCAACTGTAGCCAAGCGTTTGGAATCGTTGGGAGCACTAACTCACGGTGATCGCCGTGCCACTGAAACCAGAGACCTCTCCGAGTTCAATATCGACAACAAGTACGGGCAGTATGCCTTGGAGACGGTAATGGAATCGATTATGGACCATAGGGAACCACTTATTCCACCGCCCACCGACTACGAGGGAAATTTCTTCAAGGACATTGCCGACGCTCTGGTTGGAGTTGGACTGATCGTGCACAATGAGGCTAGGCAAGGTGTCCGCTGCTTGGATAAGGACTACGATAACATATCAAAGTTCTTAAACAGGATTTTGGGAGTTCCCGTTGGACTGCAAAATCGCTTGTTCAAATATTTCACGGATACGCTCGAAGAGATAATAATGCAGGCGAAGAAGAGCGGTCGCTTCGATTTGGGAATTCTAGGTGAGTTGCTCGAGTGTCTGTTGGCAAATATTACGTTCTCTTTCCCTTTTAGATCTCGGCACCGCTGGCGAAAATGTCACCCCGGTGAAACTTTTGAAGTTCTTTCGCCAACACGCGACTGGGAGCGCCCCAACTGAAGTGCACACCGTTCGAGTGGAGCGAGGTTTGACCTGCCAGGAAGCTCTCGCCTTGTAAGTATCACATTTCACATCCATAAAGGAAGAGTACGGTACCAGTCTTACCCCCTCTGCTAGATATAACAGCGCCACCTCGAGGAGGTCATTCTACTTATCGTACAACAAGCGCAATAACAACCACACGGTAGTTCTTGCTGTCGAAGTCGCCGAGGCCACACAACCAAGATACAAGAACAAAACTGGATCCAAAATAAGCAAGAACGATATCATGTTCGAGGTGTATCGTCCCAACACCGGTCTCCAGATTCGACTGGAATCTCTCGCCGAACTCGAAAAGAAATTCCGAAAGGTCAAAATGGAGGAGGCCGAACCGCACTGGACGCAACACTATGAAGCATCCGTCCATACATGCTCTCACGCCTACTTCAATGGCAGTTGTAAAAGCGTCACTGTCGGCTTTGGCTGTGAAGTGAGTTGAGAGAAATTAATGTGCCATACTGTAAATCAGCAAGAATTCTTTCGTTACATATGTAGCTCGGCTTAAGGCAGCGTTTGTACACAGTACTGTCCGGCTCTGTGCTCGCCATTTGGCTCCGCGTTGAGAGAATCTTCAAACTTCGTAAAATGCAAGTGATCCGTTTAAAGACCACTGGAGGGCAGAAGATTGTCGGAACACTTGTACCAAAATCAGTCATCCAAGGACTCATTTCGAGCTTGAAGTCGGACGCCGAAAGAACGGAGGAGATACTCTTCTAGCTGTGTTTTTTTTTTTTTTTTTTGTATGTCTCATTTGTATGGCAAGTATACATCGCGAGGAGATGAAACATTCGTAGCTCTACCTTTATTTGTGTTACTCTATGTTTGAAAACATACATTTTGTTTGTCGTTTTTTTGTAACCTTTATTTTATGTTGTTCAATAAACCTTAAAGTGTTATTAAGTTAAGTTTTTATGCAGTCGTTTTGAATTGTCTGCTATTCGTTTGCTTTCTGTGGTTGGCGAATGAACTTTCTACGCTCAGCACAAGTTTCTGTTAGCTATTTACATATAAGTGGTTGAGTAGGAGTACGTTTGGTAGAAATGGCTGTCAGAAAGAGCCGTGATAGACTCGTGAATCTCAGAAACTTGTTAGACCCCTTCTCAGTCTCATTTTTGTGAAATGAAAGGGGACACTAGGCTCGTTCTCATCGTCGTCCCAACAGCATGTGTAGAAATGGTTTGAATATACGCCAAGTCTTGTCGAATCAAATTCATCTTGTTCAATTATTTCCAGTTGTAATTGTATTGCTCAAATTTGAATTAGTTTTGTACTTGCATTTTTTTTCTGTATTATCTTTATTTACATAACTTTTCCTCAATTTGGTCTTTGGCCAAATCTGCTTCGCTGTACCATTTTTCAACCAGAGTTCGAACCGCAACGTCTTGTTTTTGTTTCGCTTTTGAATTCGCCAGAATTTCCAATTTGTCATGAGTTTTCATATAACGAGCTATTTTCTTAATCCGAATGTTAAACTATGATTCCTGAAGAGATATGCTTCAGTGGGGATAAATTCAGAACAGAGAATGCTGAGACTACAAAAAAAGTAAGCAACACTTTCGTAGTCAAGTGTAGAGCTGAAATCGGTGTCCAATGGTCAACAACTAGGAGAGTCTGCTTGAGCATGAGCGGCCTACACCCGTGACCCTTGTTATGAATAGGTCAAATGTTAAAATTGCTGACAGTGAGGGGAATGTATTCATGAAAGAAATGGGGACGTTCAAGTATCTAGTTTAGTAAGTCTGACAGCTCTCTCACTAGATGAAACTGGGCTCTGATTGGGGGAAATCGGTCGTGAGAGCAGATGTTTCAGTTGACGTTTATGGAGGGGTAGCCGACGAATCTAGTCGAGAAATTCGTGACTGAGTACTAAGTTGAGAGTTCTCATATGTGGCTGACGTAGAAAAAGTGACGTTCCCGACTAATCTGGTTTTTGCGTTCAGGTTACATCTCATACAGACCAATCTAGTCGACTTAAGATGACTAGATTCTTGAATGTGGCCAATGCATCTTGCACCGTTTTGTGTAGTCGTTCTTCTGTCATCGCATTGTTTTCCAATCGTAGAAATTTGGTTTTAAACTCATGTATGCTCTTTGACAGAATTTGTGCATCTGGCCCATTAGCTCAGTTGGTTAGAGCGTCGTGCTAATAACGCGAAGGTCGTGGGTTCGATCCCCCCATGGGCCAATTCCTTTTTATTTATTTTTTATTCAGTCATTTCAGGGGCCCTACTATGAAACTCGTTTCTACTATTGATTCTATTCGAAAGATATTTGCGATTCTACTTTCAAATGATACACTTCTTAAATCGACCTTCTCCGCAAGCACATTTGATGTAGAATGTTTATTTGCGAATTCGAACGAATTTTACATTAACTTTCGGAAAAGGTAGTACCAATTTTGTACCAAAAAAACAAAAAAAAGTTGGCAGTACTAGAGGTCTTCGAATTTCGCTTTCATAACTTACTTATAGAATTACAGAGTTGCGATTTTGCGAACTCGAACAGAGTTTCATAGTAGGGCCCCAGTTTAGGTTATGCAAAATTTATTTATCTACCCAATCATAAACGTGTGTGAAAATGTAAATCCAAGTAGGGTTCCGCTATTGTGTGCACTGTCCTTCACTGCATGACTTGGACTTCTCTATAAGAAGTAATCTATTCATTGGATCTTAGGCAAAACGATAAGAACAAGCTCTGTGTCTCAGGTGGGACTAGGTTGAACTTGTATGTAGGATCGATTGTGCAAAGCGGAGCTGGGACGCAGTTTCGTTTGCAAGAAAATGAGGTCGTCCTCAGCGGCTCTGAGTCGATGGATTTGAGGTCGAACTCAAAGGTCCCTCTGTCTTATTTAGTTTGCGATTAAGTTTGAAACGACCATATTACCTTAGAAATGATTTTTTGTTACAATCGTATGGACCGTTTTCAAGATATGTATGTCCAAATTTCAAAAGTACCGTTATTCGATTTTTTAACGGAAAACTGAGTATGCAGTTATGTTAACCTCGCCTACTTAAGATGAAATATCAATTTTGGTTGAAATCGTTAGAACTGTTTTCGAACAAATCAAACTGCTATGAACATTTTATATTGGAAGTGCCATAAATATTGACGTTACGGTGCAAAGAAGTGTAATCCCCCAAACTCCAAATCCGAAGTTTGAACGGAATCTGGGCAGCTGCTTAGGCTGTAGGCCTAACATACAGACGGACAGAATTTTGCGACCCACTTTTTTGAGTTCTTCTGTCATCGTAATGTCAGAATTGGTTAACATCTCGAGTTCGAAATTTTGTACGAATACAATTTCTTTCTCTTAAGCGTAGTACGCTGCTCGACCTCAACTCAATTTTATCTGGTATCCAACTTTTCTCTCCAAACTTCAGCTAAAGTCCCAGCTAAATTTTGACATAGAGTACCCCGTGGATAAGTGTCACAGAAAACAGCTGTTCTTTGAAAAAAAATTCCTTCACAAATTTAATTCTCTCTTATTTGAGCTATTTGTGATTCTAAGTACTTCTCGTCCATGTAATAATTAAAAAAAGCTCATCCTTGCATACTTTTCCGCAACAGAACAATAAAACACAACGATCTGTCACAATTTAGCTTGAGAAAATGTGCCGACTCATTAAATGGGCACGCTTAATTTTGACGGACGCATGAAGTACGTTCTGAAACAAAAGTTTGATTATTTAGCTCGAGCTGCGTTCTACTTAGCTAAATGGGTTCGCTAAAATTTAGCTCACTAAATTTTGGAGAGAATTTTATATGGGAGCGAAAATTTAGCTCGAGCAACGTTCTAAGCTTTACTTCGTAGTGGAGAAAGTAACATTTTACAGCTTTGACATTTGAAGATTATTTGACAACAAATTCGTTGGAAATTTGTGGTTGCTTTGCTACATCTTTCGTAATACACTTTCAGTCTCTTTTACACACCGCTGACTTTTCAACATGATAAAAATGAGGAAAAAATGTAGTGTCACACGGGCTTAAAACTTACACCAAAAAATTTGACATTTGTCAAACATTAAAGTGTGCTATTAATTTAGACGACAAGTCTATAAAAATAAGAGAAAAATGTACATTTGGACCAACCATTCTGGGGGCGCGTTGCTGGGAAAGAAAAATTAATTTTATCTTGCGCGAACAAATACTGTCATTTGCATTTCAAACAAAATGCTTGTTCAAATAAACCCAAAATAAAAACATCCATTATTGAATTATTTCTTGAGAATCTAACTCAAAATATCGACAAACAAAAAATCCCGCTAGACTTCACTTCTTGCCTACATAATCTCAAAAGAGTCCACCCTGTTCATGTATAGGTATATTTCTGGCACATCCACTTACATTTTACAAAAGAATCTAGTTCAAAAATCTCAAAACAAAAAATACCTCAATAAAAAAAAAACCATGTAAAGTCTACCCCCTGAGTTATGTGGAAAAGACTTATGCATGTGTGCAAATATGAAAAAAGGGCGCTTTCTGTGAATCTTGCACAGGGCGCTAGTTTGGCTATAGCCGACACTGGCTATCCATTTAACATAAATTTAATTGATTTTCATAAACACAAATTACCATTTTAGCACAGGTGACTTTTTAATCACCCACCAGCACAAATGCAAAAAAAAAGAATAATCTCATTTTATGTTCCACGAAAAATATTAAATCTGACAGCAAAATCTAAAAATCTCAATGGAAAACGATAATTAGCTTTATTTTGAGATAGAGTGCGCTCTGATCACATTCCGAACGAAAGGCATAGTTCTGTTCTCTTTGAACTTCTTTTTGTCAGTTCAGATTCAGCCTCAGCTCTGAACTGAAAAAGAAAACCTCCCATTTACCCTCATAAGCACACAGCAATCAAATTCACATTACTCCCACTCTTCAAGTTCAGAAACATTAATCTCGACTTTAAATTCATAATTCTTTATTGCATATCTTATATCTTCAATATGTCGATCACAAATGTTTGTACGAATTACACTAACAATTAAAAAGCATTTACTACATGTAAAACAGTATAACAACAATTACTATGTTCCCTTCATATTATGCGGTAACAATCTCTCAACCAATCGCAGTTATTATTTATGTATCTTACCAAAAGTCACAATGCTGAGTAACATTCGCGCACAACAATGCGTTATTGTCTGGGACATAATCAAATAAACGTCACAATCATTGCAAAACATCAAACCCATTGCTGTACTTGTACAACTTCTAACAGTTCTCCTGGGTAAACCAATCTTAAATACTTAACATTTATAAACTTTGGTCCGCAAAATCCTAGCCATCTTTGGGTGTTCTTATTTCAATACCTCTAATCTAACTTCTTAACCAAAATTTCTAACTTAATGTGGGGTGATTCGACTGGGAGCAGCGGCTTCCCATGCTCGTCCGTATATTTGGCGTAGTTCAATTCGTGCAGCGTGTCAAATCCGCAGGATTTTATTATCTTCTGTGAAAATATTCCAGTTGCATCGGCTTTCAGCACCTAAAATAAACAAAAACAAGAATTCAAAATTTACAAACCACTTCAGGTCGTCGTACCTGGAAGTCGCAGTTCTTGGCCAAAATGACACTACGCCTGATCAGTTCCTTGGCAACGCCTTGTCCGCGGAATTTGGAATCAACTGATAAAATGCGCAAATCAAACAGCTTGTTGACTTGGAACTGCTCGAACAAGTTGTACTTCAAGTTCTGACTGTAAATGAGGTTGAAAATCTTCTTAAAATTCTCGTCGTCGCTCATGTTGATTTTTTTCTGTGAGCTTTCCATATCGCCCGGTAGGAGGATGCCATTCAGGACTACTCCAGCGATCTAATAAGAGGAGAAATATTTTAAAATGTATAAATTTTTTTTGCTTTGGCGATACGCTTTCGAACCTCGTCATCTTTAGTCACAGCCATCAGGCTGAGGTTGTCTTCCAAGGTGGCGCAACTGAGCTCTTCTAATTCGGTGTGGCCCTTGCCCTTCTGGCACAGTCCAGCGGCTTTGTTCAGTGGCTCATCAGCGAAGAAGTTGTCTCGCAAGTGCTTTATAACCTCTGCGAAACGTTCTTCCGGTATTGGTTTGTATTCCATTTTGAATATGCAACCTGCAAAAGAAACAAAGAAACCATTATTGCTAACTGTCACTTTTACTATCGGTAACAATTGAAGAGACTTTGGGGACGTTCATGTAAAACGTGAACTAGAATTTTCTGTACTAGATATACGAACCTGTTGAATTGAACTTTTTTTATATTCTCGCGGTTTCTTTTGAATGTTGACACTTGGAAATGTCAACTGAGTATGCAGGCAGGATACTCCATAAACGTCAACTGAAAACTATCCACCTGACCAATCTGGGCCAATAAAAACTGAAATAAATTAAGTCAGCCAGCTCTCAGATTTACTAAACTTGAATTAAGAACTTGCCCCTTGTCAGAACGCGAATTGATAAATTCAGAAACAACATCTGGAAACTTGTCAGGCTTTTGATAGATTTTTTCTTGGGGTCGAACTGCAGATCTTTTGCTTGTAAGAACTACAGGACAAATTGAAGAATAAAGCGCCTTAACCACTGTCAGTCAAATGCATGTCATACATGCAGCCATCTACTGGTCAATCACTCTCTGAGACGCAGAGTGCCCGAAATGCATGTATGACAGTAGATGGGCCCCTACTTGAACAACGATTGAAAAATTGAGTAGGGGCGTGTGCCTGACGTTAAGCTGTCATGAGGTATTTTTCTGCAGAGATAATAAGTAATTCGTGAGATTGACTATCCAGATATTATAAATCTTGCTATAATCTTCCTTCCGCTCCTCAATTTGCTAAATAACAGATTCCCTTACTCCATGCTCATCTTGATATATATTTATTTCTTGTTGTTACTCTTTTAGTTTGACTGTTTTAGGGAGTTTCTTTTTCGCTCGAGCAGATTCCTAGACCCTAATCGGTATCGTCGAGCATTTTCAGAATGTTGCAGAGCACTTTCAAAATACTTGACGTCTTAAGTCGACTAGATTTGTCTGGACTACATTTTCACTGAATGCAAACACGTAATGGTTGGCTTATGCCAATTTTACTATCCGTCAGGCATACAGTCGAAATGTCAATTGATTACTCAGTCGAAAATTCCTGTATTAATTTAAAACTCGGAAACATCAACTGCCAGACGTAGTAAACTAGAATTTTGAGCACTTAAACTTCAAAATGATCATCTGTCGAACTGGCCAAATTCAGCTTCTTTCCCCGGATGCAATTAATTTTGAGAAAAAAACGGAAACACAAATTTGACAGCTCCGGCTAAACATATATAAATTGAACTAAAATAAATGGAGCCGTTGAAGTATCTAGTTTTAGATCGGTCACATAAACAGTTTTTTTTTCAGTTGACGTTTATGGAGGGATTGCCGAAAAGAATTTCGTGACTGGAATGCCAAGCTGACAGTTCGTATATTTGGCTGACGTAGGCAAAGTGGCGTTGGAGCCATCTAGTTTTTGGGTTTTCAAAGTACATCTAGTCCAGACGAATTGAGTCGAGTTAAGATTTTTTTTGTGCCCATTACTTTTTCCAGTGACAACTGATTTGTCCGCTGACAGCTTCTTTGTGTTGATTTTGGTTTTATAAGTCGTTCAGCGAGATTTGCCGTCAAAATTCAGAGTTGCTCTCATTTTCGTTGTAACACTGTTGCAACAGTAGCAGGCACCATACAACATACATAAATTTGTACTAGATTTTGTTTCTATACGGTAAATGTGAAGGTTTTTATGGACTTAATTAAAATATTTGAACTAAAGTATGGATTTGAACACGTCAAGTTCAATTTCATGTGGTCAATTTGATTATAACAAAACAAAGAGTATTTTAATCAGAAATGTTTCCAAGTGTCTGTTGGTGAGTTCAGGACAATTCCTTCAAAATTGATCGGAGTCTTCATTCGTGTTATGAATTTGCGTGGAATTCTACGTTTTTTCTCCGAAATTTTATAAAATTCGTTCTTTGTATTGTCTGCTTTCCTCTGTAGATCTGTACAAGTTTATAGGATGTAATTGAAGTCCCTGACGGTACTTATAGTTAATTTTGTAAAATTCGTGCGTCCTAGACAACTTATACGTTATAACACATAAAAGCCACTTGTTTATTTCCTTGGATAAAGAATGTCATTCCGATTTCGATACACGGCACTAGCTGTACGAAAAGTTTTTCGCAATTTCGACTCTGTCGCGCTTATATGCTCATAATAAGATCCGATTCCGAAGCGTTGTTGATTCGTGCACCCATGGTAAAGTACTGGTTATGACAGAACAATGACAGTAGAATAATATTCCGAAATATGGCCGCCAGCCGACTGTCAAAGTTCTACAAAAGCTTCTCATTAACATAAATGCCTTATGTTCGTTTCAACTGATTTGAATGGTATTAAATTTTCCAGTTCTTCCGATTGTTATTATAGGTAATAACAAAAAAACTGCAATTGCACTTGACTACTTTAAACATTGCGTTGAGAGTTAGCCAACTAACCCTTTTCCAAAAACGTTTTCGAATAAATGAACTTACAAAAAACAAAGCCCGATGGTTTTAAGACAAAAATGTGTCAAAAACATAGACCAACCACACGTTCAAATTCTGAATGGGATACACTCCAACAAAGAAAACATATCGTACTTTCGAAACAGTGTGGGCCGAGCCAAGGTGAATGGCAGTAACAAGGACGGTACCACTTCAAAAATATGTCAGAAACATTCTGTCACGCATAATTTGCCGACCATACGACTGTGTGCGAACTATCAACAGCAGTGCCTACCACAGAGGTCAGCATCCAACCAAACTCAAGTTGCATCTGTTCCGTTTTCCAACTAAGTATCCACCGCCTCGTTCCGAACATTTGTCAGCGTAAATCTTCTTTACCCTAATAAATTAATTTGGTCGCATTTCACTTAAAACGGAATTAACGAGAAATGCATAAAAAAAAACTGCCACAAACAGTTTTACTACACGCCCCGCCGCCAATTGAATTACGTGTAAACATATCATTCACGCCGTGGACATCGTAAAGCATGCACTTAACCACCACCGGGTGTTGGCATCACTCCCCCCCCATCATATAGCGTCCGATGCAATTTACGCTACGCCGCATTAATTCCGTCGTCCGTGTCGGAAAAAAAAACATCTCCTCCAACCCCAAATAAACACAGCAACACAGCGGATCACCGAGACCGCACTGCAACGTAGTGCAATTCGAAAACAGGCGATAAAATACCCAATTATGAATCTGTCACAATCGGCAATGCAATCAATTAATCCGAGCGATGTGTGTGTGGTATCCTCATCCCCATCATAATGTGGAAAAAAGGTTGAAATTCCCTCGCAACCGGAAGGGCATCGGTTGTCATTTCTCTCCCATCATCATAACTATCGGAACGAGAGTATAAGTAGCCATCATCAACAAGAAGAGCTCTAGATTGTCATAATCACAATAGTAGATGGCCACCATTGACTCGGCCCGCCTTAGCTATAAATCACATATATGGAGGGGGGGAAACGTCCCACCGTACGGGGATAAGAGCTTTCCAAAGTTGTCCGTGTCCCCAACCCACCCTAACGTAATAGAGTGAGATTTGATTTCGGGAATTGATTTCACTTTTCCTCAGAAGCTTTGGGGGTGGCTGCGGCTTTGGCTAACACAGTTGACGATGGTGCTCCAGATGCCAGATGAGTTTTCCAGATTGCATTGTTGTTGGGCTAATTGACAGAGAAATTGAGCATCGCAAAGAGAGTGGAGCGTTGGAAAATTAATAAAAAAAAAGAAAGTAGGGCGACTGCGATGGGGGTTATAAAAGACGGTTGTACAGGAATTCCAGGAATTGTGCCAATGCTGGCGTCTACTTTATGTCTTATCGCAGCAAGGTCGTGGCAACGTGTCTGGTAGTATCCACTCTGTGGAGTATCGAATGACCCATTAATGAGCAAAAGTGTTGGCACTTTTCTCAAGTTCTATTGACGCGTGAAGCGAAGTGAATAAGTTCGGCAGATTCCATCAAGCGGTTTGAAGCGATCTTTGTTATCCAATAAAGGCCTACTGTTGATGTGTATGCGGACTGTGGGTTGGTTCTATCGTGGAAGGAGTTTTAAACAGTTTTAAACCTTCAAGTTGTATACGTCGTGACGAAATTAAAGATAACTTCCGTGTGTGGATGAAATGGGCTCATTCAAAAATCTAGCTAGATTGGTCGGGATTGGTAACGTCACTTTTTCTACGTCAGACACATATGCGAACTGTCGACTTGGGACTCGGTCACTAATTTCTTGACTAGATTCGTCGGTTACTTGTCCATAATTGTCAACTGAAAAAACTGTTCATGTAACCGGTCTAGGCCAACCATAACTGAGACGCATAAGGTCGGCCAACTGTCAAACTTACTAAACTAGATAATTGAACGGCTCCATTTATTTTTTTTTCTGTCAAATTTGTGTTTCCTTTTTTTTTCAAAATTAATTGCGTCCAGGGAAAAAATCTGAATACGGCCATTTCGACAGATGATCATTAGGTCCATTCGCGTACTTTCACGAGCCAAGCACTAAAAATCTGTCAAACTCGAAAAATTGAGCGAAACTCTCTCAGAAACCTGAAAGTATACTCCAAATTACGTGGATACACTTCAAGCTACTTCGAGCCATTTACATCTTTGAAATCTAATCCATATCACGAATAAATTTATAACTTACCCTTTTGCAACATTTGAAACGTTCTAGGAATTCGACCACCACCGAATTTTCTTTTTATTTTCAGATATTTTATTTTTGTGTACAATTGATTTTTAAAACGGATTTTGAATTCGTTTCCTGTCAATTTTGCGCATTTGACATTTTAATCAGTACTTGCCGGTTGAAATTCTCTGAGCTGTTTCGAATCTGAAACAGTTGAAATAAGAGAGAATTCCATTTTTTAAGGGAATTTTTTCAAAGAACAGCTATTTTCTGTGACACTTATCCGCGGCGTACTCTATGTCAAAATTTAGCTAGGACTTTAGCTGATGTTTGGAGCGAAAAGTTCGAGAGCAGCTAAAATTTAGCTTTGCTCGAGCAGCGTTCTAAGCTTAACAATAAAGAGGCGTTTAATTATCGCTTTCGTATGATCGTGGCCATAAAATCAAATAGTTTGCTTTTGTAGTTAATTTCCTCCACCTTTGTATTAATTTGTTAATCTGCCCAAATTCGTTTGTGTGGCACACTTCTCGGCCTTTTTCACATGCGAAATTTTTCATAAGCCAAATTCTTGCAAACAGGCACTAGAATACCGTTAAAACCAGATCACATGTGAACACTAAAGCGACACGTTGTGACGTTTTTACACTCTAGTATTATTTTTGTACCACTTTGACTGAGATATATTCCTCTTTGATTACCGGGCAATACGCTAATAATATTATGGCCTAATAAATTGTACTACCTACATTGAGAATTTAATTTGTTTAATTTGCTTAAACAAAAAAATAACTGGCCGCCAAGGAAAGTTTAAGGTTAAGGTTGGTTTTTCTTAAATTTCTTTAGGGTATGGGGCTTTTTATGATTGAGCTTAAATGGAGCAAAAACAAATGGGTCTTGGGTGGTGGTATCTTTATTTAAATTGTAAATCTATAAAATTTGTATTTGAACCGAATTTTTTTGAGTTTGAATAATTTTTTTGAGTTTAAATAATTTTTTTCTCGATTTTTACCTATAGAAATGGCATGCAAGGCCTTCGATTATAAAACTGAATATTTCCCTGTTAAGTTGTTTTCTAAAGACCAAACAGGAGTAAAGTCACTTCCCGAAAGTATCGTTTTGTTCTGTCAAAATGATTTGGACTAAAAACTATGTTTTTCCAATACCATTCATGTTAGGAGTTAAATCTTGATTAATTTGTGCGAATGCGACAACGATGGGCGGTTGCGAAACCACTCAATGTTTGGATTTAAGTTTTTCATTTTCACAACACGATAAGTCCATTCCGCTACTGCAGTGAAATGGGAGTGTTTTAACCGTATGAATAAAGGTCATTTGAGGGGTTTAAATGTTTTAGCCAGTCTCTTTGGCATCTGCGCACTTGTTTACGTCCACATTCACGGTGACGCTTCAAGCGTGTACTTATCGCTGTTTTTTTAATTTAATAAAAGCCGCATCGGTTTATATTATATCCGCAAGAAGTATTGAACATCTTTCTTTTTATAATCGCACTCTAAACTTCTGTTGTGTCAAACATAACGTCAGCAAGTTGGCTTAAGCTATTGTCAAACATGGGCGAAAATTAATTTAAATTAGTCAAACGCTTGGAAGGGACACAAACCCTACTATGCTAACGACATCATGATTTGAATGTAAGCGCACGTTGGCTTAAGCTAGATAACTTTCATCAAAATTTGTGATTTTAGGTTCTTTTGCGTACAGGGTACAGAAAAAGATAAAAATTAGACAAAACGGGTAACGAGCAGTTCCTTTCTTGATTTAAAGCAGCACAGGGAATTTCAACCCACAAGTAGTGATAAATATGTCAAATGCGCAAAGTTGATAAGGAATAACTTAAAAATCCGTCTTAAAGGTAATTTTCACACAAAAATAAATTCGAGAAAACGAAAAAAATTCGGTGGTGGTCGAATCTGTATGATTTCACACCTACTTATCTATTGTTTTATTTTCGACATTAGTAGACGTCAAAAAAGTAAGTGGCTCAAAATAGCTTGAAGTCTATACACGTGCCTTGGAGTATTTTTCCCGATCTCATTGAGTGTTTCGCTCAATTTTTTGAGTTTTGACAGATTTTTAGTGCTTGGGTTGGGAAAGTACGCGGATAGACCTATTTAGTGTAAAAGTAACAACTGGATACACAACATTTACGTCACTGAAATTCTTTTGGAAATTAAACAAATTTAATTGACTGTTTATTTAAAAGGGTTTTGCCTTTCTAAATAAAGATAGTAGAAAGCATATCACTTTCCACTGGAGTTGGTTTTTTTTTTATTTATTAAGTGAGTGCATTTAGGGAAAGGGGTCTGTTGAACAGAAAAGTGTTGGTTTTTGCGCACCATGAGCTCTTGTTTCATAAGACTGTTCTAAACCTGTTTATACCATTCGTAGTGTCAAAATCAGTTGTTTTACGCCGCAAATTCAGTTATCTTTTTGAGAAAGTTAATTTTGTCGGCAATAAGATCTTATTTGCATGGAATTACTTTCAAATTAATGCAATCAACCTTAAGTAATGTTTCTGTCATAGCCAAACTTGTTTTCTCATTGGATAACAGGTGAATCCGTGTTCTTATGCAGTTCTTGAAGTTGTGCTTTTTAATTCGACGGTTCGACGGCTGTTCTGCGCTTGTTTTGGGTTTGTGTTTTTTGACAGATCACAGGCGAAGTCATAAGGTCTGTTCCTTTACTATTGTAGTAAGAATGGAAAAGACTGTCAAAATGGTAGTGGTGGGGATAAATTCTCTCACAGAGAGAGACACTTACTACAAAGTTAGGGAACGAAGAACGACAGATATATAATTCAAAAATTCCAAAAAGTGGTGCGAAAAGTCGTTAAAATATCTGATAAACTCGACGAATTTGCTAATTTACGAACAACATTAGTTGATTTATCTACCTAGCGATGAAAGTGATTCGGAATTAATCGAATTCATCAATCTGAGTATATGGAAGAGTTTGCACTGATTGAACTATTTACAAGCATTCGAGAAGAGAAAAAAGCGGCACAGCATTAAAAATTACGTGAAGGATATTGTCCTTTCTTACTCCTTACAGCGAGGAAGAATCTCGTCGCCACCAAAAGAACGTAAGAAGAACATTCAATTTTATTTTTCCGCCTGTTGATGCCATTTTAATATACAAGAAATCAAAACAAATGTCAAATAGGGCAACAAATTTCGAATCAGCTGTTAATTGACAGCTTTTTCAATTCTTACAGAAATTTGTTGAGTAAAAATTCGTAAGATTCTCAGTGGAGGGGTAATTTCTTGCTCTCTCGATGACGCTCTCTTTTACGAATTTTTCGAGTTAAGGAACGGCATTGAGTAAAAATTCGTAAGAATTAGTAAAATTTCGTAAGATTTAAAAGTAAAGGAACAGACCTATGATGCCGTAAAGTTTCTGACGCAAAAGCAAAGGGGGGATTCCAAATTCCCCCGTTGTTTGACTAATTTAACTACATTAATAACAGTTGTTACAGTTGGAACGAGGGGAAGTTACTTGAAATAAGAAGGAATAAGTGCTGCCAACGCAGTCAACCTTGCTCCCTTTATAAGTTGTTGCTGTTGGACAAGTGCAAACCCCTTCGTGTTGGTGAATTTTAACTCTGACATTGGTAACAAAATCTGTCTCAGGTTACAGAAAGTAACTAAATAAACAATCGTTGATAACTTAGTTGTAATAGTTAAACTCGGACCCCTGTATTAATAAACAAAAGTGCACAAGTTATTTGCAGCCAGCAGACGTCAATTGACATACAACAATTTGACCAGTTGATAACTTTTACCGGTGGAATGTACACTGTACAGGGCAGAGATGAATGAATAAAAGAGATGGATATCTTTCGTACGTCTATCCCCCCAAAAACCCATTTGTTTACATTGTTGTTTTTGTAATTTCAATCCCTGTCTGTGAATACGTGTGAGCTACGAAAAAAGTTACTAATGACAGACCACCAATCAAAATTCAGAACGGCCGGCCGGATGTCATAAAACAGCATAATTTTGTATTCACCATATGGTGACACTCTCTTTTAGATAGGTCGGTTCGTTAGATATACCCCATTGAATTAATCCGACTGGAAGGAACAACTTATGTTATATGTGAAATTATTACCTAACTGACTATTTAATTTTATACGCGGATGAATTTATATATTTAAAAGAGTGGTTGGTGTACTAGGGTTCAAATTATAAGAACTTTTAAAAGAAACATTACGAAAGCATTATGTGCTATCTATCGGATAAATTGCGATATTTACTTGTATGGCAATTATCTATTCTTGTTTTTTAAATCTATAAAAGTTATAACATAATTCTACGTGCAGTATTAAAATGTATATATTAATAACAATAAAAACATTTCATGCCGAATTATAGTAGATAGCCTTGATAGATTAGTACGTGACTAAAATGTTTGATTTTGCAAATTATATGCAAATTGATTGGTAAATGGTAAATAATTTTAATTTATACAGCCTGCTTGTGTTCAATTTAACAAGAAAACTTTTTTCATTACTCTGTTAATAAAAATGGAATTTGTTCGTAACTTTATTAACCATTTTTGATAAAAAGCAGTGTCAAAGTGTTAGAAACATATTAATTATATATTCATTGCAAGCAAATTAACTGTCAACCGTCAAAATTCAGATTTTCATAGTGAACATGCCCAAACCAGTTTTCCACGATATTTGAAAATTTTATGAATTTCGGTGGTGAATTTACCAACTTTCCGCCATCTTCCGGGTGAATTCACGAACTCACTTATACTAGTATAGAAATGAGAATGTATGCGTGACTTCATGAATTTTTCGGGAAAACAGCTTGTAGGCAGCCGCCATTCCACTGGAAAGATATCCATCTCTGTATTCCATTTTTTTTGGTACAGGGTATGCGTAACTACCGTCTGTCAAATGACTGTCATATTTGATGTTCGTGAAAACGACTGACTGGGGAGTTTAGGAATTTCTCATTGCAGCGCGAAACTGTTATAAATATTTAAGGATGAGCTACTTACGCATTTATTTTTAAAACAGCACTTGTGACAGTCTGCATCTACGATTGATGTAGTAAAATATCAGTCTTTCAGTTCCCTATCGTTATCCAACATATATGACCCTCAAGTCCTTAGAAAACATTTAAAAATGAACCTTTTGAAACCCAGA
The DNA here is from genome assembly GCA_951230905.1 of Cheilosia variabilis. NCBI lineage: Eukaryota > Metazoa > Arthropoda > Insecta > Diptera > Syrphidae > Cheilosia > Cheilosia variabilis. The sequence continues at coordinate 3,850,541 of OX579677.1, read as the reverse complement.
ATCAAATTTTCTTAAACAGGCCCATTCTGTTATATAAATTGCAGTTTGAACTCTTTAAACAATTTAATGTATGTGCTCGAAAAAATATATCTGATTTGTTCATCGTCATCAAAAAGGACATTTATCTAACAACCTCCCTTGGGATATTTTCTAAGGCTACTTTCTACTTACCACCCCCAAACAACGACTTGTTGGTGCCACACGCAAGAAACACAACTTTAAGTTCACAGGCACTTTTTCACTCTTTAACTTTCGAGTATATTGCACAACTCAGCACCAATTAAACTAAAAGGTTATTCCCAAAGGATTCACTGGCTTTTCTCTCAGATTTGCCTCCTTGTTCTTTTCGGAAGATAATTAGATTTAATTTTTGCTTCCAATTCCAAAGCGGAAAATGTTGAAATTTTTTGATGTTTTTTTTTTTTTGCCTTGCACTTGTGTTCCTCTCTATTGTCCCTTTTTCACGCGTTAAACGTTGACACCGCCGCGAAGATTCAATCTTAACTGACAACATAAAATAGTATACGATGGGCAATCACCACCAGACGGGAGATAAAATATACTCAGATACCGACAGAGGGAGAGAATATCAACAAAAGCTTTCATCTATTAAATCATAGGTCGGGTACACACCCCCAGTAAACTGTTGCATAGGGTTCTTTTTTTGAAAAGAATTTTCAAATGAAATAGCTTTGCAAAGCTTTCAGCTCCTCCTTAGGTCGAGTTCGTCGTGTACTGTCGAACCCCTGCTCTCTGCAATTTGGCATCTTGTGGTCGGCATGTGCATCCAGCATCCTATGTGCTGACTTGGATCGAATGTTCGCTCAACTGTATCTTAAAAAGATGATGGAGCAGCTAAAGTTGTTAGATTTTGGTGGTGGGAAAGTGTGTATGGGGTAGGGTGGGCCTTAGCTTCCTAGAAGGGAGACAATTTCAGTGTCTACAAGATTTTAAATGATTTTCGTAGGGGATCTCGGATGGATGTGTGTGCATCAGTAAAGAGGTATTACACATTTAAGTGCATATGCAATTACGTCAAGTGTCATCCACGGGATTCCGGTTGAAGATAATGTTAGGGGCGCTTATGGGCATGATGGTTGAAGCAATTTGAAATCACTTTTGGTTTTTTTTTTTCTGCACTGGATGGCACATGCAGATGAAAGAACTTTGTGGACTTTTAAATTCATTCCCGTGGCGGTATAAGCTTGCAGAAACTGGCAGCGTAAAACACGGCAAGCAGCCGTCAGCCGACATGCCCTTACAGACTCATCTAACAGTCCAGACGCCGTGGACTTGCCGACAAAAAGGCGAGTGGATTTTCACTTGAGCCGGGTTAGTTACATATTTTTGTTGTCCTTCCATGTTTTGATTTCTTCGCGGTTGTAAGTTCAGCTGCATTTATGAGTGCATTGTTCGTGTGTGTATAAAATCGGCGATCTCTAAATATCCCGTCTGTCCTTTTGAATGATCCTTTATATGATGTTCCATGGGACTCTCGATTTCTTTCGATCGTCCGCCACCGACTCTAAATCGTCTGGGAGAACTTACATGTGACGGGTTGTCTGATCAAACCGTATTATCCAAGGCCTACCTAACGTCTGCGTCTGGGTTGAAAAATGTTGCTTATTCTGTTTTTGTACGATTTTTGCGAGTCCCATTTATAGGCAGTTTGTTTCGGTATTCGTATTTTTTCGCTTATAGTACCCAATCTCATGAACATAGAAAAAGTTTGGAACAATAACTGAAATGAGGACGAAAAACTTAGCTTTGACACAAAGTTCGGTCCTACTGACAACCGATTAGCAAGCTGTCGCAAAATTGTCTCGGTCTGACCAATTCTACTTAGCATCTATTCAAACTTACCTTCATCTCGATTCCACAGTTTTTAAAACTCAGATGCTCGCAAACTGCCATTCTTCAGTCATGTCTGCAAAGGATTTTCCCTAATACCACGGCGCGAGTCAGCGCCTCGGAAATAGCCAAGCCAATTAAACTAGATCATCCGTTAGAGGCCTGAAAGGTGGTCTTGCTCGTCTCACTCGGCAATTGGCTGGGTTTAACTCGGAGTCTATGTGGTATGTGAGTCGGGGAAATGCGTTTTGCGCACAGGGACAGAAGATGGTTTGGCTTCAAAGCCTTTGACTTTGAATAGACACATCCCTTCGCTAGATGGAAAAGACTTGGAGCTAGTTGTGGGGGCTGTTTAAAAAATACCCGCTTGTTGTAGTTGATGCCTTCTGTTAGCGATCTGGTGTTTCGTTATTTGACCAAGGAACATATTTGTGAACGAGATCACGCCCGTTCTGCTATCCGTTTGAATACTTTCGGTTGTCGACTGTAGGCCTTTTTTATTATGCTCAGATGATCTATATAGATCGTTGATTTCCATGGTTTATAACAAAAGTTGGATCTCGTACTCTATATAGATCATGTGAGCATAATAAAAAAGGCCTTGTGTTGCTAAAGACCCCGCATTCGTTATTCATTTGTTTTTCGTACTTTGACAACTGTGCACTTTGCCATTCTTAAAAATATAATCGACAAGAACCTACCCCTATTTAAATACAACGTTTGGCAAGCCGGCGTCATGTGGCCCATTAGCTCAGTTGGTTAGAGCGTCGTGCTAATAACGCGAAGGTCGTGGGTTCGATCCCCCCATGGGCCAGATCCTTATTTTTATTTTCATGTGGTCTCAACTCCAGAAGAACTATTAATTACTTGTTCGACTCACCCGTGTTGACATCGGACAGGGTTTCAATGGTGCATTTATTATTTTACACATTGAAACTCTCCTTAAGTTTAGCACAGAAATGGATTTATGGCTTTTGAGTAGATTTTTGTGATGTAGTGCTAAGCACCCGATCTCGATAGGAATTCCTAGTACGTGGACTCGGTTGAGGTGTTCTTATCTAAGATCTCTTGCTGAAAGGAGGTCTAAATGCTCCAGTGACCAATAGCACAAACAGGAACAGAAACAGAACACAAAGCTATTTTATTCCACAACAAATTCGGTTTCTGATTCTGTTTCATGTACGGGATTCTGTTTCTGTTGTTTGTCACTAGGCGCCTCCAAAAAACTCTGTGTGCCCAAATTAAGACAGTAAGCTAATTATAAATCGGGCTAATCCCTCGTCTGCTTTCGGCGTGGATCTAATCCAGCTATACTCAACCTGCGGCCCACCAAGCTTTTCCAACTGGCCCACCTAACACTAACTGTGTTAGTTACTAATATAGAGAACTAAAGAATCGCTTGCCAAGATTTTTTTTTATAACAAATAAACCATAAACCATGAAATTTAAATAACGGTCCTTATTAATAGCTGAGTAAATAAATTTATATTGCGTTGCGGCCCGAGGCACCACAACTAAAACGCCTTTGTGGCCCCTATTTCAAAAAAAGGTTGAGTATGGCTGATCCAATCCGACAGCCACGCTATTATATGATAATAAATATGCGTCTTAGACTTTTGCTTATAGTCAGTGATATCGGCTCACGAAACTTCAGGTGCGCCCCTTTATTTGTTTGTAGGCATACCCACTCTGTTTTCAGATCTGTTCTCCATGCGAGAACCCTCCCGCCTTGTTGTCATTAAAAATCGTTTTAAAAGAATTCCCTTGCCTTTGACACCTCCCTTTATTTACAATTGATTCAAATTCACAATTTAAAGCCCGAGTGTATGCTAACCATGCCGAATGTCAGGTTCTCATATCGAGCTAAATCGAAGCCGGCTGTCTCGATCATTCCCTTGAATTCTTCCTGCGGTGGGAACTTTCGAATACTCTCCACGAGGTATTGATACGGCTGCCACTGCCCCGTCAGAATCTGTCCCATTGGAGGTATCACTTGAAACGAGTACTGATCATAGAGCCATTGCAGTGATTCATTCGTCAGTTGGCTAAATTCCAAGCACAGGAATCTGCCCCCCGGTTTGAGTACCCGATAAGCTTCCGAAAGCACCTGAAATATAAAACCACGTCTGATGCATGTGTTCGCGGGATTTTGTACTACCTACTTTGTCGATATGCGTGACATTCCTTATTCCAAATGCAATAGTGTACGCTGTAAAAGTATCTGAATCAAATGGTAACTCCTCAGCATTTACACATTTCCATTCAATTGATATTTGGTTGAGTTTTTCACGAGTAAGGCCGAGCTTCTCTGCGCGTGCTTTTCCCACATCCAACATGTGCTGATTGATGTCGGATACAGTGACATGACTGTCCCGTCCATTAGGATTTGGCTGATTGTTTAAGTACTTCAAAAAGCGAAAAGCAATATCACCTGTTCCGCCGGCCATATCCAAAAGCCGAGTGCCGCGCACTGGTCCCAGCCGCTCCATGAAAATGTCCTTCCAAATGCGATGGATTCCCATGGACATGGCATCGTTCATGATGTCGTAGGACTTTGCAACATCTTCGAAGACCTTGTGGACTGCGAAATGATTAAATGGAATAAAGTTTTGTTTTAGTTACATGCCAGTTCACCTTTTTCGGTTTTTTCACTTGCTTTCACAGTCTGGTAGCCAAAGTGTGTTTCGCCATCATCCGCAGTGCTGCTTGATGTCGTCTTGGTTTGATTTGCTACGGTACGGATTGCATTTGGCTTGTTTAATGCTCTTTGGTTCAATTTCTTCGGAAACAAATTCGTTTTCAATAAATTTCGCGGTAAATTCATATTTTTCTCTGTGAAAAAAATCTCCCACAGAATTGAAGTGTTTTGATTTTTGACAGACAGCTGATAGGTTAGATGTGCATCGGTAAGGCAGTGCATTAGTTGTTTTTGCCTAAACAAATTTGTTGTGACATTTCTAGAGAGGAAAATCTTTTCGCATTTTTTTTCTTTTGTTGTGCGTTTTTAAACTTCCTTCCGGACTTTTGCATATTATAGAAAAATATGCACTAGAAAAATAGCAGCAGCATTTCGCATTTCGGCATTCACAGATAAATAACGACCTGGCTTAAACGTGCTGCAGTGTTTCCGTCTGTAAAGTGACTGCATTGCCTTACAATGGATGGTAAGTAAAGAAATCCTTCGGTAGTTCCTTCTAATCATTTTCTGCAGAAATGATACCAAATATTCCGGAAAACTTCACGGATCTTCCCGAGCAGAAGCACTACTATCTCACCCACTACCATCAGCGCTTTCACTGGGATTGTGGTCTCTCTTGCATTATCATGATTCTGGGCAGTGCTTCGCGGAAGAAATTCCTTTCCAATTTCAATCGAATCTGCGAGGACGAGGGCTTCGGTCACAGCACCTGGACCATCGATCTGTGTTACGTTTTAAGAAAATTCAACGTACGACATTTGTATCTGACAAAAACTATTGGAGTTGATCCCAGTTACAGTCAGCACAGCTACTACACGAAAATAATCGATAAAGACGAGGACAGAATCGTGGCAAAGTTCAAGGATGCTGAGTCACATGGGGTTGCCGTCGAGAAGAAAACACTGCGCTTTGAGGAAATTCTACATCACCTTGCCCACCACGGCCCGGTGATAATTCTTACGAACGCGTCACTACTGCGGTGTGATATTTGTAAGAGGGACTCCTTGGAGAGGATGGGGTGAGTACGATTTTTACCTTGACTTGGTATCATCATGTCCATCGTTGCACTTTGTCATCTTGTTTCATTCACATTCGGAATTCATTTTCCTAAAGTTGTTCGTTTTTAAATCAAATTGGCAAACTCAGACGATACGCCGGCCACTATGTGGTGTTGTGTGGCTTCGACATGGCAAAGCGGAAGATATTCTACAGAAATCCAGAAATCATCGACGGACGTGAGTAGTGAGAGGGTTATAGTTGGTGGTGGTTGATTGATTGCTTTTATGTGCAGATACATGTGTGAGCTCAATGGACGCCATGGATAGGGCCAGAAGAGCCTTTGGCACGGACGAGGATGTGATACTTATCTTCAATCGATAGACTGCGATGACTTGTGCTGAATCGAAACAGTATTGTGATAGCAGTTCTGCTTAGTTAGACGTTAGTGTTAAGCGAGTTGATTCTCTATTTTCCAGAGGGTGGGATGGTACATTCGAAGAGAGTGATAATACATTTAAACAAAGTGGACGAGAGTGCGAATACGTTTTGTGAATAAAATTGCAGCAGGGTCGTATGCAGCGAGTTTACCAGTAAAAACTTCACTTTACAAAGTCTTGCACGTCAAAAATCGTTGTGTTTATGTGTGCTTTTTGTTCCACGTGTAAGAAATATCCCATCAAGTCTTGACCCCACTAATTAATGGGCGCTATTGCGAATACAGCAACTAAGTGCAGAGGGTGTTGTCAAACGGGTAAGCTATTTAAGGGAATTAATACTTTTAAGCACTGGAAGATTCATCAGTTGTCAATGAATGTATTGTGCTCGGTCTTCTTTAAGTTTGCCACCAATTTTCAACAAATTCAGGCACGAACGTGTCGAACAGCCCAGCATGAGAGAAGATCCTTCATACAGGTAAGCACTGCTTTGGACCTAAAAGATTGAAGTCACGCACGTATATAGGCTTTTAATGGGTAAGTTGAGTGGAACATTAGTAAGTAAAGGATTCCTCAGATTTTTCCCTAAAAAATGAGCCTATTCGCATTCAAATCGATCCATTTATAAGGAAATTCCGCTAAATCTTCCACAAAGAGCACGAACTGTCAAAAATCGACTGCATTATCAACAGTTTTGAGCGCCAAACTAGGTTTAACAACAAGTGTCTTGGATACCTGCTGAATTTTCTGGTGGCCTGGTATTTCGGCAGTATTTTTAACAAAAACGCGGACTGGCATGGGTGGGGTTATATAATAAATAGCTGGTTTGTCTCTAATAAATAGCCTTCTGATTTTGCTGGTGGCCTAGTACCCCAAACTGATTTTCTTGGTACAAATTGATGGGTTTCGTCGTGAATATTTTTAAACATGTCCATGTAACGGTAAGGCAGTTCACCAATTTCGTTTAAAGGCGGAATTGAAGAGTAGGTAGGTAGGTACCTACCAAAAATGAACTGCATTATCAACAGTGTTGTGGGACAAACTTGGTTTAACAACAAGTGTCTTGGATACCTGCTGAATTTTCTGGTGGCCTGGTATCCCAGTTTCACTTTTGCATGAAAAGTCATCACAAAATAAATGCAGTCGGCTATGTGAATTCATACTAGCATTTTATTGAATAGGCCTTTTTTATTATGCTCATATGATCTGTATAGATCATTGATTTCCATGGTTTACAACAAAAGTTGGATTTCGTACTATTGTTGAGGAAAATTACAAGTAAAATACATACTTACGCTGAAAAAAAGAATAATAATTCGGCTTTTGTTATGTTTCCTCTTTGACGTGGACCCTAGGGTGCAGTATTGAGCACTCAGCTCGATTTGGCACCGGAAAATCTGTGTTCAAGGTGAGAAATAGAACGTCCTAGTTGATCACTGAGCTAGGTATTGTGGACGTTCAAAATACTCAACAAAGATTGACAGCAGAGGGGCGTCGTAAGTTTGAATTATTTTTGGTCTCTGTTGAACACTATTTCGAACATTTTCGACAGAGCCAAATTCTACAAACGTTTTCCATCAGCTGAATGTGGCTTTGACAGTTTAAACGCTTTAGGGCGTTGTCTCCTTCTCGAATGCCGCCAAGCCTCCACGGTTATCCTCGTGTACGGTAAACACGAAATATTAAATAAAATACACCCAAAGTAGCAATTTTTTCTTTTAGTCCATCACACAATCACGTGACGTAACATTTTATGCAATAAACAGTAGACAGTAGACTTGTTTTCTTTGTAATATAAATTGTTTACTGTTGTGTTTAAGGATTTGAATAATTTAATAGCTACACAAAATATATTTATTGCTCATTGGTAAATTGCTATGCCAAATAAAATGAAAAAAAAAAGTTTAACACCGAATTGCATATTACTTTCTACTTAACATTCTCATTCTACTATTCGCAACAATTTAATATCAAATTTTAATCAAATGGATTTTAAAGAGGGGAACAATTACATTAACAACGATTTTTGAGGTTTATTACTTTTATTTTTGTAAATACTTTTCTTTTCGATTTGCTTTCGTTACTTACATTTATTAAATTCAATGGTCATAGTATTTTTAACTAGCAAGGCTAATGTGAAACAAATATAAATTTATTATATTCCTTTTCCTGAATTACATTGAATTCGTTACTATTATTACACTAGGCTTAACAATTAGCAATTTAAAGGATAACAAAATAATTGTCAGTTAAATGGAACCGGACAAGTTTGTAAACAAAACAAGATGTATGCGTGTAGTAATAAATTGTCAATTCATGGTGTGTTTTTTTCGTTTTTTCTGGGTTGTAGTAATAAATTACTTGTTCTTCTTTTCATCTACTAATAACAAGAAATAAAATTATTATAAAATAATAGTAACATACGAGTAGTACTAGGAGCAGTTGCTTTGTTTGTCTCCAATTAATTAAGTTACTCCTATCGGCTAAGGTTGTTTATGTATAGTGCATGCAGTTCTGTACGCGGTGTATTCTCAAACAGGGCGGCGCGGTTTTGGCCTTCGCCTTTTTTTACCCAGTGTCCGTAGACGCGGAAAGCACAGCCATCTATGACCTGTTGATAAAACAAAAAAAGAAAATATGTAAGGAGGATTTTTTAAGAGCGATTCCACCACTCGATCAGCATTTCCCTGGCTGTGTCAATAGTGAATCGATATATTTTTTGCCGAGATATGTCGGTAATGAACTATGTAGATCTAAAAAGTAAACGGGGGAGTTCATGGATCTTATTGTAATTGCAAGTCCAACAGCTGGCTGACTCGATGTGTTTTAGTTTTTATTAGCCTAGATTGGTCAGATGAACAGTTGTTTTTGTTTTCAGTTGACGTTTATAGATGGATGGCCAACACTAGTTGAGTAGTAAGTTGACATTTCGTGGATATGGCTGTAAAACAAACCGTGCTGGCAAAGACTAAAGTTGAAGAAATTAGTCTTTCCGCCGAACAATTGAAAATTTAATCTTGACCAGTACACGGTAAGCAAAAGTTTAGCGAAAATTGGCACATGAATTCATATGGGCAGGGCTTACTTATGCAAATTGAGCCAACACTGAAACGTTGGCGCAACAGGTCCGTAGGGACGTTAGGCCTAGCTCCTCATTAGTTTTGTGAGAGTTTCTAATTTCTGGGACGAATGGAAGGGATACAATTTTATGCCGACTGCAAACGGCTTAATGAGAACTACTTTCATGCCAGTTATACTCTCGGATGTTTGTCAGACGTTCACGAGAGGTGGCGCAGTGGAAAAACCAAAGATGATAGAAATGTTCTTCGGAGGCATCTCAGCCTGCGCTTAAATGTTGTTTTCGATGCTGTTGAAAAATGTTAGCTAAATCGTAAACATCGACAAACTCTCACAATAAATCGAGATTCAGAAATTTGGATCTAGCTATCAAACGATTTTTGTGTGCCAATCGAACATAAAAAGTAATCTAGATCAAGAAAACTTGATCTTTTCTGAGCAATCGAATACCATATTAGTCTGAGAGTTAAAATAATAATAATAATCAGAGAAATGCTGGAAGCCTTTGAACCACGTAAAAAAAAACAGAGCCCAACAAGTACAACAAATTTCAAGTTCTACAATTCAACAAGAGATCCTTTATAAACATGGTCCGTCCAACTTCCTTTTGCAACTGAGCACAAATATTTCGGAATGACTCTCGAGGCTAAGTTGAAATGGAAGTGACATGTCAAAAAGAAATACGAAGAACTTAAAACCAAATACATATAGGGAACTGTGTTGGTTATTTGGAAAGTATTCCAAGCTAAGCCTCGAGAAGAAGCTTTTATTATACCAGCAAGTGCCAAAGTCTATGTGGACGACAGTGAAACATCTAAATACTTTAAAAACTTAGTTGCAGCGCGACATAAACTTGTATCTTATAGGTGGGTGGTGGTTTGGTCTATAAAGGTCACCTGTTTTGCTCTGCCCCAACTTCTGTGGGAGTTTGACAAAATTTTATTAAAATGTTCAAATGCCATCGTGAAATGGAAACAGATCTCATGTTAATACTGAATATTTGTAAATGCAGTGGCGACGTTTTGATATTTTGCAAAATAATCAAGATTACTTTATCAAAAAGTGACAGTTTCAATTTACAGTGGTGGAACATACACGCAGCGATGCCTTTTTGCGGCAATTGGAACATAAAATCTGACAGCCAGCTGATTTCGAGAGCAGAACAACATTTCTGAATCTGAAAAAAGAAATGATTTTTCTATCCCAATGGAAAATGACATAAGTCTGACAGCATTTCTCCCTCTCTATAGATTGAGCATATGACCAATTTTTCAATTGAAGTTTGGCCGATCAGTCTAGTCAAGAAAATCCTGCCTGACAACTCAGTTGACATTTCGAGTTTTATGTAGGCGTCGTTTCCAGTGCTCGTTGTTACAAAAATTTTCTAGGATTTGACAGTAAAAGCCGGGAGATATTGCACTACTTAAAACGTTACGGAGTTTTGTAACTTTTCGTTAGTTAGTTAGCAACCGTACTTATACAGTGCAAGACGGATATAATAAACCTTAAAAAAATGGTTTCTTATATCCGTCGTGGACTGTACTTCGAATTGATCGCCCTAATAAACAGACAATAGAAAATGTTTTTACGGGCACATAAAGATTGACATTAGCAAAACCAACTTGCTCTACGTAATAGTAATTAAATAAACAACCAACCAGCAAATAAAAATTTACCCCCGTGTTAATAAACAAATGTGCACAAGTAAGTTAGCTAGTAGACGTCAGATAGCTTACAGAAATTTGACGTAGCTATCAAGTAACGAGTTGGTAACTTTTACGCGGTGTTGATTAATAAGGGGGTTATTGTCCTACCTTTAGCAAACAACCTGGAACAGTAACCTAGTTGCCAATTCAAGTTGACATCTGGTTGACAATTCAGTTTTTACGCGTTCCTTTACTGAGTTGAGACAAATCTAGTTGACGTTCTATTGCATAAACTAGTGAACCAACAGACACTTTTTTTTGGATACAATATTAGATATTTCACGGAGGTGCAATTTTTTCGCACCTCCGTCTTTCACAAGATTTTGACTACGCTTTTGAATTCCGAAAGAAAAAATTACCTTATTCCGAAGAATTGATCGCATTAAAGGAAACAAAATTTCGACTTACCTTTCTCAACACCTTCACCCGGTACGGATCCCGTATAGCTTCTTCGATGTGGAGAGGCTCGGCGGTATACCGCAGCCTTCTTATCCTGATCATGGCACGAACACACAGTATCGCGTACTGGAATTTCTTTTTAGCATTGAAACGACTCTGTTTTCGTAGCTAAAGTTAACAAAAAAATAAATACAAAATCAGCAATTAGTACGAGCTAAACCTGTTGGTCTCACAAAGAAAGCGTTAATTTTTGTTTCTAATGTTTTTTTTTTTTTAACAATTAAATGAACAGATAAAAAAACAGAAAATGTGTGAAGATAGAACACAAATCAAAAAGATAAAGAGTACAATAGGCATGCTTTAGCAAACTTAAAAATCATCGACTCTCAAATAAAAAAAGGTACAACTTAAATACATTTTTCATTAAATAAAATTAAAAAAAAAAAAAAAAATAAAAACGCGTCAAATATAAGCATAGCCTATAAAAAAATAACTCAAAAGCGTTTCATATCTACATATACATTCTGTTAGATCTAGGTTAAGAGTCTCCATTTGTGAGAGGTTGTATAACGAGCGCGGGCACAGTAGCACAGCAGCCAGGCGTACGGGAGCAAATAGAGAGCGAAATAGGGCAAAAGCGTTATGAGGTCCTTATCACATTTCCGTTTTTTTTTTCTTCATTGTTTTTACTTGACATATGTATTGTATATATATACTTTTTCGACTATATATTAAATGTGTCATGAATTTATTTCAGTTTGTTGTTTTGTTACATGTATACTCACAAAGGACTTCCCAAAACAGCAACTAGTAACTCGATCAATAGCAGCATTGAAGTTAGACAACTGTCAAATGGTAGCAAAGAAAAATTCAAAAGGAGCTCCAATTAGTTTAACAGTTTTGGTTGGGGGTTTGTTATTTTTTTTTTTTTTTTGTTGACAGACTTTTACTAGTTTTGAGATTGAGTTTTTTTTTTGTTTTTTGGGAATGATCGGTTTTAGTTGCGTTGCCAGTCCCAATAAAAAAAAATTACCAAAGAAAAACAATTCAACTATCATAAATCATATGTCATGGGAGTGTAAGTTAAGCATTTACGTTTGTGACTATTATTCAAAGTCTGGAATTTACTTTTGTTTACAACATTTTAAGGCCGCTTAAGTAACTTTGAATTGTAGTCGTTCAATATAACTCTTGGATTATATATATAGATTAAAACAAAATGTCCGATAGCCCATTTTAGGTGTAGATTTTTGCCTTCTAAGCGAATGAGATAGTGTGTATCTTTGTCTGTAAAGCAAAATGAGTGCAGAAGTGCTGAAATCATCGAAATGCATGCAAACAAAATTTAAATGTCAAAATGGCAGTATAAAAATATAATGCAAACTAAGGTTAGGTTAGCTTAGGTTGAAGTGGCTGTCACTTAGACCATAAAAAGGTCCACATGAAGCTATGTATATAATTCTTCCTACTCGTTGAACCAGTTGGAGCTCCTAATAAAGCGTAAGAAACGGAATACGAATGTCCGTGTTTTTTATATCGTTAAGATCGCTGTAGTAGAACTCTCCTAAATGGAGTTTTCGTCTTTGTGAGAGAGCCGGACAGGTACAGAGGAGATGAAGAACAGTTTCCTCCTCTTCCTCGTCAACACAGCTTCTGCAAAAATCATTACATAATACGCCAAGCCGTTTTGCATGCCTGCCTATAAGACAGTCTCCTGTGATGACACCTATTGTGGCACTGATTTGCTTCCTATCGAGGGAGATCAGATGCGTAGAACGTTTTAGATCCACCTTTGGCCAGATCTTTTTTGGCGAGCCGGTTGTCCATCTAAGTTTGGCTCTTTCGATAGCATTGTGAGTTTACAAGTAGCGATTGGGATACCTAAGGAATCCTTATCTGTAAGCATAGGTTGTTCCGTGTTACAGTTACCTGTGATGTCCCTTTGCCCCGGCACCCAACAGAGGTGAATATTGAGAGACGAACGACAGTCTTGGGCTGTTATTGAATTTGTAGAGACTGATTCCAGGCACTTTATAGCCGCTTGACTATCCGAGAAGACACGGATATCTTTAGCAGATATCACGTTTTCTTTCAGCCAAGATAAGACTTCTTTTATCGCCATTATTTCCGCCTGAAAAACGCTCCAGTGATCAGGAAGACGGAAGGAGAGACTTAAGATTTAGTCTGTCGGAGAAGACACCGTCAACAGTTTTCGAACCATCTGTGAAGAAATGGATCGATTCATCATCCAGGAAAGCTTTCTCTTCCCAGAATGATCTAGTGGGAATGGAGACCTGGAAGTTTCTATCAAATTGTAGTTCCGGTGTTTCGTGGAATGTTTTTAATGTTGTTCAAAATAGCGGCATGGCCAGTTGTTTTCCTGGTCCATTGTGAGGTAGCTTTGAGGCGTACGGCTGCAGAAGCTGCCATTTGCCTGCTGAAGATGTCAATGGGTGTCACATGAAACAGGATGTCAAGGGCAGCGGAGGTGGTATAGTACGAAAAGCCCCTTCGATGCACAAGCAAGCTGTTCTTTGGACTTTGTCCAAAGCAGTCCACCAGACAACAACACCGTACGTGAGTGTCGGTCTTATGACAGAGTCGTATAGCCAGTAAGCGATACGAGGATGTAAACCCCATTTGTTGCCTGTAACTTTCTTGCAAGAGAAAAGTGCCAGTGGCTTTTTTAACTCTTTCTTGGATTTTAGGTCTCCAGGTTAACTTTTTGTCAAAAATGAGAGAATTTCAAACTAGTGCCATTTATAGATGGAGGGTCAACGTGTGCAATCTTGTATTTCCTAGAGAAGAGAAGTTCAGTTTTGTGAGGATTTACTCCCAGCCCATATTTGTTTGCCAAATTTATTAGCTTATTAAGAGCGTGTTGTAGGAGTTCTTTTAAAGTGTTTGACTACTTTCCTGACTCAGCAATAGCAACGTCGTCCGCATAGGCAATCACATTGTCATATCAGCAGTTCATTCACCACCAAGTTCCAGAGAAGGGGAGATAGTACGCCGCCTTGTGAGGTTCCTCTACTGACGGATCTTCTGGTAGATTTCTCACCCAGACTAGAGTTGATAATTCGGCTATTAAGCATCAAATTGATCAGCTCGGCATGTCTAGGAATGCAAACATTGTATACTCCTTATGACGAAGCGAATCTTCTATGGAACGCGTTAGCGTTGTAGAGCCGTTTCTACTGATTTACCTTTAGAATAGACATGTTTCGCAGTCAGAAATTTGTGGTCAATGCTTTTGCGTTAATGTATTTCAATTGAGTCGTTCTACAGATTTTAGGAGGAATGATGAAAGACTAATGAGATCTTTCGGAGAGCATTTACCTGCTTTGGGTATGAAAACCACTTTGACTTCCCTCCATAACAATGGGATGTACACCAGATCTAAACAGCTTCTTAGGATTATCATCAGCACTGGCAGGATGAATCTCTTCGCTAGAGGATGGTTCGGCTGATCCAGGTATGAGTTTGTACTGCCACCTTTGTAATATCGTTTTAGTTTATTGCCAACCCGGGCCCTCGTTCGGTATCAACGTATGAAGGGAACTGTATTACCGATTGCTCCTCGTCTGTCCTAGGGTGCACGTCTAGCAGAACGAGGCTGACGAATGTGACTACGGTGGTCGGTCAATGACAGAACATTATTTACTTACGTGCACAAAAAAAAAAGTATCTTTCTCGCTATCAGTCCCCGAAGATCCACTCACAGATCCACTCACGGTAGGCTTAGGTTTTAATGCCCTACTTCTCTCTACCCACCCTTCCTGAGTCCTCAGTTATTTCTGCGATGGATCTCTATAGAAGCCGAACCTGTTTCCGGAATCAAGACATTGAATAATAAGACCTTTACGCTACGGTAAAACGCATCCTGTGCGCATATAAGTTTATTGAAAATTTATCGAATCAAGTATAACTAAATAACAAACGATATCAAAATTTATCAGTATCAGTATCAGAATTTGACCCAGATGGGATCAAAACAAGTTCAAGGATCTTATCATTGATATCTGCAAATTAGCCTGACCAAGAAATGAGAAAAAAAAAAAAAAAAAAAGGCCCAAAAGGGGTCAAAGTTACAGCCCTTGCATCCAGACGGGATTTACACTTTGGGCAACTGCGAGGAGCTTAATACCAAAAAAAATTACAATCTATGCTTAGAGTTAACATTATCACTCTCCATTCGAACAAGTATAAATATTATTATAACAATCTCCTTTTTATTTTTGCGAGAAAAATAAAACAACAAAAGATATACGCCTATGCGTCAATAAAACGTTGAGGTACTAACCCCTCCTGCCCCTGCCAATGCATTGTCAGCTGCCGAAGGAATACCTTCAATCTAAGGAACCTCTCGGGATGATCCCGTTTACCGTTAAAGCTATGCTGTAAGTATTTATACCACTTCAAAATGAAGCAAAAAAAAATTAAAAAAAAGATTCTAGCTCGATTTATAACTTAATTAAGGGAATGTAAATTATCACGTTAAAACAACGCGGTAACACTACTTTAAGTATATAATTTACAAATATAATTATATATTTATTTCTATATATCTACATCTAATTCTCCTGCTTTCTCGGAATTTTATCCACCACATTTCTACTGCTCCGGCCGAGGATGCCCTGGATAAATCGATCTCCTATCCGGATACTCTCGCATTGGGGTTTTAGTATTCATAGTCTTTAATGTCCTTCGACGGGTGCGCAAAGGGATTACAACAAAATGTGTTTAACGTCCTTGGACGGTTCACGATAATATTCACTTTGATGCAGAACATTTTTTTAACGTCCTTAGACGAGATCACAATTATTGGATTCAGGGATCACAATTGGAGTTGCAAAAACAGAAGAAGTTTTTAACGTCCTTGGACGGTTCACAAAATAAAATCACTTAATTGGCGAATACGTTTTTTAATTTCCTTGGACGATTCACAAAATAAAATCACTTAATAGGTGAATAAGCTTTTTAACGTCCTTGGACGAGGATCACTGATACACTCCTTAAGCACCACTTTCGGTGAAAACCACAAACAAAATTCTTAAAAGCATCGCACGACAGTTGATATTAGGCGTTTTTATTTTTTAGTTCAGAGCTGAGATCTGAACGGAGCTCGAGCATTATGAGCGCGCTTTGAAGCGAGCGTGCTCAGATTGTTCTGAGGTATTTATGAAACACACTTGAGCACACAGCTGTCATTTGTTGTAAATATATGTATAAATTGAATATTTATTAATTCAATTAAATTTGTTAAATTGGTTAATTTTCAGTTCCAAAACAACAAGGTTCGTCCGCATTTCAACTATTTTGCTCATCCTGTTTTTTTTCTTTTTCTGTCACATGTGGCTGGAAGTGTGTAATCAGCTTTTCACTCAGGATGCTCAGTCAATTTATTCTGAGCTCGTAGAGCGCGCTCTGATGGTGCTCTGAAGGAAAAAAGAAACACGAATTCTGAGCTCTGATGTATCTGAGCTAAAAAAGAAACACGACATTTTTGTATAACAGTTCAGATTGCGCTCTGAACTAAAAAAGAAAAACGCCTATTATAAACGAAACGTCTATTCTCGTCGAGATGATCCCACACTCCAATTTTCAACCATCCTCATCCGACTCCAAAAGAAAACTCCTCCCTACTGACTCGATCAATCGTACAACAACCAAAATCCCCACGCCAAAATCTCTATCCTCGCCGCTTCATATGTGGTACAGTGTTCTTATATCGTGGGATTTATCCCTTTTTGTGTGAATTTCGATGTGGGAAAAGCCTTCCGTGGGATAAAGGGAAAAAGCACCAATCCGTGGGAATTGTGGTACCATGCATTGCATGCGAAAAGAACAAAAAAAAAAAATACTCCTAGCCATACTGCATGGCAAGACACAAACAATATTTACCGCTGCCCATCGAACATCGTCGCTCAGTGGAAAAGTACTACGATGTGGCATGACATGCTGGATATGGTAAACAAAGTACCGCTGCCCAAGCAAAATTTTTCGCTGCATGGAAAATTACCAGATAACTGCGTGGTATTGTTGCGATCAGCGTTGCCACTAAATTCTTTAGCAAATGTAGTACGTTAGCCAACAAAATGTAGCATTTTCAAAAAAATGTAGTACCTGTTTTTTTTTTTCTATTAACAAACAAAATAAACAATTCCAGAACGCAGTTAAGATATGATGCTGTTTTTATTTGTTATGATTCTAGAACAGTCGGACTATTGTAATTGGAAATGTGTATGGGTAAGAGTTCATGTCTAACAAGCAAAGTCATATTGCAAACAAATGACTTCTGACAAGCGCGACAAAAGGACTTGCCAGACCTATATTCGACCAACGAAAATTGGTTTTCCCATTCCTTGCAATATCTTCGTGTGCGAGCTGAAGATTTGCACTTACTTTAGAGTGATGCCAAGTTTTTAAATCGATTTATTTAATTATAAAAGCAAAAGGGGTAATAAAATTCGAAATGTTGTTCGCAAAAAAGTAAAATGGTTAGACGGATCTTAAGAAATGTAGTACTTTAGGTTTACGATGTAGTATGTAGTACGGCATTAAAAAATCCAGCAAACTACATATGTAGTACAAGTGGTAACGATGGTTGCGATCCTATTGGCTGTGGTAATTTTTGCTTGGATTGATTGTGTAGTGAGGATACAGGGTGTTCAAAAGAAAAATTATATATATATATTTTTATCTTTTCATCTACTCGAACCCTATGCCAACCAGTACAAGTTCTAGGTCTGCTTGGGATATCCTCCCTTGCAACGACGTCGAGTTTCGCACCCGGCGAAACTTCTCCCAGTTTGCTCATAGCAAACTTGCAGAGATCACAAGATCTCTGATCGTCGCAGGCGATAAGTTTCACATGGCCCCGATGCCATCCACCATCGCAAGTGATAGGAGGTGGTCCCGGGTTGTCCCTCATGACGCTCAAGAAGCTGCCTGAAAGCTTCGTCTTGACCACCTTCCTCCGTTCAGAGGAGATCGGGCCATCATCGTCGCTATAATCGATCACAGCGATCACAATTTTGTTTTTAAGGACGTCACTAAACGACTTTCGAGATGTGACGTTGGATGACCTATTGGGGCGACGGTGTTATGCACCTTAGGTCCCCTCCAACGATCTCTGGCGCTTGGACGTAGAGTCCTTGCTGGTCGTTAGTGCATCTTTTTTTAGGAAAGATTCTGCCCATTCCGCTTTGCTGTTTAGCTCAGCGGTCCTGTCAGCCTTCAAGGTTTCTCCGAAGACCTTTAGGATATTGACAGCTTAGCGGCGTTTACAGTACGCCCTTTTTGAGGGAGTGCGATGCCGCCCTGCCCACTGGGAGACGGTTGAGCGATCTTGCAGCCGTCTTTAGATTTAGCTTAACCTGTAGATGGGTTTTGGACAGTCTTTCAACTTGGGTAAGCTAGATTTGTCGTTGACTAAAGAAGTTCGAAAATGACAAGTCATTTGCAATCATTTTCACAATCTTCACCTAGAAGAGACAAATTTGATCAGCAACTTGACAAAGAGTTCGAAAATGTTGAAGAAACTACAGATTGACAGAGACGGATTGAGGAGACGCAAGGGGCAAAAAAAAAAAGCCAACGATTTTAATTCTTACTTGAATTTGCCCTAGAGTTTAATTTACATGGAATTTATATGCAAATCTAAACAAAAAAAAAACACATTAAAATGTGTCGGTGTCATTTTTTGTACGGGCAAAGATTGACAGTTCTTCCCTCAAAAGCTTAAATGTGCTATCTCTGAAGTTTGGTGTGTTTGTTTAGACAGTTTTTGGCTAATTGTCATCTCTCTGTCACTTCGAAAGAATTTCCTATTCACTGCGATGGAAAACACCCAAAAATTCCGGAAACCCGTTGAACCACAGATTTGACAAATACAAATGTCAACCACCCAAGGTACAAAATATTTTGCCGCATACATATTTGCTTTCTTTAAAGAAAAGGAAGAGGTTTTTATTTGTGTTACAATTAATTTAATTCAGCTTTTAAATGAAATTCAATAAATAGCCGGTCGCGAATTCGCATTTAAAATATTTGACAGCTTCTTCCCAAAGAAATTTCTTCGAACAAAACTTGGATGCATTGTTATATAAAGTGGAGCTTTGTTCTCTTTTTGTGGATCAGAAGGAGGAGAAGACCAACTTTAGTCACATGAATAGAGATGTCACGAAAGATAACGAACATTTGTAATAGTGGCTTTGTTCCCGTACTATCGCATCATAGTATTAAATTAGACAGTTGGAACGTCGTATTGACAATTGGCGAACGTCAAAAAGCGTCACAAAATGCCATGCCATGTTGGGCCAATGTCACTATGTCTTCGACACTCCCATATTGTCGCTTGCTTGTCACAACAACACTGACTGACACCTTTTTGGATATATAGAATTGAATGCCGATTCCAAACGGTTGAATTGTGAAAGCTTTTCAAGGCAGATTATACTCCTGGATTTTAGTCAGACCTTCGCTGGCTAGTTCAATATAATTAAGCTTGCAGAAAAGTGCCCAGACATTAGGGATTGACTACATTGCCGATACCTACATGTGGGATAAATTAATTAAATGGATGACGTTACCAACATGGGACTAGATTCAATAACGAATGGACAGTGATTAGAGAGAACAACTTATTCGTAGTGACAGGGACTTGAGCCCACATCAAACCTAAGCATCTTGCTTTGAAAACCCAAAGCTAGTCTTATGTCAAAAGAGAAAACTGAGATTATTCAGTGAATAATGGATATGGGTGTGAATTCGAATGGAGGACAAATGTAATAAGCTTGTTTTGTTATCAAATCACACTTTTCGAACGCGTTTCAAAAAAACGAACCTGTCAACTGCAGTTTATTGTTATCAAAAAAATTTAAATGAAAAATGCTATGGCGGGAGAAAACAAATAAATTCTGAAATTAAAACGCCATTTTAACAATCACAAGTCGTATTTATAGTCGAAGTCATTTGCTGAACCCTAATCCAACAAAAATCTGATATCTGACGAGGAATTTCCTAATTTTCAGATTTACGTGTTGAGCCAAAGTGACTACAAAAATCTGTAAATTCTCAGACACTTCATTACCTAGAAACAGATTTAACACGTTATTTAGAAGGCGTCAACAACGAGAAGAAAATTAATTTGCAAAATTAGTAGTGAATGCGGATGAAAAAGTGGAAGCGAATTATTTGACAGTTATCACTGTCAAAATCCCTTAAATGTAAAGCCAACCTAACGAAATAAAGCCCCCATTCCATTGACCGCTAGTTCAACTAACAGCAAACT
Source organism: Cheilosia variabilis (assembly GCA_951230905.1). Classification (NCBI taxonomy): domain Eukaryota; kingdom Metazoa; phylum Arthropoda; class Insecta; order Diptera; family Syrphidae; genus Cheilosia; species Cheilosia variabilis. Next base: position 3,830,081 of record OX579677.1, on the reverse strand, counting down.
TCATATCGAAAGAATTGACACCAAGCACAAATGGCAAGGTGCCATTTTGTTACATACAGTTTGACGTTAATTTGACGTGCCGCTGTTGATCTAGCGGACAATTTGTAGTATATCCAACAAAGGCCCCCTTAAATACATAAAAGTTATCTAAGTTTCTACAGTAAAATATGTGTAAGCAATAAAAATGAATATAAAAATAAGCAACATTGAAAACAGTCTGTTTCTGTAGTTTATGACGTTAATATACGAAATTGAATTTACTACACAATATCACAATTCACGTATTGCTTCGATCATTTTGTTTTTCTATGCAATGCTACTTTCTATTATGCAGTTACTTCGAAAGAAATTCTTGGTGAGAAAAAGAGAATTATAGTCTTATGTATAGGTAGAGTGTTTTTTGCATATATATATATAAAATAAATAGTGCATAAAATTAACAAAAAAAATAAAAAAAAACCTGCCTGTGTGCTCTGAATTTGATTGGATGCTGGTAATTCATCACCCGTTATTTTATCAAAGTTCTTTTTCGTTATATACATTTTATACGAGTAGTTGCCATTTCGAATACTCTGCTCTTTTAATTGCTCGTACATTGTAGGATGTCCGCTCGCGGGTTCAGGTAGTATCATCTAAAAAGCAAAATTTTTTTTTTTGATGGATAAAAATTTAGTGTGCAAAAAAAAAATAATTGGTCGTTTAAAGATTTATTTTCCACAATTTAAAATATGTCTGTTGAATATCCTAGTGTTGTAGAATATAGACAAAAGTACACCAGAACCAGAGAAGATATAGGAGGAGATAGGCAAAAAGGAGAACTCCTAGTGGATACGTTTCTTTGATGGTATATCTGCTAAACTGTTGAAAGACATTGGTTTGTTAATATTTTCTATGCTACAATAAGCGATAAGCAATATACAAAGCAACAACAATTATACTTATTCCTTGATCCGTCAAAACAAATGGTTTCTCTTCATTCTAACAGAATATATACATAAGAAATACATAGACGTAAAGTAACTTTGAATAATTTAAGACTTAGAATAACATAAACATACATAGAAAGCTACGTCGACACAGTCTGTCAAAGTCAAAGAAATGTCAACCGATGATACTGCGGGTGTCAGCTAACTGACGTATGTCTGGAATAGATTGTCTACGAACGCGTCCTCTGGAATTGTCATGTAGAGAATGTCAACATTTTAAGTTGCTCAACAAAAATTGTTCACTAAGTTAATTTGGGGCACGTTGTTGTTACTAATATCATTCTTTATGCGCACATGCAGGCATTTTTTTGTGTAGGTGCGCTGTGACATCCATTGACAAGGCGAAGTGACAAGTAAGTACATCATCTGCGTTAACAACGAAAATCAACACAAATCTCTAGCGTTTGGGAATAGTTTCCAGTTTCATCTGTCAAATAATAAAATCATTTTTCGTTAATCTTGTTAACAGCGCGGATTTGGAACGGGGACTAGACGTCTATTTGAAGTTCGAAACGTCAACTGAATATTTAGGAAGCATTTCCTTGATTTGGGCGGCCGCCGTCAACGTTCGTTGAAAAAATTGGCGCTGTGAATAATATAGCCCTACGAAAAGAAATTGTGACAGCAATCAGCCGTCACATGTCTAAAATTTGATAAATCACGTGAAAAGGTTCTTTTTTCTGTTGATGTTTATGAAGAGGCTTCTCGACTGATGGCAGTAAAAATTACGTTTTTATGTACAGGGGAACTGTAGTCTGGAAAGACCTAGTCGACTTAAGACGAATAGAGTTTTGAAGTGCTCTGCCAGACTGACTAAACTAAAAACCCGAACGTCTCCAATCTATCCAAGCTTAAAAATGGTGGAAAATTCACGAAGGTGATTTTTCCGAAAATGTAATCTTATTGCAGGAAACAAACATTTAAGAGTGATGTTTGGAGTAAAAGCAGTAAAAGCTAAAACAAGTTAAAAGTTTCTTGCAAGATGGCTTCTTTTTCAAAGTCCAGGGGGTCAATTCTCGTTCTATGAAAGAGTGAATCGAATAAATCGTTTTCACATTCGCTCTCACACATTGCGGTTCACTCGGTACTAAAAAGCGATTCCCGTTCAATAAGTGAAACTATCGTGGTGAATTCAATATCGTACACTGTTTTGTACGACATCAGGTTCTCAATTTTCAAACTCTCACTAAAAGCATTCACTTGCAAATGAGAACGTGAAAAAAAATTATTCATATCAAAATTTTTGAAGTTTGGTTTCACATTTTCATAGAACGAGAATCGAAATTGCGGTGAAAGGGTGAAAACATTTTTTTTTTTTCACTTTTTCACAGAACGAGAATTGACCCCCAGGCAACATGATTGATGAGTGAATTCTGAAATTCTCGGTTCCAACCGCCCGGTTAGGACTGAATGAACAAAAAAAAACGGCAATAAATGGGTGCGTTCATGCTTCTAGCCAGCTTTTACCGGGATGAACTTTTAATTATTGTTAACTTCAGTAATCAACGGTATTTTGTTTGATGTAGTTCAAAGTATTTCCTCTTGCGAGTTTCATTTTTTAAACTGAAGATAAAGCCAGCAGTACCGGCCTTGAAAGGAAAGCGGAAAAACAGTCACAGCCAATTAACCAACCAGCACCTGTCGAGCTGGTTATGAGAATCGGCCAAAATACTGATAGCTAGAACCTGAAATACAACGGACGGGAGCTTAAAACTTTGGAGATAGATAAATGGGACATTTTTAGCCGTGGTTAGGCTCGGAATACCATTCAAATGTGATAGCATGTGAGAGCAGTAATTGTGCCTAAAATTACTAATTTTTCTGTTTTTTTTTTTTTAGAATTAATAAGAGAATTAAATTTAATTGAAAAGAATAACAAAAATGAAATAATCACTCTTATTGCGAAGATCAACTATCAATTAATAATTGAAATTTATCAATAAATTTTATTAAATGGTATTGTGACTGTCACTTGTCAATATTGTTGTTACATTGTGATTTTTAAAAAAAATCGATTGTGAATGAAAAAATCGGTATTGCGAACAACAATTTTCATCGATTTTCTTGTCAGCTGTCAATTTTTCCTTCAATCGTAAATTTGCAGTTGATGAGTTCGTGCTACCTAAAGAAATAACTACAAAATGTGAGTTTCGAATTAAATAAGTGATAAATTTTATCAGGACAGCAGGATCATCCAACTTCTCATCTCAATCAAAATATAGTTCAGATGAAGTCATTTTATATTTTATTTTTAATTTTATTGTACGTTCCTCAAAAAAAAAAACGCATCTGTCAGACGCACATTCCCATTCACAATAATACAATTATTTTGAAGGCATTCACAATAGCATAATATTTTATCAATTCATTTTCGCAAAACCGATTTTTATTTGAATTGATAAACTCCATGAAATGTCAATCGGTTGATAGTTGACCAATGGCACCACTAACGCTTAAGTAAGGCTTCCCGGAAAGTGGAGCTTAACGAATATTGAAAGTTAAAACTACTGGCTGGAGATATCTTTGGCAGATAGTTAACGCGACTGGCCCGTATAGAACCCTAGATCAAGCTTTGCACTATTTCTCCATGGTGTTTTTTGTTTTTTTTGTGAACAATAATTTTAATCCGCCTCTGAACTACTGAAGCTTTGCCAGGCCAGTACTCCCTAATGTTCGTCACAAGTTCTCGAGACCTTACACAGTCGAAAAAGGGTAATTTAGGTTTTTCCGGGGGTTGAACCGAAATGAAAATATTCAATAAATTTTGCAGTTCCGTCATGCAGAGTTTGGCGATTTCCAAACGTCTAGAGGATATTTAAAAAACTGTTACCGAGCATTGGACTCAAGCTGATCAAAATTGGAGCGATCGGGTGTGCCAATGTTAACAAAATAGAGTTGAAATTTGTACGATATCATGTTCCAAATACAAGTGCATAGCTTTAAAAGAAGGAAACATTAAAACAAAAACCTAATTCATATGTCAACTGTCAATCTCTACAAAAAGGGCCCTCGAGATATGTCTTATAGCCCTTTAAAAATTTATATCAGCTATAACACAAAGCTACAACCACCAATGTAACATATTTCTGTAAGAAAGGGTTACAAGTTCAATACCACTCTTACCTGTAGCCGGATTTAACCTAGAACTTGTTGCATTGTGTTATAGGCCGCAAAAACGGAGTAGATATTTTAGAAAAGTGTCGTCCTCGCGTTGCCTTACAGGCTAAAGTAAGTGAGTCTTAAAGTTTGTTTGTCCTGTAACCAAATTTTTTTTTAAAAGAGTGGTGTCTTTGTAGCTGTCAAATTTTTAGTGATGAGCATTAATTGGGTCAGATTTCGACTCGCTGGAGATAACGCTACCCAATCTAAAGAAAGCCTTGTTGTCATACGAACTGTGCATGCCTGGTCTCTGATCATCAGAGATGTATGTTGGTGCCGTTTCACATGGAAATGTCAACTGAAGTTTAGTACGAATTATTATCAGACGTCTTTTTAGGACCGACACACGCTTCCGTACGTCTGTGAGTGCCATTGTTGGAGTGGACAAGAAAAGTGCCGATCGAAACGCAATTCTGAGCCAGAAAATGATACGAAAACAAAAATAAAACAGCTGCTCTGTCAAAATGACAGCATTTAAAGAAATATTTGAAAGCCCTAAAATAAACAACTAAAAATACACTTAGACACTCTATTTAAGCAACGCCCATTGTTCAGCATGCACCTATAAAATAGACTTACGTTCACCTCATCATGCAATTCTTGAACGTTAGGTCAAGGACATGCAACGGTAATTCCCTTCAAATACTTATTTGTTATTTCAATTTCGTTCTATTTCGTTGATTTTTTTATATTTGATTTTGTGTTAATTTTCGTTTGCATTTTCAAGGAAGAAATGGAAAGAGAAAAAATGACACAAAGAATACAATAAAAATATTAAATTTTCAATAAGAACCAATGTGTGTGCGTGTACATGTCTGCTCAAATTATTATTATTGGCCAAAACAAAGCATCAAACGCATCAGCAAAACATAAAAGGACAAAGAAACGATTTGTGATCATGAGTTTTTGCGAAAAAAAGGAAATTGAGAGCGAAACATAAACAAATAAAAAAAAAAAACTCGATGGAAGATGGGAAAAATAATAAAAAAATAAAAAATTAAATAAAAATAAAAACAAAATTATGTGTAAGAGTAAAATGAGAAAACAATCACTCGTCTTTTAATATCGAAACAGTGTTTTGTCCAGAAACGGATCGTTACCAGTGCAATTTCCGTGATTCGACTCATTCTCCTCGACTTGATTGAGAGGCTGCGTTTAAGTCCATCGATATTTTGCTCAAATAGCTAGCGGTTTTCACACGTTTACATATATATATATATATATGTTTTTTTTTTTACATTTTAAGTCGAGTGAATTTGTACATTTTCATTATTATTATTTTAAATTGATCGACACATAAATAAAAAAAAGGAGAAGAGAAGAAAAATATGAAATAAAAAATAATGTAAATAGAAAAAAAAAAAAAACGAAAAATTTAAATTTAAAAACAATTTCAATAACCTAAGCCTTCATTTGTACACAGTTTCGTGTATTGAGCCTCATTCGTCGTATAATGACACAAGTATTAAAACACAAGAAATAAATATTTAAAATTAAATTCTAATTGAAAAGCAATCTATGCAAAATAAATTCAATTAAAGGAAATAAATTCTTTGAATAGAATAGGAGGAAGAAAAAATGTAGGGATATACATATAGGTAGGTTGGGGTGGGCGGGGCGTGGAAATAAAATAGATAAATGACGTTTTCTTTTAAATTTGGAAAATAACTAAAAACTAAGAGAAGAGTGTCGCGAGTGCAAATTAGAGCGAGAACTTACCATTTGGTTGAAGAATGGATGTCTTAATACTTCCTTAACTGTGATCCGATGTGATGGATCGACGACTAGGCATTTTCTAATTAGGTCTTTTGGCTCTTCTGCAAATAGGAAGGAGTTCATACAAATTAGCATAAGGGCTTTGAATTATTTTTGAGAGATTTGAAGATAAATTAAAAAATGGAACAATTATCGTCGCTACTAGCTGACTACGGATCTTTTTACAGATTTATAGCTGGGTCCTAGTTTTTTTCGAGAGAGTTATTTTATAAAAGTTTTATTTAGTTTCAAATTAAGATTTGTTGGACATGATCTGTTTTTCAAAGACCTATAAAAAACTATGTCCTTTGTTTCTAATGTGGTATTCGATTGGGCGCTCTCAGAGCATTTTTTATGTTCGTTTGGTACAAAAGAAGCAATTTTTTCTCAGATTTGCTTCAGATTTACCAATCCAAGTACGTTTGAGTTTGGCAATTAGTGGAGGAGTTTGTTTACATTTTCGTGAAATTTTTCAACTGAAAAGAAACGGTATGCATCCGGTTGATCTATTTTTTGTTAATTATTTATGTACAAAATAAATCTGGGCGAGCATGGGAATGGAAAACGCTTAGAAAAGTGTCGAAGGCTACACATACTTCAATCGCACAAATATCTACACAAAAAAGAGCAAATGAGGTTTTTATGTTCAATTAAACACACAAAATCTGAAATCTGAGAGCGAATCTGAAGAAACCCAATCGAATACCACATAACTAAAGGGACGGGTCGATGTTGGCAGATGGCAGTCTGTGGCGGCCATGTTGTTTTGGTGGCGTCTATCTAGTCTATTTGTCCAAATGATAAAACTTTATTATGAAATTGAGTGTTCTCCAGTGCAAATGTTGCGCGGTTGCCCTTCAAAGTCAGCCAACACCAAAGGAACGCTAGATCAGCCGAGAATATTGCATCCGTAAAAGTGTAGGGGAGAACCCGATGCAGTCAATTTCTCGCCGTGCACAACAATTCGGCCTTACGCACACTTCAATTTAGCATCGGGACTTAAGCCTATAGCCGTGCAAGATCCAACTGACTCAAATGACCCCAGAGGACCCCAATTTCGGCCAGAAAAAAATCAGCTTTAGCGACGAGGCGCATTTTTTGATGAATGACTATGATAACAAATAAAATTGATGTATATGGGACGACATCTAACCCACACAAGAATCACTAGATAGCAATGTATCCACAAAAAGTTAATCTTCGTATTTTACGAAGTCATTTGTTCGTCCTTTTTTAAAATTTACCATAAATGAGGCCATAAATGCTTACCGATTTCTTTTGGCCCAAATTGAACGATGCGGAGGTAGACGACATGTGGTTCTAGCAGGACGGACATATGTGCCACACAGCAGACGCCATGAGGGACATTCTGCATGCACGATTTGAGGGTATGATTATCTCTCGCAGATGTGACTTGAATTGACCACCAAGATCGTGTGATTCCACCCAGCTAGACCTTTTCTTGTGTGGTTTCCTAAAGTCGCAGGTCTATTCCAATAAGACACAATCGACAGATGCCCTTAAAGCAAACATAACCAATGTCAGTAAAAATTGGAACACTCGGATCCGTGCCACCGTGAGAATCCGCGGCGGGCATTTGATTTATTCCATACATAATGGCATACCTAAGGCTTTCACATTACAAAAAAATAAACAAATTAATACCTCACACACAACTTGTTTTATTCTATTTCAACATCGACCTGTCCTTATTGAAAATCCCTTTATAAACACAGTTTGTAGCTCATCAGCATGAGCCTAGGACTTAGCATTTAGTCCCATTAGAAGTAATAGAGTGGCGTCAATTCGCACGATATTGATGGCCAATTGACTGGTCCATTTTGCGGTATGATGCTGTCGTTGAATCAGTTTAATTAAGCACCAATCTGGTGGAATCACATTTCGTCCGTATAAGCAGCCTTGCGTTATTAGATGTTAAGCTGAAAAAACGCTTAGTAAAAAAATTCAGAGTTGCTTCGAATGAAATTAAAGATTTCTAAGCACTTCCTACGCAGTTACTCCCAAGTCAGTGGAACTTTTTGTTGCTTTACTGATAAAATTGTTCATTAAAATGGACACACAGTCCATTTTATCAAAGACGCATTTAAAATGCAACATTTCCTTCCGACTCTATAGCTCTACTACCTGAAATGTTTTTACAATAAAGAGGGACAAGGCAGTGGAGAAAGAAGTGGAAGGGGACCTCAATAAACTTGTGAGCTGCTGAAGACAGTCAAAGACTGAGATAACTGGAGAGAGGCATTTGATTGAGGCCCAGGTACGTAAGAAAAGACGAAAATCTTGGTGGTGCATAGTGAAACGTCATGGTTATCCTCAAGACTGCCAATTCAAATCCCATTGTAATATCAAGCCATCAAAGATGCGAAGAAATTATTTCTTTCAATCAAAATGTGTGTAACATCTTGAAGAGGTGAAAAGAAAACTTAGTTGTATTAAATGCATAGGTACACGAGGACACAACTCACTTCATCTGTCAATGCCCAAGTTTTGGCACTTGGATGTTACTACTTCCTTGACATACAGGAACTTTATGATGTCTTACTATCTAGTCCTTGCAGTTTCATAAATACACCAGGATAACCACGAGAGGGAACAAATCTACCGCCAACAACCCCCGAACAAGGGCATCACAATGGGTGCACATGGACCTAAGGACCATGGACCATGGACAATCAAGCTTACCTAACCTAACCTAATGCACAGAAAACATAGCTCACAGCCTTTACAAAGAAAATTTAATCGATTGTACCACAAATCAAAATACTATTTCAACTAGCACTCGTGAAGAGCAATCTCTCGTACCACTTTCTGACTGAAGCTACATTTAAGTGGAAAAGCGCCAGGGACTGTGTTATCTCCAGAAAGATCTGGTGTACACAAAATAAACACTCCGACATCAGAATCGCAGCTCAAATAGAACCCACGCTTATAACATACAGTACAGAACCCTCAGTTAAAGTTGCAAAAATCCAAATGAAAATGAAAATTTGGCTGAATTCCAAAACGCTGTACTTCTGCATTACTGCTTAATCAAGCGTTCCAAAACGCAAACGGATTGCTATGATGCAATGTATTCTTTTCTAAAACGCATTGTGAACGCATCAACTGCGCAAAAAAAATAAACAGGGGGCAGACTCCGTATATCAACGATCGTATAAACGATATCGTTTTTGCAACTTTGATCACCAAAATAAGCCATTCCTGCTCGAATTTTTTTGACAAACGTCAGATTTCATTATATTTGTGGAAAATGAACTGAATAACGCTCTCAAACTTGTAATTTTAGTACATAGCTGCTAGTTTTGGATGTCTATCGTTTCGACGATTATCGACTGAAAAGTTACGAAATGAGTGCCCAGAGCATCGGTAATGATTATGATGCAAATGACATTTGACATTTCAGTTTGAACCGCCAAATAAAATTGATTGATGGCCTGAGTCACAAGTAAAATAATATATTTTGCAACAATTTGTCAATTTTACTTTGGTTTGCAGTAACAGATGCGTAACAAATGCAAAGCAGCACAGAAGCATTCATAACCTGGCATCAGAAAAGCAGTGTGCATTCACAATGCGCATTTTTTTGACGTTTTGGAATTCAACCTTTGTTTTACTTTTAGCCAAGGCAAGCCGGATGGGCCGGCATACAATTTGATAGCACAAATAAAATGAACACACTCGCCGGAATTTTTGAAGTTTCGCGACATTTGTCAATACGATTTTCTATGTAACAATACTAGCGCACCAAATCGTGACCACTCCGTAAAAATATAGCTTGTAGGCTAAGTAACGGGAAATCGGCCGAAGTTGGTGGTCTCAGTATTGTCTCTGATCTTTCCAGCCAAGTGGGTCAAATCTGCAGTGTGGTTTGTATGTGCGAGCAGAGTCGAAAGTGATTATGTTGGGACAATTTCAATGAACAGAACCCTTTTCCTTTCCCCAATGGGCATCACAACGGCTCAGTATTGTCCTAAGTGTGACACTGAGTACTCCAGCAATGTAGCGTAACTAAAACTGGACGGGTGAGTTCCCTTCTAGAGAAAAATAGACGTTTAGAATCTCAATGGCTTTCTGACTCTTGGAAAACTGCGATAAATGTCCATTCTCTTTTCGCGATACATGCTAATAATCATTTTTAGTGCCCAGGGGCAGATTCCGTACAACAATAATCGTTTTTGAAGCTTTGATGACCATAAGAAGTTATATTCTGCCCGAATTTGTTTGACTATCGTCAGCTTTCATTACATTTGTGGAAATTGAATTGGATTAAGGTCCAAACTCGTAATTTGGGCATTGGTTGCTACTTTTAGAGGTCTATCGTTTCGACGATAATCGTCTGAAAAATTACGGAATGAGTACCGAGGCTACATTTTTCGAACTCACAATAAGAAGGTGAGGGTTAAAAATGATTATTGGTAAGGCCCTTTGCCTACGGCTACATGATCATTGGAACGGCTATCATTCCCATTAATGTGGGGCGTACACATAAAAACAAAGCGCAGGGACATTTTTATGTATCATGATCATTTCTACGACGGCAAAGTCGAACTGGAGGGCAGTGGTCCCTACGCTCGTACTCAACGTAAATCCCAAATGAAGATTTCTATCGAAAGCACATTGTTTCGGAAACGGAGCCGCATGCCCATGGGCGAGTTATTTTTCTGTGCAATCTACCTTTCTCTCCTCTATCTACATACCCCGCTGGGCATGACGTTCATGGAAATGACTATCAAGCCGCTCTTAGTGTAGATAAATAGAGAATAAATCTTTGCAAAAATTGCGCCTCAAAGTTGCTCTGTTAGAAACCGCACCGAACAGGGTTATCCGCTTACAAAAATTTTGTTTAAATTGTTTTTTGTGATTCCACTTACCTGATATGTCCACCCATTCGGGCGATGTAAAACTATATTTTCCCTCCATTATATTGCGCAGCATAACCATCTGTTTCCTATGCCAAAATGGCGGGCATCCTACCAGCAGGGTAAACATTATGACACCACATGCCCAACTGCAAATAAAGTGAAATCAGTGAGTAAGTAGTCCGAGAAGTAAGTAACTGCGACGTACATATCAACTTCTTGCGAATAGCCAGGCGATCCTTCAAACATGTTGCACCGCAATGTCTCAGGAGCTAGGTATCCCGGAGTGCCGCACAGATCTGCAATCAAAAACAAAAACTCTTACTATCGACTCATTTGCAATAGATTTCCATGTTTTTTGTTACCATATAACTTTTCTCCGTCTTTTAGTTGCCGCGCGAACCCGAAATCTGTGATCTTCACATTGTGATTCTCGTCCAGCAGAATATTCTCGGGCTTCAAGTCTCGATGGACTATATTTTTGGCATGAATGTATTCGACACCTTCGAAAATTTGTCTGCAAAAAAAGAACAGAAAAGTTAGGACAATTTTTTTAGTACAGGAGCTCGGACTTACCTCATGATGGTTCTAGTCTTTTTTTCTGATAACGTTACAACTGTTGTTAAGTAATCGAAAAGCTCGCCCTTGGGACAGAGCTCAAATACTAAAAATACGAATGCGTCTGATTCGAAAACATCCTGCAAATCAACTGAAAGGATAACCAAAGAGTGCGCGTTAGTGAATTGCTGACAGAGGCTGATGCTTTTCTTTACTTACTTATGTATGAGTGACCCATCACTTGTCTTAATATCGATATTTCTTGTCGTGTTGCTTCTAGCATATGTAGGGGATTGGTTTCACCTGCTTCTGTGGCACCTCCCAAATCAATGATTTTTGCTGCAAACTCCTTGCCGGTTTCCTTCTCAATGCACCGTCGAACTGTCGAACTGATACCTCTGCAAAGAAGGAGAACAAGAAATGTAATGAATGAAAATAAATGAGAAGTAGTAAGAGGCATACTTAATCGAATAAGATTTGGAAGATCGAGATGGAAAATACTGATATGGGAGCTGACTTTGGGGTTAAGTTTGGCTCTGCTCGGGAATGTAAATAAATAAATCTGAGGTGTAAATGGACCTATGTGGAAGTGAGTGGTACACAAAGTTCGATTAGGACTACGATTGGGTTTCTCCTGGCACGGGTTTCACACTACGAACAGTCGGAAATAGTGGACTTGTACAAGACAGCATAACCCGAAGATCTGGTACTCAAATTGTGATGGTCCGAAGTCCACTTTAATGGGTTGCTTTTGTTTCGAAGGGCAGTTGGTTCAGGCTAAAAACAACTTATTGAATGCCTTCATTTTTCCTTCAAGTTGGCGGTCTGTTCATTAGCAGTTTGTGGCACTGGTACTGGGGACAGAAAACTCACAATTGCTCCTTGTTTATGCGGTTCGCTATCACTTTTGACGAACAATTAACAAGCTGATTTGCTGCCTTCTACTGGCCTTCACATTCAAGGGGTCTCTTGCTCGTATAGAACGGAACAAATCTTGTGAAGGAGAAGAAAAGTGCAGAAAACAGATAAAGATGTATAACAAAAAAAAACTTATTGTGGTTCTGTTAACCGCTCAACAACACTTGAACGTTTACTTGACGGAAGTGGTAAATTGAAGAAGGGGTGCAACCTTTCAACAGCTCGTCACATTCCAAGACCTTTGGTGTGCTGGTGGTATTATTGGCCGTTTGGCAGGGAAGATACTGGGCTTTGCCTTGCTAAGGATAGATAAACGAAAATATTTAAAATCTCTCATTGTAGCTAACCCAGTGATAAAGAGGATCGAGGTAGAGCCCGTATGCATTGACTAAAAAACCGCTAAAGATCTGGCAGACGGGTAAAGCTGTGGACACTTCTTGGTGACGAGGTTAAGGCGCATTTTCTTTCCACAAGCGGACGATTGCCTGTACGGGATAGGAAATAATATGTATACGAAAACGGAAATGACGAAAATGACTATTAAAAAGCGGCAAACGAGTGCAATGGAACCCGTTGAAGAACAGTTCGTCAACCTCGAGCTGGAAGCCTCAAAACAAAAATATGTAGTAGGTCTCTTCCTTTTCTCTGCTCAAACGAATGGTGGATGGAAGATGATCATAGCGTCCGATATGGACATGTGGAGCAAGAGTCACGGCAGCAGTTGCACAAGATTTGGAGAGATCTTCGGCAAATTGCCAGAAATCACTCTCGATATAGCATTGACGTATTAGAGACGAATCAGGCCATGAGTAAAGTAAGTAGTCAGTTAGTAGCACGTGATAAAATTGAAACTTTCCTGCGTAGATTGTTATTGAACTACTTGCACTACGAGCCGAGGTGATAAACAACTTAAAAATATTTGCACACTAACAACACCGAAGGTGTTAGATGTACACACACATGGTAATGAAAGTGATTCAACAAGTTAAGCCCTTCGAAGAATTGTTGCCGTGACTTCCTGTCACTTGCTTGGAATTTTCATTATCAAGTGCAAGTCTGCAGCACCTATATTGATAGAGATTACTCCACGATAATTCCACTATCTATCCACACAATCATCCCAGCTACAAGTGGACGCTGTAAAGCGCCTTAAAAGCCCTACAATTTATGTCGGGTTGTGTAATGTTTTGCTGATTTCCAACTGTCGAGTGCAATAAATTTCAAAATTAAATCCTACTGCGCTTGACCTTGATGCGAACTTGAACAACAATGAACTACTTAAGCACGGCTGATTAACAAAATGCAAACATCACAACGTCCTATACGCGTTACGCAACAGTTTGACTTTCTGCACTTTATCTATATACAATGCAAGCCCACGTATCTAATGAGTGCAACAATAGTAGGTACGATAACAACACAAGATGCATTTGGAGAAAAATCCATGCACACACACGAGTGAATCAGGAAAGATTCTCCATCCAAAGAGGTGCTATCGCAGTAATTGCTTGACAAAATATTTGCACCTCTATAGATGTTGAGATGTCTAGCTGTCCATGCAAGTGTAGAGTGACCACTCTCGCCGACGCTATTTTGTCTGTTTTATCATATTTGAGGTGTTTAATTTTTGAAAATAAAGAAATAAACTTTAGACTCGCCTGCCAGAGATCATTTAACTCGGCAATACTAATACATAATAAAAAAAGCAGACCCCATTTCAGGAGGATTTTTTATGTAGCCAATTATAAAGTGACACTCTGTGGGATTATAAATTAAAAATAAAAATAAGACGTCATTTTTGAAACATTTCCACAAATGTTTCCCCCCTCGTACCTTTAAAATACAAATAAAAAATCTTTTTTGCTTTTGATTCTAAATGACAAATGGGAACAATGGAATAATAAACATATTTGACAACCGATTTCTTGACGCGTGCGAGGTTTGTCCGCTAGCTGTGCTGTAAGCAGCTGCTTTTGTTTGTCTAACTCATTAAGTCATTAGTTCGATTTTCTTAACCTACGCGCAAGCATGGATAAAGGTTTTAATTTTTGCCTGTTCTCTTTGCTTGTTAGTCAGAAGAGAAAACAAAAGCATGTCGTTGCCTTCTGCTAAAGAGTCCATTACAATTGCAAGTACTTTTAGGTTTTCTTTTACCTTCCGTCACAATAGAAGAAATAACTGCTTCAACAAATTTGATCCCGCATACCGAAGATTCTACCGAATATTGTCAAATGTCAAATGTTATAGCAAACCTTACAAAGAATCATGCGAATGTCGTAATCTAGCAGTTATTGCTAATAAAGGCGTAAGAATGGAATCGCAAATCAGACGCGTAAACTGTCATGGAAGTTCTACCCATAATTTTATATATGTAAAACAGAAGAAATCACTTGAAAACGTTTCCATTACATATCTGTCATATGGGAGTGGTTTAACCAACTTTACATCAATAAATTAAGCAAATTAAAAAAATTCTTGTCCGTTAACTACTTCTGGGAGCCATTTTCTTCTGTAGGAAAGCGAAATTCTGAAATTGTATTCGCTATAAAAATATGAAAATGCAGAACTTTTACATAATTCCTACGACGTTAACAAGATGGCCGACCAAAATGCCAGTGTGACGTGTTTTTTCCTTTGCGTAACGATATTTACAATAATAGATCTGTTCTAGTACTTTTCTGCGAAAATTTAATAAATATCATATTTGGTGAAATACCAGCAAAATTATGGCAGCAGGTTGAGTAACAGTTTCACGAAATTTTTAATTTCTAAAGTGAAAACACTTGGAAAGTCAGTTCAATTTCTTGCATTTGACAGATCTACAAAAATTTCACCGACAGAAAATCCTTAGTTAAAAATTCCCAAGATTTTTATTTTCGCTTAGTTTATTGTTTTTGTTGAAAATTTTGCGTAGAGGAAGATTGAGTAAAATTTATCGTGTACGTTAATAGACTGGGGACGTTCAATGATCTAGTTTTGAAAGCCTGACAGCTGGCTGATTTGATTTGTTTCAGTTTTGATTGGCCTAGATCGGCCACATGAACAGCTTTTTCAGTTGACGTTTATTGATGGGTGGCGACGAATATAGTCAAGAAGACAGTTCGAATGAAAAGGTGTGGAAAATGTTCAAAAGTGCGCTTTTTTATTGTTTGCAGAATTTTGTAAAGCACATGCGGAGAGAACATCTTTTTTTTTTCTAATTTAAGCTCCTCTTTTCTTAATTTTTATTTGTAGCCTTTTATTTCCTCCTGGGAGGAATATAAAAAAATGTCGTGGGTATTTTTTAAAAATACGATTTATTTAATTTTTATCATAGAAATACGAAAGTAAACGAAAGAAGCGACACTGCTATTGATATTTTTTAGGAAGACTGAGGAAAAGTCTTTGTTCACTAAACAATCAATCGCAGCGTAACAGTAATTACAACGAACCTCCTAGGAAAATGGTCTTAGAGTATTCGAAGGAATAGAGGCGATTGTCGAAGGAATTTTGATTAAACTTCATTTCGGCTGTCCCCATATACTGCCGAAATGAAGTATAAAAAGAAAACAAATGAAATTATAATAAATAAATAAATAAATTTGTGACTGCTTCATATTTTTTTTAAATTAAATTTTGCAATTTTTTTTCAATAGATTGTTTTTTTTTTTTGTTAAAATTTGTTGGCAATATTTAGGCCGATTTTATTCACTCGAAGTTGAACACAACTTGAGAATTTGCTTTTATTCACTCAAAGTTGACTCCCTCAACTTTGGATTTTCAGGAGTTGATAAAACCGAAAGTTGGTCAACTTTGAATTCGCTCAACTCCCCGAAATAGTAGTAGTTAGGAGCAAAGTTGGGATTTTATGTTTAGACTGATTTTTTTGGGGTTTTTGACTGTTAGCTCTTCAAATAAAGTGACGAAAGTAATTATTATTAATTAAAATTTCAAATAAAATATTGTTTATTGTGAAGAGGATAGAGAGGAGGAGAATTTGGCCTGTGAGAGACGGTAATAAAATATAATACCACGGAGACGGACTTGAAAAATGGGACGACCATGGCTTTATCTATCGTTTCCGTCTCCCACAGTGGACGACTCCATCTTATGATTAATTCGTTGACGTGCGTCTAGAGAAGGTATCGTGCATGTGCATCGCGAAGAGCTGGAATTTATTGTATATTTATTAAGTTCGCGAGTTTCTTGTTCGATAGATCATGTAAATTAAACCAGTAACATAGTTGCGCTGGGAACTGCTGCAAACAACACATAACTTTTTCGCGAAAGCAAAATTCACTCGAACCAATTTAATTTTTATATGCATATCTACTCTTTAAAGCGAAAACCATAGACAAAGAATAAAATATAATCAAAGTATGCTTTGCCCGTAACGAAAATGAGAGGCGAAATTCAAATCCAAAGTTGAAACTGACATATTTTGTGTCATCTGCCACAAATATCCCAGGGATATTTCTGAAACAGCAAGTCAGCCAACTTTTGAATTTCAACTGAGGAGTTGAGAACTAAGGTAGTGAATACAGCGTTACCACTTAAAAAAAAATAAGTCGAAGTAGATTTGACCCAAAAAGTGAAGTGGATTCAAGAAGAGGGAAGTAGATTCCCAAGTCATAGCTTTAATTATATTTTTAATTCCATATGAGTTGCATTTATAAAACATGTCCAAAAAAAAGTCTTAAGATCTACAAAATATTGATTAGGTACTTCAAAATATCTTTTCACTGCGTTTGTAATAATTCTTTCACGTATTTTTGGCTAAACGTTTGGGATCAGACAGGAACCAAAACCAAACCAAAGGTATCACCTCTTTGACAACAAATTTAAAGGAAACAATAATAAACGTCAAAAAATTTTAATAAATTTTGTGTTTAAAGTGAAGTTTGTTGCAATTTATTCTTTTGAAATGTGAATTGAAAGAGTATAAAAAAATTATTTGAAATATTTTTTTTGGAAGTAGATTTAAGGTTTTTTCTAATTAAAATTGAAGCGGATTAAATAAGCGATTTCTAAAGTGAAGTAGATATAAAGAATTTAACAATAGTGCGAAGTAGGGATCAGATTTGAATTTATTTTCCAAAATTGAAGTGAATCTACTTCAATTGAAGTAAAGTGGTATCGCTGAGTGAATAAATGCAATTTTCAACTTGCCGCTCAACTCTCTCTTTCATCGGGAAGTTGAACAATAGTGGATAAAACGGCCCTATTTTTTCATGTTTATTTTTAATGAAAAAAAAAAGTTTTTAGTAGACGAAGAGGAGAGTATGTATAATAGATTTCGTGAGAAATCATCAAATAATGTATAATGACCGTCACCCAATATTTTGCGACAGCGACATGTTTTTATGGGTCTGTTTCTGTTTCAGTTTTGTGTAGCTGAGCGAGCAACGTAAACAGAACCAGAATTTACTACAGAACGAAAAAACTTTCGGTTCTGTTTCAGTTTCTGTTCTTTGTCACTGTTAAGGCACAACTTATGCAGAATTTTATTGCTTTGAATTTGAAAATCTGAATTTTGTATAGGAGAATTTCGTGTGAGAAGACAGAATTTTGCAAAGCAGAATTTCGACCGGATCCCAGTTCGAATATGTGGTTGACATAAAATAAAAGTGACTTTTTCGATCAATCTAAGTTTTAGCGTTTAAGGTACATTTATTCCAGACCAAATTAATCGAATTAAAAGATAAATACATTTTTTAATGTGTACATCGATGTTCGCATATTGAAAAACGTCAAATATTTGACGTTAAGTAACATAATCCAATAGGTGGCGGTATCTTGCACGATTTATGCGTATTTAAAGTAATTTGGAAAAGCTTTACAATTTGTTTTTATAAAAAAAGACACAAATGGAACTAAAATAAAAAAAGTTCGTTCATGACATTCTCTGAATATGGCCCCCTCGCCTTTCTTTTTTTTTTGACAAAGCGCACACCCTGTCAGTCCAATTTTAAAACATAAAACATTTGGGAGCCTAATCTCGCCAACCTCAACCTGCCGTCACTAGATCAGATTCATTTACATTACTGAAAAGAATACAGGATGAAGTCCTGCTCACCTTTCTCTTGCAGGCTTAACCCTCTCAAAAGAGCAATAACAACAAACGTCAATAAGTACCCACTGAACATACTTATTCTCGGAGCCAGTGACAGCGAAATTTGCAGAATATAAACAAGATATAATTTGCAAGCAGAACGAAAACTCATTCTAGTACACAAAATTCGCCCACTCCCTTTACTACAATATTTTCAGCTTCGCAATCAAAAGCAATTTAAAAAGGAAATTTTGCACTCGTGAATAGTGCATCAGATTCTTAGTGGAATTGCTCTGACATATTTAAGTGTGGGGTTTATGAATAGCCCATCAACATATTTGCCGCAAACCAGCTCGAGCCAAACAATTTTCTCGATGACTTTTAAATGCTGGCTGCTTCTGTCTTAAGTAATGTTTTTATTTGTCTTATCTAAGCATTTGAATTGATCTACTTGTGGTTTATGTTTCTTATTCTATTTAATTTGTAGACTGCAGTGATGGACATTGGTCGGTTGGATCAAGAAAAGTCCATAAATACAAAACATGTGCTGGTGTTTGAAGTAAATCGTTAGAGTGACGTCTGTCATTCTGAATTTTAATCATGGGTGTCTGTTGTTGAGGGAAGACTACATGGCAAGTGGTAAATGTCCATTTTTGACAGTTCTCGTTGTCGGAATAAGATCAGCATTTCCTTGGACTTTATGTTATATGATTTAGATCGAAAGTAGACACGAATGTTAAGAAAATGTTGTTCTCACAAATTTGTAAAATTTAACAAGTGAAACATTCGCAATCTAAAAAGTTTCAAAGCCCAACGTTTTGGTTTTTATAACCTTCGTAGTTATAGGCTTAGAACAGTCCAGTTCGTTTGTTTTTCTACTGATTGATAGGAGAAAATCTACGTCATAGCTATAACGTTGCACAGTAGGAGCCTTAGAAGAGACCCTACTGTAAGATATGCGCTCAGTGTGGTCGTGCTTCACAAGAAAAACGTCTCGGGCTGAAATTCCGAACTATACAATGAAACGAAAAAGTGACAGAAAACGAGCAAACGTGACGCACGTGCCTCTGCTGATTTCTTGAGAATCTATTGGGAATATCATTTAGTTACGGAGCCTTTCTATAGCGTATCTATTTATATCAAAAATGCTCTCGTGAATACTTTGGCTAACAAGCTCCCTACTTCCTTGACGAAGCAATAGGGTCTCAACTATTTTTGTCGTAAACCGTAGCTACACAGTTTGAAGAATGTAGATCATTGACGTATTAAAACGTGACAGAAAGGGAGACCCAACACTTCTCCTTTCGGTGTGAATCTTTACTGTTCAATATCGGAGACAACCACCTTCTCTAATTTGCTAATTTGCAAATCGCCTTTGTCATCTCGTGTAACCCTTGTATGCAGCTAATGCGAAGGTTTTCAATCGCCTTCAAAGCGACTGTGAAATCGCAGCCAAAAAATATCTGTGTAGAATTCCATCAGCTTTCCAATATAACAAATTATGCACCCAAAAAGTCAACGCAACAGCAAAGCTTAAACGTCAAAAAAATCTCAGAAGCATTATACTGCATTTACACCATCACGCACGCACATTTTTGCACGAGACGGGACAGAGAGGTCCGTTTTCCGGCAGTCAATGCTTATAAAGGATTAAGAATGGGATCACAAATCAGTCATGCTGCCCATAATTTAAGATACGTAAAACGGAAATAAACACAAGTTCGACACGTTAGTTCCGGCGACCAACATTTCTGTAATCACTTGAGAAGATTTCTCTTTCAGTTGTAAGTTTCAGTAAATAAAAACCAAAAATTCATCAATCAGTTATACGATATAAATAAATAATGGTGCGTTCATCTCTTCCGGAAGACATTTTGTTTTAAAAGAAAGAGAAATTTCGTAAGACATTGCTATAAAAATATCAACATGCATAGATTTCCCACAATTCCTACCACGTAAACAAGATGGCCGACCAAAAAACGTGTCACTTAGGTAATGCCGTCCCTTTTGAGTCACACGGCTGTTTAGTACTAAGCATAAATTGATCTTCCGTGCAAGGAATATTGGATCGTGTAAATGCGGCATTAAATGTTCGGACATCTACCTAAAAATCTACTACAAAAAAATTAAAGAACATTTTTTGTTCATGATGTGTCATGCATACTACTTGAACTTGAACAAGAAAACGAATTCAGGTAGCAAGATAAGAAATTTAAAGCGAAAATGTCATGTTCCTGTCTATTGCAGGAATCCCATAACTGCAGACAAATTAAACGATTGCAAGTTTTCAGCAACAACTGAATTTTGCAGTAAAATGTGAATAAAAATCAACTGGCTTTATTGTTTTTCTGGTTTGGATATTTACTGTCATCATTTGTACGAATCACCAGTGACATTTGATATTGTTTCTTATTTTCGCCACCCTTAACCAAAAGAGCTAGCACTCACATTTGATATGAAGTTGGTTGCTTATATCAATGATACAGATATTCTCCATTTGTACATATTTTTTAATAAATATAATTTTGAAAAGCCAATAAACACGACTGAAATGTCGAAGAAAAACAGATTGGAGAAACACTGACAGAAGGATAGTTTCTTTCGCTAAAACGACTATATGCAACATGTTGCATGACTACCCGATCCAAATTGACACTACAGCAATTACGCACGTCTATTTATAGTCTCAATATTACTGAATTTCATTCTGAATTTCTACTTAATTACCTCATGGGCTAAAAAAAAAATCACAATACCACTGAAAATCTAAATCTCTTCAATTTCAACAAGCGTACCAATTAAAGAAATAAACGTCTCATCTGACAATTAATGCGATTCTGTTTAGTTTGCGCACAATCTGTTAGCTGCGTCAAAAACAAAAAGTCACGTTAAGTCAAATTAAGTGCATTACCAATCAACATGGCAAAGTTTCCTCATCTAATTCAGTCACACGCCGCACCGCACTAATGATTCAATTGAGTTTCACAACTGGAATTGTCATGCCACTGATTGTGCATTATTCGAGACGAGCAGTATTGACAGTGGAGTCACACCCACGACAAGACGAAAATAAAATCTATGCAGTGTTAATTTTGCCAATAATCTACGTCGGTGTCATTTTAGCATTTTTGATTTCGGTATTTATAGGTCAAGGTCTTTTCAGATCGTTCTTTCCTCGTGAGCACGTCAATTTACAATTTACTGTTGTTTGTCAATTGTGTACATTGTATGTATGTGTGCGCGCTCTTACTTACAGCGCAAGAGAGAAGTGGGCCAATCACACTCTAATGGGTGTTGATTGTTTACATAGGAAATGGACACGAGTCTTACATGCTCGTTCTATGGATCTTAATAACTTTTGTTGACTTTCGCTTTCACAAAAAGTAACACTACTTAGCTGTATGTATGCATGAAATGTAGGAAGGGAATTTGACGGTTGACAAGTTCTCACAAATTGCGCTCTGGGAACATTTAATTTAAATATTTATCTAGCGCTCAAGTGATTTGACTAAAATACTAGTTTTAGGCGTGTGCGTTGTGCGTGTTCCTGGGAAAAACTCGAATCAAGTAAATATTGAACGATTCTTTTTATTAAGTTGTAGTCAACATGATTGTGTCGATAATTTTGGCATCTAGTTTCACACGAATAGTTTTGGTTGACAAGCGACTGCTGTCAAAAATGTTTGAGGGAAATGCGCTTCTCCTTTTATTACGCGTATCTTTTTTGGTTTAAAGCAAAGCATGAACTGCCAAAAAAAAGTTTGTGTGTTCGTTTTTAGCTCTGACATATGTATTGATCTGAATTGGTGTTTCGCACTTTGTTAGATTAAAACAAATTGACAGGAGTAGATAGCCTAGAGTAAAAATCTGAGCAAAAAATGCATATTTTGACAGCTAACCGTATGATTGCGAATCAGGAACGCGAATGCTGAGAAGAGCGGATTGTAAATAAAATTGAACTCGTAATTGATCGACGAAAAGTGTAGCAAACAAATCTAAATATGGAGTATTTTCATATTAATATGACAGACAGCTAGTTCTCAAATGTCATTCATAAATAAATGAGATCGCTCTGCGCCCGTTTGATGTGCAAGTATAATTCAAGTAAATTTGTAATAAAAATTGAAAAGACATAGTACAGTGCATTTAAGTGGCTTGGAAAAAAGCCAATCCAACTGTGGAAATTGTTTGTCATCTCCAAAATGTCATCTGTCACTTTAAAAGAGTAATAAACTTTAAACTGACTTTAATATTGAATAACACGTTTCTGACTGAGTTACATTTACCTGAGCAGCACAAATCAATAGGTTCGTTCGGGTACATTTTTGCAAACGCAAATTTATTAAAAATTTGCTGAGAAACTGTGCGAATGCGACCACGTACTGAGAAAATTGAAAAATAAAGTGCACGACTGGGTCGAACGTAACTTTTTCGTTCATCAACATTTTGGCTGCAAATAGCGAGTTGCCTGATTGTATAAACTTCAAGCTCTTGGATTTATTTTTAGGGTGCATATTCAATATGATTGAAAAAAAAAGGTTGGTAATATTAGCTAAAAGGAAGTTCTGCGTAGCTGCTATTGTATACTTTCATTGGAAGTGGGCCATTGTTATTATTTCAAAAATATACCGTAGAAATGTGAACACAGATCGAGATTTGGGTACTCATTTTTGAGAAATATTTAATTTCTTGAGAAAAACTAAGTACGAGATCATATTTAGAATACTAATTTTATCTTTAATATGTATTTTGGTCAAAATCGTTAGAGCGCTTTTTGCAAATTTGGCAGAAAAAACATTTACAAATATTGAAATGTTTAGTTTAAAAAATAGTATTGCTTAACTATTAAGCTGAAAACCAAGTACAAGTTAATGTTTGGGACGCAAGCATTACTTGGTTTTAAAAGTTTTATCGAAATCGAAAATGGGGTTTTCGAGATATGAGGTGTTTTTAAAATTAGCGTTTTCGGTGACTCGAATTGAAAATTAAGGACGCAATAAATTTGGAAACATCAGTTTTACTCTAAGTCTGCATTTTGGTCAAAACCATTATTGCTGTTTTTAGGTAAACAAAAGAAAACTGAATTTAAAAAAAATGGCTTTTTTCAAAAATCAATTTTACATAACACATAGAAAAACTGAGTTTGCCATTAAGTTAGAAATGACCATATTACCTTAGAAATGAATTTTTGTTACAATCGTATGGACCGTTTTCAAGATATTTCCAAATTTCATAAGTACCGTTATTCATTTTTTTTAGCGAAAAACTGAGCATGCAGTTATGTTAACCTCACCTAATTAAGCTTAAATATCAATTTTGGTTAAAATCGTTAGAGCCGTTTTCGAACAAATCAAACTGCTATGAACATTTACTTTTTACCATTAATATTGAGGTAATCATGCAAAAAAACGGCCCCAAACTGTAAGCCCCCAAACTCCAAATCCGAAGTTTGAACGAAATCCGGTCAGCCGTTTAGGCTGTAGGCCTCGGGACATACAGACAGACAGACAGACAGACGGACGGATAGGATTTTGGGACCCACTTTTTTGAGATCATCTATCATCGTAATGTCAGAATTGAATAACATCTCGAGTTCGAAATTTTGTACGAATACAATATCTTTCTCTTACTACGTAATGGAGAAAGTTAAAAATAGAGAGAAATCCATTTCCCCTCTTTTCATTTTTTCGTCATTTTCTACTCGCCGAATTTCTACTTACTGAAAAATGAGAAATTAAAACTGACAACTAAGTGACAGCTCAAAAGTTTGACAAGTAAAACTCTATTTATTTTCGTCTTCAACGATGAGGAAGATGTTGTAATCGAATATTCTCCTAGAACATATCAGCGCCTTCAAAATGGTAAGTTTAATAAGTATTTAGCTTACAAAAAATGCAATTCCAACTTATTTTGTAGAAGCTGCATTTTACGATAATGTCAAAATGACATTTCCTTAACTTTTTGTAAAAAAAACCGGTCAGGTACTTCTCTTGAAATTGAGAGATTTCTCTCTCGATTTTTGGTATTTGACGTTTTTAATTTTTCTATGCTAAAAGTACACGAACGAACCTAATAGTTTACAATATTAATAGTCCACCCAAAATGACAGCTACAATTGACAGAAAAATCAATCTCTAAACACTTAACCTCACTAAATTCCCAGGGTGAGTTTAGTTTTCGACTAGGGTACTGCAAAGCGCAGTCCTCATCTCTAACACAGGTTTTCATTGTCAGTGCGTCTTCAGAGCTGTATCGAAATCGGTAATGTGAAATTTCAAACAGTTCTTAAATTAACAAAAGTCACCACTGTTATTTGACAGATAAGGAAGGGTGAAAGATCCTTCATTTCCACTCCCTTTTTTTTTGTATTAACGAATGCCTTGGTTTCCTGTCAATTAACGAGGTAGACTTTATGTTTCTATGACCATATGCGTCCGCGAAGATATGTAAATATTAAATGTCAATTATTCAAAGTCGAAATAACTATGGAAAAATACAAAAAAGTCTGTCACTGAGGTCTCAGCAAAATAGGCAATTTGCATTTCAAGTCGATATCTCCGAAGAAAAAATTCATCGCCAGCGATTTGCCAAAACACACGCGGAAGAACAAAATGCGAACACACTTCTATGGGAAGTACGAATACATACGCGTAGAGAAAGATTATGCAGTCTTCCAGGAGAACGGTATAGAAGAAGAATATGGGATATTGTGTACAAAATTTATAATTATGAAACGAAGCGAGTGTTCTAAGGTTAGGCCCCCGACAAAAAAAAACACAAATATCATCTTAAGGGTTCTTCCACTGCGTCACCTTACGCGGACATCTTGCAAACATCCGAGAGGTGTCTGTCCAGAGAAAGCTTCTTAGTTCAGCTGTATCCGCGTAAAAATGATGGTCTCTTTCATAAGTCTGAGGAATAAAACTCAACCAAAGGAATTGTTGTGAGAAGCTAGGCCCAGGGTACAACACATATCTGCTGCTCCAACTTTTTATTTACTATTTTCTATAAAGCTTGAAAACATATAAGAAACAGTTTAAACTTGTCCATTTTATGAAACATTTTGTGTATCAAATAAGCCACACAATCTTCCCCTCACTCGAACCTTGCTATGTTACCATAAATGGGTTGGAAATGTAGGTAGGTACTCCTGATATTTACACACCACAACCCTCTGTTCAAAAGGATAATAAATACTTGTACACCGATCTAGAAAATAGAACATCACGCAACGCGAATGTGTGTAAATTGCATAAACTTTAACAAGAAATTAGTCATCCTCCCTACAGTCCAACTCCGGTTAAATTCCCTCTGGAAATCGGTGACAAAATTACAGGACGTATTATTAACATTTGTTTCTCTTTTTCTGCCCCATAACCGTAAGTTATGTTTGCTCCAAAAAGTGTCAACTAAAACGGACAACAAATGCAGTTTGGTCCACCCGTACAAGATATATGACATGGTCAATCTACGTTTTTAATTGGACTTGTGAACTCTGAACAAGGGAGTGTCATTAACATCCATCGTTTTGTTTGCTCTTTAATTTTTAGCAGGGATGTAACAAATTTTCTGACAACAGGTGTTGTGGTTGTGGAACTGGTTAGATGATTCAATTGATTTAAGGCGCCTGGCATTTTAAACTAATTTAAGTGGAATCTTAATGTGGTATTACCCACCTCTTATATTGTATCGGTGTGGTTGGAATTGTTTATTTGATTTGAATCAGTAATGACGAAGGAGCTGGTGTTTGATCTGTCTGGAAAGTTTTCGTGCACCGCCTATAAATACTCGTATTGTTCTTTATTTTTAGATTTTCTCGCCAATTGAGGATTATTTTTACGATAAAGGGATAGCAAATGTTACCAAATGGGTAAATTCAGTCGGATCTAAGCGGCACAGTCATTAAAAAGCGTCAACTGATTTAAATTATATTTTTTTTGTCATCTGACGTTCAAGTATCTAGTTCAGTAAGTCTGACAGCTGTCTGAATAGATGTATCTCGGTTTTGATTAGCTGAAATCGGTCATATGAGCAGCTTTTTCAGTTGACGTTTATGGAGGGGTAGCCGACGAATCTAGTCAAGAAATTCGTGACTGAGTACTAAGTTGACAGTTCTCATATGCAGTGTTGCCAGATTGGGCGCTTTGTCGTATTTTGGGCTATCTTTTTTCTTAAAACACGATGGAAATTTCTTCGTTTAAAAAGTTTTGTGTAAATTTTATTTGTTTTATTTCTTCACAAAACTAAAAAAAAAAATAAATAAATTCGAACAAACCAGCAATTTTAAAACTTGGCAGCACTTTTGCAGTCAAGTGACATCGAACATTCGTTTAACTTGCAGGCACACCAATTTATTTTGCAAGCCTTTTGATTTGACACAAGCACACAAGCCACAAAGGCCAGTTGCAGAATGTAGTGGGAAAAATACAAATAAAAAAGTACTTTAGGAATTGGGAACATTTTCAACGATTTTTGGGCTTCTTCCTGGGCAACGACTTTGGGCTAAATTTTTTTAAGGTTTGGTCTCTTAAAGCAAACAAAATTCTGGCAGCCCTGCTCATATGTGGATGATGTAGAAAAAATGACATTCCCGACCAATCTTGTTTTTGCGTTCAGGTTACATCTTATCCAGACCAATCTAGTCGACTTAAGACAACTAGATTCTTGAATGTGCCTTTTTGCGGGGTGTGTCGCTCCAAATCTAACCAGAATAATGGTTAAAAAAGAATCCAATGCGAGGCTTTGTTTACTAATTCAGTGGTACACGGGATTGGTACGGTCACAACTCTGAAGTTCTGCTCGATTTGCTTGTGATCTTACTGGTGGTCTTATATTATTGTTGTTAATAAGCCGGTGTGAACTCTATTCACAAATATAAAATATGTATGCGTAGCGTACGCATTGCCAAGCTAATGCCAGGCGAAAAAAATGGAATGGGCGGTGTGAGGTAGACACGGCCAGATGGTTAGACACTGCCCACAGTGGTTACATGCACGAATGTGCTTTGTGCTTAATGCACATATATGGCCGCAGCTGATGCTGGGCAAAGCAAATGATGCGGGTGGTAGGGAAAAGCGTATTCAAAATATAAAGAAGTATTGTTGTAACGAATGCATCGTTACAATTTCATCAAATGAAAGCCAACATTTTTCCAAGAGGCACAATCTATAAGCAATGAAATAAAAGAAAGTAGACAATTACAGGAAATTAATTTAAAAGAGTAAGACACGTCCTGACCAGAACATTATATTTAAGAAATACAACCCCTGGTTAGAAAATAAAACCTAGTAGAAAATAAAATTCTCCAGCAACTTCGAAAATGGAAATTTATAACTACTCCTTGCACGCTTTCAAAATTAAATCCTTCAGTGTGGTGCTTTTTAAAAGAACTGAACCACCAAATACAAAAGATCAGTGGCAGCAATGATCAACTCGCAATCCTCTTGCCGCTGGCCCATTCAAATTTTTTATCAAATTCCACCATTTTGTTTTCCTATCGGTGTTATGTCAATTAGAATCCGTGTGACATGCAAAGCATAAAAAAAAAATGTTAACTGACAAAATTCTATGAACACTGCCAGCAACTTTCCTCACAGCGGGAGTGGCTCACATTTTTTGCGAGTGTGTTGGTGAGCCGGAATTTTTTAAGTTATGTGACATTTGTCAATACGAATTTCTATGTAACATTATTGGCGCTCCAAATCGTGACCAAATATAGCTTGTATAGGGCAAGTAACGGAAAATCAGCCGAAGTTGGTGGTCTCAGAATGGTTTATATTTTGAATATGTCCGAAAATGGATGACAGCCCTGGGGATATAAATATTTTTACTTGTTTTTGCATTTTTAGTATGATCATTGTGACTAGGGTCTTTTCGCAAGTAATTTCATTTTGAATTTAAATTTTTTTCATCTCTTGAATGTGAAGTTATCATTTTTGACAGCTGTCATGTTATAAATGAACAAAAAAAAGTAAAATAAAAACGAAAAAAAAAGAACCATTAAATCGTGCCTTATTTTATTGACTTCAAAAAGGCCTTTACACTTTGACACTTCATGTCAAAAAAATATTTAAGACAAATGAAAAAAGCTGGTGTAAGAGAGCCACTTTGACATGAGTGCGACTAAAGCCTGCCACAATTTTTTTGCTATTTTGGCCCTTTTTTTAAGTTGGAGAAGGCGTTTCAAAAATTGTTGAATTGCTGTTATTTCCAAATAAAAACCTTAAATGTAACGCAGTTGCCTATCTCAACACTATTATTGTGTCTAGCGAACAGAAATTCAAAAATAATCTATTCTTATTCAGAAATGACACTTTTTTTTCTCATTGGACCTTTTTCATGCGACTTTACAGAATCCTGCAACGGTCACACTGAGTGCGATTGCATTTAGTCGAATCCATGAATGGCTTTAATGACAAAAATGACACATAAGTGGCAGGATAGGTATATCATTTAGTACATTTTAGTACAAGTGATAAAATGAACTGCAGAGGCATTTTGCAAAAATCCAAACGGAAATCATTTTCGTATTTTAAAAATCGAAAGACATTATTCGAAAACGAAAATTTGCTTCATGTAACTCCTTTCGTTTTTTTCTTCCTCTTCGTCAACGTTTGTAAGACGTTCTCGATAGGTGGCGCAGTGAGACACCTTAAGATGTGATTTTTGTTTTGCAGGGAATCGAACCTGAGAGCCCTCGTTCATTAGGCCAGCACACTAATTACTGGATCACTGTGTCCTGATGTGACTGTTCATAGATAATCACCTCTATTCTGAGATTCGAATCGAATCCAAAGTTATTCCATTTCGATAGAGATTCATTTTTTGATCATTTCTCCCCGCATTCTCAGTTTCGATTGCATTAGGTTAAATGTCAAATTTCATTCGAGCGGAAATTTGTGGCCGAAAGTTGAAAAATGTAAGTTGAATAGTTTTTAAATAAATCGAAAGAAATGTTGCTTACTTTAATCACAAAATGTATATAAAACGCATATTATGAACTAGGAAGCAACATTTGTTCGTTTATGAACAGAAAAAAAAAAAATAATTAAATTGTAATAATAATTGCAAGTCACAATCCACTTATTTATTTATTTATCCATTTTGGAAAAAGAATTTGTATGACTTCTAAGCGAAACAATACAAACTTACATGTCGTCCGGCAGATTAAATGAATTCGATTTGTCTCGCAGTATTTTTCGATTCAATTCGGCCGATTCCTCCTCCAAAAATACATATAAAGCCATATTTACTTAATAAAAGCAAGAGAACAAATTTACAATCTGACAGCTAAAACTTTAAACAGCTAATTTCGAAAATCAAGTTCATCCAGTGAAATCATTCGATAATGAACTCCTTTCCCTAGAAACTTTGAATGTGAGGAGTTCATTCGAGTGAAAGTTTTAAATTCAAGGAATACTCGATTCGATCGAATCTCAGAATTAGCGTGATTATTTTATTAAATAATAAAAATAAAAAATTTAACGTATTCTTATAGACTGAAGAAAATGTGTTTTTAAATTGAACTGAAATTAAGTTTAACTAATTTTAAGTGCATATTTTGCATTTGTAAGTGCATATTTTAAGCGCATATATTGAGATATTTAGTGCATGAAATTCCGAACCCTAATGATCATTGTGACTAGGGTCTTTTCGCAAGTAATTTAATTTTGAATTTCCACTTTTTTCATCTCTTGAACGTGAAGTAAGCATTTTTGACAGCTGTCATGTTAAAAATGTACAAAAAAAGTACAAATAAAAACGAAAAATAGAAGCATTAAATCGTGGCATATGAAAAAATAAAAAATGCTTTTACACTTTGACACTTAATGTCAAAAAAATAATCAAGACACATGGAAAAATCTGGTGTAAGAGAGCCACTTTGACATGACATGGAAGTGCGATTGCATTTAGTTGAGTCAATAAATGGGTTTAATGACAAAAATAACACATAAGTGACAGGGTATCTAGTACATTTAGTACATTTTAGTACAAGTGATAAAACTGCAGAGGCATTTTGTAAAAAAAAACCAAACGAAAATAACTTTCGTATTTTAAAAACCTAAAATTTGCTTTATGTAACTTCTTTCGTTTTTTTCTTCCTCTTCGTCAACGTTTGTAAGACGTTCTCGATAGGTGGCGCAGTGAGACACCTTAAGATGTGATTGAGAGCCCTCGTTCATTAGGCCAGCACACTAATTACTGAATCACTGTTCAAATTATTTCACATAATCCCACATCTGAAATGATAATATGTTTTGTTTGTGGAATTGACCCCCTGTTTGGGCATAAAATGGCCCTTACGACGACCCTCTATCTAGGATAAACCGCCCCCTGACTCATCGTATACAGAATGACAGCTGCATTTACAAAAAAAAAAAATATATGAAACAACGCGTTGAAAAACGATTCGGCAGGCAAAACTAAATGCGTGCAGAATTTCTTGCAAGGCACAACCGATGAGCTTAGCTATTTCACGTACAACTACGTGACTTGAGTCACTCATCAAACAAAACCGTTTACTCCATTTAATTTGTTTTGCTTTTTGCAAAGAACTTCCAAAGAAATTGCCAATTTAAACATTTCGCCGAAGCGGGACCCCCTCCTCTTTCACACTGACCAACAGCAGATAAATGAACAAGGTAAACACACAATTTACACACTCACACCACACCGCGCGATCGAATAGCGCAATATCCGATTTTCGATGTCAGCGTAGTAGGCTAACGTTTGCAGTTTTTTTTCTTTTTTCTGTTGCACCTGGAACAATAAACTCTAGATTTTCATTCATTAAAGCAAGACTGGGGAGAGGTTTACAAAAACAAAACAGCGGTCATTGTCACTGGATCAACAAATGAGACGCATAACACAAAATGTGTCGGCGTTTACCTAAAAGCGTTCACCTTTTTTAAAAAACGGTTAGAATTACATGCGGGGTTTTGTTCATAAAATTGTTTTTTTTTTTTTTTTCTTTAATGCCGGCACTTTACACAAAAGAGTTCTTTGACCATTTGACGATATTGGGAATTTAAATGTTCCCACGGTGCAAAGCTAAAGTGGAAATGGAATTGACGAACTATAACTGACACTTGTCTCACTACTGATGTTCATGATTCGAACCACGATAGAAAAGCACGCAGTTTAGGAATTTCAAACAAAAGACAAACAAAAGCCAGAGTGATCGTGCGAAATCTACTACAACGACGCACTTGAAAGTGAAACACATGAAACCGCACTGAATGTCCAAGTTAACAATGAAGTGCACGTATGGCACGCGTTTTGAACGCATTCGTGAAAAAATAATGCAAATTGCAATAGGCAGTCGATGGCGCACTTTGATCGCACGCTTATCGCTGTTAGTTCATTCAAAATATAAATAAATCCGAGCCAGACAATCTCCCTCTGTAATTGATTGAAGACGAGAGTTTTTTAACCGCTATTAAAGTCGTAGGTACGAGTACGAGTACTCGTATGTAATTAAAAATAAAATAAAAACCATTGTACAGGGTGGTCGGTCGAGTCGGTCGAGTCGGTCGGTTTTGAAGGACCTACTGAAAAGGGAATTTTTGACAGTTGTGCCAGACGGCTTTCCAAGGGATAAAAGTTCTGCGGAGATGAGCATGGGAGTACAGAAGCAGACTTTGAGTCGGCGCGGGAAACTGTTAAATATAGCGAAGAGCTAACAACTCGATGTATGGTCAGTTAAACCGCGACGAATATAGTTAAAATGTTTATTCACCCGACCAAAACAAGGTGAGGCTGGGGATATCTAAAGTTAAGTCCAACAAGACTACTTAGGTGGATGGCCATCGGTCGAGCTTTTTAAAACAGCAGGCGCCGACTTATTGGCAAAATTTATTCGAATGAAAATAGGCCCGATACAAGAAACTTTAGCATCGTGTGGCCCATCTTCAAAAACGGACGTACCTACTCATAATAACGCAAACCCAAAATCAGAGGAATAAGTTCCTGAATGAAGCTTCGGCTAAACAGTGTCCACTTCTAATACCTTTCGCCAAAAACCTGATGGGCCTATATCAGTGAAATTTAGGCCAGAAAAGTCAACCTTCCGACTTCGACAAGTTAAAGAAAAGCCGCAGGAGCTCTAGATCGATCCGCAACACCGGTTTTTTTTATAATTTTATGTCTCCTAAAGGGTTACGCCCACTATAGGGTACATGGGAACGAACTCTAAAAAGCTATGTCAAGTTCCGTCATCTCTGTCAAACTTGGAGACATTTTGCTGTTCCGTCAAAATCGGAAAGAGCTCTATGATGTCAGAAAAGTTAAATAAAAATGTCTATCTATCTATCTTAATACTAAATAATACAGGGTGAAGCGAATCACGTATTTTTATGCACAGAATTGTTGAATTGTACGAGACTCACTATAACCAATATCCGAGGTACGATTTTTGAAAAAGTTCTGACAACTACACCTGCATGAATGGTATTGAAATTATACGGCGAAGGCGGCGAGTTGTGTGGGACGCGTTTGCTAGTATTGAAGCAGAGGCAGCAAAAATTAGTCTGGTGTCTGGATGTTAATGAGGACAAAAAACATCGGTTAAAGGCTTTGCCCAGGCTTTGTAGGCTGAACAATCAAGTCGCAAAATGACCTCAGAGCAGAGATCAAGCGGAGAATAAAATCGCTCTTGACAATCGCTGTTTCTGCGAGTGTAAGCCGAATTAGAAGAAAAATCTTAATCATTCCGGTTCTGCTGTATGGTGCAGAGGAATGGACTTTAGTGAGAGCCTTTTGGTACGCTTCTCCGGGTGATTTTCATTAAAATACAACGGCTGAGATTACTAAGTCGGGTGTAGCCTGAAAAGTCTTTAACGGACTTCGCAGCAGAGACAGACTCTACCTAAGGTTCCGCGGACAATTAGAGAGCGACCTCATCCAACTTGGAGTGCAAACTGTTAGCAGTTAGATAGAGACCGAGTAAGCTCCATCTTTATTAAAAAAATAAAATCCCTTTCGACACAGAGGTATTTAGTACATAAATCTTTAATAAAGACGCAGCACTGAACTGTCGTCAAAATTATAGGAAGTTGATAGCTCATCCAGTTCATTCTATCTTCTATATAAATATTGAAAACTGACGATAATTACAAAAAAAAAAAAGGCCAGAAAATGACTTATTTTGCTCGTCAAAATTGCAATAACGATATCGCCCAGACGATCATCGTCATACGTGATCTGCGCCCAGTACGTACCACAAACACAAGAGGTTGGTGTACATCAATGAAAGCCATCTGGAACTGGGGAAACAACAAAAACTACTTTTCCTTTGATTTTCCAATGAAATTCGATTTACTTTCGGTGTAAAGATCCGGAGTTCTACTTTCGATCCATCTGACAACACCAAAGGTACCAATTAAAAGT
Source organism: Cheilosia variabilis (assembly GCA_951230905.1). Lineage (NCBI taxonomy): Eukaryota > Metazoa > Arthropoda > Insecta > Diptera > Syrphidae > Cheilosia > Cheilosia variabilis. Next base: position 3,796,407 of record OX579677.1, on the reverse strand, counting down.
TTGTGGGGGTTTTGAAGTGCCCTGAGTCGAGAGACTTGGAAATACCTAATTAAGTCAACAGCCTTCTTTTACTGAGTCTAAAGCCTGAGTTACATCGAAACAAAAGTTGAAAGTTGAGTACAAAACTCACCGAAAACGGGGTCGGGTCAAAATGCTGCTTTTAAAATGCTGTTTTCAAAATTCTGCTTTAAAAAGCGCACGCTTTTGAACATTTTCCAAACCTTTTTTTATTATTTGCAGAATTTTGTAAATGGATTGTATGGAGAGAACATTTTTTTTTTTGTAATTCTAACTCTAACTCCTCTTTTGTTAATTTTTATTTGTAGCCTTTTATTTCCTAATGGGAGGAATATAAAAAAATGTCGTGGGTATTTTTTAAAAATACGATTTATTTTATTTTTATTATAGAAATACGAAGGTAAACAAAAGAAGCGACACTGTTATTGATATTTTTTAGGGAGACTGAGGAAAAGTCGTTGTCCACTAAACAATCAATCGCAGCGTAACAGTAATTACAACGAACCTCCTAGGAAAATGGTCTTAGAGTATTCGAAGATCCCACCGAGTCGATTGTTGAAAGAATTTTGTTTAAACATCATTTCGGCTGTTCCCATATACTGCCGAAATGAAGTATAAAAGAAAACAAATGAAATTATAATAAATAAAAGTTTTAATTTCTGACTGCTTCATATATTTTTTTAATTAAATTTCGCATTTTTTTTTTTTTTTTTCAATAGATATTGTTTTTTTTTATTCAACCTTTTTGTCAATTTTAATAAATTTGTTCTTGTTTCTTTCGTCGTTTACATTTGTTAGTTGGAAAAAAGCAGAATAAGCTGAATTTTATTGCTTTAAATTTGAAAATCTGAATTTTGAAAGTGAACATGCTCGAGCTTTGACCGACAGTGACAATTTTAAATTGAGACGAAATATACAGAGTGCATTTTTTTTTTTACTTATTTGTACCTCAAAAAATAAACTCGGCCTTACCAATAATCAACTTAAGTCTGTCAGTTTACGCAAAGACTCCACACTTTCGAAAATCCCTTTACCAATAAACAAATATAGCTGCCAGAATATCGCTAACTGTAGGGTTCAATGTTAATGTTGAGGAACCCATGTTTATCTCAGGCATTAGCTAAATAAATCTTCCCTAAATGTCCTTTTCAAGAGGAGTGTTGCCAGACCACCCGAAATGGTAGTATGGAATTTCGTAATAGGAGCGAATTTAAATATTGTTCAGCCTGAGCGTTTATAAACCAATTTTAGGAAATTTGAAATGTTTTCTGATTTTATTAGTTGCAATACAACATGGCAAGTGGATTTTAAGTGAAAAAAGTGAAAAATATTGCATTTTTGTTTAATTTCTGAACACTTGAATTATATATTTCGAATATTTTAAATAAATGAAATGGTTAATGCTTTTCTCTGCTTTATCTTGTTTAAATTGTGCTTGCTTTTTGATTGGTTTTCCTTTTTTACTCCTAGATTGCGAGTAAAAACTGCATGTTTAGTAAAAAATAAACTTGATATAAGTCTAGGGAGTCGTCGCAAAGAGAATAAAATATCTGTTCACTTAAGATTGGACAGCTCATACCTGAATACCTACTTGTTTGTACAACGCTCAATACCTTAGGCGGTAGATATTTGACTGGAACCAAACCCTTTTTGAAAAAGAAGTTTGTTCCCCGAGAATGAGTATGAGTGAAAAGGCTGACTTCGCGGAAAATATAGATACAAGAATTGTCAGCATTTAGCAAAAAAACACACGAAATAATGAATTTAGGAACTTCTGGAGGACTAACAGGTAGTATTATAGTACGTCATTCAAAAAGTTCATAGGATGACACATAGATGGCGTTACTAGATTTTTTTCCATATGATTTTTATTTAGTACTAGCCTTCAAACGATAAGTGTATAAGTTTGACAGCAATCTGACTATTGATTCGTGAGTTCTAGCATTTAATGTGAAGCAACTTTTGTTAGTGAAAAAGAAATTGAAAAAAGTGAATTTCGAGTTTTGAAAGTGGAAACAAAAAAAGAATTGCTTGATAAACATTATTCGGACTCTGCTCCATCGAGACAAATGGTAGAGAAGTGGATTGCTGAATTTAAACGTGGTCGTACCAGCACAAATGATGCAGAGCGCAGTGGACGCCCAAATGAGGCTGTTATTCCAGAAAACATAAAAAAAAATCCACAAATTGGTTGTGAACGATCGCAAATTGAAGGTGCACGAGCTAGCTGGCATTGTAAAGATATCAGATGGTAATGTTTTTACCATTTTACACGAACATTTGGGTATGCGAAAGCTTTGTGCAAAGTGGGTGCCGCGTGAGCTCACAGTCGACCAAAAACAACAACGAATTGATGCTTCAGAGGAGTGTTTGGCGCTGTTAAACCGCAATAAAATCGAATTCCCACCCACCGTATTCTCCAGATTTAGCCCCCAGCTACGTTTTTCTGTTTTCAGATCTCAAGAGAATACTTGCTGGAAAGAAGTTTAAGTCCAATGATGAAGTTATGTTAATCGTGTTTTTTTTTTTTTTTTCAACACATTTTCTAAATTGTAAATGATTTGCTGCTTAAAAAAAAAAATCTATCTAATCTGATGAAGTAATTGCTGAAACTAAGGCCTATTTTTTTACGAGAAAGAGAAATCGTACTATAAAAGTGAGAAAATTGCTATACTCGTTGCATCGCCCTCGAAGGCGAGTTTTGTCAAAATTTTGTTTTTTTCTTACTTATTCTACCGACTTATTAAATGACCTTATATGCGAATTCAAGATATACAGACTTCTGTTTTATTTGGTGTGAATTCATAGAGGAGAACACATGACAGCTTTTGAGTAGAAGGATGTCGACGGCTTTAAATTTTTTAAAGATCAAATTATATTTATTTTCAAACTTCCATATACAAGGTGGCGCAAAAATAACCTTCCGATGTTTTTTGGCTGTAATTTAAAAAAAAAAAATGAAAAACTTTGATTCTTCTTGTGGATTATTTTTATTTGGTCTTTTAATTTTTTTTACATCAAGTCGAGAATATGATGTCATGTAAATGGCCGCCGCCACAGTTGATTGTCATTTGAGCCCTTTTTATGGCATTTTCCATCACTTTGGCCAAAACTTCCGGCGATAGGTCCTCACATTCTTGACGGATATTGTCTTTAAGAGCTGCAAGAGTCTGAGGCTTGTTGACATAAACCCGCGGCTTCAAAAAGCCCCACAAAAAGAAGTCTGGAGCGGTCAAATCAGGCGATCTTGCTGGCCAGTGCAAATCGCCAAAACGGGAGATTAGGCGCCCGGGAAATGCATCCTTCAGCATATCGGTTGTGGCACGTGCAGTGTGTGCCGTTGCACCGTCCTGTTGGAACCACATGTTCACCACACCACAATCCCAATTCATCAAGTTGCGGCAAAAAGAACTCGTTGATCATTGCTCTGTAGCGCTCACCATTCACAGTAACCGTTTGGCCCGCGACGTCTTCGAAGAAAAAAGGTCCGATGACTCCTCCAGCGAAAACAGCACACCATACAGTGACTTTGAGCGGGTGTAATGGCTCTTCGTGGGTTACACGCGGATTTTCAGTGCCCCAAAAGCTAAACGTCGCAGTGTTTCACCAGTAGGCGTTGGACGGCTAGGAAATCTTCGACGAAATTCACGTTGTGCCAAAGTCACCGACCGATTATTGCTCAAATAAATAGCCACCAATATTCCGCGTTCTGGGGCAGTGTAGCGTAACATTGTTTATTAACGTGTATTTCGCATGTGTTTACTACACAAATGTCAAAACAGAACTGACATTAGGGGCCAATCGCAAAATTTATAGCATTTTCTGATAGGAGGATTACTTTTGCGCCACCTTGTACTTTCGCAATTACTGTTTCGTTGCTTGGCAAATTGTAATTCAAACGAAAAAGGATTAGCAGGCTATTATTTCTTTCAAAAATATTCACTTGCTAACAATTCAAATGTGATCTTTAGACTACCAAGCTTTGATTTGCATCGTCAGTCTACGAATAAATCAAAGCGTTCTAGTTAACTATGTTCCGTTTATTGAATAATTTGAAAGAGATCTTATAACGACATAAATTGGCTCAACAATCAATCGTGAAGTATTAGAAAACAAAGGAAAGCGTACTAGAAAAAGTACCGAAAAATGTGTCCGATCCGATGATAGGGCATGACTGATTTGCATACGATTTTTGACAGATCAGCGGATGTTTTGTGCATTTCCTATTTTGTGTTTTGTTTTGAAAGATATCTGCTGGGCAAATTAATTTGCAATTTATATATTCCTCTCTTTAGAATAAAATCCTCGTTGTGAAATAAACCATTGATCTTGTTTTTCACGAAAACAAATTACGAAATTTTAATTCTGCGATGACAACAAAAAATGTAATAGAATCTAAGCAAATGTGGAGGTCTAATTGTTTATTGGTACCGTTTCACTAAAGCTGTACATTTTTACTAAAGCTGGCAACCAGCTAATCGTCGACATTAGTGTTTGATTAGTAAGGCCGACTATGTATACATTTTTCTTTTTCCTTTAGGATGTGTTAAAAAGTTGAATTTCGCTAAACACCCGTCTCTGGATGTTCGGTCTTCCCTGTCATTTTTTCCTTAACCTTTAGAGCACCGAGTGGGTGACTCGAACTGAACTGAACGACCACGTTTTTGTCCATACTTCGTTTAATAAGAACTGTTTTTAATTCTTTTTTTAGGTAGTCGAGTTTTTTCCCATACAAAATATAAATTCAACGTGATCTTACAGTTTTGCGAGTTTTTCAAGAACTAAAAAGAAATTACAAGGTAAGGGGGACCCAAGTTACCCCACTTCGTACTTTAAGAAAAATGTTTTTTTTATTGTTTTTATAGATAAAAACGGCAAATAGTCAAAGATTTTTGCACCAAACGAAATTTGTTAATGTATTCAAGCTATAACCAATAATAAAATAAACTATAGTACCCCACTCCATCTCTTAGGTCTCAAAATTTACTCGGTGCTCTAAAGGTTAATGCTTGTGCTGTGTTGTTTACAAATAATAAGAGTTCGTATATATAACTAAGAAAAAATTGCACGACATAAAGTTGTCCTGAAAAAAAAAAAAACAGATTGGTGCCGAAATGATCGATAAAGGACCCTAGCCCTATGGCTTCTGACAGCAGTTCGTTTATCGAGTTTTTTCCTTTTCAGGGCGAATTGAGGTAAGTGCATATAAATTAAAAAATTAAATAATTAAATTCCACACCGAACGGATATCTAATCTTTTACGGCGGTCCAAAGCTTGACGGCAAAGAGCCAGACGATCAAAGGTTAAATGATTCATCTGCAGGACCAGACACGTCACCTCTCTTGTACTTGTTGTTGGAAATAAATTTGCAAAAATTTATAGCGGAAATACTTACACAAGTGTTTTTTTGGCATCAGCTCACGTCAACTCATTGACATATTTAAGGTCGATTTTCAAATAGAACTTCAGTACCTAACATAGTGAAAAAAATACACTCGGCTTTAGGCACCACAAACTATCACCGCACACGCCGATTGTAAACTAATTTCCTGATTTCTACTGCACTTGATAATTACGACCAGTATTTAGATCCGAGCGGTACAGAGCTAAAAACAAATCCATCTTCCGATTATCGACCATGAGCTGATCATGCTCAAAGCCTGACCGTCAAAAGTGACGTCAAAATGAGTTAAATAGAAGAAAATTTCGCTTTTACTATACAACACAAGCCGACACATTCGTTATCGCAGTGAAATGCGACTCATTAAGGGACAGTTCTATCATATTTACGTTTCAAGTTGAATAACAACAAGCGAACGATCAGACGATTGACAGAATTACTGGATGATAACCGCCCCGCGAGGAGGAGCTGCCTTCTGAAATCTGAAGTGACGCTGTCAAATAGTTTGTTTCAGTTCCGAAAATTTCCTGTTTACGAAGCAAGAAATGATAAACAAACACAAGTGGCTACTGGAAAAATATTTAAATTGAATATATCAAGTGGAAATGTTTCTTTCACATAAAATTTTGTCACTGTGCATGTGCACGGGGAAAAGGTTTTCAAGGTCTTTCGATTGACTCGCGCTGACGATTAGGTAACAAAAGTCGGTCAGTGCGCCGGCGGCGTTCACGTATCAGAAGTGCACTGTACTCTGTGTGCGGTCGATGCGATTCGGTGTAGGAGGCGATTGCATTCAGAGTCAGATATGAATGGAAAGTGGTTCGATGTTTGGAAGCTTAAGGCACGCTGTCAGTTCGCAGGTAGCAACTCTGTTGGTTCTTCCGATTTCGGATGAAGATTGTTTTACAAAACCGGAATAACTTTGAAAAAGATTTTCGAACCTAAGGGATAACTTCGTTCGAAGGACTAAAGAATGATTTTACGAGCCAACAACCTAAGGGTCCAGCCACCCAGTGAGCCACGAGCGACAGAGCGATTGAACGACGTCGCTCTAAGAAATGAAAACATATCAAATCGTGAAATCGTATGACGGTGGCCACGTAAGCTCTGAGCGATTAGCGATTTTGTTATATGCAAAGTCGCTCTGTCGCTCACTGCGTGGCTGAACCCTGAGTAATTGTCGCTGAACCAAAGAAATGTCTACAGAAAGTGGGGTCCAGCGTTGCCAACCACTTTTGACGAAAAAAATGCCTAACTTGAAAAAAAGCCTTTTTCAATAAAATAAGGCCTAAGTGGAACAATAAGTCAAAAATTAAACACAAATAAATAATAAAGATAAAGTGTTCGGAAAGATTTTGAAGGTGGAAACACATTCTTTAGGACCGAGGTTCCATATAAAATTCTTATTGGCCAAGATTTTTTTAGGAATGTTTAAAAAATGAAAAGTCAGTATGTTAACTCAAAATAAAGTGCACGACTGGGTCGAACGAAACTTTCTTGATCATCAAAAGTTTGGTTGGCTGTTTTCTTATTTTATTAAGTAGGTTGGTAACAATCTGAGAGCCAATGCTTGAAGAAACGGTGCATAAAATATAGGAAAAGGAATATGTAGTGTTAAATAAAATTCGCTTTTGGGTTATTCATCTGCTAGGCAGTACATAAATATAAATAACAATGTGAGTTTTTATAAGTTTTAGTGGTTGCAATTATTTTTTTAAGGTGCATATTTAACAAGGTTGAAAAAAACGGAAATATTTGCTTAAATGAAATTTTGCTGTTATTGCATTTTTATCGGATAGCATGGATATGTGAAAATATACCGGGAAATATAAATAACTAAGAAAACTGATTTTTTCGAATTTTTTGATAAAAACTAAGTACGGGATCTTATTTCGAGTACTGATTTTATCTTTAATATATATTTTGATCAAAATCGTTAGAGCGGTTTTTGTAAAATTTAACAAACAAAACAGGACATATATTGAAATGTTTAGTTTGAAAATACTAACTACAGCTTAACTATTTAGCTGTAAACCGAGTATTTACAAGTTATTGTTCGGGATGCAAATATTACCTGGCTTTTAAAGCATTAGTGAAATCGAAAATGGGGTTTTCGAGATGTGAGCAGTTTTTAAAATCAGCGTTTTCGGTGATTGGAATTGAAAATTGGGGAAGCAATAATTTTGGAAACATCAATTTGACTCTAAGTTTGCATTTTGGTCAAAATCATGCCGTTTTGAGGTAAACTAGGGAAAACTATATTTTTCAAAAATTACTTTTTTCAAAAATCCATTTTACGATAATACAGAGAAAAACTGAGTTTTCCATTAAGTTAGAAATGACCATATTACCTTAGAAATGAATTGAAATGAATGAAGAAAATGTTACAATCGTATGGACCGTTTTCGAGATATATCCAAATTTCAAAAGTACCGTTACTCGATTTTTGATCGGAAAACTGAGTATGCAGTTATGTTTACCTCACCTACTTAAGTTTAAATATCAATTTTGGTTAAAATCGTTAGAGCCGTTTTCGAGCAAATTAAACTGCTATGAACATTTACTTTTTACCAATAATATTCAGGTTACCGTGCGAAAAAAAGGCCCCAACTGTAAGCCCCCAAACTGCAAATGCGACCCACTTTTTGAGTTCGCCTATCATCGTAATGTCAGAATTGATTAACATCTCGAGGTCGAAATTTTGTACGAATACAATATCTTTTTCTTACTACGTAATGGAGAAAGTTAAAAAAATAAAGAAAATAATTGAAATAAAAAAAGATACGTTTTTGAAAAAAAAAAAACAAGTCTTAAAGCCTTAGCTAATCGACCTTACTAACAACAAAATTTAGTCCTGACTTTAGGGCAATAGTCGAAATTAAAATAAACTGTGTACCAATAATCAAGTTATCTTTGACTTTAATATAATCGAGACTGTAACTTTCGATCCGAAGAAAGTCGAGTCCAACCCACTATTTAAATTTGAACGTCAGTCTGAAGAAAAGTCATTTTGCCGTATTGAATTAAATAAGGTAAGATGAATTGGTAAGATATTTTAATATGTTACAAATATAAACCTTTTTTGTTTGTCAAACAAAAAACATTTCATTAATAGTTTTCTTCGATGCTGTTTCTCACTCAACAACATTTTATCAATATATCAATCAGGCTTCAGAAAAAACTACTCATGCGAGACGGCAGTGACCAAATAGTGGAAAGCGAAAAAAAACAATGGCTCTTTTTCTTGATTTTAAGCGGGCTTTTTATAATTTATAAAAATGGAGTACAGGATAAAGAGCTTGAGTGGTTTCGATCATTCCTGACAAATAGAACTCAAAGAACAAAATTTAACAATTGTATTTATATCCGAATTCATTGAAGTGAATCAAGGGGTACCGCAAGGATCAATATTAGGTGCACTTTTATTTATAATTTTATGCCAGCAGTAATAAAGTTTTGCAAAATTCTACTACATATATGCCCATGATACATTGATCTACGCCGAAGGATTGAACGCTGAAGAATGCAAACACAAATTAGTATCTGATATTAATCAACTGACTGTTTCGTCACTGTTCAAGAAAACCGACATAACTCAAAAAACTTGATTTCTCAGGAGAGCTGTTTAAAGTTTCTGAGTTGCAGAAATTTTCACACTTTTATTTTTTTCAAGTGACTATCAATCTTTTTTTTTTAAAACTTCATTTGAAAGGGCCAGCTCCATTATTTTATCTAATGGAAACTAAAAAAAAAGTTGAAATAATATATTAGGTATTAAAATTTTAGCGTTTTTGCATCCCTTTCCAACTTAGGTCACTTTTCCCGAAAAAAACTTTTGTATATAGTGAACTTTTATATTGAATTGTATTTAGTTCATCTTGGATCGGACAAAAAAAAATCGATTTAACTCAAAAATAAAAATTATCAAAAATTATTTCTCTAAGAATTGTGAAAAATTATTTTATGGAAAAATGGCATAAATCATTAAAGTGTCACTGCAGAAAACAAAAGTTTAGATTATTTCAGGAAAAGTGGCACAATGCGTTTTAGTGCAGAAAAAAAAGATTAAAATCATACTTACTTTTTCTTGAATAGCAGTCTAACAAAAAAAAGTCCGTTTTTCTCTAAACTTTGAAGCAAATCAACACGCACAACTCAAAATATGTCACTTTTCCGCACAAAACACTGGTCCAACCACTTTGAACATCTGCACGCTACTGAGTTATACCTTTATTGCACATAAAATAGGAGAGAAAAGAAGTGAAAAAAAATTGACACAATATCCATCTAGCGAGATTTTGAAGAGCTACAGTTATGCCGATTTTGCAGAAAGATAGAGAATTTTTTTCTCATTCGAGTGGCATTATTAACTCAAAATTCGTATTTTTTGAGTTATGCCGGTTTTCTTAAACAGCGACGGTTTGGCTAAAAATGAACAAATTAAAGTTAAACGAAGATAAAACGAAGCTTATGGAAGTAAATCTGAAAAGTGATACACTAATAGAAATAAATGGGAAACCTATCCAAAATGTAAGGAGTATCAAATACTTGCGAACGGTCATTGACAGTGACTTGAAAATGCATGAACATCAGGGTGGAGCGACATTTTTTTTTTAAAAAATCTTTTAAGCCTATATGCGGAAAAGTTGAATCTGAAAAATTTGGGTTATTTGCGACGTAGTTTCAGGTTAAGGTTCCTGTATGACGTCGAAGTTTTATTTTTTTGTATAATTTAACTAGTTCAACCGTTTTTGCCGCGAATTAAAACACTTGGTTCTTACTTTTAAAATTAAACAATATTTATTTGGAACTATGTCCTTTATTATTGAAATACTTTTTACTAATTCTAAAAGGAGCTTAAGGCTACTATGTAGTTACAATAAGACTATCGATAAATTCATCATACAGTCGTATTTATATACTTTTCTTATCTATCTACAAGGAGACCCAAGCGTACAATCGTCTTGCTTGATAATGAAGAAGAGATAATATTCCAACATTGTATACAAACGATATTATCTCTTTTACATATGTTATCATTGTAGCGTTGTGTGCAAGACTGTACTAGAGACTAAAGATATCATTGAATACAAATAATGTTATCTTTTTTCTCAATATGTTTTGCTATGGATACTTAACTCCCCCCCTTGTTAAACGAAATCGTCCCGATTTTTCGACGCTATTTTTAACATCTCTCTTTCATAAGTTTTGTTATATGCGTCAATCTTTTTTTGTTTTTGACGATCTGTTATACATTGTATAGTTTTTATCATTACGTACGTAAATGCTAAAATAACAATCAGTGTTACAATTGTGTATATAGTTGATAATATCGGTTTTTCTTCAAAAGGAATAATTAGTTTTTTTAAAGTATCTATGTTATCGAATTTGTATATTGTATCTTCTTTAATTATTTGGTCGATGTAAGACTCTGAATTATGATTTCTTAATATAACTTCTTTAATTTGCTTATGCATGTTTTTGTATATTTTATCATCTAGATTTATAGTATTTTCATAAGTAACTAAGTTTATACCATTAATTGTTTGATTATTTAGCTTATGCTTACCGCTTAATAACATAACACCGGATTCAATTTCTAAGTCGTAATCGTATTCTTGTTTAATGTTGCATTTTGAAGTTATATTCTTTAAAAGTGGAATAAGACAATTTTCTTCTTCAAAGTTAATTTCACAAATGTTTTTACTTAGATGATTTTGACAATTTCTTGTTCTTAAATAAGTTTGGTTACATAAGGCAATTGTTTTATCTGTAATGATTTTTCCATGTTTTGAATTTAAGGGTGTTACTTTATACAATTTACATGATTTAATTAGAACTGGATATTTATATATTGTGATGAAGAATTCATCAGTTCTAGCTAATAATATTTTAGAGTACTCAAGTATATTTATTATGGGTACTTGAATTATTTCATGTTGAATAATATTTTTAATGTCATCTAAGTCTAGGCTTTCTGATAAATATTCATTATTTTTTGCTGCATTAATTGTTCTGGTCAATAATAATAATTGTTCGTACACTTGTTCTATTACTAAATGTTCTTTAAGGCTCTGACCTTCGAATTGTTGCAAAATTTGTTCGAATCTAGAATTTATAGTTTTTTGTTTATTATTGTTTTCTATGAGATTATTTATACTCGTTTCTATGTTAACTAAGTCATAATGGTCAGGATTACCAAACACATATTTGAAAGCTGTTCCTAAAAAGTTAATTGATCTAGTATGCCTAGTATGTTCTTGTAATTGGTCTGCTAAATTCTTAATTTTACTTAACCAAATTTTTTCTTCTTGTGTAGGTTGATAGTTACTAGTTACGATATTTACGTAAGGTTGAAATATCGAAGTCAGGTTGGTGGCATGTAACAAATAAGTTTGTTCTTTGAATAAATACACGTCATCTGTTTGCGTAAGTATAAACTTCTTGTTTAGTAACTCAGTTATTTGAACGTTTCCTTGCCCTTCTTGACTCTGTACAATTCCTAGTAATGTTAGGAATATTAATATTTTCGTCATCTAAAAAATGATAATTCTTTATGTTATCCTTGTGAATTTTTATTCCCTCTTTAGAGATTACAGTGTCTCCTTTATCTTCTTCTACTATTCTTGTTATGTATCTGGCGTTAGATTTCTTTCTAAGACCTGTGATTCTTACCATTATCTTATCTCCTTTTTTATATTCTCTGTGTCGAGTTCCTTTATTTAGACGTTCGATCACTTTTTTGGATGCTGAGTTTAGTTTATTTATTATAATTTCACTATTGCTATATTTATTTTGATTAAAGAAAATGTCTCTAGGTTTCAAACCGGTAACTGAGTGTATGGAATTATTTAATTCACGCACTGTTCTAAATATTTCTTCGATAAGTCTTGTTTTATTCTGAATTGTGAATATTCTAGACAGTTCAGTTATTGTACCGTTTACACGTTCTACCTGACCGTTCGCTGTCGATCTGTATACTGGAGTTTCTACTTTAGTTATGTTGTATTTCAAACACATTTGGTTCACCATTTCTGTTTTGAATCCCTTCTCGTTATCTGTCATGAGTCGTTCACATTTTGGGAAATAATTAGATAAGACCTCTTCCATAACGTCGTACAGTCTGTTTCGAGTTTCGATTTCCCGAAGGATTGTATATTTAGAATACTTATCTACTGTTACAAGGAAAGTATACTTGTCGTTGAAGTATATGTCCATATGAATGTGTGTTCCCACATGTGTTGGTATTTCTGAATTATTCAGGGGTTCTCTGATAGGTTTTCTTTCATATTTTCCAAATAGACATGCTATGCATTTTTTGTTGAAACTCTTTGCTTGTTTATTTAGATCGGGCCAGTAATATTTCTCTGAGATTTCTTGTATATTGTTACGTAACCCTCGGTGTGCTCTTTCGTGAGTTACCCTTACAAGTTTTAGTTGTTCCTCCAAATTTGTCACGTCTTGAAGTTTTCTTGGTGTGAATATAAATCTTACTAGTGGGAATTCTTTTTTTATGTTTTCACCATATTTGTATATGTTTTCAAATTTCGTATGCAAAGCTACAATCTTTTGGGGTTGTATAACTTCTTTCATCTGCCTTAGTAAAGAGTCTTTGTCCTTAAACTTTATTATGAGTCTTATTTTGTTACCAAAATAGATTTGTGTTTCGATATTATTTGTTATATCTTCAATAAGTTCGAACTGTGCAGTGTATGCATTAAAAGGCTGATTCACAGTTTTTATTATATCATTAGAAGAACTTTCAGCTGAATGTGCTGTTTCTATGGTAGAAGTATTTATGCGTTGACGTGATAATGCGTCAGCTACAAGATTTAGGTTTCCTGGTTTATAAACTAATTTTGCTCCAAAGTCTTCAATGATTCCCTTCCAACGTTTCAGCTTTGTGTTGGGATTTTTTTCTGATACCGAATATATAAGGCTCTGGTGATCGGTATATATGGTTAAGTCTGCTATACCATATATGTAGTTTCTGAGTTTTTGTAAGGACCATATGATCGCTAATAGCTCTTTCTCGTTTGTGCTATAGTTCTCTTCTGTCTTACTCAGTGTTCTTGACAAGAAGTGTATAGGTTGCTTATTCTGACTTAGTACGGCTCCAATAGCTATGTTGGATGCATCTGTAGTAAGCTCGAATGGTTTACTATAATCCGGTTGAAAAAGTTCGACTTGTTCTTTCAAATAATTTTTTAAAATTCTAATCGCTTCTAATGCTGAATCATTCAGATTTAACTTAATATTTTTACTTTGTTTTTTGTTTACTTTACCGTTATCTCCTCGTAAATATAATGTCAGGGGCTTGGCCATGCTTGCGTATCCTTTTATAAACTTACGATAGTAACCTGTAAGACCTAAAAATCCTCTCAAATCCTTTACCGTTTGTGGGACTGGAAAATTTTCTATAGCTGCTATTTTCTCAGGGTTCGTAGTGATTCTACCATGTCTGATTATGTGACCTAAGTATTCTACTTCTTCTTGAAAAAACTTACTTTTCTCATCAGATATTTTTAATGTGGCTTTATTGAGTACGTCGAATACTTGACTTATGTGCTGTATATGTTCTTCCTCAGATGAAGAATATATCAATACGTCATCAATGTAAACGTGTACGAATTTACCTACAAAGTCTCTCAAAATGTCGTCCACGCATCTCTGAAATATGCTTGGTGCATTTTTGAGCCCGAAAGGCATTCGTTTAAAATGATATTTTGCGCCATTTATAGCAAAAGCTGTTTTTTCTTTATCATCTGTTTTGATTTTAATTTGGTGGAAACCTGACTCCAAATCTAACGTTGTAAAGTACTTGGCTTTACCTAAATTTTGAATTGTCATGTTGACATCCGGAATGGGGTATCTGTCTGTTACAGTGTGAGCGTTAAGTTTTTGGAAATCAACAACCATGCGCCGTTTTGGTTTTCCTTTTTCGTCCAAACCTTTTTTAGGTACTGTCCATATGGGACTGTTATAAGGACTATGGCTTTTTTCTATTATATTGTCATGTAAGAGTTTCTGTATTTCTTTGTTTACGAATTCGTTATCTGCTATGGGATATGGATATTGTTTAACATAAACCGGATTATCATTGGTCGTCCTAATGCTTGCTTCTATAGTATCTGTAAAGGGTAACGGTCCTATGCTGTTATTAATCTTCATCAGTCTATCTATGTCTGCTTTATAAATATTATTTTCCCCAATTATGTAATTAATTTTCTGAATAGATTCGACACTGCTTATGGTAGTTAGAGTCATATTACTGAAATTTATTTCCGCGTTTAGAACTTTAAGTCCTTCATATCCTAATATCATATCAAAAGACTGAATATCCTCTAATTCAAAAAATGTTATATTTTTCTTTAATATCCTAACTACTTTCTTTGTATCTACCATAGAATAACCATGCATTGTTTTTATTTTTATAGGTTTAATTTTAATTTTTTCGCTAGAATCGCATTTTCTATTAATGTAATTATGGGTTGCACCAGTATCAATAAGAATTTTATAAATTTTCTTAGAAATAGTACTAGTTAAATTTAAGCAGGGCAACCCGTCTACTAGTTTAAATGATCTATTCTTATGTTATTATTTACCATACATTCCGTTTCATCTGCTTCTGCATATGTACTGCTGACATCGTCTCTGCGTTGTTGTCGGGAGTTATTTACTCTCTGCTGCTTGAAGTTCTGCTGATAAGATCGTTGCGGTCTGTTGTGTGTGTTGAAACTCCCGCTGTGTTCACGTTTCGCTGGTGGATTATATACATCGGGTTTGTATTGATTCCAATTTTGTCGCTGTGCATGTACAATTTGTCTCGAGTTTATCTCCATCGGCTGTGGTCCGTCATTTCTCTTGGAAGGGTTTAGGCGTGGTCCTTGATTGTGTTGCTGCATATTATCGTATTGCTTCTGGGGTTGATAATTCGTTGTTTGGCTCGAATAGTTTGGTCTTCTTTCGTTTCTGTGTTCATGTGGCATATTTTTGTGGTGCTTATCTTGAGTGAGATGTAAATGCCTGTGCACATTATCATGTTCTATTCTGCGAGCAATTGCGAATGCGTGTTCTAGATCATTTATTGTAGCTGAATATAATGATCCTCTTGTAAAGTTGTCACTCATACCATCAATGAATATACGAACTGCGTCGTCGTTAGCATTTTTAATTAGTCTGTCGATTATATTCGGCGGATCACCTGACATAGTGATTTTTGATATTATTAAATTGAGATTTTTATTTATCTCGTCGTGGTATTCAGACAGTGTGCTTCTTTTTTGCGTGATGGCTTTCATCATGTCTTGTAGCACGTATAGAGGTTCTTGATTAGAGTACGTATAATCTAATCTGTTACGTATCGCCTCAAAATTAAAAATTGTGTTATAATTAGTTAACACATTCGCGGCTGCTCCCTGTATTTTACTTTTCACTATAGTCAATGCTGCTGCGTACTTACTGTGTGTTTTGAGGTTTTTAATGCTGTCCATTAATCTGGATGCTTCTTCGCGCCACGACCGATAATTTGATTGATCGCCGTTGAAAATAGGTAGGCTTTTAAATGCGTCTAACTGTATTTCACTACCATCTGTATATGTGGTTCTTATTTCCTCTAGCACAGGTATGTTTGGTACTATGCCTAATCCAGATTTTACTTCATTTAGTTTTGTTTCTAAATTAGTGTTTATTTGATTTTGGTTAGTTATTATTGCTGCTAACCTTGCATTCTCTGTGCGTGTGTGCTCTAGGGTTTGTGTTACTGTGTTGCACCAGGTTTCTAAAGCTTCTAATCTTGCCATTAATACTGCGAGTTGTTCCATTTTGAACTCGTGTCTGTTGTCGTCGAATTTGTGTGTTTTTTTTTTTTTTTTTCCACATATACACTTTCACTGAATTGCTTTGCTGCTTCGTACGAAGGAGCTATATTTGTACCTGCTATGCTAGGTAATTCTTGTAACCGGTAACGCGAGTGTTCTGTTTATACTAGATTTCACTACTTGTTCCCGAGGTCCGCTCGATTGAAGTTAAAAAGTATATTTAACCTCCTGGCAGGATCGCCAATTAAAACACTTGGTTCTTACTTTTAAAATTAAACAATATTTATTTGGAACTATGTCCTTTATTATTGAAATACTTTTTACTAATTCTAAAAGGAGCTTAAGGCTACTATGTAGTTACAATAAGACTATCGATAAATTCATCATACAGTCGTATTTATATACTTTTCTTATCTATCTACAAGGAGACCCAAGCGTACAATCGTCTTGCTTGATAATGAAGAAGAGATAATATTCCAACATTGTATACAAACGATATTATCTCTTTTACATATGTTATCATTGTAGCGTTGTGTGCAAGACTGTACTAGAGACTAAAGATATCATTGAATACAAATAATGTTATCTTTTTTCTCAATATGTTTTGCTATGGATACTTAACTCGCGCTTGGTACCCTGAAGGAAGGATCGACGGAAGGATTTTAAAAAATAACTATCCTAGCTGCTATTCATGTCATTATAGGAATGCACTGTAAAAATTTGATATCTTTAGGTCCAGCGGTTTGGTTTGTGCGTCACCTGTCAGTCAGTTATGGAAATTTTTTTATACATGATGTGTACATTAAAAAAAAAATTGCTAATTTTTGTATTACATTATAATATTTTGTAACAAAAATATTGAAACTACACTAAAACAACATCGATTTAAATATAATGGATGAAGTTGTCGTTATATGTATTTTCATTTGTAATCTAAAAACCTTCTATTGTATTTTCGAATTCATATTGTTTATAGGCAATAGGCCCTGACTTAATTGTTTTCTATTTGCATTCTAGTTTGTAAGTGTCTGTTACTTTGTCCTTTGATTGTGAAAATACCAAAAACGCGTAGTGAAACCGAGTGTGAAGTTTTTGGAGCACCTTCCGAACTTCAGAGCAATGTTCTTCCAACTTATTGTGATGTAATGAAAGCGTTTATGTTTATAAAATTTCATTGAAGGCAAAAATGAAAGGATATGATCCAAGTGTTTCCGAAGTTTGTTCAAAATTAGTGTGGTTAAAATCATCACTCCCTATTGTGTCAGATCAGCAGATTTTGCATTATTAAATTAAAACGCACAACGAAAAGTATAGAGCTGTAAAAAAAAAATATAAAATCAAAGCGAAGCTCATTTGTTCAAAAACTTAATTTATTCAAATCGAATAGCAATCAACTCTTTGACTTATCAACTTGCAAATGTAAAGATTTTTCAATTTGTACTTGTGTCACAAAAGTACCACATGCTGAACGCAGTTTCTTACTTGATCAGAGACAGAGACAGAGGAGAATGGCGATTGGTAACGTTGACTCTGAATTGACGAAAAAAAATTAAAAAAAGAAGCGATCGCAAAATTCAGGAGGATCCTAAACGAAAAAATCATGAAGATGCGAAACAATCTAAGAAACTCAAACAAAACCTTCAAATATCTGAAGAAACTGAGGATGGCAGTGCTATTTCGAGTGATGATGAGGACAAAATCCAAATTTTACCCAGTCCGTCGATTAAAAAATTACAGGCTAGGATCAAGCTGACAAATTTAGCTTAAGCCTGTGAGAGAACAGCAGTGTCCGACAGGTCAGCATCAATCCTGGTAAGTTCTGTTCTACAAGACATTGGCATCGTTTCCAAGCTAGATTCTTCAAAAATAATTGACAGAAGCAAAATAAGACGAGAAAGGACAAAATTACGTCAAAATCTTCAATGTCAAAGTGACAATATAACCGGCCTATATTTTGATGGAAGAAAAGACAAAACGATGGTTTTGGAAAAAAATGGCTTAAGATCATCTCGGAAGATTTCAATTGAAGAACATGTTGTAATTGTTTCTGAGCCAGGAGGCCAATATCTTGGTCATGTCGCTCCAACTTGTGGAAATGCCAAAACAATATCATCCAGCATAGTTGACTTCATAAAAAACATCTTATGTATCGACACGCACAAAATTAAGACAGTTGGATGCGATGGAACTGTTGTGAACACTGGTTCTAAAAATGGTATCGTATGTCAGCTTGAAGCGGCCATAGGTAAGCCAGTCCATTGGTTTGTTTGTTTACTTCATTTTAATGAACTTCCCTTGCGGCATTTAATGGCACATATTGATGGCAAGACCAACGACCCCAAAGGCTTTTCTGGAGTCCTGGGAAAGGCTCTTGAGAGTTGTGATAATTTGCCAATACAGACATTTTAAAAGATACCAGTGGAGCTGCCTGAAATAAGTATCGGAAATTTAAGCACGGATCAGAAATATCTGTACGAAATGTGTGTGGCAGTTTCTCATGGCAAAATATCTTTAGGTTTGGCACAACGACAACCAGGTAAAATGTCTCATTCAAGGTGGCTTACAACAGCTAACAGGATTCTAAGACTTTATGTAGCAACTGCGAAACCTTCAACGGAATTAGTGATTCTGACTACGTATACAATAAAAGTATATGCGTTTACCTGGTTTCAAATTAAAACTAAACCCTCTTGTTTGGATGGACCAAAGCATGTTGTAGAGATTATAAAAGCTTGCAAATACCTAAGGCAGTAGTTCATCCGGTTAGAGAGCGCAACTCGTTTGTTTTTGCCATCCAGAAAACATTTTAATTGCGATGTTAGCTGATAGCCGAAGAAATGTTCGGGAATTAGGTTTGAGGAGGATTCTAAAATGCAGAACGGAGATGAAAAATAAGAAGACGAATGGATCCGCCGTTTTATTATCCCAAAAATAAATTTCGAAGCCGATGATTATATTGATCTGATAAAATGGGCTACGGTGGACGTCACTGAACCCTCCTTTAACGCAAGATATATCAGACGAGGACCTACGAGAAATGGTTGAAAATGTCCCTGATAATATTGAATCAGCTATAGACAAAAATATTTCAAAATATCCCTGTCACACTCAAGCAGTCGAAAGGTGTGTAAGACTGGTGACAGAGAAGCTTCTGCTTCAGTGTGTGGTGGAGAATCAAGAGATGGATTTATCAAAGCTAGGATCTCGTCTCGAAAAATGTTGCCGCAATTTGAAACAAAGAAAGAATTCATTAAGACCCTCAAAAAATTTAACATTTCGTAAGTTCTATTGGTAATCTGTTATTTTAAATAAAATAGTTAGTTACTTGATAAATTGGTAGTTCTAGAAAGAGAATGTTGTCCTCACGGAAAGAATTGAAAATCACCAATTGCAAAATTTTGAGTTGCAATTTACGAATTATATATTTCTCGCAAATCACAACGAAGTTTTCATGGATTGATACAAAAATTGGTAATTTGACATTGAAAACGGCGGAGAATACCAAATTCTGTTTGTTGAAATTTACGATTAGAAGTATCAATTCGAGCTTCTTTTATTTGTAGTGATTTGCGAGATTGTTTGGAGCAATTTACCACTCCAATAGGTCAATTTCTCAAACACCACTTCACAATCGCAAATTGCAAAAAATATTTGGTGATTTACCAACACTGAATGATGAATCAATAAAATCTTGTAATAATTTAACACATGAAACTGAAAACGTATATTGACGTAGAGAAGTCGTAAATTGCAAAATATTTTTTCTAATTTCTCATGAAACTAACTAAAGGTGTGGAACTTTTTGGTACGGAGAGTAACGACACGTCAAAACATGTCCACATGTCCTTGTATTGAAATTCTTTTTTTTATATATACGGATATATGTATTTCTCATGTGTTGCATACTGGAGTCATGCGCATTTGCCTTCATTGTGCGCATTGCGTGTGGTATTTAGCGTCAGACAGTCAGTATTCTGTCTTTGCTAAGATCTGTTATTGATGGTTTAAAGTTGCTTAAATGTAACTTGTTCGTGGGGGTATTGATTATACTTAATAATGGATTATAAAATAAAGCATTCTCGAATATATTTTGTAAGTATTGAATATTCAAAAAAAGCTTAAGCATATAAATAGGTATTTTTTTCATGACATTAGGTATGTACATCTGGCTACTCGAAAGAAAGAAATTGGAATGGATAGTTAAATATACAAATTTACAATCGAAATGAATTTTTAAGGTTCGTATCAATGGCAAGTTCTTCTAAACAATTTGTGTGCATTTTAAATTTCTGCATATAGACTGAAAAACCACCCCAGACAAATCCCGTTGTCTCCGGACGATGTGGCGTCGTATGACTCTCATGGATATCAGGAAGAAAAAGAATTATAAAATATGACTCTAAATATGTATCCGAAAATAACCTAATTAATAAAACTATGTACTTTGATTTGTAAATCACAATATATAAGTCGCAAATTGAGAATAAAGTTTTCTTATTTCACGATAAAACATTTTCAATTTAATACGGTGATGCCTCAAATCACCACTCGAGAATCGTAAATTGCAAAATATGAATTGCAAAATGATAAAAATAAGTTGCAATTTACGATTGAAAATTACGATTGAAAATCTGTAAATTGCAACTTCTGAAGTAGTAAATCTACTCCTGTTAGTTCGCAAATCATCACTATTTAGTTGCAATTCCAGACTAAATGGTTGTAATTTGCTAAGGGAGGAAATCGTAATTTACAACAGAAAAGTGTTAATTTACGAATTGTTTTTGCAATTTACAATCCATGTAATTTCAAATTGATAACTATTTATTTGTGTCAATTAGCGATCGGTTATGGCAATATTTTTTTTTCGTTTGATCGCATTATGACAATGAAAAGTGTTGATTCACGAATTTTGAGGGTCAATATCTTCACTTCGCGCAATTTCTAGAATTTCGAATAAAAAGTCGTGAATTAGTAAATCCTTAGCTAAGCTCTGAAACTAGACAAACTTTTCGTGATTCTGCGCTTATTTTTCTTGATTTGATCCTAAAATTCTTTCCGTGTGCACCAACGCCCACAGATGGAGCTTGCTTGAATATAATGTTATAAACAAATATGTAAGATAAATGCAGCCTTTCTACTAATAATACGATTTTAATAAACTTTCATTTTCAGGGAATTGATTTTGATGGTGAACACGAAATTTATTTTCTCACAACATATAAATATTTTAATATTTACTTTCTCTAAATGAATTTAATCTTATGATTCTATCTTTTATGTTATAAATCTAGTTTTCTTATGTACAAAATACACAATTTCCAGTACATAAAAAAAATAAAAAAAAATTTCAAGGATATATTGTTTTTCACCACAGGAACTTTTTTGTTTCTTTCTAAAAAAAATGGTGGTAGCGTTAAGGAATAATCAAATTCAACTTTTAGAACTATAGGCATTCAAAAAAAAAATTAATATTAAAAAAATGTTTACATTCACTCCGGCCTAATGAACATGTAGATTACATATGCAAGAAAATGGGCAGGAAAGTTGGCTTCTTCAAACGCATTCGGAAAAGAATCGACTACATGACAGCTATAACGGTGTACAACACTATAGTGAAACCGCATTTCGAATTTTGTTCGACCATATTGTATACTTGCTGTAATCAAGGTCAAATTGAAAGGTTGCAGAAACTGCAAAACAAAGCAATGAGGAGTATCCTGAGATGCAACCGATTTACCCCAATAAGGTTCATGTTAGACGCCCTAATGTGGTTAAACATTAAACAAAAGTTGGAGCTCAATACACTTATGACTATTTTTAAAATAAAGCACCGGAATATCTTACGAACGAGGTCGTACGGGTGGGGAATGCTCAGCCATACCAACTACGTAATGCGGATGATTTTAGAGTGCGACAACAAAGTTCATTAGCAGCCCAAAAAACGTTAATATACAAGGTGGCGCAAAAGTAATCCTCCTATCAGAAAATGCTATAAATTCTGCGATTGGCCCCTAATATCAGTTCTGTTTTGACATTTGTGTAGTAAACACATGCGAAATACACGTTAATAAACAATGTTACGCTACACTGCCCCAGAACGCGGAATATTGGTGACTATTTATTTGAGCAATAATCGGTCGGTGACTCGGTCATGAGTGATGAGGCCCATTTCCATCTTAGCGGGTACGTAAATAAGCAAAATTTACGCTTCTGGGGCACTGAAAATCCGCGTGTAACCCACGAAGAGCCATTACACCCGCTCAAAGTCACTGTATGGTGTGCTGTTTTCGCTGGAGGAGTCATCGGACCTTTTTTCTTCGAAGACGTCGCGGGCCAAACGGTTACTGTGAATGGTGAGCGCTACAGAGCAATGATCAACGAGTTCTTTTTGCCGCAACTTGATGAATTGGGATTGGAAAACATGTGGTTCCAACAGGACGGTGCAGCGGCACACACTGCACGTGCCACAACCGATATGCTGAAGGATGCATTTCCCGGGCGCCTAATCTCCCGTTTTGGCGATTTGACCGCTCCAGACTTCTTTTTGTGGGGCTTTTTGAAGTCGCGGGCTTATGTCAACAAGCCTCTGACTCTTGCAGCTCTTAAAGACAATATCCGTCAAGAATGTGAGGACCTATCGCCGGAAGTTTTGCCCAAAGTGATGGAAAATGCCATAAAAAGGGCTCAAATGACAATCAACTGTGGCGGCGGCCATTTACATGACATCATATTCTCGACTTGATGTAAAAAAAATTAAAAGGCCAAATAAAAATAATCCACAAGAAGAATCAAAGTTTTTCATTTTTTTTTTTAAATTACAGCCAAAAAACATCGGAAGGTTATTTTTGCGCCACCTTGTACAAAGGATTTATTTTATTTTACGCACTTCCAAACAATATTAGACTTTTTAAAAGAAAATGTATAGAATTTATAAAAAGACATAATTAAATAACTGCGACAAGACTGAAATTACATAAATGTACTATATTATTTTTTAATGTAAATTATAAAGGATTTAAATACTAATAAAGAAATACTACTACTACTAGTACTCCATTTTAATGTTATGCATATTTTCAGGTCCGTATGTGCAATGGAATAATTGTTAAATAATTGACAGCATATAAAGAGAAGCCACAGCTTAAATTTTACGCAGGCAATGCGGGAACTATTAGTTGACTGTATCAAACCATTGGCTGATATTAAAGCATAATTAACAATGCTGCAATGATACAATCGAAAAACCAAGCATGGGAAACAGTTGCTTCTACATTTCACTCAAAATACAAGCAACTGTCAATTTCAGCAAATTATTTGAAAGCTCAGAAAAAAATTATAGCGCATTTGAGTTATACTGTAATAAACATGTCAGATTGTAGAAACCCAATATTGAACAACCTATTGCTCTGAAGTTCAGTATCAAGTGACTTTATTTTCAGTACATAATTTACATTTTATATAGTGTGACAGTATTTGCAATGTTTTACATTTTATAGTCAAGTGTCGCACAGTGCCGATACTACACAGATTACTTTAATTGTTGATACCTACAAATTAAAAGTCAAAACTATAGTAAGTCTCGAAATTGTTAAACTCGAGCTTACGGTTTAGTTGTTGGTAAGGCCCAATACCTTCCTACGCATCTGCTAAATGATGGGTATTTTTTTGAGTTGAATTAAATTTGAGGCATAGGTAGGTATATCTATGAGAAAAATGCGCAAATGTCATAAAAAGAAAACCGTCATTATTAATGTAAACAGACTCCTAATGCGAACTGCATATGACAGGAGCTACACCTATGTGATTATTGGAAAAAGGCAGTCAATATTTACTGACGTTTTAATAATGTTCGAATATACCTCACCATACTATGCATAGTTGTAGGTAGTTAAAAGAAAAAGGGGTAGATAATTATACACATTTGTATATAGAGGTAGTCTATGACTGACAGATTTTTGACGCATGAGTCATTAGCTGTTGTATTGTAGTCTTGCACACCGATATTGTACCTATTAGCGAGTAAATTAGTTGCGTGACTATAACAATTTCATGCTTCGAAATATCGACCAACTTCGATGATTGTTGGTTGACTTCTTTATCTACTGATAAATATTGACAGGATTTCAAAATAAAGCTATATTAATAATGCCAGTCACTTTATCGCGACAAATTCTACAGACAGTCGGGCAGTAGACTGTCTAGCATTCTCTATTAACCAAACAAAAATGTACTTTGCACCCCAGACAACTATTTAAAGACTCAAAACACGAGCATCACGAAATAAACAAATTAAATTTAGCAGGACTATCAGTGGATCATTCAAAAAGCTTGACATCTGTGTGTACTTATAGACAATTGTTATCTCCCTGCCAGCAATTAAACAGAAAAAGTAGGTGTGTCTCAGACTACATCGTATCATATCTATCGACCATGGCCAATAAACAAGAAGCCAGCGGCAACATTGAAAAACTCTCCACCACACGTTCCTTACAATAAATTAAAATTGAAGCACGTGCAGCTGGTCATGAAGAAGAGAATATCGAAGCTAAAAGATGAAAGTGATGGGCAAGAGAAAATGCAAACTGTCATGATTCAAGTCGGTCTTCTCGCATGATACACAAATCCTCTCATAGAAAAGACTTGCGGTAGCAATGAAAATAAACAACAAAACTATCAGTCAAAGAAAAACTAAAACCAAACGAATGTCAAAACAGAATGCAAAATGTAAAAGAAAAGCAAAATTTATTTGGGAGCCATGCACAAGTGTTGCCAGAATTAAAATTACATTTCAAGTAGGTACCAACGACAGTTTAAATCAGTCTCTGGTTTAAATTATGGAAATAAAATGCTAGATAGGTATAGCGAATCTGTCAGTTGGCCTTTTGTCCGTATTTTCAATTTATGGGACATTGGGGACGTTCAAGTATCTAGTTTAGTAAGTCTGACAGCTGTCTGACTAGATGTATCTCAGTTTTGATTGGCTGAAATCGGTCATATGGGCCGCTGTTTGACGTTTATGGATAGGCGACGAATCTAGTCGAGAAATTCGTGACTGAGCACTAAGTTGACAGTTCGTGTATTTGGTTGACGTAAAAAAAAGACGTTACCGACCTACGAATTTTTTGCGTTGAGGGTACATCTAGTCCTAAATTTTTTCTAGGTCAACTTAAGATAACTAGATTTTTAAAAGTGTTGATTATAAATTAAAGTTCAACCACAAAGATGCAGGAGAGTACAGGTCAATATCAAAAGGTAGCCTTGCATTTAGGAAGCACTGCTTGAACCTTATTTAATAATGCTGCTGAAGCGTACGGCTGGCTTTGGCTTTCCCTAAAAAAATTATCTTCATCAAGGCAAAAAAAAGAAAAAAAAAACGGTAGAGAAGACAAGAATTTTTATTGCAGATTGTAGAATGTATCCTATAAATACCAATTGTCGTCAAAATACTATCAAGTTTTCAGTTGATAAGGACAATTTTTGTGTTTACCATTTCATTTCAAACATAACCGATTCTCTGAAGTCACAACCTTGCATGGCACTACTCCTCTATCCGCAGATAAGACCAAAAAATGAAGTGCGCCATCTTTTTTGTGAACCTATGAACAAGCAGGTTCATATAAAAACAGAGAAGCCGAACGAGATCGTGCGTTATGATCTATTGATCGAACTTTGATTTTGACTGAAGCGTTCAGAAATAAAGTGTTGTGGAACAAATAAAACAAGTGGCATCACTAGAGAGCTGATTCGTCGAGAAAGAGGAGCAATATTTTAACAAAATAAGATATAAAACTTTTAATATAGGGGAATGGCAAACGTGTAGTTTAAATAAATACCTGAAATGAGTATGACTTCTGCTAAAGCACATTAAACGCGACCATACCGTAATAGAATATCTTAAGCTTAATTTTGACAGATTAAGTTAAAAACGTATTGAATGGCTAACGCTGTGTCCAGGCACGGGCACGGGCATGCGTTGCGATGCGATTAATGCGGGCAGCTGTCAATATCAAACAGATGCTAGATTATGTGGACGTCCAACATAAACACGATATTGCGGCATCGCGTGTTTTGCGACGTTTCCACATCGCACGCATTGTTTGAAAATCAAACTGATTTGATTTTTCTCGCATTTATCGTACGGAAACTAATAATGGAGGTTCTGATTTCGGAAGTGCAAAAAAGAAAAAAAGGAAAAGCCTTTCTTCAACAGATATAGGTCTCTGAAAGTGTGTTGTACCATGATAACAAATATCTTATACCTACTACGTTTTTCAAAATATATGGTCAAATGTTTTCGTCGCCATTCTTGCATACTGGCGAAATGCAGTCTCATTTGTGGGTACAAATGATAAAACTCCCCTGTACTCTGTGCCTACTCTGTTTTCGTATATAACATTCGTTTTTAATTTATTACTCTTCTTTCTTAATATTCTTATTTTTATAAAGCTGTTTTGCAACAGTGAAAGCTTACGGGCCGACAATAAAGTCAAGAAAATTGAATAGGCATATTAAAAAAAAAAAAAAAGGGTTTTTTAACGCAACCCGTACTATCGTCTTGTAATTGGACACGTCCGCATTCCGCGCACACAAATCTGGTGCGTACGGACATCGCATCGCACGCAAAAATCGTGCCCGTGCTTACGCTGGCCACAGCGTTAGATCGATCACCATGAACAGCTTTTTCAGTGGAAATGGTGTCCTTTGTCAAAAATTTCTCAACTGACTTGACATTCAGTTGACATTCGACGTAGAAGAAGTGACGTTTACCAAGTACTAATCTAGTGTTTGCTTTCAAGAGAAATCTAGTCCAGGCAAATCTTGTCGACGACGACTAAAGCGTTATTAATAAAAACAAAATGGCGGCCAACTAGGTTAAAACGCGTTTTTATCAAACGAATAGGTAAAGAAACAATATTTTCGACAGCTATTTGACATCTAAGTATTGAGCGAATATGTCTTTGAGGTAGTTTAGAATATAAACAACTTAAGACAGATGGGGATGAAGGTTTTAATGTAAGTTTAGCAGTGCTCCCACTTGTAAACAAAATTTTTACACGTAAACGTCAAATGCAGTTGGTGGTAAAAAAGGTTTAATTAATAGGAAACATTAAATACGATACTAAGTCCCGTACTCAATAGAAAAGCAACTGTTCAAGGGTCGACTTGGAACAATTTATAAGCATAAACTGGCCTAATGCTCTGCATGTACTTGCCGTTTATGCTCTGCTACAAATAGATGAAACCTGCAACTGGCAACGCCAATCCAACTAGCAATAGCAAAATTAGAGGGCAAAGGAAAGAGACAATAATATGCAAAATCGGCACAAATTCAAACCGGAAAAAATCAGAACACAAAAAAACTGATTTTTTATTTTAAATAACTTTTAATTACGACCAGATAGAACCCACCACCAATTAATTGCAATCGCTTTATAGGGACAAGTGAAAAATATTCAGACTCACCTTCCGAGGATCTCCTTCGGCTCGTACTTGGCATAGAAACCCTTTGCGGCATCTTTGTCGGGCAACAGATCATCCTCCTCGTCCTTGGCCATGTCTTCTCGTCGAATTTTGCTCGAAACTACAACACACCGGAAAGCACTGCTCGCGCGTCACTTGATCGAACGCGAACCGTTTTAATATTGTAATAAAGCGCGAGCTCTATTTGTTTCTATTTGAAACCCGATTTGCCGCAGATTGGATTTCGAAATAATAAACTAAATCAAACACACACAAATTAGCGATAACTAGTCACACGAAAATTATTTAAAAAACGTGCACTGATCTATTTCGGTAACAACAAAGTGGAAACCGCGACGTCTATAGGTATCTCCGCGCGAAGTCACAAGAACGGCTGGCTGGCTGGCTGGCTGGCTGTCTGTCCGTCGGGCTTTTGCGTCTTTTATTTTTATTTTATTTTTTGATTACACAACTTTTCGTTCAATTAATTTAAACTTTTCTTGTTGCTATTTCTTGCTGTTTCTTTTGCGTTCGCTATTCGCCTTCGCAGTGAATGCCTGAATTTCGGTTTCTTTTCCTTTGTTTCGTGTTCGATTTTAGTTGTTCTTCTTCGCACTTAAATTGGATAAAATATTTTAGATTTTCTGGGAAAATTTTAGAAATACCATCTCGAGAAGGCACCACAAGACACACCGCCGAATCGACGACCACGACGGCGAGTACAGCGGCAGCAGAAACAAAAAAAATAATGTTCAATGTCAAAAAAGGTTAATCTACACTCTCTTTGCACTCTGCCTTGGGTTGTGTACACAGGTTTGCATGTATGTGATGCTGCTGCTGCTATGCTTCCTACGAGGCAGCACCATATTCCCAAATCGAATCCTCACAAGCGATTAACCGATTATCAATAATCACACCCCGAATTGTTGTTTATTTACACTCGAAAAATTAACAAAAATAACGAGATAATGAGATTTATTACCGTTCACTGTGATTGCAGAAGCGGACATTCGACGACGACCCGTTTTTCTTTTCTACTTTTTTTCACTCTCAATTGCGGCGCGCAACACGAATCAACTCAGCAAAATGACAGCTGGCTGGTCAAACTCGATGGATGATGATTCGGATTCGCAGGAACAACGATAGAAACGGAAAACGAACTAATTTCGACCGATTGTAGCTGGTGTGTGAAACTTCGTGGCGACAAGTGCGACCGACTACCATCGAGGAAATTTCGTCAATGAGAAGAAAGTGTGTATGGAAAATTTGTACATTCTACTTATTTTTTGTTGGCCTCTTTCTTGGGAATTGCGAGTGTGCTTCGCCTGCTCTGGCTGCTGGCGTGTGTGTGTAGGGTAATTCAGTTGACAATGACAGTTCTTGCTGTTTCTTTTGCACGAAGTTTGCGAAGATTGGAATGGCAAAATCGAATGGTTGGTGGGATTTATGTCATGCGATAGAGAGAGCGAATGGCGTGAGGCATGCGATTTTAGGAAAAATTCTCTTAAATATTGTGGAGTGGCGGAGGAAAATCGGAGTGTTGCAGACTCGTAGGCGAAAGTAGATGAAATATGGACCGTTGTCTTTCAAGGACGGACTGACTTTATTTATGCAACATTCACACTCAGGTGGCAATGGGAAAGGCCAAATTCGCAAAGAGAATAGATTAATCGGTTGTCACACCGGAATCGCGCTTTCGGAGCAAGATAAATACACAATTTTGCGTGTACACAGTAAAACTCACAATCAGGGTACCTGTATTACGATTTTACTGAAGAACATGCTGCTTTGGAAACGCAAAGTCGGCAATGCCTCCATGCAGTGGTGAAACTAACTTTGATTTTTGATGAATGCGGGCGATGAGTTACAACGGCTGTAGTTTAAATTGAAGTGCAAGAGCAGCCCCCCCTGATCAATGGAAATTTAATCGAAATCTTATGCGATGTGTCGTTTTGAGAAGTAGATAGATGTTTGAAGGCTATAATTCGCTTACTGTTCAAATTCCCAAATAGAATAGAAGCATTTAAGATTGGAATTCCTTGCTTGAACTCTCAACAGCACGTAATCCTAATCATCAACTTTAGATCTCTCGGCTTTTCAATTATTTACGTGCAGAACTAACACCTATCTGCATTTGGAATCGATGTTGAATCCACTAAATACGAACTGTGGACCCGCTTAGGGAAGACAGTACAAACACGTTCACTGGCCATTATCGGATAATCTTTTGAAAAATAGCTTTCCCCTTCCACTTTTTAGTAGGTACTCTGTAATAATTTCGGAATTCTAAATGCGACATAAGTACATTTCATTCCACTTTCGAAATACAGAGTAGAAGGTTCGTTTTCGAAAAATTTTACGAGATACAGAGTAGGGCCCCAGCAGTCAAATAGAACACGATAGAACACAATTACGCACTCTCCTAGATGAATGCATCGCGAATCTTGTTCCAGTTTATTTAAAAATATAAAGCGACGGAAATTGATCTTTCTATTTTTTTCCAAACCTGCCACCTCTCTCTTTAAGTGCTCGAAAT
This sequence comes from Cheilosia variabilis, assembly GCA_951230905.1. Classification (NCBI taxonomy): domain Eukaryota; kingdom Metazoa; phylum Arthropoda; class Insecta; order Diptera; family Syrphidae; genus Cheilosia; species Cheilosia variabilis. The sequence goes on along the minus strand of OX579677.1, from coordinate 3,766,171 downwards.
GGATGCGACGAATACTCCGCATGTTCTTCCACACGAGCTTATAGTAATCGCCGGCAATTCTTCCATCGACATTAGAATATACTCTCTTCGGGAGTTTAACGGCTTTTTTTGTAAGAAATGGCTACTGCTGCAAAGACAACTTCGGTACCAAGCTAACAATTTGTGTAACCAAATATGAGAGAAGATTACTTACTCCTGCAAGGAGTGAATGCAGCACTTTTAGCACAACGCGGCGTGTGTTGGATCCGGCATAAAGTCGATTGACTTACTGGCAAAGAAAGCCACGATACAAATTCACAGCCAATTGAATAGCAGCAGCAACCATCAATCAATTTGAACAAACACGAGTAGAAACCGAAGATGTAAGTCCTCTGACAAATGTAGATGTAGCTTTATAACTATTTTTTACTCTAAATGTTGCATAGTTATTTAAACCACCGATTGGAGCAGGATCACAACTTGAATATCCACAAAAGAAGATGCGCAGCACGTACTAACGAAAGTAAATGAGACCAACTAGAAAGGAGACTGGAGGCAGTTAGCTAGCCACCGGGCTAACTGCTGAGGCGACGACCTCCTTCAAATAGAAACTTTTACCCCACGTCGCAGGGGTTAGCGGCTACGTTCACACCTCCACCCCCTGCCTGCGGGAACAGTAATTCAATTAAAAACCCACTCTCTTGTATTTAATGGAAAAATTCAATATATTGCGTCATGAATGTGTATATACCGATTACAATAGTATTACATAGGATATCATTTTGTTTTGGAACACAAGCGAAATATAACCGCAACACGAATTGGCGCAAAATTACTTGCAAATTATAAAAAATTAATATTATATACACTGTTCAAGGGAAAACAGAATCATTCGACCAAGAGCGCTGTTCTTCCTTTCTCACAAATAGAAAATATTCATATAAATGTACTTAGACGTAACGTAGTGTGTAGTATTTGCCGTATGTTTCTTTTTTTATGTTCAAATGAGTGTAAGAACTTAATGTAAAGTCGTATAAAAATATATAAGTTTCCTCTTTTAAATCCTAAATGAAAGCAAATGACATAAACACAAATGAGAGTCACATTAAAAGAGAGAGAGAGAGAGAGAATAGAGATAACTAGTACACAACACAGAGATGTATCTCTCCTGTCTATTGCTGGGCCTGCATTTTGGCCTGCATCTGCGCTAGCATCTCCTGCATGCGCCTCAGCTCGGCTTCCTTCTCCAGCAGTATCCGATCTTTGTCCGAGGGATTGTTATTGGTCTGCGCCGAGTCACGATCGTTGTCCTTGTTGGGGCCGTTCTTCTTGTGCATGCCCTTGGCCAGGCGCTCCGAACGATAGTTTTCGTAGTGCACTTCCTGAGTGACCTCTTGCAGGTCTTGCATGTGGGTTCTGTAAAAATGGAAAATGCAAACAAATTCTGGTGGAAGCCTTCCCTCCTCCAACTCACATAAGCATAGTCCTGAGTTTAATAAAATCACAGTGTTCCGGATTCTCAACTTCAACGACGCCCCATGGATAGAGACGACCGCGAACCTTCTTGCCCTTCACCTCCAACAGAGTGTTGGCACCGCATACCGCAAATGGAACAGCTTCTTTCAGCTGTTTCACCTGCTCCTTGTAGTCTTCGTCCTCGTCGCTATCGCAATCGGGCAGAGGGTAGATCTTAATCCCATGCTCTTCGATTTCTTGTAAAATGCGGCACTTCAAGCGGAGGATCTCCTTTTTAGTCAGGCAATCGGCTTTCGCGATCACAGGCACTATGTTCACTTTTGAGTGGAGCTTCTTCATGAACTCCACATCGAGAGGTTTGAGGCTGAAAACAAAAAATCGATCAGCATACGCTTAATTAAGTTAAACTGACAGATGCAGACTTACCCATGCCCGAAGGGCGATATAAAATAAAAACAGCAGTGTATACGATTGTCAACAATGTTTCGGCGATTTAGACCGCTCTCGTCGCGCAGGAATCGCTCGTATTGCTCGTCGATGTACTCGAGGATTGCACTGAAACTGTCCGAATTGTCGATGGCATCACCGAAGCCCGGGGTATCGACCACGGTCAGGCGCAGCTTCACGCCACGTTCTTCGATTTCAACAGTTGATGCTTCGAGCTTTACGGTTTGCTTTTGTTTTTCTGCAAAAAAAAAGAAGAGCGGTTAGGGTTATGTTCTTCGGGGTTTGAGGTTAAAGAAGACACTAACGGGCGTTCTAATCAAGTCTCGTTCCGACATGGTTTTGATAGTTCATTTCTTTTTTGGTTTTTTTTTCTTGACTGGACTGGACTGGAGAGCTCACCATGAAATTATTCAGCACCAAACCGCGCACTAAGAGTCGTACACACAAAATGAATGCGCCTACGGGCGCGGCATTTGAATGTTAGACCAAGAATGATCATCTTGCGACAACAGGGCACTATCAGCGATCTTTCAAGAGTCGGAGTTTCAACGTACAGTTCGAACAAACGTACTTATTGGTCGGTATTGATGAAAATCCTGAAACATCGACCGAAGGATGTAGGATGAGCCACCAAAAGTCACTCTAAAGTGACTTTACCAAGGCACTGAAACTTATCGCAAAATTCCGGCAAGCAGATCCTTTCTGCATAATGCAGGCTGTTTGAGAGAGTTAAACCTACAGCTGGGATAGGAAAGATCATGCTACTAAAAGTTACCAATGAAAGGCTTATAAACAGCAAAACTTGGTCTGTTTGTCCGAAGGTGATGGCTTCGATCGCTAATCATGAGAGGCGTCGCTGAAATTCGATGAGATGCGTCAAGGATTGACACAATAAATTGCTTTACTGTGCCAATAGAGCTCGTTTGTAAAACTTAGTCTATTCAGTTCGCCCGATCATTTACCAACGTCTTCCAGTTGCGCACGTTTACTTGATTGAGGCATAATTTCAGTGGCCACAAACCAATACCGCTTAACTCGAGTTAGGACAAAATTAAGTTATAGGCACCATTGTGTTGAGCATTTAAATCTACTTCCACATAATTTTTTATGACCATAATCTTTTTTTTAAATAGAAGTTTTTCCAACGAACAAAAAATAAACTAAGAAACAAATATTCCTGATTTGAAGTGATGATTTGAAACTTCAATCTGCTCTCCAGAAAAGTATGAAAAAAAACTTAGGCGGTTATGGGTTGTGGCCACAGATTTACTTGCGGGCGCTACCTTGGGCGAGGTGGTCTTCCTCTATTCGATGTCAGTCAACCACTTTAAATGCGAATTGTATATGACTTTGTAGGAAACGAAATGTGCGAAACACTGCAGTCAATTAAGAGGTGACTGGCTTCAAGACGCCAATAAGAACAAAACAATGCAAACACGGAGAGGTCAACCACTGTCCAGTTTTATATCACTGTAAAGCGACACGAACCGAACCTGGATATACACAACAGAATGGCTAACGACCTCCTCTCACCGAGAGCCACTCTAACATACATACATACGCAATAGAAATATCAAAGGCCGCAGTGAATTTATAATCCTTTCTCCTGTGTGGAACTAGCATCTAGTGAAGTTGAAGCTCTTGTTTCTTCGAAAACGAAGATGATGACAACGTCAAGGTTATAGGCAAAGCCCCAGTAATGGAGAAATTGGAATTGGATTAGCTCTGATTGCAGCAGGACGGCATGGCGCTTCTGTCACACATGCCGTACAACAATTAACAGAATAAAGAGTATCAAACCAAGGAAGAGCTGCAAGATGGCCCTCAGGTTGAGAGTTCAGTTTTCCAGGCTCTATGAACGAAATAAAAGCGGAGAAAAAAATGTTTCGTAAGTCCGTAGCTCCCAGATTTCATTCGTTCGTGAAAAACATTAGTAACTCCACCACGTCGTCAATTGCAACACACGTTTTCCAACAGCATTCCCGCTGTCAGCCCTTCAGAGAAAGCCAGCTGCACTCCTATCCACTCCTATCTCTAATATTCCAGATTGAATTATGTCTCCACCTTAACCCCTAGATATGCACAAATTCGCTAGCACAGATTGTAAAGGGTGTCCCATAATTCACGCAAAATGTCATTTTGATAGAAAATAGAGATTTTTATTGAGAAAGCCTAGACTTGTTAGTATACAGATTGGGGTTATGTATGGAATAGGACATCGGATTAATGGCCGCCACGGCTTGCTGGCAGTGCGTATTCTTTTATTGAAATTTTCTATGACCGTTTCGCAAAAATGTGGCTGATTTCATCGATACACCTCGCAATTTCCTCTGTCAAGTCGTTTTAGTCGTGGTTTGTAGAATCCGCACCAAACAGCCACGCGTTCTGGATGCATTTGTTTCTCAACAATTACTCGTGGGTTTTCTGAACCCCAAATGCGACAATTTTGACGATTAACGAAGCCATCAAGATGAAAATTTGCTTCATCACTGAAGATGATTTTGTTAAAAAAAATGGACAAACCTTCATTATTTTAAAAATATTTTTACTAGCCCCAAACTGTCAGCTGTCACTTTGTTATCTTTTTTTTGCGTTGGCATCACTGAACTATTAAATGGCGAAACATTCAAATTTTGCATGAATTATGGGACACTCTTTCTATCCACCATAATTTCGAAGAGGTGTTGCTCCACTCTGGCAAAACAAATGCGTAAGCCTTTTCAGTTGTTCTTGCTGCGAGGATGTGTTTTTCAGATATTTATTTCCGAGGATGTCTATTTCCGAGGAGTTGGAAAACCAGATTTGATTGGATTCTACTCTCCCGTCGAACCATTGCACTTATAATTCTCTCCAAAGCAATGGAAAGGCGGATATAGATAGCCAGCCTATGGGACATATTCATGAGTGACAATATACGATTTTAGCGGTAACAGATCCACAGCGTATGAAATATCTTCATGACCGGCAGTACGGTTTTCGCCGCAAAAGATCCAATGAGGTGATTTGATAGCATATCTCACCAGAGGAACCAATCTCTCCAGCACTCCGGTGAAACGAAGATTGTCTCTCTTGATATTTCAAAGGCATTTCATCGAAAATGCGCGGTTTTTGAGATCGACGCGTCGCATCTTGAATGAATAAGAAACTAACCTCCAACTTGGAATGGACGGTTTCAGATCTGCATGCCACATAAATCCCAAATGATTCGCAGCACTCTACACTTTCAACTGTATTAAACAGCCTCAGGCTATCTTTTTTAGCCAACAACGAGACAAAAACCCAAGACCAATACTCGAACTGAAATCTTTCAAAAACCCAGACTCCATCGATTGAATTGTAATAGACGACTTGGCGGAGATTGGAGAATAAATGTTCTAAAAATGAGGCTAAATTCTATTTCAACACTTACCAACAGCATCTGGAATGATTCGCTCTGGATACAAGTCAGTAAGGAATAGACTGTTGACCAAGGTCGATTTCCCGAGGCCAGACTCTCCCACAACCATCAATGTGAACTCAAATCCTTTCTTCACAGATTTCCTGTGCACCTGATTGGGCAGATTCGCGAACCCCACATATCCAGGGGTTTCTATGCTGGAAAACTAAAAGAAAAAGGAAATTGTTAGTAAGATGGTAACAGTAAGGAAAAAAATACATTTATGTTGGTAATTTGAGTTCCTAAATTAACCGACTAAGCGGCTTATGCGGTTGGTATGTGAAGCGTTTTCTTTTCTTTCTTTTTTTTCAAGGGAGAACGAAATTGTATCCTTAGGACAAGGGTGGCAACATTTATTTACGTCCCTGCGAAGACGTCAAACTCTAAAGGGGCCAAAAGCCTCAAAGATTATGCCACAGACACATGAAACGTAGGACAGATTGTCTTTCCCTGTAGTTAAATGGAAATGTCCTTCCAATTGTAAGAACTGGGGGTAGACGTAAGCGTATCGAACAAAGCCAGTATCTCTAGATTTACAAGAAGATGTAACTCCTGCGACAGCAAGTCCAGACATAATCTCGGAACATTTGCAATGGTTGTACCTAGAGAATAGACAAGAATAGGCCATGGATAGTGACTACTTGTTTGTGCGACGTGGCTGTAGATTTGATGGTAGATCCTTTACTATGTGTTGAACTGCTCGTATTTGTCGCTGTCAAATTTGTTTAGTGAATGTTTACGTTTAGCGACTTAATTCATGGATCTGTCTGCTAAATAGGAAACTTGAGTACGCTAATCTTGCGTTATTCGATAGGTGGTCCTGCCATGTTGTTCCCGAATGGATTGTGACTCTAAGGAGGTGCATGGATTCCCTGCGATAAATGGATTTCTCGTTCATTTCAATTTGTGGTAGTCAATAGCTAAAAGGGTGATGACCATCAGCTCAGCTTTACTATTCTTGGGCTTACGACTGCATATCCCTACAATCTGTTCCTTTACCTACATTTGACTGTGAAGACCAACTCATTTCGTTCTTCTGATTGGCTCTGCTTTAGCAACGACTGAATGCAATGAACCAAAGACTCCCCAAAAGGACTTTTGCATCAAGCTACAGTTTAAGACCACAAAAATGTCAAAGATTGATAATTTATTTGCAATATTCTTATCAAGGACACCCCCTAACATCTGAAAAACATTTCATTCACTCAACTCCAGCCCGTTGGGACATCGTAAGACATGTCGAATGTTAAATTTCCATCACCTAAAATGTTAATGCGTTTCCAAAATCAAGTGTCTGCCACCCCAGGGGGAAAAGCTCTTCACAATAACGTTTGCACAACATGTCAACGCTCCGGTCTGACATCACCTCTTCAGCATATGATATTATGTCCCTTAACCTTCGCACGATATTAATTATACTCTTTCAAATGAATGACTCCGAAGGCGCTAAGGGCGTTCCATTCACGTATTGGAAGGGTAACCCTCATCCCTTGTTCACATGCACAATACACAGCATCATTATCTACGACAAAGACAACAACATACACGTAAGTGCAAAGATGCAGACACAAAGTCTAAGGATACTTGAGGCAGGAATAAAGACACATCGCCCATTTTGTTCCTCCCAAGCGAAAGTGGAGAAAGACAGATTGCTACTTAAGCGTTATTGGAGAATTTAATGAGGTATGTTGTCTACCGCGCCGCTCTGTCATTGAGAGACGTTTTTAGCCAACATTTTGATAAACGATGTGTCCTTACTTTCGAGGATTAAATACATTTCAAGGGTGTGGCTGTGTATAGTGGTATTTAGGAAAGGAAAGTCTTTTCGTCACTTACTATGCGATTACAAACGGACTTGTTTAGAAGGACCGACAAAAAGTAATTGCTCCAGTTGGAAAAATAAGTGTAAAAGCTTTCAAGCTTTACGGTGACAAATTTGGGAGGAATTTGAATGATTGCATCAACTTCGTGTGTGAAGGGGGTTTATCTACCTCGACACCGTGAACATCAACTCAAAAAATGACGACATAGTGGCGATCAGGCGAGAAGTAGTGAAAGGTTTACTACGGTTTTGGATCAAAAACCCTGATTTGAAAGAAGACTTCTACGTTCTAAGCTCATGTTAGGTTGTCTGTCGGCGAGGCCGATACAGAGCGTTCTAAGATCCCTTGCGATGTTCTAACCTTACTTAATATGCTCACATGATCTAAATAGATCAATGATTTCCATGGTTTACAACAACAGTTCGATCTGGTTGTAAATCGTGGAAATCAATTATCTATTAGATTATGTAGGTAAAAAAAAAAAAAAAAACAACCTACTGAGCTCTCAAAAGAAGCATTTTTACACGGATTTTGGTACTTAGCGCGAGAAGAGCCAATGAAAAATAACAAGAAGTGGATGTATTTAGTTCAAAATGCAAGCCGACGTCCACTGCTCTGTCGCGGCCACATGGTCAATAATCACTCAGAAAAAAATAATTGTTATGGCAACAATTTTCGTTGGTTAAAATATCACCATTTTTGATTTAAGATTGAAATGGTTGGCAATAGCTGTATTTTATTATCAGCGTGATCCGGATCAGAAAAATAAAATTGAAAAGTTAAATTCTTGAATTGTGGCAACAGTTGCTTTCAAAACAAAGCAGATAATACAGTGTATTAAAAACTTTATATTGCCGCCAGCCATATTGCAAATATTCTCCTCAGCGTGACGTCACGCAAGGCACATGTCACCTCACTTGCAAAGTCGGGGGTGTTACCATATTTGAATCAAATTTGCATAATTTTTCTTTTCAAATATATTTTTGTGAAACAAATTTAGTATTTTATGTTCCAATATGCAACACATGAACAATATTTGCTGCAACCGCTTATTAGTAGCAGTTTATCTTGGCATATTAAGGTGTGTCCAGAGCACCGAAACATTTCAGAAATGTTTATGAAATGTTTCTGAAATCGGACACATTTCATAAGCACTTATAAAAGATTTCTGAAATTTGTTTATTAAATGTTTATGAAACGTTTCAATTGTATCCTGTTTTGGACTGGAAGAAAATAATGCGGAAGGATTATTAGCAGCAAGTAAAGTTTTTATTTTTGTAATTCTATTCTCGGGAATCACGCGACACGCGATTTAATTCAAATAATCGTATTAAATGAATACCTAATGAGTGGTATTCCAAGCTTTTCTGGACATTTCTATTTTATTTAAAAAAAAAAAAAAAATAATCGAAAAAAGGCGCTCACTTTCTGCAGGGAAACTTGTAAAACAAACATTATTTACCATCACGATTGCGTAACTGTAAAACATTTCATAAATGTTTTTTTGGTGTCCAGATCCAAACCAGCAAAACATTTCTAAGCATTTCATAAAAATTGTTTTATTTAATAAGTGTTTTAGAAATAAATATGGCACATGAAATCAAATGTTTGGCTGGTCTGGACATACCTTTATAGAACGAGAAAAAACAAAATAACTCGGAATACGGACAGGGACTTTATTCGAATGCGAATAAAATCAGTTTGTGTTCCATTTTCTAGTCTGGCAATGCGATTGTGTGGCAATGGTTTACAGGCACACCAACATTCAAGAATAAAAGAAACAACGCAGCCGGAAATAGTGGAATACATTTTCAGATCATGATTCGTGATCTCGATGAGAAGCAGGATCATGTGCTGTCGTTGTAAGTGCATGCAAATCGATGATCTATATGGATCATAGCTGATAATAAAAAACTAAGAAAATAGTTATGGAGAGGATATCTTGAAAACCTAAAAAAAGAGTTCTTCTCATCAAAAATAATTAATAAAGCATACAATTTTTTGAAAATTGCAAAACTCTTAACAATCTATTTTTTTCCTGAGTGATGTTCCACGAGGATCTTAGAACCCTGTAGCACATGTGGACGTGGGCAATTTGAACTGCATCCACAAGGTAGCAAATTCGAGACAACAAGGTTGCAGTGCCTCAGGCAGAGTCCTCACGGGTCAGGGGTCGTTAAGTCAACTGAAGTTAGCAATAGGAGCTCACTCATGTGGTATTACAAAGGACCTATCAATCTGTTCTAAGTGTGTCTTTCTATACAGCCACCTAACTTAACCTTGCCCAACCTAACCTAAGCAATAGGTTGGAAGAATCTCGTGCATATAGAACACAACTTGATTCAAATAGTACGTGTACTTCGAGTTGCAAGTGACTGCCGTCAGTGATTCGGTGTACATTTTAAAGCTGGTGACGCGATGGTGTTTGACAGATTGCAAGTACTATCTACATGACAAAGTAAAGTACACACACTATAATCCAGCATTAGGCATGATAGATCGCTTTGCCAAGTGTTGACTCATAAATCATACCTCGATTGTCAGGTAATTTCGGTAATTCCATAGCCACTACAAGTAGGAGACTCTCAAACGAAGGAAAAGGTTCAAGATGTACCGGCATCTTCGTCAAATTACAGGAGAGCTGATTAGCAAGATTATTTTTTACAGCAAACGTCTATGGATCAAAAATACAAAACAGAGTCTTCTTGAAAGATGTAGACACTGAATTTTGGCAGCGTTCTTCATGCCAAAGTCCCTGTCATTCGACATCCCACAGACTTAGTTGGCGGTAAATATTGCACTGCATAAATATATCCTAAGTGTAATATATACCAACGGTCAGCTAACAAAATCCAAGACAACGGGCCTTACTAATAATTTAACCTCCACTTTAAATATTTTGTAGGTCACAACATGCAATTTTGTATGGAAAATTTCGCCATTTTGAGTTTGAAAAATGTTTTCTGGACAAAAAAGATTATTACGTAGTATCGCGGAACGAAAACTAAAAATCCCCTAACCAGATAGCCAAACAGTTTGACAGTATTCTTTGCAGGGGTTCAGGTCATTCGGATGTCCCGGAGAGCAGCGAATCTGACGAATTAGCTAGACGAGGGTCATCCGCTGACAACATAACCTAGAAATTTATGCACTTAGGCTACGCCCACGCAGTGAGCGATGTCGCTCTAAAAAATTAAAACATATCAAATCGTTTGGCGGTGGCCACGTAAGCTCTGAGCGATTACTGATTTTGTCAAAGGCAGAGCGACGTCGTTCAATCGCTAACTGCGTAGCTGCAGCCTTAGAATAGCAAACGGTAGATGGAACCGACTTGTTTAATGATTATGCAAGTCTACACTAGGGCATTGCCTGTTCCACAGTCTAAACTAACCGCAGCTTGATAAAAAAAAAAAAGATTCCAAGATCTTCTTATTTAGACCGACTTTAGAAGTCTACTTCGCTCCATTAAAAGCTGAAATTGGTTTTGCGAGTGAAGCGTAGTACGCTGCTCGAGCTAAACTACATTTTATCTGGTCTCCAACTTTTCTCTCCAAACATCAGCTAAAATCCTAGCTAAGTTTTGACATAGAGTACGCCGTGGATAAGTGTCACAGAAAACAGCTGTTATTTGATTTGAAAAAATTACTTCAAAAATTTAATTCTCTCTTATTTCAACTATGTCTGATTCTAGGTACTTCTCGTCCATGTTATAATTAAAAGAGCTCATCCTTGCATACATTTCCGCAACAGAACAACAATTACACAAAGATCTGTCACAATTTAGCTTGAGAAAATGTGCCGACCCATTAACTAGGCACTCTAAATTTTGACAGACACATAAAGTACATTCTGAAACAAAAGTTTGATTATTTAGCTCGAGCTGCGTACTACTCGGCTTAGATTTAGCTCAGCTAAATTTTGGAGAGAATTTTGTATGGGAGCGAAAATTTAGCTCGAGTAGCGTACTAAGCTTGAGCATATAGAAATGTTGATCCAGGCGGTACCACAGTGGACCTAGGACCTATTACTGGTCTAAGTGTGCTAACGGTTATCCGATTTAACCTAAGAGCGACTGGTATGACCAACCTGTCCTTCTCAGAGAATGGACCCACTTTGGTCTGCATCTCAAACCAACCAACCCACGAAAGCCTACTTTTAAAAGTCTTCTTTTATAGACACGCATAAGTTAAATTAGGTAGCTGTCTGGAAAGACGCCCTTTGACCAGATGAGTGAGGACCGTTTAAGTGCTTACATAAATGGACAGTGCAGGCGTTCGTTAAGGAATGGGGAATTGCGAGAATGTCTGCAAGTTGTACAGAGGCGGAGCCAGACACGAATCTTTATACAGGGTCCGCCAAATAACTTTTTTTTTTTTTGAAAATGCAATAAAAAAAAACTACTGAATATTTTCTCAAATTTCTTTTTTTATTTGAAAGTACCATCCTTCTGGTTAATAATGGAAAATAAATTAATTCAAATGGCTGCCTCGGCTGGCCATGCAGTAGCCTACACGATCGGTTCAATTTTTAAGCACATTATCGATTGTGTGCAGCTGTATTTCACCAATGGCTTCACGAATATTGTCCTTTAAAGTGTCAATTGTCTCTGGCTTGTCGGCGTAACACTTATCTTTTACGGCACCCCACAAATAATAGTCCAACGGTGTCAAATCGCAGCTCAGAGGTGGCCAAACGACATCAGATCTGCGGCTGATAATGCGATCTTCAAAAACAGGGCGCAAAACATCGAGTGTAGCTTCGGCTGTGTGGCACGTAGCCCCGTCCTGTTGAAACCAAATGTTGCCAATATCCTCCTCTTCAATTTTTGAGAACAAAAATTCGTTCAACATGGCTGACATGGAGCTGACGGTGCTTCTCTTCTTCCAAATTCCGTACGCAATTTTCGCACACATTCTGCAACATTACCATGATTTTCAAAGTAATGTCGCAGTATTTCCCAGCCTTGTTCAAGCGTATACACAACCATATTCGTTCAGCGGAAGGATAAAACTAATTATCTGTCAAATCAGGCATGAGCTAAGTGTTACCATTCGCGAAATAAGCACTAGTTGAAAAAAAAAAAGTTAGATGGCGGACCCTTTATTTCATGGTACAGCTAAAAACAGTCTGAATGAGAACACAGTGGTTCCCAATCTTTTTCGGCCCGCGGCGCATCTGCAAGTTTAGTATTTTGTCACCACGCCCTTCCCTAGCTATTTTAAAAAGGCGAAATAATAGAATTCAAAAAAATCGAATTCAGTTTACAAGCAGCGCGAAGTTCAATTAAGTCTGTATTTTTGTGAATAACTCACGGCGCGGCGCCGCTCTTTACTTTCTACGGCGCAGACTTTGGGAACCCCTGTGATAACGTGATGGACATTCCTGGACGTACATTGAGTTTGAATTCCTCGAGGCACAAAAACAAAACGCAACTGGCAATTTCGCTTAAGCACTCTCAGTGCAGTGAATCGGAATGACACTTGGAGAAACATAACCTCAACCTGCACAACAAAGAGGGAAGCTTGACTCTGTTCCTGAAACACTTCATTTACCAACCGACATTAACTTGCAGTACTCGCCTCAAAACGAACATTTCTATGTCACTCTCAAGGGTTTCCTTACTCCCCCTGTCATGACCCACTGTTCGGTTCATTGGCCCCCACCATACAGCATCTGCAACGCACCACTTTCATCAAGCTATTTGTTTTCATTCCTCTCCGTTGCACGACTGTTTGCACAAAATGCCAAGCTGTTCATGGCTCTTCGACCCAGTTTGCGCTGTGGAAAGTAATTTCTGCATCCCTAGTTCCTACGCCCTTATCTGTCAACTCAACCCAACTGTCATTTGCATGCACACTGCATTACCACTGTTAGAAAGAATTTGCTTCGCCCGATCGCATTCTTCGATTACGTATACTCTCTGCCCACTCTTTCTCGCCAAAAGAAATCAAAAATAATTTTTGTTTTAAATTAAAATGCTGCACGCAGTCTGACACCGTTTAATTGACGGTTATACATACACACAGTCGTACTGTACACTCAATTTGTATATTTGTTTTCATTTTGTTCTCCACTTCGTTTCAATTGGCTCTGGTCGACGTGCTTGTTGTTGTTCTTTTCCTACTGCGGCGACACGACGATTGAGGCTAATTTCAAGAGTTCAGTTCAGAATTCAGATGTGCGGTTCTGTTCTCTGGTGTAGCGTGTGCTGTGTTTGTTTTCAGCAGTCAATTTGAGTCAAAAGTAAATGACCAGACGAGATGTGCTGTTGTTGCCACTAGAAACAAGGCGAAACTGCCTCCCAGAGTTTTTATGGCACACAACAGAGGGTGGGGGAATGCTTTCCACAAAATTTGAAATGGAAAGGATTCGAGATGGTTGCCAAATTTATCTGTCCTTAGTATGGGAGAAGATGTCTGATCGGCAGCCACCTAATCAGATGTTCGAGGAAATGAAGCGGAAATGGAGATTCAAGAGGAAAAGTGCTTTTGGCTTTGTCCTAACAGAGAGGATATCGACACGGGAGTTCATTGGTACAATGATGTCAGCCACACTCAGTGTCTGGTGAATCATAAGTTGCTTGTTGTTATTGTTGCCGCCATTGGTTAAATCATGAGAAGGAATTCCTTTTGGATTTTTCTGCACAAAAATTAGTCATCCAACTGAGAGTAACACACTCCCCGCTTAACAGATACGAATCTATTCAATTTCTGGAAAAAACAGTATAAAGTGCCAGAACCATTGCCGTACGAAGAAGATCAGAATCAAAGAGCTCCGTTGGGAAAGTCTGCTTTGCATTACAGTTTTGGAAACAAACTTTTATTGTAATTGGTTGTCTCCCTTATTCATTGCATTGGCAATGAACTCTTAGCCACTGAATTCAGAAGAGGCGACAGTTTTGTGAATCAAACTTATTACGAACAGCAGCATGTAAACAAACGAACAATTCAGTACTGCAAGCGCAGAAAAAAAAGACGCGTATAAGGCTTTAAGAGCCGTCTTCAGAAAGAAAAGAAATTCCCACGAAGAAAGTGGGATGCTGCTCCAGAAACAATGCACGGTCACTTTTGTCAAAAGGGTAAAAAGAAAGTGTCAGGGCAGAAATTATGAAGGAAACGTTGTTGAAGATCGATTACCATCTAGTTGGCAGCCCGCACGTAAAAGTTGCCAACGCTTAAAATATTGACGAGCGGTTGTCATTTTGACATCTCCAAAATTAATTTTACCACATGCTGGATAAACCTACATTAGATACATTCGAGTACGCAATCGCACAAAGTCTATATACACGTTCTCATCAAAAATGACAGAAAAAAAAAAGAAGGGAAAATTAGGAAAATGGGTCGTATGAATAAAACGTAGCAATTGCTTTTACTCAAGAGAAATGTCAAAATCGAAGCATTTGCTACATTTCGCATGAATAAAAAACAATTTGAGTTAGTTCCAACTTATGACATGTTCGAAAAGCGGCGGCACTGACCGTTTACTCAGATCGGTGTGAATAAAACTTATCAGACAAAGCAAATGCTATGCAAATTCTGAGTCTGCTATTTAGTTGAGTCAGACCTTTTGCTAAATATTTTGTACGCACATTTTTTACATAAAACAATCCAAGCATTGTGAATTTTCGATGTTTTGTTTATAAATAGTTAAATTAAGTTTTGTTCGTGCATGAAAACCAAACAAAACATGGATGCGATAAGTTTTCACATTATACCTGTTTTACCTCTAGTTGTTAACGTAAGTGCTAATAAAAAACGGTATAAACAAGGAAGAATAACTTCTTACAATTGTTTCGTGAAAATGTGGACATTTTGGCTACTACTTTTTTAAATGATAATTTTGAGACGCTCTTTCAAATATACAGAAATTTAAGTCTTTCCTAAGGTATTTAGGAGATCCGGGCTTTCAGGTAAACATTTCAAGGCTTAGCAAGTGAAAAATTTATGTGTTTAGGTTGGTGTTGGAGAAGATCTTGGTGTTCATCAGTCAACTAATTGGTATGTGTGTCAAAAAACAGTTCAACAAGCCGATGGGATACATTTTCCGACAACTGAGGAAGAAATCAAACATCACCAAGCGATTTAGCAAGTAAAATTTATGTTTCCAGGTGCAATTGGAGCTATAGATTGCTTTTGAAAATTTTCCCACAAAATTTTTAAAATAAATTCAAATAAACAAACCACCGGACAGTTGTCACTTGTTAAGTTTGACAGAAATTGCAAGACAAGGACATGTACAGCGAAGTAAATGCTATGTTCGAATTTAAGAACTTACTTTAGCTTACTATGTACCGATTACTTCATACCGATTTAAAGCTTTGCTAAGGGCTTTTACTTTGCTAAAACCTTTAACTCAAAGCAATTGCTAGTTTTTATTCATACGACCCAATAACGAGTAACGAGTTCCTCTCTTGGTTCGAAACAACTCAGACCTCAGGGAATTTCATCCGGCAAATACTGATAAATATGTCAAATGCACACAGTTGACAAGAAAAAAAATCCAAAATCTGTCTTAAAAATCAATAGCACTCAAAAATAAAATCTGTCAAAATAAAGAAAATTAAGTGGTGGTCGAATTTTCTTCCAGAACTTTTCATGCATTGCAAAATAAATTGTGAGTTATATTTTAATTTTGATATGGACTAGATGTCAAAGCCTCAAAGTAGCTTGAAGTGCATCCACGCAGAGACAATACTGAGACCACCAACTTCGGCCGACTTCCCGTTACTTGCCTACAAGCTATATTTTGAAGTGGCAAATGCTAAGTGCGCTAGTATTGTTACATAGAAATTAGTATTGGCTAATGTCGAAAATTCCGACTCGCACCTTGTATATGCCACTTCCGCTGTTGGCAAAGCTGCTGACAGCGTTCATAGAATTTTAGCCATTAAATTTGAAATTATTTATATTCGTGTGGATAATATTTTTTTTAGGAATAAGTGACCAAACCTTTATCAGTTATTTAAGAAAAATGTACAAATGAAATCGATCTTAATGATATCGAAAAGAGGTAAATACATAACCATGTTTGTCCCAATATGTTTTTTTATATGTTAAACATCTCCTGTAGATAGTTTTATTAACCAAACAAATCAAATTATTCGCCTTTTAACAATTTATAAAAGAACTTACCAATAGCATTCAATAATGAAAAAATGTGGTATTCCCGAACTCTTTCACATTTCCCCTGCCGAGGTTGGCAGCATTTATTTTTGTATTTTTTGTATGTTTTTGCATGTCACACGGATTCTTTTTTGACATTGAATTTGAATGATACTTGACCATACTTAATGAACACGCTCACAATTTCATACAGAAACCAATTTATTGTGAATAATTCTAAATACAGCGGCTCCTCGCGGCAGTCTCAACTTAACGCTCGCACCAAATGTGACTGGGCGTGTTCATTCAAACAAGACTGAAGTGAAGTGACAAGTGAGTATGCCTTGCAAGATGTATAGGAAGTGAATCTGAATACGAACCGCAAGTTTTTCAAATCAGAGAAAATTTGTTCTCCGTGAAATAATTTGTCGCTTAACGATTGGCAGCAAAAGCGGAGCACAGAAGCTTTCTGATTCTGGTCTGAAGTTATACATCTTAGAGACGCAGGAGGCGTAAATCCGTTTCACGTTGGTTTTACCAATTTCAAACGCCGAAGTGGAGCGGATCTTCAGCCAACTAAATCTTATAAAAACAAAACACAGAAATAAAATGAAATAAACTGATTCCTATGATTAAAAAGAATCTCCGCCTTATTTTTAAAATAATGGTGTGGGGGCGAACTCCTACTATGGGGCAGTGTTGTTAGCATTCTCTCTTCATTTATCCCACGAAGCGTGGTCATTTTTAAAATTTGTATTACACGGAAAGAAAATCACGTCAAATTAACCTTTAGTATAAAAACCGCAGTTTGTAACACTGCTATGATTAGTTTTTGGTACTAGAAAATTTGATAAAAGACGATTTACGAGCTGTTCTGTGTGGACATTCAGTGTGTTGATAATTAGGTGATAGAATTTCCCAAAAAATTCATAGTTTGAATGATTTTTGGCTAGATTTCTGAAAATCCAACGATTTGGTGCTTTTTCCCTTTATCCCACGGAAGGCTTTTCGGGCATCGAAATTCCCACAAAAAGGGATAAATCCCACCATATAACAACACTGCTATGGGGTATTTGAGCTCCAATTCGATTCATCTACGATGAATGCCACACAATACAGAGCATAAACTAAGTATTAAATAGACCGTCAGCTCTTACAACTTAAGAGAATTTGCCTACAAGCTGTTTTCCGTGTTGCCATGTGGCAAAGTATTTATGTGTGCAGTGTTAAAGTAGATTAGCCGCATTACATTTTTGTTGTAAACAATGGAAATCGATGAACTACCTACATAAAGGGTCCGCCATCTAACTTCTTTTTTTTTCAACTAGTGCTTATTTCGCGAATGGTAACACTTAGCTCATGTCTGGATTGACAGATAATTAGTTTTATCCTTCCGCGAGTCACTGTTTGGTGCGGAATTTGGTCCAGAGGCATAATTGGGCCATTTTTCTTCGAAAATGAGCAAGGAGTGGCCGTTACAGTCAATGGCGATCGTTATCGGGCCATGTTGAACGAATTTTTGTTCACAAAAATTGAAGAGGAGGATATTGGCAACATTTGGTTTCAACAGGACGGCGCTACGTGCCACACAGCCGAAGCTACACTCGATGTTTTGCGCCCTGTTTTTGAAGATCGCATTATCAGCCGCAGAGCTGATGTCGTTTGGTCACCTCGGAGCTGCGATTTGACACCGTTGGACTATTATTTGTGGGGTGCCGTAAAAGATAAGTGTTACGCCGACAAGCCAGAGACAATTGACACTTTAAAGGACAATATTCGTGAAGCCATTGGTGAAATACAGCTGCACACAATCGATAATGTGCTTAAAAATTGGACCGATCGTGTAGGCTACTGCATGGCCAGCCGAGGCAGCCATTTGAATGAAATTATTTTCCATTATTAACCGGAAGGATTTAACTTTCAAATAAAAAAATAAATTTGAGAAAATATTCAGTAGTTTTTTTTTTATAGCATTTTCAAAAAAAAAAAGTTATTTGGCGGACCCTGTATATGAATCATTGACAAAAATAAAAAAAACGCTTATTAATATAAAAAATAGCTGATTTCTATCAATCGTATATATTACAAGCAAATTGTAAGCACCAAAACTTAAATGCGTGAGACATATCAGGGCACAAATCAGTAAACATGTTTATTTCCAATTTTGCTTGTACAAGGTGGCGCAAAAATAACCTTCCGATGTTTTTTGGCTGTAATTTAAAAAAAAAAATGAAAAACTTTGATTCTTCTTGTGGATTATTTTTATTTTTCTTTTAATTTTTTTTACATCAAGTCGAGAATATGATGTCATGTAAATGGCCGCCGCCACAGTTGATTGTCATTTGAGCCCTTTTTATGGCATTTTCCATCACTTTGGGCAAAACTTCCGGCGATAGGTCCTCACATTCTTGACGGATATTGTCTTTAAGAGCTGCAAGAGTCTGAGCCTTGTTGACATAAACCCGCGACTTCAAAAAGCCCCACAAAAAGAAGTCTGGAGCGGTCAAATCAGGCGATCTTGCTGGCCAGTGCAAATCGCCAAAACGGAAGATTAGGCGCCCGGGAAATGCATCCTTCAGCATATCGGTTGTGGCACGTGCAGTGTGTGCCGTTGCACCGTCCTGTTGGAACCACATGTTTTCCAATCCCAATTCATCAAGTTGCGGCAAAAAGAACTCGTTGATCATTGCTCTGTAGCGCTCACCATTCACAGTAACCGTTTGGCCCGCGACGTCTTCGAAGAAAAAAGGTCCGATGGCTACAGCAGCAATATTCTCTGCAGAACGGCTACTCCGGGGTCTGCCACGCCTGGCAGCATCTCGTGTTGTGCCAGTCTCTTCGAGGCGAGTGGCTAAACGTCGCAGTGTTTTCTGTTTCAGGCGTTGGACGGCTAGGAAATCTGCGACGAAATTCACGTTGTGCCAAAGTCACCGACCGATTATTGCTCAAATAAATAGTCACCAATATTCCGCGTTCTGGAGCAGTGTAGCGTAACATTGTTTATTAACGTGTATTTCGCATGTGTTTACTACACAAATGTCAAAACAGAACTGACATTAGGGGCCAATCGCAAAATTTATAGCATTTTCTGATAGGAGGATTACTTTTGCGTCACCTTGTATATATTTTGAGTTTCGCTTTTTCCCCGTACATTTTAAAGAAAATAAATTTTCGTTGTGTGTCTATTAGACTGTTTCTTTTTGTTATAAATGAACATTATTCATATTCACGGCTGACGCAATTGATTTCAAATGTAATTTCATTAATTATGTCAATTGCTCCAAATTTTCTAGTAATTTAAATTTTTTTTTTTTAATAAGCGGAATCTTCATGAAAAGATTATATGTAATTAAAAACTGATATTATTTCAAATCTTAATATTCGTAATCGATTCTTCTCTTTAAATTATTTGCCGTTTTTTGTGGACATTCACGGTGAAATATTTTCTCGCTAAAAACACCAACAAAATATCTTATTGTATTTCACATTATTCCTTTGTTTATTTATGCTGATACCATTCGCTATTATACATTTTGCAGAATATCTACATGTTTTCGTGGTGAAAAAAAAACAACGAATTTAAACTCTCAGAACGCATCCACCAGCTGACAGAAACTCACCAAATACACTAACTTTCAGTCAGTGTTCTTAGCACTGTCTCTTTATTCTTCAAATTCCCTTGTTTTTTTTTTTATGGAAAAAACCTATTTTAAAAGTAAAATTTGTATTGTTTATATTCAGTATAAAAATCGCAGTTTGCTAACATTATAATGATAAATTTTTGATAATAGAAATTTTTGCTTAAGGCAAACCTCTTTTTTATGTACATTTAGTGCGTTGATATTCATAGTGAAATGTAGTTTAAATGATTTTCTGCTAGATTATTGATAGTCCAACAATTATGAAATTTTTTCCGTTTACGCAGGAAAGTTTTTTCAAAAATTGAAATTCCCACAAAAAGGTAGAGAAACCACACTGCAGGTACACTGCTGAGTGTCAGTATTTTATTAAACCTCCCGCCATTTAGAATTTCTTTTTTTGCTGCTTCACACGCATTCACAGATAGGAAATTTAAGAGAATTTTCGTTTCAATCGGGTAGGTGCGCGGAGCTGACGGTCTATTTAATACTTAGTTTATGCTACAGAGAGTTGCTGCTAGTAGCATTAAAACCGTTTTGCAACATGTTTGGGCCATTAAAGTGGACATTTCAACATGATAATGCCTCAGTACATACCGCTCGAAATGGATTAAGGACCAAAATGCAACCTTAATGGAGTGGCTTCCGTGTTCCGTAGTCCTCCTCCATATTATTAAGAGTCGGGAGGCCGTTAAGTGTTAGCATATGCACATGCACAGCCGCACTGTGGTCGAAAATTACTTTTTTGGTTGCAAAAATCATAACCTTTGAACGCATGAAGATATCGCAAACATTTTTTTTTTTTTCTTTAAGGAAATTTCAAAGCCGATAAAAACAGTGATTTTTAAGAAAATTTCTTCACAGGGTGTTTCTAAATCTTAGGCGGAAGTAAGATTTTCTTTGAAAAAGGAATTAACAGTGAAAGGAGTTAAAGAAAAACTGTAAACAGGTAAAATTTTACGAATCTTGTAAAAAAAGGTCTGCGGCTATTTAATTGTTAACAAGGTGATCCAAGCGGTTTTTTTTACAACCAATTTTTATGTTTTTTTTTTACTCTAGAACAAAATCGACTTTGAAAATCTCTATAAGTCGAACTAGTCAGCAGGATATTATTTTGTTTGCTGTTTTTGAAGCTCCGTTTATATTTCTATTAAAATAAAAAAAACAAAGCAATCAAAAATTAAACATCGACTTTACCTTCGCATTAGACATTTTGTTGAGCCGAAAGCACAAGTTTCGTTTCAATTCCTCGAATTTGCCCACACGCTCTGAGGATCGTAAAAGCAATGCAATTTCTTTCGGACTTGCATTAGCATTTCACAGCCATGTCAGGCTTAAAAACCACTTTAACATCTCTCTCTAGACATCAAATGGTCGTAAAGTACTAGGGTTTTCACGGCTACTGCGAACTGCAAACGATCGATCTTATATTTTGACATTTGATTCACATGGACGCTTTTCCGATCGCAGCTGAAACTTCTTTGAAACCATGAAACGATTTCCAGTCAAAGCTATTTTAAAGAGTTACGTTCTCAGTTGCCCGCAGTTTTATAGGACGACATTGACAGCAAAAAGTTACATTCCTTCTCCTAGTCGTGTAACTGTTGGCTGAATTCAGAAAAAGACAGTTGCAATGATTGTCCGAAAGAAGTCTTACTGAAGACCCAAGCTAAAAATATTGGGCTGCGTCACACTGAAAGAGTCTGTTGACAGCACCACTAAAAAGACACCAACAGAATTTGTTGTTTGTCACAACCAAATGCTATCTGGTTTGCTTTTTTTTTGTTCGTATTTATCTAAGAGTACCTACTTATGATAAAGATTCAACTCCCGCCCAACCTCGAATGTAAACAAATATTCACTCGAGACGCTTGTAGGTATATTCGAATTTTATCAGCTCTCGTTGCTATAGAGAGAGTTACGTATGTACAGCGCTTTATCATGGCGCTGCTTGAATAAAAAACAACAAAACCCCAACATAAAGGAATGGTGGCTTCGTTAACACTTTACGGTGAGTCATGCACGTTTTCCAAATGATATAATTCACGACAAACTCACGTAAAATGCAAGAGCTGTGACAACGATCGCAAGAATTATCACAGAGGTCAGCGATCGCATGCGTTCCTACATGCATATTAATTTTTTATTTTTTTTTTTTTGTTTTGTTAAAACGAGTGAAAGGCAGAAAATGTATTTCATGCGGAAGCTAATTTACTTAATTCCCTCTAAGTAGGTCTCGGCATCGGGCGGTGTGCGATTTCCTCTGATTTCCCGCAATCAATCTTGTTAAGTGAATCACTTTTTGCACACACACCGCTACTGGAGATAGAGATGTTCTTGTTCATTCACAGGTTCCACTTGATGAGCTTGTTTACGTTTCTTTTAATTAGAAGAATTCAATTAGACTGCATCCGACGAGGGAAGGGGGACGTCACGTTTGGATTACAGATACAGATACCCCATTTGTGGAGATGGGAGGAGGCACACAGACTCATCCCAGGAATGTGCTCACTCTGCCCTTTCAGTGCGGCAGAAGAAATTCCTTAGTCTATTTTCGGCAAAAGGTTAACTTGTGTGTTATGGCAGTTTGTTTATTGATTCAGATGGTGGAGGAGAAGAGGAAGAATGATACGGTTTGTGTTTTAGGAGAGTTTTGATGTTAATATTGGAATATGGAGTTCGATGCATATATTTGGGGGTTGGAATCGGTGTCTATAGTCAATCAAGCGAAGGTTGCTGTTTGTTTTTACAAGCTACACTGTACTTTGCCCCAGAAGAAGATAAAATTCAAACAGAGGAATATTCGTCCCTTGTGATGTGAAAGAGTCTCCAAAATATGCAAGGCTTGGAATCCGCACAACGGATCACGCAACTGCTTTGATTTGCCCACCTTAGGTGCTGAATAGGGTAAGCTCCGATTGACTCAAACACATCAATTGTGTTTTTTTTACCTGCCCCTGAAAGCATTGTAAACCTACTGCTCTGACGGGATAGCCTGGCTAAACGAGTCTTAAGCAGTCGAACATGAGCGCCGCCTCTGTAGGAGGTTGTACGGTGGATGGTTTCATTGGATTGAATCAACGTTTTCGTCAATATCCATAGTCGAGAAGGCAGATACCTCACGTGAGGTATACCAGGCTGTGATGATTGCTTTGCTTCATGGGTTGGACTGCTTGCTTGAGAGTCTGGTGGAAGGAAGAAATATCCTTATAGCACTGGACAATCAGGCGGTGATCAAACAAGCATAACAACAACATCGGCACTGGAATGTGTACTCAAGCTCAATAAGTGTTCTAAAAATAAAGTAACACTTACTTGGCTACGAGGACACATAGGGATCGACGAAGGCAACGAAAAGGCGGACTCCCTTGCAAAACAGGGGTCAACTGAAAAGTTGCTGGGACCAGAACCATTCTCTTCAATTGGCAGAGCAATGGTAGAACAGATGATTCACAAATGGATCACGGCAGAACACATGGGAAGGGGGATAACTGTGGAACAATGTAGACTGGCTAAGTGGCTGGCCTGTTTCAGTCAAAGAAGGGTTCTAAGCATGAGTCGAGGAACATTGAAATGGGTGGTGGCTTTGTCTATAGGACACGCTAGTTTCGGGTATCAATTAAGGATGATGGGCCTTAGAGAGGAGAAGATACCTGTAAACTATGCCTGGAGAAGAATGAGGATCTTGGGACATCATTGCGTCGAGACTCAGTCGATGAAACAGAGATATTAGCGTTAACAATAGGAATCGAGCCCAGGGAAGAACTCTGGAGAAATCCGGATAGTCTCTCTGGGTAAGATTTATAGTGGTAGAAGGTAGAGAGACGAAAAGAGACCCGACAATGGTGGTCTGATTCGTATATCTCTCGAAATCTATATGTATAAAGACAATAATTATGAATGTTTTAAATTTTCAATTACATAATGAAAAATTAATTGTTGCCCAGTTATCTATGCAGTAAAATGATGTATGTTAGTAATGTTCGCAGCAATAACGTCCGAAACAGAAATAGTTTGCGTCAGAGACAGTATGGTTTGTCTATGGTTTGCGTCTTCCACTTTGTAGAACAAAAAAAGCACAAAACATAGTTTTTTTTTAAATGTTCAATGAACCCCCCAATGAATTGCAATTTAAAAATAATTTGTCACGATTTAAACAACTGATTGTTAACTATTCAAAAGAAAGGTATGCATAAGGAATGTAATGTATATTTCTTCCTATATTTCTTTATTTTTATTAAACCTTTGCTAAACATTGCTAAATAAATGAAATGAAATTTGCCTGTAGACAGTTACAGTCTTAAGGTGTCTTTCTGGAAGTAAAAAAATGCTTTAAGAGGTAGAAGTCAAGCTTATCGGTAGGTGTCTTCTCTAAGCATCACACTCTGCATGAAACACAAATTGACTTCCTAGGAAACATTTTATCGTCACAAGAATGCTATGGCTGCACTTCAATAAAGACAGGTTGATTGGTTGGCTTGTTTGACTATTTTCCCAGTTCCCTGTCATTGGAAAACACAATTCGCGCCTGAGCGTCGTGATGGGGCCACAAAAGGCCACCAAAAAGACTTATACAAAAATGAAGGCTCCTAACCCTGACGGAAAACTTTACACTACTGCGAGACAAATTGAGAAATAAACGCCCGACTGAAGTACAACTTTCCAGAGGTTGCATTGGCGAGACCACATTTACAGTAATAAAACTTGGAAGTCCTTGGTTAAATTATTTTAAAATAGGTTTACGATGGGCAAGGGACAATCTATTTCCACCAACAATGGATCAGGAAGTCAGCATTGACCTGAATGTATCACGGAGTGCTTGGCATTCACTTACCTAACCTATAGGAACATCTTCCTTTGTTTATGTGAAGTTTTTTCTCAGTTAAACAGCCTCTTGGGCTGCGTTTGACATTTGGGAAAACGATTGGAATTTCCAAAGGCCAATATTGTTCGACTAGGGGTACTAGATGAAACTAAAAGCCGAAGAACTTTATTGTTAGACGGGTATCTACACAGATCAGAATAAAACTTGACTTAAAATTTGCAATCCCAAACAAATCCTGTCCTCTTCCTAACACACATAAAACACAGAAACTCACGTTGAATATCCACTTGAAAACGCAACAAAACAGAAATGCATCAGCCGCGCCCTTGAATTCCTCTTCTTTTTTTTATTTCATATTCATTCAAATAGCATGCAACAGCAACACAATATAGTACAACACCCACGTCTTCCCAATGCTCCAATAAGCCGTGGGCCCCTTTTTAGCAACTTAGCTCAAACTCAATTTTCACCCCTTCCAATTGTGCAATGTAATTGTAATTATGATGCATTCTCCCATAGGTAAGAAATAAAAAAAATAATAAAACTTAATTTAATTTACAACAGAACTTACACTCTTGGTGTCTGACATTTTGTGTCGGCTTTAGTTTTTTTCCTTCCGTCCTTTTCGAATGAATATGCAGCAAAACGAAAAATTTAGTTTATTATATCTTTCACTGTTTTTCTAAGATAAGCACTTATTTTCCTTCAACTGTTACGCTGGGTTTTCCCGAAGAAAATTGTAAAATCGAAAGTCACACAAACAATAAACTAAGGGAAAAAATGAAACTGTTTCGCGCTGATGACAAGATAACAAAAGGATGAGAAAATTAACTACACACAACAACAACAACGAGAACACAAAATTCCATCAACGCTGCTCAACTCTCCGCCGTACAACAAAGAACAAATCACAGCTGCATTCGAAAAGAAACTGCGGCGACGAACCAAAATTCGGAAATTGCTTTGCGGCTTTCGTTCGGTTAAGTGTGGAAAACGTTTGTCAAATCGAACAAGGCCACGAACGACGCAAAATGTACCTGATGCATGCTATATTCATCTCTCTTGTCGCAGTGCGATAGAAAGGGAATCAGTGCGGTGCGCGAAAGAGATCAAACTCTATCCATAAACATGATGTCAACTTGACGCACATCTCACTTTGCCATATTTATGACGCATATTTATCATGTTTAGATGGCGCTGTTCACAACTAAAAGACGTTGCTTCTTTTTAGAAAATTAAATTATTTTCCCCAACAGAATTGACAAAAACAAACAACAAGCATATGCAAATGGGCTATTTAAAATTAAACAACTTGGGCACCACATCCCCGCACTTTGCCGGCAGCTTAATATCAGCCAAATGGTCCGCCCTCGTTTCCCCAATGGTCACAATTGCCACAGGCAGGTTTAAATCTTTGGTCTGCAACACCATGCGATAGCCTGAGAACACCATTAAGCTGGAGCCAAGCACCAACAGCCCATCACTGGCATAAATCATCTCCGCGATCTTGTGCACTCTGCCCTTGGGGACATTATCGCCGAAAAACACAATCTCCGGCTTGAGATGGCCATCGCATTGTGGACATGGGGGGACTTTGAAGTTCTCTATGTAGTCCAGGGGAATCTCTACGTCGCCATCTGGTCGCACCATGTCGGGAGCATCCTTGAACTCGGGATTCATGGCGTTCAGAATGTCTTGGAAGGCATGACGGTCAATGGTGTAATCGCACGACAAACATTTCACCACAAAACCACTCCCATGCAGTTCCGTGACATTTTTAGTTCCCGCTTTGGTATGCAATCGGTCGACATTTTGAGTGACAACTCCTTGGATGCGACCTTCTCGTTCGAAGCGCGCCAAAGCATGGTGAGTTCCGTTGGGTTCGGTAGCGGAGAACTTTGGCCAGCCGACAAAATTCCGTGCCCAGTATCGTTGCCGGATGGCCTGCGACTTGACGAATTCCATATGTTGGACAGGGCGGTGATTACTCCGTGCATAGAGCCCGACACCAGCGGACCGATAGTCGGGAATACCTTAAATATCAACTGAATGTTAGGATTTCCCGGATAAAAGCCGCCATTTATTCACCTGACTCTGTGGATATTCCCGCTCCAGTAAGGACTAGAATATTTGGTTTGGACATGAGGAAATCTTCAAGGTGCTTGACATCGCGCTCCAATACGGGATTGTGCTTAGGCACAAACTCAAATTTCGCACTAGGGCACACAAGAGACTTGCGAAGTCGCAGAACGTGCGTTAATCGCATTTTTTTAGGTATCACTATGTAATGTTTACGAAACAAAAAAAAATTGACAAGCAAATCACATAACTAAAAATATAAAAACAAAAATAAGAGCCTGATGACAGTTGCATTGTAAACATATGTTGTGGATGGTAAGTTCATGTAGGCTTTTGAACAGACGCTCCTAGAAGTATGTGACAGATGTATAGTATAACGGAAGTTCATTAAGGTGCCTCTGCACTGCACCCTCTTGATGAAAAAACGACTCATTGACAAGCTTAGTACGCTGCTCAAGCTAAATTCAATTTAAGCGAATTCCTTTAGCCGAGTGGTACGCAGTTCTAGCTAAAAAATTAAACTTTTGTTTTAGAATGTGCTGTCAAAATTTAGCCTGCCCATAAACGAGTGGGCAAGCTAAATTCTGACAGGTCTGTTCTTTTCTGCTGCGTTTTTGTGTTGCGGAAAAGTAAGCAAGGACGAGCGTTTTTATTGACTACCTCGACGAGGAGTACCTAGAATCTGAAATGGTTCAAATAAGAGAGAACTGAACTTTAAAGATTTTTTTTTTTCAAAAAACAGCAGTCCTCTGTTTGCCTGTCGCTGTGTTAAATACGTAAAATGCAAACTCGGGGATGGGATAAACTTGGAATTTCCACATAAATGGGGTTCGAGTTTACTTTCGCTTTTCTGCTGCATCCTGAAAATTTTGCGTCTAATTTCACCATCTTGCGTTCAAAATTTAATGTATCAGAGGTTCTATTTTCTGAGCCACTCACTGTAATCGACAAGTTCCACATTAAATCCGCATTTTCCCTCTACTCTGTGGAACAGATCCCACTTCCCATCAACCCAAGGCAACAGATCTCATCTCTTTCTTTCGAACGGCATTTGAATTGAAAATCCTGAGGGAAGCAGTTTTGAATATTTGCTCATGTCGAATAATAAATAATAAACAAGTCGTTTCTTGTTAGTGAATACTAAATAGTGATATTGAAACATATAGTGGAGAGCTGGACTTGCAGGATTCTCACAACTCGCACTGGTCAGTTTATTATTACAATCTATACAAGGTTCTAATTGGAATTTTTTGTCACAGAAAGGAAAACAAATAATGAAGCCCACGGTGCTATGCAGAGAACAGTTTCTCAAGCGTCCACCGCCGGAATTCGTTGCAAAGTCTCAACTTCTGAACAATGATTCAAAAGCCCCCGACGACACTGCAAGAAAGTCAAGGCGTAGAGAAAAGCGCAAGTCGAAAAAGTTGTCATTGGATGACTCCTCGAATTGGGTGACGGACATTGAGGAGACTTCGAATGAGAATCTATTGCGCAGCAACAAAAATGACAAGCTATGCGACATAAATAAGCGAATTCAGCTTATGATTCTTTACAACATCTACATGTCTCAGACCAATGAAGTCAAGGAGGTCATAATCAGGCTGCATCAACTGCAGATGAAAAAGATAAACGCCCGTCTACAGAAGAAACTTCTCAAACCAAAGCCACTTGCCGTGAAGAAGAACAAAAACAAAATCAAACCAATCGGTAAGAACTGTGCTTCAGCTGCGTCCGCAATTGGCCTTCAGTTCAATTGTAAGCTCCTTGCAAGACTTCAACGGCGACGTCGCTCTCGAGGAAAGCCACTATCGCAAAGGAGGCACAAGAAGTTTCGACGTTACAAGCCTCGCGCAGGTGCCAAGAAGGGAAACAAACAGGGCCGGAAGCGCTGTCTACGCGTTCAAAGGCTATTCGATAAAGGATTTTTCCTTGCTGGGCCAAAACTATTGGATCAAGTGTGGCAGACTGTAAAGGATCCAAACTGCACTGCAACCAGTTTTTGCAACAACAACATCCACTGTCTCAGTAAGATACATCGCAAGCAGATTGCTCTCTATGAGAAAATCGAGGAGGACCTGCATCGATTGAATGCAACTCGCCAGGAAAGGGATGAAGCCGCCGTCGAACGTATGGCCAAGGAAAAGGAAAAAGAAGTCCAGCGGAAGGGTTTTAAAAACAAAATCGAAATTAGAGCGGCTGCACGCGCAGAACGTGATGCGTTGAGGAGGCAGCGTAGGGCTGTCCGCAAGCAGCGGGCACAGGAAAAGAGGATGCGCAAGCAGCAGGCCAAGGCCGAGATGATAAAGTGTAACGAGCAAGAATAAAATCCCGTCTCGCAGTAAAGTGATAAAAACGAAAAAGGGTTTTCAATAGATTTAAGAAAAAGAATAAATATAAATGTACTGTTAAAATAAAAATGTGTTACCGCTCTGATACGTAGTTAACGGTTGTTTTGTTGCTTTTATTAAATTTGACAGTTGAGTCACAGGTCCGGAGAATTGGTTCTGCGCACAGAGTTCCACTTTTATGCGCAAATGCGCTCCTTTTTGTGATTTCTGGGAGACTATAATAACCTGGTATGGAATGATGAAATTACGTATGAGAGGTATAGGTACACTTTTCGTTGATTTCACAAATAAAGGCAATTCAAATAAGACATGTGCTGTGGCAGGCATCCTTATTGTAAACACACAATCCGCATCGATTTCTTACATAAACTTTCTTTATTTGGAGTAGAGTTTCCTTGGAGGATGAGTGGAAATGGTTAGGTCACAGTTGCTTGGTTTAACTTGACATTTCAGGGGTTCAGCTAAAACATTTATTTAAAAGGAACTGCATTCCGGTCTTTGAGCCATGGGTCTATAAAAAAAGGGACACAAGATGTGTTAAATCAAAAATTAAAAGGACCAGTAGGTACATAGAGAACCCTGGGCGTGAGTTTTTCGTTTAAGGAATTTGTTGCGCCTGGAGTAAGGTTACCTAAAACGAATAAAGATGCAACAGGCTATAAATAGAATTCGAGTATTTGAAAAATAACTGCTTTGACTAAGTAGACAGTTACACATTTGAGGCCTATCATACGTCAGATAAAAGTTCATTCCAAAATCACCATACAAACGATTTAAAGACGGGAATGTATTCGATAAAAATGCTGGGCAGTCAAAATCATGTGACAAAGACATGGACATGCTAAAAGCCTAAAAAAGCTAAATAAATTATTTCAATCAATCGATTCAGTTAATGTCAGCAGCAAAAGCTGCCGCGAAGCTACGAGTCCTTGCAAATGGCTTGTCACAGTTGCATGGAAAAAAGTAGGATGAAGCCCTCTTCTACTAAATAATTATAAAACTATGAATCACTGCAGTCATGTACTCTGCCGTAGTTTGTTACGAATAGGCTTAAGATTGGGGTGAGTGGGCAGCTATATTCAAGTCTTACTGAAGTCTGTTTTCTTACTTGGGTACCTCAACATAAAGGTGAACGAAAAGAGAGTGAGTGAATGGCTGAACTATCAAGGATTGACGACTATGAAACTGTGATGAATGAATAGATTCAAAAGGCTTACAGCCTTTATTATTCACTCGGGTTTAAGTTAATTGTACACCCGATTTTTTTAAACACTACAATCTAAATTCATAATATTCACAACAACATCCACCGTCTCAGTAAGATACATCGCAAGCAGATTGCTCTCTATGAGAAAGTCGAGACGTATGGCCAAGGAATTTTTGCGTATTAAAATGGTATCAACAGGCGGAAAAATAAAATCGAATGTTCTCCTTAGATTATTTTAGAAAGGGGCGATGAAATTCTTCCTCGCTGCAATGGGTAAGAAAGGACAATCTCCTCCGCGTTAATTTTAATGCCGGCCGTCTCGCTCTTTCCTCTTCTCGAATCTTGTAGTTCAATCAGTACAAAAACTCTTCCATACACTCGGATTCATGAAGAAGAAGTTCGATTAATTACGAATCACTTTCATCACTAAGTAGATGAATCAACAATTTTTTTTCGTAAATTATCACATTATTCCAGTTTATACGAGATTTTAACGTCTTTTCGTAGGACCTTTTTGAATTGTGGTATCTGTCATTTTAATAGATTACTACAAAAGCGTTCCCTAACTTTTTCGTAGGTGTCTCTCTCTGAGAGAATTTATGCCCACCACTGCCATTTTGACAGTCTTTTCCATTCTTACTACAAAAGTAAAGGAACAGACCTTTTACTAAACTAGATACTTCGAACTTTGACATCTTTTCGACTCAGAAATGTGTCGTAGATGTTTCTTTTGTAAAGCATCTGTGCAGGGTGAGAAAGGAGTTAATGCAAGGCCCTTGATGCGAAATTTTTAACAGAAGGTCGTTTTATCTTTTTTGTTTCGTGTTACGTACAACTAAAGAGAACATACAACATGACAGCCAAGGGCCGTAGATTCATATTTTCTTCATTTACGATATTAAATATTTCAAATCTTGCGTTCGATTGAAAAATTCAAGCGAAGACAAAATGAGAATCACGTCTTAAATCAGTTTCCTTAATTTTGGTATTTTGTTAAGTTTTTCTTACAAATTTTCAAATTTTGGCTGAGGCAAACGCGCTTTAAAATACCTACGTAAAGAAAGTCGCTCTCTTTAAGGTGATTTCCCCAAAATCTAAAAAAAAAAGAAAGCGATTTTGTCAAGGTTAACCTTAATTCAAATTTGAAACTTCTTTCATGTACTTTTTGGCGCAACATTAATTTTTTAATATCTTTAGAAAAACCATGGGTGACTACCAGCGTTGCCACTTCAAAAAAAAAAGAGGAGCGCAGTAGATCATTAAAAAAATGCAGTAGATTGGATCTGTCCGCAGTAGATTTTTTATTATAACATAGGTAGTATGCTGCTCGCGGTTAAATGAAGCTTCCATACAAAAATGTCTCCAAAGATAAAATTAAGCAAAGCAGCAAAGCAGTACGCAGTCCCAGCTAAATTTTTACAGAACAGGGAAAATATCGGTATTTCAAACGAAACAAAAAAAACAGTATGGAGAATGGTAAGTTCAACACAAAAAAATTCGTTGTTGTTAATTTAATTTCTTTTAGAAATGGAATTTCTTAACGAGGAGTACCTGGAAGAGGTTTTTGAGGAAGTACAAATAAAAAAACCAAAAAAAAATTGCAACACAGTTTTTTTTACGGAACCAACACTGTCAAAATTAAGCGAACATTAAGCGAAGCGGTGGAGAGAAACATTGGAGAGGCGTTTAGTTAAGCTTTCCTGGAACAGCATACTAGGCATATACAAAGAACAGATCAATTGCTTAAAACTAACTTAAACTAAATATTAACAATCACTTTATTGTTTTTTTTATAAACGTTCCATCAAGTAAAATACAAATTTGAAAATACTTTAAAAGCCCAGTAGAGTCTAAGGGTGTCCAGCAACCGTTGCCTTAAAAAAAAAATACATTTTCAAGAGTATTTACGTTAAGTTTGTTTCGTAGTTTATTTTTCCTGGGCTTTTAATCGAAAACTTTCGTCCAGACGTTATTTACAGCGGTTATTTTTATGCATGGTTTTTGTACAGCCGTCCAAGAAAAGGTTTATCAACCTCCTACCTAGATCGTTAAAAGACCTTGATCTTATTTAGGGTAGGCGCCAACACAAGCGGCCTATCAAAATTAAAACAAGTGAGCTCAATAACTCACTTATCACCAACTAATCTATTGACACTCATTAACAGCTGCCGAATAAACCGTCGTGTTCATTCTTTATTACCATCGATTTACTATCAAAAATAACTACAACAATAACTTGACAGCCTAATACACGAACTAACCAACAGGTAACACCCGACGTTATTCCAAATTCAAATATACTCGGACTCAGTTTGACTCGATCTGTTGTCGGAGGTAGCCAACTCGTAAGCTACTGCGGTACAAGTGCGCGAAATTAATAAATTCGTCCAAAATTATACAGTGTTAGCTGAATATCAAATAACGAGCAGTTGTCGTTTACAATGAGTTCACTTAAAAGTTTGATTGCCCTGGCAATCTGTTTAGTATCATTGTCACGATCGGCGCGGTCGCAATTGTTTCCGTTGTCTATTATCCACATAAATGATTTTCACGCAAGGTAATAAATTGTTTAAGCAACAAAGATACACCGGAACGGAAAGTTTTGTGTTTCTTAATTTTGTTAGCAAAATGTTGGGTTACAAAGGGATGGACAAATTTAAGACGAATGTTAATGGGCGGTATTGACAACCATCAGATTCCGTATGACAATAATCGTCTGGAAGATATCGTTTTTGAAACCTTGATGACCATAAGAAGTTATATTCTGACCGAATTTTTGACACAATCGTCAGCTGTCATTACATTTGTCGAAAATGAACTGCATCAAGATTAAGTTTTTGCACTTAGCTGCTAGTTTTGTAAGTCTATCGTTTCGAACTCACGATCTTTCATATCAAAGTTTTCCACGGTGAGGTACAAAATATTTCAGGTGAAGGTAGAAAATGATCACCAATGTTTGTGAAATGTAATGGAAACAGTGTTTTTCTTGTAGAATATTTATAAATTCAAGTTAAAACTAGGGATTTGTATTGCCAGTTTACAACAAGCTGGATACTTATAGTTAGGTGGTTGATTGTCAAAATAAAAACCACTTAGTAGCTTAATGGCAAGTGCATTGTTCTCACTACTGAGTTGGAGCCAAAGCTGGCTGTGGAAAAAGGTTACGGCGTTTTCGATTGAAGAAAAGAATTGCCCTTTCTATGAAAAGAGCAAATCTAGAAGTGCTCTTTCGATGTATTCCATGTTTCATTGAAAAAAAAGTGCACTTCCAGGTCAATTCTTAACACGACAGAAGTGTCCGGAATATTTTAAGAGAATTGCCTTGAACTCACCAACACATACTAACAAAATGTCAGATTGAAGTGTTTGTTGTGTTATTAGAAATAAATTGTTCGCTATGTGATCCGAAAATGTACAAATATATCCGAAATATATTGATTTGGCTGTATTTATTACTGCAGAAAACATTAAAAAAAGTAGCAACAGAAAACCAAATCTCTCATATGGTGTCTACCACTATTACAAAAGTGCTCCAACGAATTTCATTGAAAAGAGCAATTCTGAATTTCGGGGCAATTCTCTCGGATCCTCAATCGAAAACGCCATCACATTATCGATTTTGACAGATAAATTTGACAAGTAGGGATATCGGACAATGAGTTTGAACGACAATAAAAGTAATCGAAGGACCGTACTGATAGAAACTTGGTGATAGTTTATGGCGGTACTTTTAAAATTCGCGAAAGTGGGTATAAGTTCAGGGAATTGCAAAGTTTCGGAGATTAAAAGAACGCTCAAGTTAAAGAAACGTCAAGTGCCAAACCAGACTGGTCCGTTCGCGTAAAATGTAAAAGAAACAGTGCTAATGCGATCATGTTATCTGTCATAGCCAATAACAAATAACTACTATGCGAATTTGAGGCGTAGCTAGAGAGAATTTCAGATCTTTTCGCTCGATGGGTAAGGCCCCAGTTATAGTCACACTTTAAACGAAACCGTAAAAAAATTGAGTTTAACCTTCAAGTTTAAGTGGTAAAAAAAGCAAAAGAAATTTGTACGGTTTCGTTTTACGTATGTCTATAATGAGGCAATAAGCAAGCCTTTCTTGATATAAAAGAATCATTTAAGAACGTTAAGATCAGCTCGATTGCAAATGCCCTACGGACGAACATATATGAATCCGTCAGTTGTGTTGTGGAGCACATACTCAGAACCAGAGCAATCTACGCTTCATTTTGGAATAGATTTATGAAACGACAAACGGGGATTTTGTTTTTAACAAACTCCTGTAGGTCATACGGGATGAAAGGTTGTTGGCTACACCACATGCGTTGCTATTTCTGTATCAGATCTGGAGACTCTTACCGGTTTAAAAGTAGATCAGCGGCTGCATACTCGAAAGAGAAAGAGTACCATAAAAGCTGTGGCTGCCCTGGCCTTTTGCAAAAAGACGGTAGGCATCTCATGGATACTACAATCGAAAATTATGTATACTGCGGTAATGAGACCGATCACCTTATATGGAATATAATGAATTCTAAGGAATTCTAACCTAAATTGTGATACTGAGGACCTCCAACGAGGGCACTCAAACCATGCTTCACATTCCGATCGACATAGTCGGCAAAAAATTAGCTATTCAGCGCTGGGCTTGAGAGACTTCCGACAATGAAGAGAACAAAGTACTTGACGTGCTGATGTGCGGCGATGTGCGACGATATTCTTAAGGATTGCAGGGCCAATGTTGTTACCAAAATACCCACTCGGATACACTTAGAAGGGCAAACCTTAGACAGACTCGACTGAATCAATGGAACACCACAACCAAAAACTGTGTTACCTACATTTAGCGCAAAAGTTATCGAACTTATCGAAAATCCATTTTCAATTCAATTTGCACCGGAATTAATTTAGACGTCATACGAGAATGACAAGTTGATACATCAAATCGCATGACAAGCATAACAATAAAGATTAGAGTTGAGATTAGTTTGGCAATCAGTTGACACGTTTTGCATACTATAATTAAAGTATCTCTGATATTAATATTGGATTTGGCTCCATGGAATATTTTATCTGAGTCTTATCATTATTTCTGAATTGAAATTGAGCAACCACTCAGTCTGAAGCAGCAACCTCGTAAATCATAATCGCTGTTCTCGATCACTGACAGTTTATTAACTTCTGACTGAAAGGTGAGCGGTATATCTAAATAAAAGTACAAATACTCAAACGTCAATGAACTCTAACAAAGCTATTTTGAGAATAAACACTTAAGTCCATCCGGTTTGGTTTGGATACCAGTTTCAATTTGGATTTGGTGTCATAATCAAAAAATAAAAACGAAAGTGGAGACGTTCAAGTACCTTGTTAAGTAGGTCTGACAGCTGGCTGACTTCATGTGTCTCAGTTTTGATTGTCCTAGATCGATCACATCAACAGTTTTTTTTTTCAGTTGACGTCTATGGAGGGGTAGGCAACGAAACTAGTCAGAAATTTCGTGATTGAGTACTAAGTTTTGACAGTTCGTATATGTGGCTGACGTAGGAGAAGTGGGTCTAGTCCAGACTAATCTAGTTGACTAGGTTAATGAATGTGTCCGCAGTATGTTTGCATACCCATCTTCGACGATCGCTATTGAATTTAATAATCCATTCAAATGTCATAATTTGACTTAAGTTTTGACATTTTAAAACTTCAAATCGCCCAGCAAAATACGATAGTTGTTAGCCGAGTTCTAAACCAGGTGCCAAATGGAGCGCTATAAAACATAATTTTAGGTCCAAATGTCAATCTGTCCCACTTTACAATGTGTCAAAATAATCGCCAAGAACATTTATATCTACATTTCAACTAGGTACACTATTAAAACTGTCAAATATGTCACGATTTATGACCAATCAATTACGCGAAAAAGAATTTAATCATTCGGGAACCACTTGAAAAATAAACTCTAATCATCAGTAATACCAATATAGAAATTTATTGCATGCGAGGAGATTAGTCTTGGTAGGTATTAGATTTAATTCAAGGCGACACGGACACATGAACGTAAACAGTGACACAGTGAGTCAGCTGTTTAATAAACTGCCGACGTATAATTTCTACACATGCGCACTTGAAATTTGAATGGAATTTTGAGAATGATTACAAAATAACAAATTTAACTTACCCGTGCGAGAGAGCTCATGCCATGCAGCTGCATGTCATCAGTCAAACTGAAAATGGAAAAAAGTACAAGAATTAAACACAATTAAAGGGACATTAATTTTTCGGTTTCGACAGTAAAGCTAAATAAAACACACACAGCGATACATTTTTGATGAAAATTTTATTTCATTACAAAGTTTGAACTTTGCCATTAAGTGTGAAACACAATATCACTCAAATTACCGATTCGCAGCATGCGATTCTTTTGAGGTAATTTTTAATCACTTTTTCGCCCATTTCGGGCGGTATCTCGGCCATAACTTGAGTAATGTTGGTTTTTTACACGTCTAGAGTTCGGGGATTATTCGCGTAAGCACGGTCTTTGCGTAGCCCCACAGAACAAAATCTGAATCTTTCAAATCGCATGATCTTGGTGGCCAATGGACGTCGCCAAAAAGTGAAATTAAGCTAGCAGAAAACTTCTCACGCAATTTAGTCAATATTGATAGTGTTGTGTGGCTTGTTGCCCTGTCTTGTTGGAACCACATATCGTCCAAGTCGTGATCTTCAATCGATGGCCAAAAAAAAATCGGTTATCGGATCATCGCCGGGAGATCGATAAATTCGGATCATCAGCAACACTTGCACTTGCAGCAGCAATATTTTCGACCGAGCGCGCATTACGATGATGCACAGGCCTTACGACATCAGCAACGCTTCCACTCCCTTCAAATTTCTTCACAATTTCACCGATTGCTTGCGTCGTCGGTCGATTGTGACGACCATAATCAACGCGTAATGCGCGAATAGTGGCTACGTTCGAATCATCACTTTTGTAGTAAGTTTTAATAATTTTAACGCGTTGTGGGATTGTTAAGCTATCCATTATCGTAAATGGCAAACATTCAACTAATATTATGACACTTGAAATGACAGCTGAGTTTGACAGGTGTCAAACGGCAGCGCTACCAACTTCAAACTACGAAATGAATGACCCTGTATAAGTACGGTCGTTCAAAGAGGAAATTTGGTATCTTTCTGAGATGTACATCATTTTGCTGGGTTGTGTTCAAAAATTTCTTAGATCAGCTTTCCCTCTTCCCTATCATTCTAGCCTTTTTCATGAGGAAGCAAATAAATGGCGCTATCAAATAAATCTAATCTTGATGGCTAAAACACAACGTGATTTCTGCTACAGATAGCCGTATTTTCTCAAATAACCAAGTGGCAATCAGCTTGAAATCGGTCTCTATAAATTCTACAGTAACCATAGGTAGTTTAACCTATTTTAGGCAGATGGCGGAGCATTTGAATATTCACCTTTATAAGGCATAGAAACATTTCAGCAGGTTTATGAACTCGACAAGCACTACCTTACCGACTACTTGTATACCAGTTAAATGTTATAATTTAGGTATTCTGATCGCTACACGCAAACTTATGATATAATGCTTTGGAAAAAACATACTACAGGTCTGTTTGAATAAATATTCCTCGCAACTGCAACAACTTCACTCTATACTTGAATCGAATGATTCAAACTTGGAACTTTACCTAAGCTGAAGCATTGTATATAGAAACTGTTTATATACAATGGCTGAAGTGACCTGGGTGTAGCTAAATGATAAAAGTTGAGGGAAGTGCGTAGTTCCGGTAATGATTTCATGACTTTTTAACAAAAAAAAATAAACGTCTAGTGGGCTCAAATGCACTATCAAATGACAGATGTAAAAATGACCCACTCCTCCTCCTCCACAAATGATGAACAGATATAAATATTGGACTGGCTAATGCTTATTTTTACCATAGTTAAACTTTCAGATTACTCAAAGTGTTCGTCGTTTTTGAATCTTCCTATTTAGATCAATGCCATCATGGCGTCATCACACTCAGCCACCTCTATACTAAGTCCGAAAACAGTAAGTGCAGCTGGGTAGGGACACAAATGTAAATTATACAAAAGAAAAAACACTGCGGCTAAAAATAGCCCAACGTTATAAATATAGATAACTTTCAAAACAAAAACAAAGCAGACCAAACAGACATTTCGATTGTGGTGATGATGAAGTCTGCATTAATAATCGAGACATAAGAATAAAAAAAGACTACTAAGTACGAACAAAGAATCGCCCTCACACTCGATTCCGAATCACTTTGAATGGAGGCTCATGAAAATTCAATGTATGTGGTTGTTATTGTTTACATTTTTTGTGTACCCTTCAATTCTTTGCACGGTCTAGAGCTGCAGTATATTTATCTTCAGCGTCGTAAGATTTAAGAGATCATATTTCGAGCTCAGGTTAGAAAATGTAAATTAAAATTCAGCCTAAGAAGGGATCTGATAACAACAAAGAAACATAGACAGATATTTTCTCTATTTGCATTTTATGGCGTAAGATTTCCAAGAATATCGGAAAGGGTATTGAAAGGTTATAGGTTCGCCTTTGCTGAGAGACGTATTTAAAACAAAAAACGGCCAAGTGCGAGTGTCACTCGCACACCGAATGTTCCGTACTTCGCTAGAGTTGGAAATTGCGAAGATTCTTTTCTTTTTGTAAGAAGTATGTGTGTTTGCCTTAGCTCATTCCTTTTTTTACCTGGAACCATATGGGATCATAACTAAATAAAAAATTTGTGAAGTTTTCATGAACAGCCAACGAATACTAAAATGAAACATATAACTCAGAAGTCAGAAGGCCAGAATCATTTCCACATTTATCATGACAACGTAGCTCCCCTCCCAGTTAAAAAGACATCCATGTCTCATGTGTGCACGAGAAAGAGTATTCATTGGAAAAGTTCCAATATAGAATACGATTTAATGAATGGAGAATTGGAGAATGGAGATGACCGAGAGCAGGGCCGTCTTTAACCTATTGGAGGCCCTGGGCATATTAGGATAATGGGGCCACTATGACTTTGACAGAACACTATTTTGTTAGAATAGACAAAGAAAGTAGATAAACAAGGTTAAATATTT
Organism: Cheilosia variabilis; assembly: GCA_951230905.1. Lineage (NCBI taxonomy): Eukaryota > Metazoa > Arthropoda > Insecta > Diptera > Syrphidae > Cheilosia > Cheilosia variabilis. Next base: position 3,726,679 of record OX579677.1, on the reverse strand, counting down.
ATTTTTATTAACAATCACATGAAACGAATAGGTAAATGTAATATAGTCCACAAAAGTAACTGATTTTTCTTTAAAATGTGTATGTGCTTAATATAGTATTATATATTTAAGTTTATCTAAGCATGCTGAAGTCGGAAAGCCTAACTTTTGGGCGAGAGTAGAATAGCTTCGCGCATGTAAAAGCTAGTAAGTTGGTATTGTAGTCAGTAATATTTAGGTTCGATTTCTTCGAATTATATAAGTTTGGTAATAAATATTGGTTATCGTTTGGTGATCTGACAGGAACTAGGGACTTTGTATTTGCCCCTATCGATCGCGGGGCCCTGGGCACTTGCCCAAAGTGCCCAATGGGAAAGAGGGGTCTGACCGAGAGTACAAACACTAGCGTGGAGTGTGGTCTGTAACTGTGGTGTCCGTGTGTGAATGAACATGTGTATATTTCAGTATGCATTGAAAATTCCAATTGGAATTGGTTAAGAGAACACACCAGCAACGAATGAAAAATGGTTAAAAGGAGCGTACTTTAATCAGTGGTTGACAGTTTTTTTGTAAATATCTTTTAAAATATTAACTTTTCCGCAAAACAGTCTTCGGCACATATATAGCTACGAGCATGATCTACAAAAAAGGTGTTTATCCATTTTTGTGTAAGTCCAGAAATAAGCAGATCTTTAAGCGAATGAAAATATTTTTTCCACCAAATTACTAATTACCCTAAAACCAGTCGATGTATCGCTAGCATTGGTATTTGTCGTTTAACCAGAGGTTATACCGGATGTTGCGTGCAAATTTCAGCCTTCTACATCGGTTAGTTTCTGAGATAGACCTAGGAACAAAATTGGCCTAGTGGGTTCGGACGAACAAAAGCGAAACTAATAAGGTTCTGTTTTTGAAGTATAACTTCTTTAGGCGGGCTTGACTTCGGGGGTAAGCTGGTGAATGCGTCACGAAAACGTTACGGAAATTGCAAACGGGACTTGAGAGGCAGATATAAGTTAGTGAAGATAGAAAGAGATGCAGCTACGTTTCGTTTGGTATATCTAAGCCACAGCCCACAGTGCAGCAGTGATACCAGATCGGGGAGATTTTTCCCTTTTTGCGGGATCTTCTCACTTATAAGAAGCTACAAGGACGAAGGGATTTTTCAGACCTCTTAGTACAAAAAGAAAAGGATTTTACTTTTTGGTCAATTTTTGTTCCTTATTGCTCATTTCATTAAGAATAAAAAAATTAGTCAACGTACGATCAAATTAAATATTTTCATGTTTAGAAAAAAAGTCATTTTTTCTAAAAGTTTCCCTAAACTGTTTCATAAAATGACATATCTGTGAATGAATTCACGAGTATTTCTTAAAATAATAAATTTATTTATTTTGTAAACATTGGAATGTATGTAAAAAAGCCTTACCTCATTCTCAAATCAAATTTCTGTGTCATTTTTTATGAAAAATCGAGAATAATGAAACTTGAAACCGAGAAAAAGTTTCTTGCATACAGTCATTTTGAAATAATTCATAATATATTTATTTTATGTTGAATATTATTTTCATTTTAATGCCGAATGCAATTTTATGTTTCTTTTTGTAACGTCTTAAAAATGTATAAGATGTACCTACATTTCTATTTTGTATTATATACAAACGTATCTTAATATGTATTTATTTTTGTTAGCTTGCATAGTTAATGTATAATGTAACTTGTATTTGTAACTAATAAAAAAGACAGAATTTAAAAAAATACATGTTTTTTTTTCATTTAATATTTCGTGGGATAAATGTAGGATTTTTTATATTTTGGTGTGGGATAAAAGTGGTATCACTGCAGTGCAGGCAATGTGCAAATGCAAGATGTGCAAATGCACAGGGCGCCAAGTTCTGGGGCGTATTGCTAGGAAAGAAAAATTAATTTTATCTTGCGTGAACAAATACTGCCATTTGCATTTTAAACAAAAAGCTTGTTCAAATAAGCCCAAAATAACAACATCCATCACACCTGTGCTGAATTATTTCTTGCAACTTCAAGGAGAATCTAACTCAAAATACCGCAAAATAAAAAATCCCACTAGACATTTATGCAAGTTCACTTCTTACCTACATAATCTCAAAATATTCCACCCTGTTCATGTAGGTATATTCCTTGCACATCCACTTACATTTAACAAAAGAATCTAGTTCAAAAATATCAAAATAAAAAATACCTCTATAAAAAAAACCCCATTGAAAGTGTACCTCCTGGGTGATGTGGAAAAGACTTATTCATCTGTGCAAATATGAAAAAAAGGGCGCTTTCTGTAAATCTTGCACAGGCCGCTAGTTTGGCTGGAGCTGCCACTGCGCACCGCACACATTTTCTTTCTCTCTTTCTTTCATAACCAGTTATTTTTCGTATATAGACACAGGTCACGCCTATTGCACGGTTGCCACTTTGGTATTTTTTTTTATCCAAATTTGGTAATGTTTTTTTTTGCTTTTTGAGTTTCGGTAATTGGTCATTTTTATCTGGTTATGGTAACTCTTTGAGCAGATGTACCAAGAATGCGAACTCGATATCAACTCATTTAAATGCTACCTTACTGTTTCTGAGTGAATGCATTGCATTATTTGCATATGCGTCATCACCATCCACATAAACCTGCTTTATTCATTATTCAAAAATTTACCGAATGCACTCATTATCTTTTTTTGACAGATGGTTAACTTCGAAATATTTTCTGTTTCAGTTTATAACTACTTTGAGATATGGATAGGTTAATTAATCATATTATTTATATACAGACATAAGACTCTAATTTGTTAAAGTTTTGTTAAAAGAAAAAAGGATCGAAAATGGTAATGATCCCATGCCTTCTAGCAGCTGGTAATTTTGTGCAGAACGTTGTTTAATTGTTTAAAGACTGGCAAAGTTCCTACTACGTTCCTTATTGAATTGAAAAGTCTTGTGTTTTATAAAAGTTTATTTTTTAAGCAAGCAGTTATTTTAAAAATTAAAAAAAAATAATTTGAGTCTTTTTTTGTGGCCTATTGTCTGTATCACGCTGTAGGAGCAAGAGACAGCAGTGCGCGCATACATTTTCTTTTTCTCTTCCTCTCATAGCCAGTGTATATAATATCTCAGTCAGTATTTGGTTTGCGAGTACATACAATCAGCGTTAGCGGCACCAACAACCGCAGATTGTAACACTGCTATGATTATTTTTTGGTACTAGAAAATTGTAATAAAAGACGATTTACAAGAGCGTTTTTTTTTGTGCTTTTTCCCTTTATCCCACGGAAGGCTTTTCGAACATCGAAATTACCACAAAAAGGGATAAATCCCACGACATAACAACACTGCATACAATCATATAGAAGGATGGAGCTAAAGAAGTTTTACTTCAGTCGTGTGGTCTAAAGCACACTCGTTTTTTTTTTCCCCTTGGGTACGGAACCTTAAAAACTGAATCGCGGGTATCTGCGACTAAAAAGTTTTCACCTATGTGAAGTTGGCCCGCACTTTTTCAAGAATGAAAAACGTACCATGCAGTTCGATAGGCATTCGTTTGTAGTTCTTGTAGTAATTTTTTTTTCGTATGTAGTTTAACCGTTAGAAAGTTAGAACCATTTGAAAAAAAAAATTGCAATACCTTAAAACCGTGTTACTCCTAAACCGTATAGGCAGAGTGAAAAAATGTTCTGTTTTCGAAAGTGATCCACTTCACTAATCTAATAAAATTCAAATTGTCTCAATCGGCCTAACGGTCTATGATTTATTTGAAATTTAAGCACAATTCTAGCTCCCAACTTCCGGTCCCCATAATTAAAAAATTGTTGAACTACAAACGATGAAAAATGAAATTCTAAATTATTTCCATTACTAAAAGGCTTTGAAGTATGGAAAGATACTTCAACCATTAGGAAAGGGTAGTTTCATTGGAGAAAAACATATTCCACGCTTCAAAACTTTTTAGCAATAGAAATATCGAATCGCGTAAAAATTTGCAAATTGAGACCATTTTAAGTCTTCCCTTGAATTGCGAATAAAAAGTTGTCAGTAATGCGGGCAACTTAATATGATTTCTCTCTCATCATTTGTTTACCGCTAAGGGTTTATTTCTCTCATTTTATTCGTTCTCGTGGTTAGTAGTTAGGTTGTTGGACTGTTAAGCGAGGGGTCTTCTGTCTTCTTTTTTATATCAGAGGTCAAAATGGGTGCATAGAATAGAAATGTAGAATTTCTCGTTGGGAGCTAAATTTTGCTTAAATTTCATATAAATCATAAACCGTTAGGCGGATGGATACAATTTGTGTTTTATTAGATTGGTTAGGTGGAAAACTGTTGGAAATAGAAAATTTCGTCACTTGGCTTTGTACCGTTTCGGAGATATCGAGGGTTTTAGGTCGACTGCTTAAATTTCATATAAATTGTCTTTGGTTGAAACCATTTTGCTATTTTCGATTTTATTAGAGAGAGCCTACATGCTCTCTAACAACTAACTAGTTTTTGTCGTTTGTAGTCCCCTTAAATCTGTTTGCGCGGACGATTTCATCCATTTTCTTATATTTTGAATAAATCTTTATCTATTAACAAAAGGTCACCATTAGAAACATCTAATAGAAAGCATTAGTAAAAAATAGATTTCACTACTTTGAGTTGCTTAATAACCGTAATATTGATATGAGTTTATATGACGAACTACTGTTTGCTTAAGTTGCATCAAAATCTTCTTCTTTGTGATAAAATCACATCATTTGAATTGGATTAGATAGCCAGGAGTCCAGACTTTGCAAAAATGATGCTTTTGTTGCTATAAATTGTTTAAAAGTGGTCGTTTTTTAATGTTATTCAAAGGAATAGAAAAAATTCTTGGACAAAATCGGGCTTTATTGATTGGTGGTTGTTGCTAATCGGCAAATAGTGACTCATATCGATGGACACGGATGAATGCTTTGCGGAAATGTGTTTACCGTTGTTTTGTTTGTTGTTGGGAAATCGATATAATGGATGCAACCGTAAAAGAATGCATTTTTTGACTTTAATTGCGTTTTATTAAGTAACGCTTGGCAGAACTAAATTCCACACTATGGCTAAACACCATTTTTAAACAAGCTCAACTTACGCCTCCTCTCCAGTGTTGCTGTCAAAGACCAACGACGTAAATTGGATTCAAAGTTGTAGACAAGAGATCATTTATGAAAAAAAAAAAAATGTAAAAAGAAATCGGATGGAAAACTGAGCCTTGCGGAACTCCAGCTTTTATATTGCGAACTTGAATTTGAAACCATCATAAAAATAACTTGGATTGAAACGGCCTTCATTGAATAAGAGAACCTTGGACGCAAATGGTAGTAGGCTTTTCAACAGAACCAGCTTAATGCCCAACTCTATCAAAAGCCTTTAAAATATCAAGCTCAACTGTCTATTTGTTTCACATTTCCGGTGAAAAAAAATACTCAAAGCAAAAGTGGAAAACTGGACGGTAATTCAAAAGTCTCCGTGATTCAAGATACGTGATAAGCTGACGAGTTAGTTTTTTTGACTTTTTATTTAAATGTAAATTATCAAAATAGTTCAATATTGACATTTTTCTATTATTAACTTTAAAGACAAATAGTGAATTATTCAAGTAACATAAAAAAAAATAAAAAATTTCATTCAAGTAGAGTACCTAAATATTTTCAAAAATCTCCATCTCTGATTCGTTTTCTATAATTAACAGCACTTGTAGAGTATCTATATAGCCTATCCCAGCCCCAGTCACAATTCAAAACAGACATCAGACCCTCCTTTTGAAGTGTTCTCACTCCAAAATATATCATTCCAATTTCATTCAAAATAGGACACACCGCAATAAAATGATAGACATCCTCCCTCTCTCCACGGTTGCAGAGATCACACAGTATTGGGAGATCTGGACGATGTGGCACGTAGTTTAAGTTGATTAATTCGCCTCTTAAGACAAAAATAGTTCTCATCATCTCCGCTTCATTCCCATCCAGAAAGTAAGTGTTACCATTAAGATTATAGTTGACCTAACTAAAGGGTTTTTCAACAGGGACGCTACAAAAGTAGAGCGACAGGGACAGCAAACGACGCCGAATTTCTTGCCGCTCTTTTGACATTTCTCTTCAGTAAGGTTTGCCATTTCATGATGGAAAGATATACGGGCCAACAACGAGTCGAAATTTTTAAAATTTACTACCGAAATTCGGAGTCAGTGGCATCAACGTTAAGAGCGCTACGTCCAATTTATGGTCGTCATAATCGTCCTAGCAGATCAACAATTGAGCGTCTAGTGGAAAAATTTGAATCCACAGGCACAGTAGAAAATGTTCCCGTGCCAGTCAGACAAAGAAGTGCCCGTAGTGTCGAGAATATTGCTGCCGCTGAGGCTTCAGTTGAAGAAAGCCCAAATGTGTCTCTCACACGTCGTTCTCAAGCGTTGGGCATCTCTGTGACGTCGTTGTGGCGAATTTCGCGAAAAGATCTTGGCCTACATCCTTACAAGATTAAATTGACGCAAGAACTGAAGCCGCTTGACCACCAGAAGCGTCGTATGTTCGTGAATTGGGCTTGAAAATGATTCGGATTTTTATCGAAAAATATGCGGTATTGGTCAGGCAGCAATCCACACGTACTCCATGAGTCATCATTGCATCCCATTACGATTTGGTGTGGTTTATGGGCCGACGGCGTCATTGGGCCGTACTTCTTCCGTGATGATCAAGACCGGCACGTTACTGTGAATGGGAATCGCTACCGTTCAATGATAACCGAATATTTTTGGCCCCAATTGGATGATATGGACTTGGAGGACATGTGGTTCCAACAGGACAAGCCACACAGCGAATGTCACAATCAATTTAATGGAAACCAAGTTTGGAGAACGTGTTATCGAAACTCGGAATGGTTCAGTCCAGAATGGACTTCTGCAAGCGTGCCCGTGGTGGCCATGCAAAAGAAATCGAGTCCCATACATAATGGCATCGAACGTACTTTCACAGGAATAAAGAATTTCATTGATATCCAAAACCGTTTTTGTTTTATATACTATTATATATATATATATTATTTTGTAGCGCTCTTATTGAAAAACCCTTTATAATACATCCTGTGTAGGGACGATTTAGCTTCGTTTACGTATTTGCTGTATAAAAAGGATCCACATTTTTCTATGATGTTCCCAAATTTTCTTCTTAGTGTAGTAGCTCCGTCACTAGGGTAAAAACATCCGCAGCGATTAGCTAGTTCTTGCCACTCTTTGACGCAAGTCGCGTTTTTTTCAAGCATATACTTCAAAACTACTTTCGGCAGGCGTTCGTCTTCCATTTCCATTACTTTTACTAGGTACATAACAAAAGTGTATCTGTTGTAACTCAATTTTAATTTAATTTTTGTAACTCAATTTTGTAACGTAACGTAAGGTACTGTAAAATTAATTGTAACTTGCCCATTCGATGTTAAATGTCAAAACAGTCAAGGTGTCAAAAAAGCAATCTGTCAATTGCCAATGTCATATCAATTTGTCAAGCAGTTTTGTATTTTCGTAAAGTTATTTTTGATTCATTCTCCGACCAGCAGCAATAAAACATCAATTATTATAACGATTTAAAGGGCCGATGTTTTATTAATACTACACCCAACATTTTGGTCCTTCGAGCCGGATTTATTTCAAAGTCATTTTTTATACAAAGGCATTTTGTTTGTTTAACGTTTCCAAGATAAGGGGTAGACATCCTGTTTCCACATGGATCATATAGTTAGGGGATTATTGGGTAACTTAAAGATACGCTTTATGCAGTAACGTTGGAACTTTTCCACGGATTCAAAGTTACCATACAACCACACTTGTGCCGCGTAATGAAGAATAGTCTGGGCAGTCGCTCTGATCATTTTTTACTTTGAGCTATGCGTAACCGTTTTACTTCGGATGCAAGTGCTCCAGGCTGAATTTATGGCTCGTTTTGCTTCTGACATTTTAATTTTAAGATGATTTTCAACGTTCAGATTAGATGTTATTAGAAAACCAAGGTATTTGTACTCTCTTACAACTTTAATGGGGTCGGCTTGGTATGTCCACTTTTCGTTTCTTGAGAATCGCCCTCCTTCATTTAGAAAAACAAAAAAAATGTTCGTCTTTTCTAAATTCACTGTTAGATTCCAAGTTTTGCAGAACTTCTCGGGTCTGTTGATTTTAAGCTGCATACTACCAATTGTGTCGGCGAGAAAAACAATATCGTCTGCGTACATAAGGCCTGGTATTGTAACCCCATTGATTTATTTATTTAATTATTATTTTTTTATTTATTTATTCATCAATTAGAGCTACAAACTCAATTAGACAACTTAAAAACTATTATAATTATGAACTTAAAACTATTCCTGTGTTTTAAAATATTAATTGTTGTGATAGAGAACAGACATTATATGATTCTTAAAATAATTTCTAGAATAGTTTCCAAAAACATCGATGCGATCAATAACTAAATTTAATTCGCTGGTGCAACGCTCAATCGGTTCATTACTGCCATAATTCGTTCTGTGAAACCGACCTCGAAGATGAAATTTCATACGCAAATTCCTCCCAGGAAAGAAAAAGTTCATCCGCTCAAGTAAACAGGGGCATTTACTGTGGTAATTAATTACATCTCTTATAAACATTATACAGAAATACTTGCGCCTATTTTCAAGAGCCAGTATATTAAAAAGAAGGCATCTGGTTAAGTAGAGTGGAGTTTCTATATTCCACCTAAGCTTTTTAAAAACGAACCTAGTGAAACATTTTTGCACCCTTTCAATCCTGTAGGACTGGTTTTGGTAGTAAGGGTTCCATATTATACTACAATAATCTAATACCGATCTTACTAATGCAAAGTATAGAGCCTTCAGTGCGTAAGGATCAGAGAATTCTTTCGTATTACGCCTAATAAAACCAAGCATTCTAAAAGCATTACTCACAATGTAGTCAATATGAGGCTTAAAGGTGAGTTGTGAGTCCAATACAACTCCAAGGTCTTTTTTTTGATGTACTTTTTCAAGCTGGACATTATTAATTTGATAATAGGAGGATATTGGACTAAAGCATCTTGCACAAGTAAGTGTTTGACATTTAGCTACGTTTAAATCTAGAAGGTTGTGTTGACACCAATTAGCTAGACTGTTAAGATCATCTTGAAGAAGCAAGCAATCTTCAGCAGTTTGAATGCAGTGAAAGATTTTTAAGTCATCAGCGAACAAAAGACAGGTGGAATTACGAATACAAGACGGAATATCATTAACAAAGAGGACGAAAAGCAATGGTCCAATCTGACTCCCTTGCGGAACACCTGATGTTGCAAAGATAGGCTCCGAAAGACAACCACCAATCTTAACATATTGAATTCGGTCTCTTAGATAAGACGATATCCAATCTAACAGAGGGGAGCCCAACCCAATACATTTTAATTTTTGGATCAGCACATTATGATTTACTCTGTCAAAAGCCTTAGCAAAGTCGGTGAAAATTATGTCAGTCTGAAAACCGCGTTCAAATTTTGTTACAATTTTTTCGCACAGGATTGCTAGGTTAGTGGCTGTGGATCTACCTTGAACAAAGCCGTGTTGAGAATCGAATATGATTTCCTTGACAAAGAAATTTAATTTATTACACACAATCTTTTCCAAAATCTTGGGAATGACTGATAGCTTACTTATAGGCCTATAGTTAGTGACTTCACGCTTGGATCCGGCCTTAAAAATAGGTGATATGTAAGACACTTTCCACTCGTTAAGAAAATTGCCAGTCCTAAGGGATATATTAAAAATAGTACATAACGGTAAAGCAAGTGATGTAGCACATCCTTTCAAAAAAATGGGAGAGATGCCATCTGGACCGACACCCTTTTTTACATCCAAACCTGTTAACGCACTAAAAACATCCGCTGGGCTTAACTGCAGATTTCCTACCGAGACCTGATTTAAAGAACTGAAATCTTGACGAATAACTCGAGAGGATGGGCAATACACGGATTTGAAGTAATTTTCAAAAAATGTGCAAATGGTGGCAGTATCGCTCGATTCCTCTTCAAGATATTGCATACAGTTTGGAAGGCCAATGCATTTTCGCTTATTGTTAATAAAGGTCCAAAAATGTTTACTATTTTCTTTGACTTTAGCCTCAGCTGATAATACAAAACTACTGTAGAGAAATTTATTAAGATAATCAAACTCTTTCAGAGACTGCAAGTATTTCAGTTGAAGAAATGAGTTATTTTTGTCCCGTTTATACAATTTATATGCCTTAATCTTTCGATTTTTTAAATTGGATAATCTTTTATTGAACCAGGGAGGATTAGAATTTGACTTTATTCGCTTTTTTGGGACAAACTGCTCCAGTGCATATTTTACACGGTCACTAAAAACTTTGTATGCGTGCTCGATGTTAGTTTCTGTAAGCAAGTTATTCCACGGTATAGCAGCAAAAAATCGATTAATTACATTAAAATTAGCGCGTTTGAAATCCACCCCGCCTCCTATCTCATCGTTTATATCATTAATATATAAGGTAAATAACAGCGCGCTCAAAATACACCCTTGTTTCACACCCATCGTCGCGTCGTTGCGAATTCTTCAGATAGAAAATTTCCATCCCATACCGCAGCTATGTTGTTCTCATACAAGGCCCCTATGACGTTTACTACCTTACTGCTTATACCCATTCCATATAACTTGTAAAAGAGTACTTCACGTGGGATAGAATCGAAAGCTGTTTTGAAATCTACAAATAGGGCGTAAAGTTTTTTGAGTTTTTGCTTGTACATATATTTGAGCAATATTTAATAATGTGAAAATTTGATCCGCCGTCGAGTAATTTTCCCGGCAGAATGTTTTTACTTTTAATACAGTCTGTAAGTCTTTTGAAAATAAGGGCTGTAAATAATTTAGATAAAGTGTTCAGGAAGGATATCCCTCTATAGTTTCCTGGGTTTTGGAAAATCTCCTTTCTTATGATGCGGGAAAAAATATAAGTTGACGATTAATCAGTGTTGCCGACAGTGGCCATGGTGTAATAGATGTAGTCGTTGCGTAAGTGCTAAGATTCGATAATTTGTGGGAGAAGAAGATTCGCCTTCGCATAAAATTCTGCTTGCAACCTTGAACCATGAAGGGTCCAGGAGAATAGGAGAAGTGTGGAAGTATGATCTGTGGTATATTCGACGCTCTCCAATGCAGGTCAATGCAAAACACAATCGGGGAGTTTTGTCAGCCAGCTTAATAACTAATAAAACTTTCTCAAACTTTCTTCACTATCCTCCTAGAGAAACTTTTGTTTTTTTTTTGTAAAGCTTTCTAATGCACCCTTAGTTCACTAAAACTACAACAGTTTTGGTCTCCGCTTTTGCTTTGCAGGACAGCCTTTTAAAACTTCAATTTCCTGTCACCCTACTCGTCTGTTTTATGCGGCCCACGTGTTTACCCCATTTTATACCGACTCCGAGTGGTTAAAGTTAAATTTACGACGAGATTATCACTTCTAAACCATGCCAAAGAACTATAAAGTCCAATCCCACCTTAGCGAAAGCCCTAATCTAATCGGTCTATATTGAACTTTTTCCTTTGAACGATCAGAGGCACCGTAATTCATTGATTAAACGCCGCTTATCACCACCAGTGTTTTGTTTATTGTTATTTAGAATGTTTTCATCAGATAAAATACCACTTTGCTCAGATTGCTTTGCCAGATATTGCAAAATATTTGATATTTCGCGAATCTAATCCACTTTTTCCGTAGCTATGGGGAATGCAAAAAATTGGCAAACGTTTCAGCCATCTTTTTTTCTTTTTCTTTTTGAAGATTTGAGGCGACTGACACATCTGGTGGCACTTGTGACTCGGGTGAGGAGTGCATCGGGGGCTATGCGCGCACTATTCACACCGTGCGCCGGTTGCTGGAGGAGCAAAAGGACTTCAATCCGGTTTACTTCAATGCTGGTGACAGCTTCCAGGGGACACTGTGGTACAACGTCGGCCGTTGGAATGTGACCAGTCAGTTTCTGAACCTCCTTCCAGCCGATGCAATGGTTGGTCCGAGATATGCAATCAGCAATTAGTAGCGCGACTGATTTTATCCACTCTTTTGACAGACCCTTGGGAATCACGAGTTCGACCACAAAATCGAAGGACTGGTGCCATTCCTCGAGGCCATACAATCGCCAATGCTTGTGGCGAACATTGATTCCTCGGAGGAGCCCACTTTGGAGGGACTGTACCAGAAGTCAATGATTATCGAGAGGAGTGGACGCAAGATTGGCGTCATCGGAGTCGTTCTAGAGACCTTCTATGTAAGTTCGGCTCAGCTGCAAGTCCAATAGCGTTAAATGTACTTTTTCCAGGACCTGGCCGATACGGGAAATCTGAAGTTTCTGAACGAAAGCGACTCAATTATTGAGGAGGCTCAGAAGCTGAAGGAGCAGGGCGCCAACATAATCATTGTGCTCTCACACTGTGGGTATGCTGTCGATCAGACTATCGCTGCAAATGCGGGTGCAGAAATCGATGTGATCATTGGATCGCATTCGCATACGTTCCTGTTTACTGGCGACGTTCTGCCAGGCCCCGATCGCCCAAGGGGGAACTACCCAACCGAGGTTATACACCAAGCCAGCGGCCATCGAGTGCTGATTGTTCAGGCGGCTGCCTATGCCAAATATGTTGGAAATATAACCGTTTTCTTTGACGACAATGGCGACGTGGTGTCGTATGAGGGTGCGCCGATCTACATGAGCAGGGATGTGAAAGAGGGTAAGTACCGAGAGACCCTCTATCGAACAGAGTAAGCCCGGTCTTAAGTTTTGTTAAGTTGGTTCCTTATAGTGAAAACGTAAATGCCACTCCCCAATAAATGTACGTACACTTGACTAACATGCGCTCCCCTTGGCTAAACCCTCATATTTCAGATGAAGAAGTCGTAAGGGAAATGATTCCGTGGAAAGAAGTCATCGACGAAACGGGAAACGTGGTCGTCGGAACAACGAGGGTTACGCTGGAAAAATGGCCGTGCTCGTCCGCAGAGTGCAACCTTGGAAACTTCTTTACCGACGCATTGGTCCATGCGTACGCCAGTCTTCCGACTTACGACCAGCAAAACTGGTCCAACGTATCGATAGGCATTGTCAACAATGGTGCCCTGAGAGTTCCACTTAACAAAGGCGGTAAGGCAAATGTTTATCTCATCTCGTTGTGGCAACTGTTTCCACCTTTATATTTTATGTTTAGCACTGACGTATTCACACGTGGTGACGATGTCTCCTTTTGAAAACACCATAGTGGCCTTCAACTTGAAGGGTGAAGACCTAGTCGACACACTGGAGTACTGTGTCAATCAAGTGGACCTGTCAAATGGAATCAGCAGCTCGTTTTACATGCTGCAGGTGTCTGGCCTGCGGATCACTTACGATTTCCGAAAGCCCGTCGGCAGTAGGGTTGAAGACGTGCAGGTGAAATGTGCAGACTGTTCTATTCCCCGGTTTATACCGCTGGATAGGGAAAACGTGTATAGGATCGTAGCACCGGACTTTGTTGTGAACGGAGGAGATGGCTTTCGGATCTTGGCCACAAAAAGCACCGACCATGAGTGAGTTTACACGTAATGAAGTGAGAGTGCCTTTGACGTTGACGACTGGTGTTTTTTTTTTTCTTTTTTAAGGTCATACACAACAGATATAGAAGCGCTGACGCATTACATTCAGGTAGCAACGCCTATAACGACGGCCAACGAGGGTCGAATCAAAATCATAAATTAAGCCAAAGAGATTAGTAAATATTTTCTAAGTTAATTTACGTACGGTGTTTTATTTTTTTTATTTTGAATGGCGACGGTGGCGTCAAAATGGCAGTAAGTGGGGCAAGACTTCACTGGGTCTAAGTCGAAGGGCAGTTCTTCCACCCAACTGTATATTATTCCTATACATTTATTGACAGGTGTCAGAACGACTTGCCATGACAGATGTGCACATTCGAAGACCTACTTATAATTAAGTCGACTAAGTTGATCTCAACTAGACGTACCCTGAACGCAAAAAGTAGATTTGGTCGGTAACGTCGCTTTTCCTACGTCAGTCACATATGCCAACTGTCAACTTTAAATTCATTCACGAATTGTTGACTTTATTTGTCGGTAGCCCCTCCAAAAACGTCAACTGAAAAAGCTGTTCATGTGACCGATCTAGGCCAATCAAAACTAATGTCGTTTTCGATTTGGCTTTTCAGATTTTGATCTGAGATTTCAGATTTCTGCTGCCAAATCGAACATAAAATCCGAATTTTATTGGTTCTTGTGTGTATTTAGTTGGCCGCAAAAAATGTTTGTTTTCACTTGCACTGGAAATCCATTTGAATTGATTTGTACACATTTATAATAACTCATTTCGAAATAATTTAATATAAAAAATCCTTTCCATTCTCGAAAAATTAATAATTCAGTTAAAAAACAATCCTTCCAACGATAAACAATTCGTAGCTGCCAGCTGCGTGTCATACACATTGGTATTAGTGAAAGTATGTGTGAAATCTGAGAAAAAATTGAGATTTCTCTAAAGAGTGTCAGATCAAAAAAAAGATTGATTTTTTTGGCAAATCGAACATGAAAAGCAATCTCAATCAAAAAAAAATCGAAAACGAAAACGACATAAGAGACATCAAGTCAGGCAGCTGTCAGACTTACTAAACTAGACACTTGAACGCTGCCATTGGGGACGTTCAAGTATCTAGTTTAGTAAGTCTCACAGCTGGCTGACTTGATGTGTCTCATCTCTCACTAGATAAAGCTGGGCTCTGATTGGGGGAAATCGGTCGTGAGAGCAGATGTTTCAGTTGACGTTTATGGAGGGGTAGCCGACGAATCTAGTCGAGAAATTCGTGACTGAGTACTAAGTTGACAGTTCTCATATGTGGCTGACGTAGAAAAAGTGACGTTCCCGACTAATCTGGTTTTTGCGTTCAGGTTACATCTCATACAGACCAATCTAGTCGACTTAAGATGACTAGATTCTTGAATGTGCCCATTATCTTTCACATGTTTACTGGGTTGTAACCGACATTTACAGAGCAGAGAGCTATGCACCTACAAAACAATGTCACAACGTGAGATGAAGTACTTTCATTGGTGGAAATATTGAGAAAATGAGAGAAACTGTCATCGGCTGTCACTGCGCCGGATTTTATGATATGTACCTACTGCTCGTTTCGTCGAATACGTCAAACGGATTCTATGGACTGGGCCCTTATGACACTACATTTTTTTTGCATTTTTTCTGCTTTTAAAATGAGACTAGAGCAGTACGAAAAATAAGAACGAAAATTCCCGATAGGAGTGAGTGCGTACACACCAACTTTATTAATGTAGACACGTCAAAAAAATGCATTAAAAATGTATTCAAATCACATTTTTCAGCTGCTGCCTGCTGGCAGCTTTTTTTTGACATTTCAAGATTATTTGAAAATAAATTCGATTGAAAATTTCCGGTTGCTTTGCAAACAATTGCTACCTACCCCTTTCGTAATACACTTTTATGGCGTTTGCGATTGAAGATCCGAGAGAGTTGCCCCGAAATTCAGAATTGCTCTTTTCAATCAAATTCGTTGGAGCACTTTTGTAATAGTGGTAGACACCATATGAGAGATTTGGTTTTCTGTTGCTACTTTTTTTTGTTTTCTGCAGTAATAAATACAGCCAAATCAATATATTTCGGATATATTTGTACATTTTCGGATCACATAGCGAACAATTTGTTTCTAATAACACAACAAACACTTCAATCTGACATTTCGTTAGTATGTGTTGGTGAGTTCAGGGCAATTCTCTAAAACTATTCCGGACACTTCTGTCGTGCTAAGAATTGACCTGGAAGTGCACCTTTTTTTCAATGAAACATAGGACACATCGAAAGAGCACTTCTAGATTTGCTCTTTTCATAGAAAGGGCAATTCTTTTCTTCAATCGAAAACGCCATTTGTCTCTTTTACACACCGCTGACTTTTCAGCATTATAAAAATGAGGAACAAATGAAGTGTCATACGGGCTTTAATAGCGGCTTTCGCGGTGCCCAAATTCGTGTCAGTTTGAGCATACATGGCTTGTAAACATCTGGCTCAAGAAATATTATATTCAACTCTCTTTCGACTTCTTTGAATCCAATCGCCGATTTGGGGCACAATTCTGCTCCATCTTTCCTTATCAAAAGTGAGCCCATTTCTGCTTTCATTGGATTCACTTGGTACTCTGTAAAGCTATATGAAGCATAGACAAACCATACTGAGACCCCCAACTCACAATCCTCTTGCCGCTGGGCCCCTCAATTTTTTTTCAAATTCGCCATTTTGTATTCCTATCGGTGTTATGTCAAAAAAGAATCAGTGTGACATGCAAAAACACACAAAAACTACAAAAATAAATGCTGCCAACCGCGGCAGAAGTGGGAAAATGTGAAAGAGTTCGGGAATTCCACATTTTTATTTTACTGAATGCCATTGGTTAGTTATTATAAATTGTTAAAAGGCGAATAATTTGATTTGGTTGGTTAATTAAACTACCTAAAATAGATGTTCTGTATACTAGAAACACATTAGAACAAACATGGTTGTGTATTTACCTCTTTTCGATATCATTAAGATCGATTTATTGTGTGAATTTTTCTTTAATAACTGAAGAAAACTTGCTCAAAATATTTTTATTTTCATGCAACCATTCTGCATTGACAATTTTTAATAAATATTTTAAGCAAATGTACACTTAATTCCTAAAAAAAATACTATCCACACGTATATAAATAATTTCAAATTTAACGGACAACATTTTATGAACGCTGTCAGCAGTTTTATCCACAGCGGAAGTGGCATATGCAAGGTGCGAGCGTGTTGGTGAGCCAGAATTTCTGAAGTTACGTGACATTTGTCAATACGAATTTCTATGTAACAATACTAACGCACTTAGCGTTTGCCACCCCATGAAAATATAGCTTGTAGGCAAGTAACGGGAAATCGGCCGGAGTTGGTGGTCTCAGTATTGTCTCTGATATGAAGTTTAAAGCTATCGTCGTTGTTATTGCTCGTTGATGAAGTTTTCTCTCGCCAGAAGGTCAATTCACGCCATGTTAGCTACAACACACAATGCACCATATTATGACATCGTTCATGCTCACTATTCAGATTACCGATAAGGTAGTGCGACTTAGTTGGCTTTGATTTGGTGTTCATTGTTACCGGCCCATAAATACTCGTCATATGGGATCCACAAAGAATTAACGACGTTAAAATTCCGCTTCTGGCTTCTTCTTCTTCTTCTTCTTCTTCTTCTTCTTCTTTTTCTACTTCGTAGCCCCAAGGGTTTAACACTTTTCTGTATGTCTTTGCATTCGTGCGGTCAAGCTGTGAGCGCCCGCAGGTTTTTTTCTTATTTTTCATGAGCAACTATACATTAAATCGAATACTTGTGGTTCGTGCTATCTCTTTCTCTAGCCCTCGTAAAAAACAATTCAATTTAATTGCAGATACCACTGTTTTGGAAGCCCTTATCCCATGGAAAGAACTCTTAGACGAAGCTGGTAAACGCGTTATTGGCGAAACACGGGTCAAGCTGGAAAAGTTTGAATGCGCATCGCGGGAGTGCAACTTGGGGAATTTCTTCACAGACGCCATGGTCCATGCAGTATGTTTGCTGCGGGATGAATGCACTTGTAAACGAAATGCAAGTCTCCAGACACCTTTAGGCCGAAAAAAAGACACAAAAACTGATTGCAAGCTTTTAGTGCAATCATCCCTTATAATCGCAACACAAAAATAATCTCCCTGACTGATTTTTTTTTGCAATTAGTTCATTAAGAAAACGCCGTACGAAGCCAGTTACTGGTCTAATGTAACAATTGCACTGACAACGCAGGGAAACTTTCGTGTACCCCTACAAAAGGGCAGTAAGTATTTGCAAATTTTCCCAGCCGACCTCTTGCAACCGTTATCTCCTTTCACTTGCAAGTTCTGACCTACTCCCACTTGGTGACAATGTGCCCGTTTGAGAATAAATTTATCGCCCTAAATCTGCACGGAAGAGCTCTGGTGGATGTTCTAGAAGTAGGTGTCGCTCCCATGAATCCCACCTTACAAACACCAACCTCAAGTCGACTGCTTCAAGTTTCAGGGCTGAGAGTTACGTATAATGTGACAAGGCCCGTTGGTGAGAGGGTGCAAGAGGTGCTGGTTCGTTGTCAGGAGTGTGACATTCCTCGGTTTGAACAGCTGGATCTGGACAAAGTTTACAGGGTGGTTGTTGCTGACTACTTGGCCGAGGGAAGCAACGGATTTGGTGTTATCAAGGAGAACGCATCTAATGCAGAGTAAGTGGTTGGGTTTTCTTTTCAATTTTCAATTAATATCTGGAGTTTGTGTTAAAGGATTGGCCCCAGTGATTTAGACGCCCTGACTGAATTTATTGAAGTAAATGATCCAATTTTCGCCCCGTTGGAAGGCAGGATAAAGGTGTTGAAGTGAATTGTACTCGAAATTGAGGTTAAGTTGTTGAAGTGAATAAAGAAAATAAAACCTATCTGGTAGAGTCTCAAGATTTGTCTGAAAGTATTAGGGAAGTGGGCATACAGAAAGTTCAGACTTTCGATCGTTATATTTTACTTAAATGGAGAAAGAAACATCCGTTTCATCAATATAAACTTTTTTGGAAAAAATGAAAACTGTGACTGTGCAAAATGGTTTCCCCCATAAATTTGAATATCATTCCCTAGAAAAGTCGCAGTCTTCATGATTGCATTCATCTGCGATTCTTCCGCCTACTTCGCCAAAAATCTAAAATATTTTACACAAAAACTGTTTTGATTCGCATATGAACTTGTTGGCGAACGAAATACGGGTTTGCTGGAGAATTGCCGCTTTTGAACTTATTTTTCAAGACATGCTCTTTGCGTCATTAGACAAGCGTCCTCTAGACCAAGGACATGGAATGGTTGGATTTAGAACAAGCCCGACAAATTCAACCGCGATCCTCTTCATCAAAAAACAGGGCATATGAAAATAAATGAAATTAAATTACGAACATTTACCTACCTAAGCCGCAAACTGTCAGATTTCATGCACAGTCCACAAACAGTCGCGATTCACAATACCGCGAATGAAAAATTCCCTCGAATTTACTGCTGTTTTAGAATGAAGCTCGTCACGCAAAACTAACAGTGACAGCACATTGGCTAGTTTTGAATTCGCTCATCATGACGTGTGGGAAGGAGTGTACTTTTCGGTTCGACAGTGCGAAAAATGACACAGCAATACCGACTCCAATCTTATTTACCCTTTAAATTCAAAATTAAAATTGCAGCTAGAAACTGACGGCTGAAAATCGCAAATTGCTTCGACTTCAAAAAAGTGAGTGATATATGTCAAAATGTACGAATACTAGGTAGCCCGTTGACAGGTTACTCTCTCACTTTTATGTGAAAAATTCGGAGCCCCCGCATCAACTCTGAAGGCCTGAGTTCGCCTTGCACTTAAATTAAGATTCTATATAAAATTTCCCCAAAAGAAAATTTAACCATTGCAGATAAGAGCAGTTCATACTTCGCGCTGAATTTTAATTCTACGGAGATCTCTCTTTTCTAACTCTGAAACACACATTTTCGTAAGCTAGCTTAATTTAAAAAAAAAATGTATGAGCTAGATTCGTACTGACAAATGAACTGAGTACTTAAATATCAACCCCAGAATGTTAAGAAATCAATTTGTACACCAATTTCGAACAATTAAATGTAAAATTTTGCCAGTAAATAAGTAAATAAGAACACAGCGTTCAGACTGCACGAATATCAACAAAAAAAAGAGAGCAATTTGGGTTTTTATGTTCCATGAATGGCACACAAAATCTGAAATCTAATGTCGTTTTCCATTTTGACAGAAAAAAAAAACACTTTTTTCAGATTCAGAACAGTTTTTCTGCTCTCGAAATCAGGTGGCTGTCAGATTTCATGTTCAAACACTTTTTTCTGATTCAGAGCAATTTTGCCAATCTCGATTTGTGAGCGAGATTTTGTCAAAAGTTTTTAGAGGATAAGTCTGTGTGAAATAGAGAAAAATTTGCATTTGGCCGCTGCAATGGATGTAAACGTAAAGAGCCGTACCTACTAATAACAAATTTTAATCTCGACCTTAAATTTACGGAAGCTCACAATTGCGAAATTTGTATGGAAAATATAGTCTCTTTGAACTACTTAATTTAAAAGTCGAAACTAAAAATGTTTATTGGTAAGGCCCAAATAAATGTTTTTTTATAAACAAAAATTATAATTTAGCAAGAGCTGACTTTTAAATCACGCACCAAGTCAAATGAAACAAAATATTGATCTCATTTCATGTTCCATTGGGCACGAAAAATCTAAAGTCTTGAAACGATGGAAAAAGAACGTGGGTAAAGCTGGAACCGCCACATTCGAATTTTGCCAAACAAAGTACATGGGATTTAATTGCTATTTAATCGCTAATTAATTGCTCTATTCTTGATTTTTCCGCTCTTCGGGAAGTGGGAGATTTTGTGGCGGACCTAGCTTACCGGTAAAGCTGGAACCGCCACATTGACTTTTGAAGGATTTTTTTGCGCATACCAATCACCGATTTAATCGCTCTGGGGAAATGTAAACATTTTTCCAGCCGGGTAAGCCGTTCGCCCACAATTTCAAATTTGCGTTTTTTGTAACGGTCAGTTCGCTATAAAACTCTTTTAAATTTGAAGGAAAATCAAAAAGATTATTAAAAAATTCATAAAAAAATAACCCTTTCGAATATTAATATGCTACATATCTTAAAAGAAGCGTATAATTATAGGCTACTATCAGTTTAAATCAAATATTTTGTCGCTCTTCCTTAAATGGGCCAAAAACGGTAGGATAGATCCATCATAAACAAACACTTTGAAAAATTAAAAAAAATATATTCCGTTACAATTTAACAAAGTCATATACACCAAAAGAAGCGTCTATTCATTACCTATCAGCCCATAGAATAAAATAATTTGTCGCTCTTCTCTAAATGTTGCAAAAACTAAAAAGTTTATTTTAAGACCAAAAAAGTAAGCTAAAAATACAAAAATAAAAATGTTCAATACTAAAAATCCATATATCCCGTTCGAATCCTACTATGTGACATAGCTCATTAGAAGCGTGTATTCATTAGCTATCAGCCCAATTCATAAAATAATTTGTCGCTCTTCTCTAAATGTGTCAAAGGCTAACAAGTTCATTTTGCCAAAAAAACCCAAATATTCCCCTAGTACAAAAAAAAAATTGGAAAATTTGGAAAAATCCATATATCCCGTTCGAATCCTACTATGTGACATAGCTCATTAGAAGCGTGTATTCATTAGCTATCAGCCCAATTCATAAAATAATTTGTCGCTCTTCTCTAAATGTGTCAAAGGCTAACAAGTTCATTTTGCCAAAAAAAACCCAAATATTCCCCTAGTACAAAAAAAAAATTGGAAAATTTGGAAAAATCCATATATCCCGTTCGAATCCTACTATGTGACATAGCTCATTAGAAGCGTGTATTTATTAGCTATCAGCCCAATTCATAAAATAATTTGTCGCTCTTCTCTAAATGTGTCAAAGGCTAACAAGTTCATTTTGTCAAAAAAACCCAAATATTCCCCTAGTACAAAAAAAAAATTGGAAAATTTGGAAAAATCCATATATCCCGTTCGAATCCTACTATGTGACATAGCTCATTAGAAGCGTGTATTTATTAGCTATCAGCCCAATTCATAAAATAATTTGTCGCTCTTCTCTAAATGTGTCAAAGGCTAACAAGTTCATTTTGCCAAAAAAACCCAAATATTCCCCTAGTACAAAAAAAAAATTGGAAAATTTGGAAAAATCCATATATCCCGTTCGAATCCTACTATGTGACATAGCTCATTAGAAGCGTGTATTCATTAGCTATCAGCCCAATTCATAAAATAATTTGTCGCTCTTCTCTAAATGTGTCAAAGGCTAACAAGTTCATTTTGCCAAAAAAACCCAAATATTCCCCTAGTACAAAAAAAAAATTGGAAAATTTGGAAAAATCCATATATCCCGTTCGAATCCTACTATGTGACATAGCTCATTAGAAGCGTGTATTTATTAGCTATCAGCCCAATTCATAAAATAATTTGTCGCTCTTCTCTAAATGTGTCAAAGGCTAACAAGTTCATTTTGTCAAAAAAACCCAAATATTCCCCTAGTACAAAAAAAAAATTGGAAAATTTGGAAAAATCCATATATCCCGTTCGAATCCTACTATGTGACATAGCTCATTAGAAGCGTGTATTTATTAGCTATCAGCCCAATTCATAAAATAATTTGTCGCTCTTCTCTAAATGTGTCAAAGGCTAACAAGTTCATTTTGTCAAAAAAACCCAAATATTCCCCTAGTACAAAAAAAAAATTGGAAAATTTGGAAAAATCCATATATCCCGTTCGAATCCTACTATGTGACATAGCTCATTAGAAGCGTGTATTCATTAGCTATCAGCCCAATTCATAAAATAATTTGTCGCTCTTCTCTAAATGTGTCAAAGGCTAACAAGTTCATTTTGCCAAAAAAACCCAAATATTCCCCTAGTACAAAAAAAAAATTGGAAAATTTGGAAAAATCCATATATCCCGTTCGAATCCTACTATGTGACATAGCTCATTAGAAGCGTGTATTCATTAGCTATCAGCCCAATTCATAAAATAATTTGTCGCTCTTCTCTAAATGTGTCAAAGGCTAACAAGTTCATTTTGCGAAAAAAACCCAAATATTCCCCTAGTACAAAAAAAAAATTGGAAAATTTGGAAAAATCCATATATCCCGTTCGAATCCTACTATGTGACATAGCTCATTAGAAGCGTGTATTCATTAGCTATCAGCCCAATTCATAAAATAATTTGTCGCTCTTCTCTAAATGTGTCAAAGGCTAACAAGTTCATTTTGCCAAAAAAACCCAAATATTCCCCTAGTACAAAAAAAAAATTGGAAAATTTGGAAAAATCCATATATCCCGTTCGAATCCTACTATGTGACATAGCTCATTAGAAGCGTGTATTTATTAGCTATCAGCCCAATTCATAAAATAATTTGTCGCTCTTCTCTAAATGTGTCAAAGGCTAACAAGTTCATTTTGCCAAAAAAACCCAAATATTCCCCTAGTACAAAAAAAAAATTGGAAAATTTGGAAAAATCCATATATCCCGTTCGAATCCTACTATGTGACATAGCTCATTAGAAGCGTGTATTCATTAGCTATCAGCCCAATTCATAAAATAATTTGTCGCTCTTCTCTAAATGTGTCAAAGGCTAACAAGTTCATTTTGCCAAAAAAACCCAAATATTCCCCTAGTACAAAAAAAAAAATTGGAAAATTTGGAAAAATCCATATATCCCGTTCGAATCCTACTATGTGACATAGCTCATTAGAAGCGTGTATTCATTAGCTATCAGCCCAATTCATAAAATAATTTGTCGCTCTTCTCTAAATGTGTCAAAGGCTAACAAGTTCATTTTGCCAAAAAAACCCAAATATTCCCCTAGTACAAAAAAAAAATTGGAAAATTTGGAAAAATCCATATATCCCGTTCGAATCCTACTATGTGACATAGCTCATTAGAAGCGTGTATTCATTAGCTATCAGCCCAATCCATAAAATAATTTGTCGCTCTTCTCTAAATGTGTCAAAGGCTAACAAGTTCATTTTGCCAAAAAAACCCAAATATTCCCCTAGTACAAAAAAAAAATTGGAAAATTTGGAAAAATCCATATATCCCGTTCGAATCCTACTATGTGACATAGCTCATTAGAAGCGTGTATTCATTAGCTATCAGCCCAATTCATAAAATAATTTGTCGCTCTTCTCTAAATGTGTCAAAGGCTAACAAGTTCATTTTGCGAAAAAAACCCAAATATTCCCCTAGTACAAAAAAAAAATTGGAAAATTTGGAAAAATCCATATATCCCGTTCGAATCCTACTATGTGACATAGCTCATTAGAAGCGTGTATTCATTAGCTATCAGCCCAATTCATAAAATAATTTGTCGCTCTTCTCTAAATGTGTCAAAGGCTAACAAGTTCATTTTGCCAAAAAAACCCAAATATTCCCCTAGTACAAAAAAAAAATTGGAAAATTTGGAAAAATCCATATATCCCGTTCGAATCCTACTATGTGACATAGCTCATTAGAAGCGTGTATTTATTAGCTATCAGCCCAATTCATAAAATAATTTGTCGCTCTTCTCTAAATGTGTCAAAGGCTAACAAGTTCATTTTGCCAAAAAAACCCAAATATTCCCCTAGTACAAAAAAAAAATTGGAAAATTTGGAAAAATCCATATATCCCGTTCGAATCCTACTATGTGACATAGCTCATTAGAAGCGTGTATTCATTAGCTATCAGCCCAATTCATAAAATAATTTGTCGCTCTTCTCTAAATGTGTCAAAGGCTAACAAGTTCATTTTGCCAAAAAAACCCAAATATTCCCCTAGTACAAAAAAAAAATTGGAAAATTTGGAAAAATCCATATATCCCGTTCGAATCCTACTATGTGACATAGCTCATTAGAAGCGTGTATTCATTAGCTATTAACCCAATTCATAAAATAATTTGTCGCTCTTCTCTAAATGTGTCAAAGGCTAACAAGTTCATTTTGACAAAAAAAAAAAAGCAAATATACCCCTAGTACAAAATTTGGTAGCCCACAAAGTATGCATCAGATTTGGAGTGATGTAAATCCTGCCTGACAATTTTTATAAATCCTGAAAGTATGCAATACCCCTACGATCAAATATCGCTAGCCCTGAACGTACGCATTGATTTTAACTTCGAAATTTCCATACATATACTGGCTGATTAAAAATGGATCGTGTACAAGTCAACCCCACTTAGCGCCATCTACCAAAAATTGCATTACTCAGCCTTAGTGGATAGTGCTACCGAGTATTGTTTTGAGTATTAAGGTTTCTCTAAAGTCTAACAGCCGAATTTATTACATTCCCTTACATCGCGTAACGATTTACGCAGCCTTTACGTGGCTTACCTGACATTTTTATTTATAAACATTTTTTCGCTGTAACCTTACCAAACGTGATTTGTGTTAAGTAAGGTAAAATTTCGATAAACTATTACAGGAAACACTGAAATCCATTACACAAAAAAAGTCAAATTATCTGCCACAATTCCAAAATGCTTTCGAATGGACTTTTGCAATGTCAACCTGCAATAGGGTAGCTGCGACAACGTCAATATCAAATAAGAAGAACAAAAAGCCAAGTGACAGCTAAAAAACTTATACATGTGGAATTTGGAATAATATATAAGGGAAGAAAGGATGTAGGTACCAATTTTATGTAATGTTAGGTACAAGATATAAGGGTTGGAGATGCTTTATGTTTGTGGTACCTGAATGGAGTTATAAGATTTCAAGGCTGTAAATATTTAATTAATTTAAATCTGAAGCTAAAACAAAAAGGTTTTTGAGAAAATAAATTGACAGCTTTAGAAAATTTGAGAAAATAAAAGTAAAAAAATTGCGTTTGTTTTTAACTTTAGAGAACTTGAGGGAATAAAAGACAAAAATTCGCAAAAATATTCATCCGTTCATGGGTGTCCGTATACATAAGTGAATTTAACCTGGCTTGGTAGCAACTACTCCATTTGTCAAACTGGTTTTATAGTATGCTAACACTTATTTTCCACTTTAATGTGACATTCGTTTGGGCGTCTATAGATTCGCTCTAAAATTTCAGATTTCGTGTGGCAAATCGAACACAAAAAGTAATCTGATTTTTTGTTGGTGTTAGTGGGGTATCTGTCAAATTGTGCGTACATTTTTTTTTTTCTTTTTATTTTCTTTGTAGGCGAAATGTCAAATCAGAAGTAGGTGTATTGGTAAATTGAAGCAACTCTGGGAAAAAACCCGGATTCGCAAAAGTGCTCTGAAATCTTAAAAAGATTGCTTTTTTTTGCACCAAACGAATATAAAAAGTGATCTGAGATCAAAAAAGTGCTCTGAGAGATCCCAATCGAATACCACATAAATACTACAGAATAGACTACAACCTGAACGATGAAGGTAAGTAGTGAGAAAATATGTGTCCAGTTGCAGATTTGCGATATAGATGCCGCTAGGTGCGAAACTTGGCTGGGGATGAAAATTCATTGAAAATGTATCAAATTACATTTTTCAGCTGCAGGCAGCTCTTTTTTGACATTTAAACATTATTTTTTAAATAAAATCCTTCGAAAATTCCTTATCGCTTTGCAAACAGTTGTTGCCATCCGTTTCGCAACACAATTTTTGTCTCTTTTACATATAATCATATAAGCCTTTAAAATTTTCTGAACATTTTCTCCTACAGGTTTAAATATTGCAACGATCTATATTGAAAAAATAATAAAAGAAAATGAAATAAATCTTGTTGAAAAATCAGCTGCTTGTAAAAGAAATTGTAAAATTGTATTGCGAAACGGATGGCAACAACTGTTTGCAAAGCGATAAGGAATTTTCGAAGGATTTTATTTAAAAAATAATGTTTAAATGTCAAAAAAGAGCTGCCTGCAGCTGAAAAATGTAATTTGATACATTTTCAATGAATTTTCATCCCCAGCCAAGTTTCGCACCTAGCGGCATCTATATCGCAAATCTGCAACTGGACACATATTTTCTCACTACTTACCTTCATCGTTCAGGTTGTAGTCTATTCTGTAGTATTTATGTGGTATTCGATTGGGATCTCTCAGAGCACTTTTTTGATCTCAGATCACTTTTTATA
Organism: Cheilosia variabilis; assembly: GCA_951230905.1. Classification (NCBI taxonomy): domain Eukaryota; kingdom Metazoa; phylum Arthropoda; class Insecta; order Diptera; family Syrphidae; genus Cheilosia; species Cheilosia variabilis. Next base: position 3,699,890 of record OX579677.1, on the reverse strand, counting down.
TTCGTTTGGTGCAAAAAAAAGCAATCTTTTTAAGATTTCAGAGCACTTTTGCGAATCCGGGTTTTTTCCCAGAGTTGCTTCAATTTACCAATACACCTACTTCTGATTTGACATTTCGCCTACAAAGAAAATAAAAAGAAAAAAAAAAATGTACGCACAATTTGACAGATACCCCACTAACACCAACAAAAAATCAGATTACTTTTTGTGTTCGATTTGCCACACGAAATCTGAAATTTTAGAGCGAATCTATAGACGCCCAAACGAATGTCACATTAAAGTGGAAAATAAGTGTTAGCATACTATAAAACCAGTTTGACAAATGGAGTAGTTGCTACCAAGCCAGGTTAAATTCACTTATGTATACGGACACCCATGAACGGATGAATATTTTTGCGAATTTTTGTCTTTTATTCCCTCAAGTTCTCTAAAGTTAAAAACAAACGCAATTTTTTTACTTTTATTTTCTCAAATTTTCTAAAGCTGTCAATTTATTTTCTCAAAAACCTTTTTGTTTTAGCTTCAGATTTAAATTAATTAAATATTTACAGCCTTGAAATCTTATAACTCCATTCAGGTACCACAAACATAAAGCATCTCCAACCCTTATATCTTGTACCTAACATTACATAAAATTGGTACCTACATCCTTTCTTCCCTTATATATTATTCCAAATTCCACATGTATAAGTTTTTTAGCTGTCACTTGGCTTTTTGTTCTTCTTATTTGATATTGACGTTGTCGCAGCTACCCTATTGCAGGTTGACATTGCAAAAGTCCATTCGAAAGCATTTTGGAATTGTGGCAGATAATTTGACTTTTTTTGTGTAATGGATTTCAGTGTTTCCTGTAATAGTTTATCGAAATTTTACCTTACTTAACACAAATCACGTTTGGTAAGGTTACAGCGAAAAAATGTTTATAAATAAAAATGTCAGGTAAGCCACGTAAAGGCTGCGTAAATCGTTACGCGATGTAAGGGAATGTAATAAATTCGGCTGTTAGACTTTAGAGAAACCTTAATACTCAAAACAATACTCGGTAGCACTATCCACTAAGGCTGAGTAATGCAATTTTTGGTAGATGGCGCTAAGTGGGGTTGACTTGTACACGATCCATTTTTAATCAGCCAGTATATGTATGGAAATTTCGAAGTTAAAATCAATGCGTACGTTCAGGGCTAGCGATATTTGATCGTAGGGGTATTGCATACTTTCAGGATTTATAAAAATTGTCAGGCAGGATTTACAACACTCCAAATCTGATGCATACTTTGTGGGCTACCAAATTTTGTACTAGGGGTATATTTGCTTTTTTTTTTTTGTCAAAATGAACTTGTTAGCCTTTGACACATTTAGAGAAGAGCGACAAATTATTTTATGAATTGGGTTAATAGCTAATGAATACACGCTTCTAATGAGCTATGTCACATAGTAGGATTCGAACGGGATATATGGATTTTTCCAAATTTTCCAATTTTTTTTTTGTACTAGGGGAATATTTGGGTTTTTTTGGCAAAATGAACTTGTTAGCCTTTGACACATTTAGAGAAGAGCGACAAATTATTTTATGAATTGGGCTGATAGCTAATGAATACACGCTTCTAATGAGCTATGTCACATAGTAGGATTCGAACGGGATATATGGATTTTTCCAAATTTTCCAATTTTTTTTTTGTACTAGGGGAATATTTGGGTTTTTTTGACAAAATGAACTTGTTAGCCTTTGACACATTTAGAGAAGAGCGACAAATTATTTTATGAATTGGGCTGATAGCTAATGAATACACGCTTCTAATGAGCTATGTCACATAGTAGGATTCGAACGGGATATATGGATTTTTCCAAATTTTCCAATTTTTTTTTTGTACTAGGGTAATATTTGGGTTTTTTTGGCAAAATGAACTTGTTAGCCTTTGACACATTTAGAGAAGAGCGACAAATTATTTTATGAATTGGGCTGATAGCTAATGAATACACGCTTCTAATGAGCTATGTCACATAGTAGGATTCGAACGGGATATATGGATTTTTCCAAATTTTCCAATTTTTTTTTTGTACTAGGGGAATATTTGGGTTTTTTTGGCAAAATGAACTTGTTAGCCTTTGACACATTTAGAGAAGAGCGACAAATTATTTTATGAATTGGGCTGATAGCTAATGAATACACGCTTCTAATGAGCTATGTCACATAGTAGGATTCGAACGGGATATATGGATTTTTCCAAATTTTCCAATTTTTTTTTTGTACTAGGGGAATATTTGGGTTTTTTTGGCAAAATGAACTTGTTAGCCTTTGACACATTTAGAGAAGAGCGACAAATTATTTTATGAATTGGGCTGATAGCTAATGAATACACGCTTCTAATGAGCTATGTCACATAGTAGGATTCGAACGGGATATATGGATTTTTCCAAATTTTCCAATTTTTTTTTTGTACTAGGGGAATATTTGGGTTTTTTTGGCAAAATGAACTTGTTAGCCTTTGACACATTTAGAGAAGAGCGACAAATTATTTTATGAATTGGGCTGATAGCTAATGAATACACGCTTCTAATGAGCTATGTCACATAGTAGGATTCGAACGGGATATATGGATTTTTCCAAATTTTCCAATTTTTTTTTTGTACTAGGGGAATATTTGGGTTTTTTTGGCAAAATGAACTTGTTAGCCTTTGACACATTTAGAGAAGAGCGACAAATTATTTTATGAATTGGGCTGATAGCTAATGAATACACGCTTCTAATGAGATATGTCACATAGTAGGATTCGAACGGGATATATGGATTTTTCCAAATTTTCCAATTTTTTTTTTGTACTAGGGGAATATTTGGGTTTTTTTGGCAAAATGAACTTGTTAGCCTTTGACACATTTAGAGAAGAGCGACAAATTATTTTATGAATTGGGCTGATAGCTAATGAATACACGCTTCTAATGAGCTATGTCACATAGTAGGATTCGAACGGGATATATGGATTTTTCCAAATTTTCCAATTTTTTTTTTGTACTAGGGGAATATTTGGGTTTTTTTGGCAAAATGAACTTGTTAGCCTTTGACACATTTAGAGAAGAGCGACAAATTATTTTATGAATTGGGCTGATAGCTAATGAATACACGCTTCTAATGAGCTATGTCACATAGTAGGATTCGAACGGGATATATGGATTTTTCCAAATTTTCCAATTTTTTTTTTGTACTAGGGGAATATTTGGGTTTTTTTGGCAAAATGAACTTGTTAGCCTTTGACACATTTAGAGAAGAGCGACAAATTATTTTATGAATTGGGCTGATAGCTAATGAATACACGCTTCTAATGAGCTATGTCACATAGTAGGATTCGAACGGGATATATGGATTTTTCCAAATTTTCCAATTTTTTTTTTGTACTAGGGGAATATTTGGGTTTTTTTGACAAAATGAACTTGTTAGCCTTTGACACATTTAGAGAAGAGCGACAAATTATTTTATGAATTGGGCTGATAGCTAATGAATACACGCTTCTAATGAGCTATGTCACATAGTAGGATTCGAACGGGATATATGGATTTTTCCAAATTTTCCAATTTTTTTTTTGTACTAGGGGAATATTTGGGTTTTTTTGGCAAAATGAACTTGTTAGCCTTTGACACATTTAGAGAAGAGCGACAAATTATTTTATGAATTGGGCTGATAGCTAATGAATACACGCTTCTAATGAGCTATGTCACATAGTAGGATTCGAACGGGATATATGGATTTTTCCAAATTTTCCAATTTTTTTTTTGTACTAGGGGAATATTTGGGTTTTTTTGGCAAAATGAACTTGTTAGCCTTTGACACATTTAGAGAAGAGCGACAAATTATTTTATGAATTGGGCTGATAGCTAATGAATACACGCTTCTAATGAGCTATGTCACATAGTAGGATTCGAACGGGATATATGGATTTTTCCAAATTTTCCAATTTTTTTTTTGTACTAGGGGAATATTTGGGTTTTTTTGGCAAAATGAACTTGTTAGCCTTTGACACATTTAGAGAAGAGCGACAAATTATTTTATGAATTGGGCTGATAGCTAATGAATACACGCTTCTAATGAGCTATGTCACATAGTAGGATTCGAACGGGATATATGGATTTTTCCAAATTTTCCAATTTTTTTTTTGTACTAGGGGAATATTTGGGTTTTTTTGGCAAAATGAACTTGTTAGCCTTTGACACATTTAGAGAAGAGCGACAAATTATTTTATGAATTGGGCTGATAGCTAATAAATACACGCTTCTAATGAGCTATGTCACATAGTAGGATTCGAACGGGATATATGGATTTTTCCAAATTTTCCAATTTTTTTTTTGTACTAGGGGAATATTTGGGTTTTTTTGGCAAAATGAACTTGTTAGCCTTTGACACATTTAGAGAAGAGCGACAAATTATTTTATGAATTGGGCTGATAGCTAATAAATACACGCTTCTAATGAGCTATGTCACATAGTAGGATTCGAACGGGATATATGGATTTTTCCAAATTTCCCAATTTTTTTTTTGTACTAGGGGAATATTTGGGTTTTTTTGGCAAAATGAACTTGTTAGCCTTTGACACATTTAGAGAAGAGCGACAAATTATTTTATGAATTGGGCTGATAGCTAATGAATACACGCTTCTAATGAGCTATGTCACATAGTAGGATTCGAACGGGATATATGGATTTTTCCAAATTTTCCAATTTTTTTTTTGTACTAGGGGAATATTTGGGTTTTTTTGGCAAAATGAACTTGTTAGCCTTTGACACATTTAGAGAAGAGCGACAAATTATTTTATGAATTGGGCTGATAGCTAATGAATACACGCTTCTAATGAGCTATGTCACATAGTAGGATTCGAACGGGATATATGGATTTTTCCAAATTTTCCAATTTTTTTTTTGTACTAGGGGAATATTTGGGTTTTTTTGGCAAAATGAACTTGTTAGCCTTTGACACATTTAGAGAAGAGCGACAAATTATTTTATGAATTGGGCTGATAGCTAATGAATACACGCTTCTAATGAGCTATGTCACATAGTAGGATTCGAACGGGATATATGGATTTTTAGTATTGAACATTTTTATTTTTGTATTTTTAGCTTACTTTTTTGGTCTTAAAATAAACTTTTTAGTTTTTGCAACATTTAGAGAAGAGCGACAAATTATTTTATTCTATGGGCTGATAGGTAATGAATAGACGCTTCTTTTGGTGTATATGACTTTGTTAAATTGTAACGGAATATATTTTTTTTAATTTTTCAAAGTGTTTGTTTATGATGGATCTATCCTACCGTTTTTGGCCCATTTAAGGAAGAGCGACAAAATATTTGATTTAAACTGATAGTAGCCTATAATTATACGCTTCTTTTAAGATATGTAGCATATTAATATTCGAAAGGGTTATTTTTTTATGAATTTTTTAATAATCTTTTTGATTTTCCTTCAAATTTAAAAGAGTTTTATAGCGAACTGACCGTTACAAAAAACGCAAATTTGAAATTGTGGGCGAACGGCTTACCCGGCTGGAAAAATTTTTACATTTCCCCAGAGCGATTAAATCGGTGATTAGTATGCGCAAAAAAAATCCTTCAAAAGTCAATGTGGCGGTTCCAGCTTTACCGGTAAGCTAGGTCCGCCACAAAATCTCCCACTTCCCGAAGAGCGGAAAAATCAAGAATAGAGCAATTAATTAGCGATTAAATAGCAATTAAATCCCATGTACTTTGTTTGGCAAAATTCGAATGTGGCGGTTCCAGCTTTACCCACGTGGAAAAAGACATGAGACCAAATTCTGAGAAGCCCAGTCGCGAAAACCAAATAACTTCAATTCGAATTTTCAAATCCTACTGTACTGTTTTACCTATCCAATCCACCAACCCTTAGAATAAAACTACCTTATCGGTATTAATAACCCACATGGTGAAGTTCCATACGTTCCACAAACAGCTGATTTGAGAAATGTCAAAACTTGGAAAGGTTTTTTTTTTTGGTTGGAAAAATTGCTCGAATTCGGTTTTCCTAGACTATTTTGCCCAGTTTCTAATTTTGTGAATAAGTTTTGAATAATAACAGTGATCTATTGCTGAAACGAATTTGCCGCTTTGCTATTGCAGATACAATTTTATTGGAATCATGAACTTTCTTAGACAGACACTGAATGTTACGAAACAAATGACATGCCAGGGTAAGTGTAATCAATCGCAAAAGTTCTACTAACCCGGCATTGAATGATTATTGATGATAAGGAATAAATAAATAAATAGAATATGCAGACTTACCCGTGAATTGTGTCGATGGTCTAATGTGGAATTGCAGTTTGGGTGATGCATCCGTAATACGATTCTGATGTCGCCAATAAGAAGTCATAACAATCACAGCCGCAGTCTGGAAGACAATAAAGAAATTTTAAATAGCTTTTAAAATCAAAGCCTTGTATTCGTTTAAGGTTTCAGTGAAGTAGTAACAAGCTCAAAACAAAGTAAAAACATTTTCAGATTCATAAATAAAACAAATTCTGGGTGAATATACGAAGGGAGGGTACAATGGGTAATATCAGTTCTGCGCATCCGATTCTTGCTGTGTTTTGAGGACTTTGGTACTCCAGCACTTCAAATTGGATGGCTAAAGATCAGCGTTCATATTATGTACGTAGTTTTTGCTATCATTATCAAGTCAATCTAAGTCTTAAGTAAAAAAATGTTCCAATGTAAATAGCTGAAGCAGCTGATAGTAAAACAAGTCATTCCCGACACTCTATAACTTTCCATCTTGCACCACCAGATAATCAAGGACCACACCTGTGTTACAGGAGATATGTCGGCCATATCCTTGGATTGCCTAGAGAACGCCTTCCTGTTACCACGGATTCCATTGCACGCCTTAGAATCCGAGTTGGAGTTGGGGACATGCGTTTAATGTGAATGAACTTATGATTTTAATACTTTACACATATTTCCGAAACTGTCGGTTCGGTATACTGTAGTTAGACATGGCAAAGCATAAGAAAAAGTTACGTAGAACCTGATCAAACAAAACTTAGACAAGAAATAATGTCAGGCAGTTGCATGTGCATCTTTCCCAAGACACAATATCTACATAAATCAAATTCAAGATTTTCCCTGCCGTTAAGACACATGGGCAAGCTATTGACAAACCATTCTGCTTGCCAAATTTGACTGAAATTGATGCACACTAAAAGCTAGCTTCCATCGCAAATCTACGTACGTCATTCCGAGACTGGACGAGGCTAGGTCAAGGTTGTTGTACTTCGTAAAATTTGTTGCGCAAATCCTCTGAATCCGTGAAAATAAATAACGAATTATGTTCTATGGCCCTGATGATTGAAAGGAACGGTATATAAGTAGTATACTCAGGCACCCCTTCTGTTTTAATGTGAAATTAGATGGGTGGCAGAATGGTGCATGATGCGATGGCAGCTAGTTGAACAGCTCTAGCACTAATCTGGCTGTCTAATAAGATCGGACCTTGTTTGATGTCTTGTCTTTTGAAAGAACAACAGCTTTGTTAACAAGCATTTTCGTTGAAATGCCAACGTCGACCTACAGTAATAATTGATTGTCAGGCTCCTTGAATTCCGACAGCCGATTCTCCACACATGCTCCTCTTGGTTAGACAAAACACAAATTCCCTGCTGTTGCAAAATAAACCTTCTGGTCAGTCAATTGACTAACCGCCAACTACTTGTTGTATTGTTGGAGAGAACAAAGAGGTTGGCAACAGGAAGGCAAAGTGGTTGCTCTACAAAATGTTTGTCTCCCTGTAAGGTCCTCTTGTCCCCATACCTCAAGCCACAATGGTTTCATAATTACTTTCAAATGTACCTTCTACAAGAGCTCTGCCATTGCATCTGCCACCTGAATCATCTAGTTGTGGGAGTGGGAAACACACTTGGTTTACCCGTTAAAATATCACACGCACATCTCAGATAGCCTGACGAATAAAGCGAACCCCGGTTCTAGTTAGGCCTAGATTTGATTGGATTGTTGGGTAAGGTGAATGATGAATCCCAGATCACGGGCGGCTAACTCTTAAGGTGCCGGCAGCTGGGCCTAAAGTATGACAGTTTGTGAGCCTCTGATGGTCAGCAGCTTCAAAGGTTCAATTTGAAACGGCCACGAGCTGTCCGTCAATGTAACCATTGTACGAGTGAGGAGTGCGTGGATGCTCATGCACCAATATTGGCAAAAGTCGACTTACTCTACAGAAGAAAGTTTCTGCTGCATAATCTTCAGCTCTTTTGAAAATGTTCAGATTTGTGATCCAAGATACGGACTCTGTACAAACAACTTCATGCAACACTCACTGCCGCAGTTCTACTGGATAAAATCACAACGTATGCGAGAAAAATATCGCCGTCTGAATGTAGCCTAAGCATGACTGCAACTTTGAGAGCCAAAACCCATCACTCAGTACTGCTGTGCTGCGTTGGACATGTCGGTGTGGAAGGCAACGAGGCGCAGCAGATTAACTGGTTAGATGCGGCTCTAAAATGGACATACTATTAGCTGACAGACAAGTTCTACCAATTTTCAACGCGGCTAAGAGCTTCATTTGTCCAATTTAATTTGGCCATGGAACTATGGAACGACACTTACTATAAGTCGCATCTTGTGGCAATTGACACTAGCTGTTTTTTATTATCAGCGTGATCTGATTCGGATCAGATAACGAAAGTAAAACAAGACGGATCATTGAAAAGTTAAATTTTTGAATTGTGGCAACAGTTGCTTTCAAAAACAAAACAGATATTACAGGGTATTACAAACTTCATATTTCCTCCTGGCTGGAGGCAAATATTCTGCTCAACGTGACGTCACACAAGGCACATGTCATGGCACATGGGGGTGTTACCATATTTGAATCAATTTTGCATAATTTTTCTTTTCAAATATATTTTTGTGAAACAAATTTACAGCCGTATTTTTTAGATTTCCCTACGACGCCTCTACGATGTTGTTTAGTTAAACATCGCGTAAAAATGTACGCAGCCTCTATGTGGTTTTGCTGAAATTGTTATTTATAAAAAAAATGTCCACTGACTGTTTACTACGCAAGGTTGGTGTCTAAATAAGTACGAAACTATTACAAAAAACCGAAATCTCTTACTTTTTCCCCCGCGGAAAGATATCAGCTGTTTCTGTGAAATAAAACTGATATCTCTCTTGTGATTTGTTTGTAAGCAAAAATGGAGCAGCAAAAAATAAAAAGAAAACGGTCGGAAAATTGGATTTCCTCTGACACGGTGATGAATATTAAATTAAGTCGATAATATCAATGTCGTTAACAGAATTCACGAAGCTGAATGGCATTTCGTTTTCAATTTTCAAATCTACCCCGAAAAAAATGTAAACAAAATGACATTTCAAAAAGGAAACAAAATAATATGCAAGCGTTTAAAGTTACGCAGGCTTAAAACAAAGTGCTTTTTGTTTATAAATCATGTTTTCCTGCGTAAGGACATTTTAGAGGTTGCGTAAAGATAAGCATACGGTGAGTTTATAAATAAGGCTGTAAATGTTTATGAAACGTTTCAATTGTATCCTGTTTTCGACTGGAAGAAAATAATGTGGTAGGATTATTAGCAGCGAGTAAAGTTTTTATTTTTGTAATTTTGGTCTCGGGAATCACGCGACACGCGCTTTAATTCAAATAATCGTATTAAATGAATCACTTTCTCATTAGGTATTCAAAGCTTTTTTGGACATTTTTATTTTACTTAAAAATATATAATAATCGAAAAACAGCGCTCACTTTCTGCAGGGAAACTTGTAACACAAAAATGATTTCCCATCAGTATTGGGTAACTGTGAAACATTTCATAAATGTTTTTTTGGTGTCCAGAAAATCAGCAAAACATTTCATAAAAATAGAAATATTTATGGAACATGTAGGTACAGACGAATCCCTCGAAGTCGAATTTTCACGGGAGATAAAAATTAGTTCGATTTAGAGGGATTTACTATATTTTGTTTAAGCGAATTTATTTAAGGTCAAAAATAGGAAAGTAGGTACATTTTGAACAAAATTAGTTTAAAAATTAGTTATTTTTGATTGGGAAGTGAAAGTAGCAGTGTTAACCCGTTTAATAAATGATTCTATTTTAAAAAGGCAATAACCAACAACACAAATGTTGGGTATCTGCAATTTTTTTTTTACTTCTTTTAATATGACTCTAACTAACAACAAAACAAGTGTTGCGCATTTAATTTTTTAATCAGAATGTATATGTACATATCTAAAGGAATATACATATTGTACGTATGTATGTAGAAACACAACGTATCGTCGTGACGCAACACTTGCGGGAGGGAGATCTTTTTTTTTTGATTTTTTTTTCTTCAGACGAAAAATTTAACATAGAGGAATATTTTAATATGTCAAGAATCAATCGACTTATAGGGATTTCGACTTAGAGGATGACTTTTCTATGCAAAATTAAAGGGAATGCAACAATTGGGTCGAAAAATTCGAGTTAAAGGAGGTTCGACTATATGTAATTGTTTATCAAGTGTCTGGCTGGTCTGGACATGCCTTTATAGAACGAGAAAAAACAAAATAACTCGGAATACGGACTGGGACTTTATTCGAATGCGAAAAAAATCAACTGATTTTATGTGTTCCATTTTTTAGTCTGGCAACGTGATTGTGTGGCTATCGTTTACAGGCTAACCAACATTTAAAAAAAAACAAAAACAAGCCACCTAGTCGGAAATAGTGGAAATAATTCGTGATCTCGATGAGATCACATGATGCTGTTGTTGTAAGTGCATGTAAATCGATGATCTATATGGATCATAGCTGATAATAAAAGGTCAAAGATCCCAGCATCAACGGCCAAAAAACCTATTCAACTCAACTTCAATAATATAGAAGTTAGGTTAAAAAGAGTAATAGAGCAGGAGGGATTATTCTTCACAGAAGTAACAATTTCTATGCTTAAATATACTGTAATAAAACGATTTTGAGAGTTTATACCAAATTCGAGTGCTCGTCGGGGTTATAACCTGACACTGTATCATTGAAAACATTGCCAAAAGGCTGTAGCTTTACGAATGACTTCTGCAGAAGTTGCGGTGGCGAAGAGGAAATGGAATCTGTGGAACATCTCCTTGGAGTGATCAAGAACGATGCTACTCTTGTAAGGAAGCACGGTTCTTTGACGGTTTGACGATTCGGAAGATCTATCAACGATACCTCTACCAGATTTAAGAAAATTCATCAACAGATCCGAATGCATGTCCTACAATATACTACAAAGGGTAATCACAATGGGTCTCAATGGCTTGTGGGCGAAAATTGCACATAATGCAATCTACCCCTCTAACCTAACCTAACCTATGATTCTAATTGACAGTTTGTGAGTTTTCGTTTGGAATGCAAAAGGAAGGACGAACATACTTGGGAAAGGATTGATTAGATTACGTAGACCGATGTAAGGTCTCTCGTTACACCACGTAGTCAAGGAAAAAAGGCTTCTCCCTCTTCTTGAACCAGTCTGATCTTATCATGTAGCGAATGATTCTTCTTTTCGATAGTCCTACCGAAATGATCGTTAAGATCGTAGTACAAAGCTTACAAATGAGGGTTTGTTTTGTGCGGTAGACGGGCATGGACCGGGAACGCTTCTCCGCACACTTGCTGTTCTTCTTTAAAATAAAGCAATAGTGCGAAACGTTTCTGAACCATGTCAGTGATACTCTAACCTCAAAAAGATAAACATCCAATAAAGAGGTGTTCAATCTCCGATCTTGTTCAATTATGGGACGTAAACTGTTTAATTATAGTCAGTTTGACAGTTGTCCGCACTTCAAAAGTCCGACCGACAGATGCCCCTTCAACAAAGAACCACCTCGAACAAAGTCCAAATTATAAGACGACAGCCAACTCGAGAACCGAGCAAATTTCGCAAGCCTTTGACGAATCTTAATCCCAATGTCACGTGTTCGACACATTGGCGGCGATCATTATCGCAGAGGACCCAAACATTTGATGACTTTTTGATATCACAAGCCAGAAATCTGTCGCACATTGGCACGTTCAGCACACCAACTCGAATGTGGTTGCTTATGATTTCCACCGAAAGGATTTCTGTTAATCTCTTAATGTGACCTGCATTGATGTAGATGTTGGCAACATGCCGCATGTCCTCCTGCTGTTTTAATCATTCGTTGCTTATTCTTCGAATTTTCTTATTCGATCAATCTGTTGCAAAGAGATGAGACAAACAAAAAAAAGACACATGACGTGTTATGACGAATCTATTCTTCTTGGCATTTCCTTTTTGTTGTCTTCCCTTTGTATGGGCGAAAAGAAAGAAATCGTTAAACCAACAATAGGCGAAGACAATCGCAGGGACACTGCATTACTGTTCGTTGTCAATTATGCATTGTTGGTGTTTTTTTTGTTGCGATGGTGGTACATGGGATTGGCCCTTAACAAGCAAATTATAAACTGACCAAAGGACCGATTTGATTGATTGGATAGAATATCGAGATGGAAATTACGATATTCCGTGAAATAAAAGGAATGTGCGTTAATTTGTGTGGAACACACAGAGGGAGGGAAAAATTGGAATTTGCGTGACTATACTTTTTAGCAAAAGATAAATATGAAGCAGCTGGAGGCTGTTTTGCCATGAGCCATTGTATACAGCCGACGGGCAGTAATTAAAATTCGAGAGTCCAGACTGCAAGTGGTCCTTGATATCGGCCCCAACACTCGGACTGACGTGTAAAAGTCTTTCTGGGGAAATGATACACGGCTCTATATAAAATCGTTGAGATGGTTGAGGTACTCTCCAGGGTTTGGGAACTTTTGCGGTTTGGGACTAGTTACGACTATACAGCGAAAGGAGAAACAGAAGTTATCGATGGAAACCTTATTCTCAAATGTGGATGGCGATGGGGCTGCTATGGTGCCTGATCTTTTGTGACGATCTCACAACCCCACTTAACCTAACCTAACCTAAAAGTGTCTACATAACACCCGCACTCGGTAAGCCATTCTAAGATGAACTCTCGGGATGGTTTTCTTTTATTAGGATTAACTTTAAAGGCAAAGGTACAATTTAAACGAATAGAAGGTTAAAAAGGGTAATTTTCCACGTTGTTCTCTACTTGCCAACTGTCAGCCTCCGAAATGTCAAGTGCTGTCAAAAGCATAGAGTAAATGGTGTTTTTATTCTTAACTTCGCGTTCAGGAGTGTAGATAACTCGTAACAGTATCATCAAATTTCTCAATTCCACATGCTGGTTTTTGGCTTCTCTAATATACCTCTCGCTCATTATCATCAGATCCCGTGAGTTGTGGCCCCAAAACGGCCCTCAAGTGCTAATTGTGTTTTGGTACGAAAACGGTCACTTAAACCAATCAAGAAACGCCCATGTAATGCGTTGCGGTCCTGGATCGCTGGCTCAGTAAGAGGACCTTGTTCAGGACCCTAATCATGTAACTTTTGAGACGACGATCGTCCAAACGATAGACCTGCAAAACTAGCAACTAAGTGGAAAAATTACGGGTTTGGAGAGCTTCATCGAGTTCATTCTTCACAAAAGTATTGAAAACTTGTGATAATCAAAAATAAATAAAAGGGTTCTCAGCTCGTAAGCCAAATCAAACAAATTCAGTAATGTCAGTCCCAAAAACAAAAGATCCCCATAATTACCGCTGCTAAATAGAACATAGGTACACCCTCTGACGTTTTAAAAGAAAGCTCCTACGCTTGTAGCCGATTCGAGTTAAACCCGACTGGCTCTCGTCTCTCGAGCATGACAAGTCGACAACCAAACGCTCTGAAACTGCCGCTCTTCAAGCCTGACGCTAAGAGACATTCTAACATGACACTTATGAAATTTGTTCGATTAAAATTTGTATTTTTGGGGGAGAAAATATTTTGCTCTGTCTGCTTTTTCGTACGAGAACGAGCTTGGATGCAGTAGAGAGTAGGTCTACTCAGGCGTCGCGTTGAACTTTACGATATTTACGATCTGAAGTTGTATTTTGTGTGGCAGCATATGAACCCTTTGTTTCTACATAAATCTGTAAACGCACGTGCGCAACAACGCGACATTGTGAATTGGGCATTAACCTCTAAATGTTGCACCCTGAAACGTTTCGACAAGTGAAGAAACAAATTCAAGCAACTGTTTTCAGTTACCTAACCTTCTGCAGATATGTGCAGATACGTAAAAGTTAACTAAAAGCCATAAAACAAATAAATAGATGGCGCAACAGGTCCTCAAATGTACCTTAGGAACCCACAGTTTTATGCCGAGTCCAAACGGCTCAGTTGAGAAGCTTTTTCATGATTTGCACTCTTGGATGTTTGACGGACGATAGCGAGAGGTGGCGCAGTGTGAGAAAACCTTAAGATATTTCTGGGACTCGAACCGGAAACCCCTCGCGCTGTAATCCAGTACACCAACTACTGCGGCCCAGTGTTCGCAGACTTTGAGCACTGTTCTCCCCTTTTTTTTTATGAGTTTTCCCCTAAATTCGAAAAAATACCCTTTTTTCCCCCAAAAGCTTAGTATCCCACTCGCTTTAAATTTTAGCGACCCTAGTCTCCACACACAAGAGAAATGCTCTAAGCTAAGTTATTAAACACCGTATATCGTATAGATGGGACAAAAACCATATATGCATGACAGATATCAGTAAACGTAATTTCAGTTATTCGCAAAATTACAATTTTCGAATTTCAAGCTTCAAAGACTTTCTATAGACGCAAGCAGAAGAAGAAACTTTTCTTCGTGTCTCATAAATTCATATTTGCAAAAAAGGCAAACAAACTGCCGATTTGCAAAAGACGTAAGATTATTTGAAGCTTAAAAATACGAATTTTCCATTAACATTAATATATCGCATGTGGAACAAGTCAATGCAAGCCACGAATTTTTTTTATTTTCGTTTTTACTTTTCTTTCTCACGCAAATGTTCTCTGGTTTTTCCTCAATCAAAAAAACGCAACACAAAGTTCTTCCTCCGTTTTTTTACGTCAAAATTTATCTTCGACTTAATGTACCAGACATTTATTTCGCGAGCTTAATAAGTGGAGACTTGCAATCGGCCCATCTATATGAAGTTAAGAATTTAGCGAGCGAACAGGATACTGCTTCGTTAAATTTTATCTTTGTGGACATTTTTGTATAGGAAATAAATTTTAGCGCTTAAGCGTAGTACGCTGCTCGAGCTAAACTACATTTTATCTGGTGTCCAACTTTTCCCTCCAAACATCAGCTAAAATCCTAGCTAAATTCTGACATATACGCTGTGGATAGGTGTCACAGAAAACAGCTGCTCATTGCCAAAGATTTCCTTCAAAAATGTAATTCTCTCTAATTTTAACTATTTCAGATTCTGTGTACTTCTCATCCATACAATAATTAAAAAAAGCTCATCCTAGCATACTTTTCCGCAGCAGAACAACAAATACACAAAGATCTGTCAAAATTTAGCTTGAGAAAATGTGCCGACCCATTAAATGGGTACGCTAAATTTTGACAGACACATGAAGTACATTCTGAAAAAAAAGTTTGATTATTTAGCTCGAGCTGCGTACCACTCGGCTAAAGGGATCCGCTTAGATTTGGCTCATCTAAATTTTGGAGAGAATTTTGTATGGGAGCGAAAATTTAGCTCGAGCAGCATACTAAGCTTTAAGTGAAATTTGCCTGTATTTTCATACGAAAATACTGATTTCCTTTTCTATTAGACATAATATCAAAACGAGTGAATGCGTTCGGATCGGATGCACAAACAATGCTTACGTAGACGTTCGATGGGCTGTTTTATTACATATTTAGTATGAACATTTCATTCTGAGCAAACTCTAAAACTTGTTTGTAATGAAAACGCGTTTTAACTTTACTTTTAAGCAATGTTAGCTTCACAGAAATTTTCTATTTTTCTCCCTTTTTCTAAGCTTGTCCGTTTTCCCTTTTTTCATTATAAAAGCACTTTTCCCCTCAATCTGGGAGCACTGCTGCTCAGACGTCTAACAGACGTCAGGTGGGACATATAACTTTTATGGCCGGTTTGTTCAATCTTGGTTATCTTTAACTATCGGTTGTTCCAGCTGGTAATCATCGAAAGACATCAAGATGATTTTGTTTAAAAAAAGCTGACAAACCTTCATTATTTTAAAAATATTCCTCAACAATGAAAATGTGTTCTTCTTTCTAGCACTCTATTTTTACTAGCCCCAAACTGTCAGCTGTCACTTTGTTATCTTTTTTTTGCGTTGGCATCACTGAACTATTAAATGGCGAAACATTCAAATTTTGCGTGAATTATGGGATACAGAAAATCGAACGTGTTTGTTCAGCAAAATACGAACCAGGGAATCAGTGGTTTGGTTAGTTAACCACAGAAATTGATAACCAGCCGACTTTACGCAGTTAATGAGATTTAACCAATGATCTGGTGGAATTTATTTTGTTCAAGTTTTTTAAGGACTGCGTAGGTATTAATATTAACAGATCTGCTATACAAAACAACTCTTTGTTCAATATTGTGGAGAAAAAATACAAATAATACAATAAACGTATAAATATATAACTCAAAATGGGGTGAACTGAATCAATAAAATCCGTCTTGTTAGTTTCGTAGACGTTTTAAACTGACAGATGTATGGAAAACGGTACACGCCAGTCTATTGAAGGTAAGAGTTACGGTCTCCAACACAATAATGGATGCGAAGGATGAAGTAAGATTAATTTCAACAAATTTGCGTTTAGTTAGATAAATGGAAATAAATACATTAATAAAATATCTCAACAAATAAATTATCAAAAACAAACGAACCGAACTGAAACGAAAAACAAAAATTCTAACACATTAGGTTCGTTCGCGTACACGGTTTGAATCGAACGCTATCGATATAAATCGATCGCAATCGCACAAAGTCTATACACGTACTCATCAAAAATGACAGAAAAAGAGAGAATTAGCAAAATAACGAGTAACGAGCAGTTCCTCTCTTGGCTCGAATCAGCTCAGAGAATTTCAACCGGCAAGTACTGATAAAAATGTCAAATGCGCAAAATTGACAGGAAACAAATTCAAAATCCGTTTTAAAAATCAATTGTACACAAAAATAAAATATCTGAAAATAAAGAAAATTCGGTGGTGGTCGAATGTTCTCCTAGTACGTTTCAAATGTTGCAAGAAGGTAAGTTATAAATTTATTCTTGACATGGATTAGATTTCAAAGATGTAAGTGGCTCATAGTAGCTCGAAGCGTATCCACGTTCCACGAACTTTTGAGTATACTTTCAGCTTTCTGAGAGAGCTTCGCTCAATTTTCCGAGTTTGACAGATTTTTAGTGCTCGTGAAAGTACGCGAATGGACCTACTGATTCGACTTATTCAAAATCAAACTGGGGCCTAAAAGACGTAACTATACGCCTGACAAATGTCTGTTGAGTCAGTCTACTTTGTGTTACAGAAATTCGTAGCACTTGTGCTATAAGCTATAATCGAACCTTACTTTTTCAAAGACCTAGAAGACCTTTCTGAGCAGTTTATAAAATATTTAAATAGATTTGTATTAGCCTCGGGATGGGTATGGCGGTCATCACAACGGGTCTACATTGATCTAAGTGGGACGGGTGCAGGGTACCCCTGTCTCGCTAACCTAACATACCCAGGTCTCGTCATTCTTTGCCAACAAATATTTTTCTATGCCGTAAGGATTTTCATTGACAGTTTTGACCTTGAAACGTCTTTTTCATAGTTGAACTGATATTCGTGAGTATTTTTCGTAAAGTTGTTGTTGTTGTTGTCTGCTTTTTTCCCTCATTTGTAAAGTTCAAAATTTCACGTCGTAAGAAAGAAATTTCCAGTCCACAAAAATCAAGACAAAGGAATGGAATTTAGAAAAACAACAAAAATACTTGCTTGAGGGGATTCATGTCGGCAACTGATACACTCGTCGCTAACCAAGTGCTTTTGTAGGTACTTTTCCAAGTAGTCTAAGACTCAAATCAACTAGTTGTGGATTTTACACAACGATTGACCACAGGCAAACATGTTAAAATCGACTGAGAACCGGACCAACGATTTTCGTAAATGAAACTTGCATCCGATTCAATACACCCAAGCAAAACCCTTCCCATATAAATTTCGAATTATTTCCCCTAAAAAAGAAAATTCTAATTAATCTGCGGTCCCAATCGTTCGCCCATTTTACCACACACCAAGTTGTACACAAGATGAAAATAAAAGAAGAAGCAACAAACGCTCACTAATCCCTTTTGCATTTCACGCGAACAAACATCGCACAGTTGACACCAGAAATGACCAACAACCCACTCTCAGGTGTGACAACTGCGACAGGAGGATGCGTATCACCTATTCAGGATGACGGATTAACTAGGACTCTCCAAACAATAACAACCACCAATATGAATAGCTGACCACTGCTGCACCAATTTGCGTATTTAAATTGGTTTTTATTGTTCCGAGTTGTACATTATATTGAATGGCAGGATTCAGGAACTGAAATGAGCATCAGAATTTCAAAACGCGTTGGTTCAATTCGCTGTGGTGAGGATTAATTTCGGTGAGATCAGTCTTTTATTTTGCGTGGGACGGTGAGTCATACCGCCGTGTGGTCATTTTTTTTGAAAGAGATCTCGCATTTGCATTTGAACACGTGTGAATTGGGATCGCTGAAAGATTGAAAGATGCTGGTTGTGGAAGTCGAAGGGTTGCTTTGAGAGATAAGTGGGACAGGGATTTTCGTTGAAAGGATATTTAAAGAGTGTCCCATAATTCACGCAAAATGTAATTTTGATAGAAAATAGAGATTTTTAATTGAAAAGCTTAAATTTCTTATTGATTCATCGAGTATACTGCATACAGATTGGGGTTATGTATGGAATAGGACATCGGATTAATGGCCGCCACGGCTTGCTGGCAGTGCGTACTCTTTTATTGAAATTTTCTATGACCGGTTGGCAAAAATGTGGCTGAATTTCATCAATACATACAATTTCCTCTGTCAAGGCGTTGATGGTGGTGGTTTGCATAGAACTTTGACTTAAAAAAAAAAACAAAGAAAAAAGTCCAATTGCTTCAAATTGCAAGATCTGAATGACCAATTCTGATTGCAAAAACGGCCGATTAAACAATTAGGAAACGACTCATGCAGTAATTGAATTGTTTCTCTGGCTAAATGGCATGTGGCACCGTCTTGTTGAAACCACATGATGGTCACCTCCATATCTTGCATTTTAGACACTAAAAAATGGGTAACCATGCCCCAATAAGGAACACCATTCTTTGATAATGCCTCCAGCCCAAAATCCGCACCAAGCAGTCTCGCATTGTGGATGCATTTGTTTCTCAACAATTACTCGTGGGTTTTCTGAAGCCCAAATGCGACAATTTTGACGATTAACGAAGACATCAAGATGAAAATGAGATTCATCACTGAAGATGATTTTGTAAAAAAAAAGCTGACAAACCTTCATCATGAAAATGCGTTCTTCTTTCGTAAGCACTCTATTTTTACTAGCGCCAAACTGTCAGCTGTCACTTTGTTATCTTTTTTTTTGCGTTGGCATCACTGAACTATTAAATGGCGAAACATTCAAATTTTGTGTGAATTATGGGACACAGAAAATAAAAAAATCTCGAAACAGTTTTCCAAATTTACCATGTTGCATTTGTTGTGCGCACGCCTCCGTATTCGACTGGTTTCCAGCCCGGCTTCCGTTGTTTGCCCATTTAGACTTCGGTAAGCGTGGTGGGTTTTCCATATGACAGATCAGAGCAATGTTCTTTATAGAATGAAGTCAAATGACGATTGCGTCGAAATTTCGATGAATGAGGCTAAATTTTGGCACACGGATGTGTCAATTGATTCATTAAAAGCCAAGATAATCTACATGAGTCTATCGGAACGTCGTTTCATCCCGAAAAATGAACAGTTTGGTGCGGCCTGCCAAAAAAATGGAATCAGCGTGTTACGGTCAACGGTGTTCATGATGAATGACTGCGATCGAAAGGCATGAACGGCGAAACCAATTGGTTTGACAGAAATGTGGTTCTAGCAAGATGATGCTCCGCGCCGTACAGAAAACGAAACAATTTTCATCAACATTCAATAAACGCGTTATAGACATGTAATCGGGCTTGAATATCTACTGATTTTACTCCTCTTAATTATTTTCTTTGGGGATAAGTAAAGTCAATGCTGACAAACCAACAACAATCGACGCATTGGAAGTCAACATCACTCGTGCGCTACGATCATTCGTGCCCACGATTGAGCACAAATTCAAAAATGAATTATGAATGAATGAAAGAAATTAAATTTCATGTGTGCGGTTAAAAATAAAGCTAGTACTGGCTCAAAATAAATGCCCTGCATAAATCAAAAAGAGTTGGTAAAGCAGAACCATGAGTAATTTCAATAGGGTAGTTCGCGGCAACGTCAGTGTCAAATATGAAGAAGAAATAACCAAGTGACAGCTAAAAAAAACTTGTAGGAAAACAAAACAGAATTTATATGGCTGTAGCATAATTTTGTTAAAAAATTACTGAAAAGTTTATAATAAAGTGCATAAAACAGAATAAAAACTTTTTAGAATTGAAAACTGATGTTTATCACATGCAATAGGTAAAAGAAGAGAGCTTAAAGTAATGGGAATTGTGCGCTTTTGAACAAAACGGCTTTGTTATCCTACAAGTTTTTTTGACGTTTGAACCAAAAAGATAGCCCATCTGTGAGAGGATGGGCTTCGCGAAACACTATTTAAGAAACCTAATATCGCTCCTTGTGCCATCAATCTAACCTTTTGTGATTTGTTTCTAAGGCAGGAGGGTTTCGGATTTCTTCCGTGAGATCTGCTGCTTTTCTCTTTGACAGTTTAGATTTATCAATTTAAATCTAGATTTTCAGTCGAAAAATTTAAATGTGCTTCTAGTTTAACTCCCAACCAGACGGAATGAGGGAAAACTCTTCCATTACTCAATTGTAAAAAGGCTGAAACGCATTCAGGTAGTATTCAAGAAGTTGCAGGACTATAGTCACATGAAACCCGGCTGACTAGATTGCCATTTTGTGCTTTCACTTATTCAAAATAATATCACGACAGACATGTTGCAACTTCATGTCGAAAACGGTTGTAAAATTAAAGGTTAAGGACTTGACAACTTATTTTTTAAATAAAATGGAAACTACTGGAGATATCTCAAAAAAATATTGGCTTGAATTACTCTCAAAACATTTATGAATGGAATTCGACTTCGTTCATATGTCCACCGCGGGAACGTATGCAGCGGTCGATACGTTGAACCTAATTTTCGATGGCTTGGCCGCACATTTCGACCGAAACGACCGCTATTTCTCGTTCAGTATTGACTCTGAGTTCCTCAAACGTCGCCAGCTTGTTGGCATAGACCAATGATCTAATGTAGCCGCATTAAAAAAAATCACGACCACCGACTCGGAATTTCGGGAGTAAATTTGAATTATTTGTAAACCGTCAAGTAAGGAACCGTCACCGTCATGGTGAAGTAAGGAACAACTTCACCATGATGAAAATGTTGATTTTATTGCATATTTTCACATTGACAGTTCGGTAATCGGTTTAAGGGTGCGTTTACACTGAAAGTTTCAAGTTGTCAAGTCGCTAGTGAAGGACGTTTGACAAATTTAATATAATAAGACGTTATTTAAATTAAAATTCCGCAAGTTTTTTTCACAGATTCTAAAGTCTGGTTTAAGCCTATTGAATTTTCGTATTAACAGGGTGTACAATGAAAGGCGGGATCTGTTGGTGACCACAATTTTGGCAATTTAGACCACTTAAAATACTGGCAACTCATTCAGTCATTAAGGGTTAGGCATAGAAAATCGGGGGTGGGATTCTGTAAGATGAAAACGTTCAATCGTTTTCGTTTAAACGAACGCTTTGCTCATGTGACTTCGAAAACGAAATGGAAATTTTATTTGCGCGAAAGCCATTTCAGTGACGTTTTCGTTTTCGTTGCTTCTTGTAACTCCAAAACACGAAAGACATTTTCGTTTCATGTTTCATTTCGAAAGGAACACAGCGAATGCTACTTGTTTGACGTTTCTCATTAACTTTCTTTAACCTTTGCGAACGAGAAGAAGAAAACGAAAGCAGTTATATGAAGCAAATTTTCGCTTTCGAGTGATCTTTCGTGTTTTGAAATGCGAAAGTGGTTTTCGTTTCGCTTTTAACAGAATCCCACCCCAAGTTTTGAGTGTAATTTGTGTTTAACTGATAAGTTTATTTTTTAAATACAATAAATGCAGTTAATTTTTTTAACACACAAAAGTCTACTCCGCAAAATTTGGATACACTGAGCTTTTTTCAGAAAAGTCGACAACCTAAATGAATTGTCCAAGTCTGAACACCAAAGGATCGGAGATACTCGCAAATAATACCACTGGATCCAGCATTTTCAATTCTGCAAAGCAATCAGATTGAATTAAGCCAAATGCTTTGGCAATATCAACAAAAAAATAAAAAATAATATAATAAACTGCGTGCATTTGTTTTTCTGGAGGTTTTCAAATATCTGTGAGCAAAAATGAAAAATCTTCTGTAGATCTACGTCCGAAATGAAAAAAGTATTTTCTCAAAAACCTCACCACCCTGTTTATGAAAACTTTTTCAAAAATCTAACCAGTCGAATATAGAAGTAATGTACTCCTGGAACTGCAGGAATAGCAACTCATTTAAGAGCATCAGAAAATACTCCCGAAAAAAATGGTTTCATTGGAAAATACGCGCCAACACAAAAAAATAAAAAGCATGTGGCATTCAGTACTAGAGTCGTTTTAAAGATCAAACCTAGAAGAGTTGAAATTTTACAGCGTAGCACTTGTTTCAGAGGTTCTAATCGAGTTATCGGCTCATATAAAATCACCTTGGATTACAAAAAGGACAACAAACTGCACAGGATAGCACAGGTCGGTTCTGTTTTCCCAGATATTGAAATAGTAATTTAAAATCGCTTGCAACACCCAGTTTGTCGGAAATCGCTTCATCGTTACAAATGGTTTTCAAAAGTTCGAGCGCTCATTCACCGAAGGAAAATTCACTCAGTTTTGCTAAAACAAAAAAACCATACAAAGAAACTCTGCACTTAAAACATTAAACACTGTTTATTGTTGTTCACTTGTCTGCACAAAAATGCATTAGCAAACTGTAAATACAGACAAGACACATGAGAATATTCGCAACAAAACTGTTTACGTAAGAGTAGGTAAGAAACAAATTTTGGAATTACTTTCTTTTGCGCGGACAGCCCATGACGGCAACCATAATCCGCAGCCATTGTGCGGTTCGACAATGTTTGTATTGCCTTCCTAATCCGGGTCCGCGAGTTTCGTCTCAAGTCGCCAAGACTATGCAATATTTGCAAGCAATAAAATAGCAAATGGCATTACAGTTAATCTGGTAGCTTTAAAAAGGACATGTGCACGTCCAGTTGTACAGATATTGGGTTAGGTAGCAAAATATGCGTTTCTCAGAAGAAGTGGTCATCATTTTTCTTCTGTGTGTATGGCTGTTTGTTTTATTACTTTTTTTTTGTTTTGTATATGTTTTAAGGTGATTAAATTATTATTAGGGTTTATAAAAGAATCAATCAGTTGATGACAAAATTTGTACTAAATATTATATTTGGGATTTGTTTCAGTAAAGTCGGATTTCTAGTTAAGTCAGTCTGACAGCTGACATTCAAATTTTAAATGGGGACGTTCCAGTATCTAGTTTAGTAAGTCTGACAGCTGTCTGACTTGATGCATCTCAGTTTTGATGGGCTTAGATCGGTCGTTTCAGTTTCAGGTGTTTCAGTTGACGTTTAAGGAGGGATAGCCCACGAATCTAGTCCATAATTTCGTGACTGAGTACTAAGTTGACAGTTCGCATATGTGGCTGACGTAGGAAAAGTGACGTTCCCGACCAATCTATTTTTTCGGTCTGGTTATACTATTCCAGACCAATCGATTCGACATAAGACAACTTGATTTTTTAATGTTCCCAATGTAACAAATAAACTAAATGTTATTCATTAAGTGTTCTAAAAAAAACGAGGGATATTTAATAATGGAAATACATTTACCGCACTAACGGAGGAAGTTATTCAAGACAGGTCAGGCGAAACTGACTATTCACATGAAAGCGAATTGCGAACAAATCAATTTAACTGCATTTATGAATGGAATGGATTGCTGTTTTTTTCTATTCTACCAGAAAAGAATTATATTTAATTAATCTAGCATACAGTGGACGTCCATTATAACGAATATCCGATATAACGAGAGCTTTTTAGATTTACATTAGTATCTCTATATATAACGAATGGTGTCCACTATTTGCTATCCGATATAACGAACGTAGAAATAAATTGGATTAAAAATAATGGAAGTATTTAAATGGCAGGACCATCATCAATTCAATTTAACATTAAATAAAAACGGCAAATATACACATTTTTATTGACTTTTTTTTGTTTTAGAAAAAAAAACTATGGAAAATTCGATCGACATCAAAGATTATATCATTCGTTATACTGGACGTCCACTGTATAATACAAAATGAAGTCTTAATTGATTTAAATAGCTTAATTTACAATTACAGCAATTTTCCCGCGAATTGAAATTTATTGCCGCCAACTGTCACATTTTATTCAGAATCCACAAAATACAGTCGCGATCCACAAGCCCAGGAATGAAAAATCGCGTTCGAACTTAGCCTTTAAAAATGCAACTGAATCGCGTTCGAACTTAACCTTTAAAAATGCAACTGAATCGCGTTCGAACTTAACCTTCAAAAATAAAACTTAACCGCGTTCGAAATTAACCTTTAATAAAAAAAACTGAATCGCGTTCGAACTTAACCGTCAAAAATAAAACTGAACCGCGTTCGAACTGAACCTTTAAAAATGAAACTGAGACGCTTCCGAACTTAACCTTCAAAAATAAAACTTAACCGCGTTCGAAATTAACCTTTAATAAAAAAAACTGAGTCGCCTCCGAACTTAATGTCTTTAAAAATAAAACTAAACCGCATTCGAACTTAACCTTTAAAAAATAAAACTGAATCGCGTTCGAACTTAACCGTCAAAAATAAAACTGAACCGCGTTCGAACTGAACCTTTAAAAATGAAACTGAGACGCTTCCGAACTTAACCTTCAAAAATAAAACTTAACCGCGTTCGAAATTAACCTTTAATAAAAAAAACTGAGTCGCCTCCGAACTTAATGTCTTTAAAAATAAAACTAAACCGCATTCGAACTTAACCTTTAAAAAATAAAACTGAATCGCGTTCGAAATTAACCTTTAATAAAAAAAACTGAGTCGCCTCCGAACTTAATGTCTTTAAAAATAAAACTAAACCGCATTCGAACTTAACCTTTAAAAAATAAAACTGAATCGCGTTCGAACTTAACCGTCAAAAATAAAACTGAACCGCGTTCGAACTGAACCTTTAAAAATGAAACTGAGACGCTTCCGAACTTAACCTTCAAAAATAAAACTTAACCGCGTTCGAAATTAACCTTTAATAAAAAAAACTGAGTCGCCTCCGAACTTAATGTCTTTAAAAATAAAACTAAACCGCATTCGAACTTAACCTTTAAAAAATAAAACTGAATCGCGTTCGAACTTAACCGTCAAAAATAAAACTGAACCGCGTTCGAACTGAACCTTTAAAAATGAAACTGAGTCGCTTCCGAACTTAACCTTCAAAAATAAAACTTAACCGCGTTCGAAATTAACCTTTAATAAAAAAAACTGAGTCGCCTCCGAACTTAATGTCTTTAAAAATAAAACTAAACCGCATTCGAACTTAACCTTTAAAAAATAAAACTGAATCGCGTTCGAACTTAACCGTCAAAAATAAAACTGAACCGCGTTCGAACTGAACCTTTAAAAATGAAACTGAGTCGCTTCCGAACTTAACCTTCAAAAATAAAACTTAACCGCGTTCGAAATTAACCTTTAATAAAAAAAACTGAGTCGCCTCCGAACTTAATGTCTTTAAAAATAAAACTAAACCGCATTCGAACTTAACCTTTAAAAAATAAAACTGAATCGCGTTCGAACTTAACCGTCAAAAATAAAACTGAACCGCGTTCGAACTGAACCTTTAAAAATGAAACTGAGTCGCTTCCGAACTTAACCTTCAAAAATAAAACTTAACCGCGTTCGAAATTAACCTTTAATAAAAAAAACTGAGTCGCCTCCGAACTTAATGTCTTTAAAAATAAAACTAAACCGCATTCGAACTTAACCTTTAAAAAATAAAACTGAATCGCGTTCGAACTTAACCGTCAAAAATAAAACTGAACCGCGTTCGAACTGAACCTTTAAAAATGAAACTGAGTCGCTTCCGAACTTAACCTTCAAAAATAAAACTTAACCGCGTTCGAAATTAACCTTTAATAAAAAAAACTGAGTCGCCTCCGAACTTAATGTCTTTAAAAATAAAACTAAACCGCATTCGAACTTAACCTTTAAAAAATAAAACTGAATCGCGTTCGAACTTAACCGTCAAAAATAAAACTGAACCGTGTTCGAACTTAACCTTTAAAAATGCAACTGAATCGCGTTCGAACTTAACCTTCAAAAATAAAACTGAATCGCGGGTACTCGTATCTGCGACTAAAAAAAAGTTTCCATGAGAATGAAATGTCAGAAACTACGAATATTCGCTTGTTCGCAGTTCGCTCTCATATGAATAGTCCTTAAGACTTCGGCTACGCAGTGAGTGACGAACTATCGAGCGACGAAACCAATTTAAAACATATAAAATCGTATGGCGGTGGCCACACATGCTCTGACAGATTAGCTCAGTCGGTCGTCGCTCACTGCGTATGAGATCCTCTCTAACTTATCCGTCAGTTCTTTGGTTGGGTTAGCTTCCGCGTTAGAATGAGACTATACCTTCTGCACTAAATTCTAAAGAACGGCCCCCAGTTTTCCCGAGCACCCCAGGCTCTGCTTAAGTTTCTGTGCTTACGTTTGGTCAACCTCCACTTCATATCATGGGCTTTGATAGCAAAGCTGTCTTTACCGTCTTAGACCATGGCTTTCTGTATCATCCGCACTGAAATCTCGGTGTGGCTGCGCCAAACCTTTCCTATGGCCATCTCTAATCCAATGGTACCGGAATTTAAGTGCAAATTTAGAGTCGACTTTCCTCGCGCCCAAGACTGGCTTTGGACAGAGTCCGAGCCTTGACGAAAAGCTCCAAAACAATCGAGGTTCAAGTACTGGTTTCTTCAAGCATGCCTCTGATTTTCAAAGCGAGATCTATGACATCCTAATGTCTGGCGTCTTTATTTTTATAGAGAATAGGCGGCGGAAAATCTACGCCTTGCTCATTCCTCTTACCCGTTTCAAAATAGTTCGGCAATGCAAGAGCTCTTTGAATTCGCCTGCAAAACTATACCCCTTGACTTTTGTAGTTATCATTGGGACATGAACCCTCGAATAGGGCCTCCATTGATGATTCGTTTAGGTTAGTCTTGTTTCTGTGTTGGCCAGAAACTGTGAGCTGTGAAAAACATCTGACGAAACTCATTTTATGGACCCCTGTCCTTCTGTGCTGCGCCACTTTCCGCGAGCTATTTTGCTGCTTGACAAGACTCCTCATCAGACCGAGGGGTTCGTTGAAGTTGAATCACAAAGTCATCTATAGTGATGGCTGCTTTGCATCGATTTCACTAGTTCTCGGCACTTGATGCCTGCTGTAAGAGAACTTCTTGATAGGCCCATGAAAAGTTTCTGTCAGGTTCTTGCGACTGCAGCAGTTAAACGCTAAATATCATCACCGACAGTATAGGCTGCAAGTAGATAGTCCTCCAAGTTTTTATTGAAAACTCTGAACATTCAGACGTCTAGGATAGTGGAAGACTCTTTTACGTCGATAGCAGTACATGCTCAATTTGGTTGACGCTTTAAACACCTAGAAACGACCTTATTTCCGCATGAAAATTGAGGTTAGGTGCACTGCCAGTAGCAACGTAAGTCCGCACGCCTATTTTCTGGTGTGGTAGTTCCAAAGGTCTATCTTTTCGAAGTTGAGTGGATAAAATTGAAATACTTGGTCCCAAAGCTACCGAGACAGGGCATATATGTCCCTGCCAAATCAAGTGGCGGTGCTTTATCCCACAGTAGCCCTGCGTCATTCCAAGTTCCACGACATATCTTTGATTGGAAAACAACAAACAAAGACGTCACTGATTAGGTACAGTCTTTCAAACAACCCAAATTGATTTTTATTTCCTTTCCCACACAATTCGATCATTTGAATTCAACATGAATCACCATCGGTCATGCGAAATATGGATTTCAAGGATTCCAGCCACGGACAACAGCTCATATACAATAAAAGAAAAAAAAAATAATAATAATAATAGGCAACCCGTTTGGTCGTCATTTCCGCATATATATCCTTCAAATGCTCGCACATTTGCGACCTTATTTGTATGGGCTGACCATAACAGAGAGATTTCCAACAGATTAGAACGCCGCAAGAAGGATTGGCCAACAGGGGAAGGAAAAGTAACCGGGAACAATGCCACTCTCTGTGCGTATTGTCTTTTCGTTGTGATTGGGATGGCATCTGCGTTCAACCCTTGGAAAAGGAGTTCTCCCTTTATACCTCGAGGCAAAAATGGCGAAAACAAAACGAGTGCCATTGCACTTCAAGTATATCCTTCGAAGTTATGCTAAATTATCGTAGATGCGTCCTTCTTTGTTGGCATATGGTCATCGCATCGCATTCGCATCATATCATAAGGCTATCATCTCCTTGAGAGGATCTTATCCTTTATGTTCGTGCGAAGGAGGACAAAAGACGAGATGGAATCCTTTCGTTTTTGCAACATTTGAAAGGATAATATTCGCCATTATGTGCCCTGCCCGCGCGCACCTGATTAGGAGTTGGAAGGTTTTTTGTTATACCATTCAGGAAGGAACTCAAATTTGACTTGATCTTTTTGAGTACAGGCATACGCATGCGGCAAAAAGGATTAGCCGTATAATTCTAAGGCATGCAAGGAATTTGAGACAAAACAATTGTTCCTAACTGAGAAAAAGGAAGTCCGTGGTTATTAGTTCAGATTTAAGCCCCAAAAACCTCAAAAATTGGAAGAAATCCCAAACATTTGCGACAGAAGTAGAATAAACAGCGGAATGCATTTTTTCCAAGCAACAGAATTGCGCGACAGCTTTTGAAACTCTGGACTTTCAGGTAAATTAAAAGCATAGTTTGTGCCTACTGAATTTAAAGAGTAAAAACTGCTTTTCGTTTTAGGCGATGCATTCGGTAAATCTCCGGATTTGGGAGACGCTACCAAAGTATTCATGGTGAGAAGAAAGCAACAGAGAACTTCAGCAAAATCTTCCGAACGGTGGAGGGCTCCATTTGTGAAGAGAATTTAGACTACATAACTTTATAAATCAGTACCGCCTCCCAAAGCATCAAAATGCTGAACAATTTTGTCTGCCTTTGTCCAAACAAAATGGAAGCTAAAAATGACCCGCCCTTCCCTAAACTGTTCGAGAACTTAGCCCTTGTTTTAAACGATTCTTTCACCTGAACTATGGAAATGTCAAGTTCAGCTTTGAGGAAGATGAATCGCACAGAAAAATGTCACAAATTAATTGGAAGCGCTTGATATTTGTAGAAAGGACGCTGTTCCATTCGCCCCAACAATTAAAAACCCAAGCAAAACAAAATGGTCATGAGAAGCTTGGTCTTGGTCTTGGTAGACGAACCTGTTACGCCACCTATTGCTGTATTTCCTTTTAATACTTTTCAAAACATCTATCAAATACTGCAAATAATGACAGCTCTGATGGCCATTACTACAATGAAAGGTGGCTTCCTATACCTTGCGACGAATGAGGATCGTCTAAGTGGATTAGCTTCCCTAAGGGCCTACTGAGAGCCAACGAACAAATTGACAAAACGCCATCCAATCACTTCTGATGCAGAAAATTTTACATTTTACTATTCTAAGGCCTGGTTTGTTCAATCTTGGTTATATTTAATCATCGGTTATTCCAGCTGGTAATCATCGAATGTGTTTGTTCAACAGAAAATTAACCAGAGAATCTACGGTTTGGTTAGTTAACCCAAGAAATCCATAACCAGCCGATTTTGCGCGGTTAACGAGATTTAACCAATGATTTTCTCGAATTTCGTTTATTCAAGATTTTGTAGGTATTAGTTTTGACGTATCTGCTATATAAGACCAATCAAAGGTGGGTTAGTGTACTCTCAGCATAGAAAAATGAAAAATGTCAAATATCAAAATCGAGAGAGAAATCTCTCAATTTCAAGAGAAGTGCTTGACCGGTTTTCTTACAAAAAGTTAAGGAAATGCCATTTTGACATTATCGTAAAATGCAGCATCTACAAAATAAGTTGGAATTGAATTTTTAATAAGCTAAATACCTATTAAACTTAATTTTTTGAATGAGCTGGTATGTTTTAGGAGAACATTCAATTACAACTACTTCCTCCGACATCGTTGAAGACGAAAATAAATAGACTTTTACTTGTCAAACTTTTGAGCTGTCACTCAGTTGTGAGTTTTAATTTTTCATTTTACAGTAAGTCGAAATTCGGCGAGTAGAAAATTACGACAAAATGAAAAGAGGGGAAATGGATTTCTGAATTTTTTTAAATTTTCTCAGTACGTGTTCGCATTTGCACAGTTTCTTAGCAAATTTTTAATAATTTTACGTTCGCAAAAAAGTATCCGAAATTAACCGAAAATCTGTTCGGTTAAGTTAATGTTTCCAGAAGTATACAATACACTGCACGCCATTCTATGGAAGGTGAGGGTACAGACAGGCTCCCAACTTCAGCCGAATAAATAATTAAGATTACTTTCAACATTTTTGTTCTTTGACAGTTCTCATAAATTGAGGAAATATTGAGAGAATGAGAAAATGATTGCTACGTTCGATGACGAAATTGAGATGAGGCCCCATAATGGGTTAACAATTTTTATTGGTACTTGTACTGATTCAGTTTTGTTCTCAATTACCAGCTTATTGTCTCACACCAACACACCTCTGTATTTAAAAAAAATTCCTGTTTCATTTGATTTTTACACTTATGTCCCAGTGAAAATATATTCATTAATAAATTACCTAGACAAAACACAAGGAACCAGAAAAAAATGTAACCGTAGATTCGGCTAATCACTGAATTGACAAATGAACTGGAAAAATGGAACGATTTGTCGCAAATCTATGGTTTGGTGAAAGAAGTGAAAAAACGGTGAACAAACACTCATTGGTTATCACTGATTTCTAATCATCGGTTAAATTAAATCGATGGTAACCTAACCAAAGATTTGACCAGCTGTGAACAGACCGGCCCTAAGAGTGGAATTTTTAATTTACCCATCGAAATGTAATAATAAAACAGTTTAAATAACGAAATTTAAAATTCTAAACTTTTTTGTCACGAATTGTCACAGTTTACTTACAATCCACAACATTAAAACGCGTTCCACAAACCAGGGAATTACAAAATTCGTTCGAACTTAACCTCAATTTCAATTTGCCATTGCAATTTGTTTCTCGGTAATCGTTGAATTTGTGGGTAACTGTGGCCAAATAAAATTTACCATGTGGATGTGAATGGACTGTTAAAACTTGCGAATATTCACTCGGTAGTAGGTAAGGACTTGCTCTAATTTTTGAAGAGACATCGCTTCTTCATTTACGCACAGAAAAGTTGGTTAAGGTCGCTTTTCAATTATGCGCGCTCTATCAAATGGAGTGCTGTCCTGCTGCGTTTTCTCTCAAGGCCTCAATTATGGAGATAAATGATCCTCGAGCTTGTGCGTTGCTGTCGCATACGCTCCACGTTCCCCATCGCTCTGAAGCGTTGTTTAAAGTAAAGTAACATCCCAAGGGAATTCCATCCATAATTTCGACAAAGTCCATACGCTTACACAATACAGCAGAACCGGGATGGATAAGGTGATCGTTTTGTTGCTTGAGGGAGGTCTTTCCTTCTTAAAAGCCCGAAGAAAGAGCCCCTCTTCGATTGCTCTTTTCGTCGGCGTCATTTTGCGAGGTGCAGCCCAAGTAGATTCGGTCTTTTAACTTGGCAGTTTCGTTTATTTTTGCTCAGGTCGCCGATGTTGAGAGTCTTTTCTCGATGACGACATACACTTCCTATTGCACTCATGTTGATGATCTAGACCTATCCTTTCTTGCAGCTCGCCGTATTCCCCCGATAACTCCAACGGCAGACGAATTTAAAAAAAAATTGTCCCCTTGGTGTTGGCTTGTGAGTTTTGTACAATTGCTTCAAGAACAAGTTTGAGGTATTTACAATCGACTTATCTTAAGCATCACAGGGGGCGCGGTGATTTTGCCGAACTTCAATTTCTCCGTCGTTATTCTGCACAGAATGACGAGTTTGACAGCGATACCAAAACTTGACGTAGAACTTGTAGAACTCGTCCCTACACGCACAATCGTAGGTGACTTTAAAATCCTATCGTTGGCCTTCTTCCGATAAAGAGGTAACGTGTATCGGTCTGGAGTTTTTGAGTTTTTCAATGATTTGCGGGAGTGTCTGCCTTTCTTGGCCTAAACCGCCCATCAGATTACCAGCAGAATTCCCAGTTCCTATCCCATCGGGCATACTTTCATCAGACAAAGTTTTACAGATAAATCGGTGCTGCTCAGCTGGTAGCTCATCCGCTTCTGCAGCTTTATCAGTTTGGTCATCGTTGTCCTCAATTCGTTTCGGTCGATCGGGCGGAAACTTTGACTAACGACTTTCAACTACAGACCTCCAGGCTTGCATCTCCGCGTCAAGAGTTTGAGAGCGAATTTATTTCTTACTTAGTTTGTTTGGGGTCATCCACATTTGAATATATCCGACGGTTTTTGTACTCGACAAACTTCCGAGAGTTTTATTTATCCAGTGAGTGCGAACTGGAGAGTTTTTTTCTCAGTAGCACAAGTGACGACTGAATGCGTATAGTTCAGCTTAAACCCTTCTATACATTCACTGAATGCAGTTTCATTTATATATTCTTAAAGGTGGTGATGCAATGAATAAAAAGGAACCAGGAATCATGATGAAAAACTATTACGGTTGAAACGTCCGTCAACCGGCTCCTTTCTGTGTAAAGTGCTAAAGCTATAAGTGGCGCTCAAAAGCTTAGAAAATGCGTCACTTCCTATTTCTGATATGAATTTAGATAGGTCCTTCCTTAAGCTATTAATATTACAGGCAGAATAACAGAGTCATTATCATATTTTTTCATGAGACTTTTTCTGTCACGTGCTAAACCGTTATCGCTCTATATCCATTTCAAAGGCTCACCCCCAATTCTCTCATTTTCTTTCAGTTTTCAACACAACCCTATCGACAATGCGTGAGATGGCCTCCCTGCAGCAGATGCATCGTCGCGGACCTCACTTCAAAACCCGCCCACCACGTCAGCCACTCGATGGAAAACCCTTCGCCAAGGGCGTCATCTTGAAAACCCTCATCAAGAAGCCGAAGAAACCCAATTCAGCCAATCGCAAATGTGTCCTCGTGCGACTGTCAACCGGCAAGGAAATGGTCGCCTACATCCCCGGCATCGGGCACAACCTGCAGGAGCACAACATCGTCCTTTGTCGCGTCGGCCGATTACAAGATGTGCCCGGTGTGAAGCTCAAGTGTGTGCGAGGAGTTTACGATCTGCCTCACGTCATCAAGAAACAATAAGATTTGATAAATAAAAACTTCACCTCGTAAAAAAAGAAGATTTTTGTTTTCCTTTCTTCTTTGTAATGCGATTGCAGGACATCTTCTTCGAGGGATTATCACCACAACATGACCTAACAAGCTACTCTACCCTCAGATGAACATCTTAATCCCATCTTGAGTCAACAGAGAAGGCTCAGAGTTCAGACTCATTGGCAATTTTGCGCCTGTCGATGCCAACAAAGCGGCTGAAGAATTACGAAATTTTACGGTCCTGCTCGGTTTTGTGTGTGTTTTGTTCACGATCCTTTGGACAATGTGCATTGGTTTCCATTAGGAAATGTCCTAGGTATCAAATATTACAAATGAGTTGTAAATGGCAAAGCGAACACCTTAAACGCAATAATGCGACAAGCAAAAGAAGTCATTTTGTGGTCATTTCCACATTCATTGTGGCATAAAGGGACTCTAACGGTTGCGGTTGTCCCTATGGACCTACGATTAGCATAAACTGATCATTTTTCATTTGTTTTCTGGCGAAAAATATGAAAATAAATAACTGTTCAGGCACAACACACAAAAGGTGTGGCGTAGGAGGAAAAAAGAGAAGTGACTGTTTCTTTTCTTGGGCAAGGGATCAAAAGAGTTGCTGGCCTGTAGTCAAAGGATTTGTGTGTAAGAAGCAAGCAGATGTAATATGGTGAAATTGAAGGATTTTTTTCTACGGATTGCGGTGGGAGTACACCCACATTGAGTGTGCAAAAAAAAGGAGAAACCAGTTACCTTTAATTTTAGAACTTCCAGGAAGTCAAGGGACACTACTTTTGCTGATAAAAAAAAAAGCAATACATTCCAAAGCTTTGATCTATTCAAATAGTTTTTTAATATGAATTATGACGGACCCGGTTTGAATGAAAGGTTAATACGCTCTTAAGCCTGGAAACAAATTTCAGGTCGTAAAATCTTTGGTTTACTTTGAAGTATTTTGATCTACTAAACCGGTATCCTACCAATAAATACAGGCGAGAGTAACTGTCTATTAGTTTTCACGACTAAAAAAAACTTATTTAAAATATTATTTGGCAAAGAGGGACAAAATTCATAGTTTTGTCAAAATTGGAGAGAAAACTCTCAAAACTCCCCAAACACTTGTGAAATTTCAAAATAGGATTCCTGATGATTCTATTATGAAACTTGGATAAACGTCGACTTTGTAATGGAGCGAGACTTGCAACACAAAAATGGCTGTCAAGAGCCATTGCGATCCATGTTTGGTTTGACGTGGAGGCGAATGTTGATGGAAGAATCGCCGCCGATTCGCGAAAGAACAAAATGCGAACATGTAGCGAATGTTTATGCGTATTGTGGAAAGATAT
The DNA here is from genome assembly GCA_951230905.1 of Cheilosia variabilis. Classification (NCBI taxonomy): domain Eukaryota; kingdom Metazoa; phylum Arthropoda; class Insecta; order Diptera; family Syrphidae; genus Cheilosia; species Cheilosia variabilis. Next base: position 3,664,754 of record OX579677.1, on the reverse strand, counting down.
ACACCCCTATTGCGAGTGTCAAATATCAATCAATTGACGATTGACAAATTTGTCAAACAAATCGATTTTTTGAACATTATTTTACTATCCAAAATATGTATTTTGATCAAAATCGTCAGAGCGGTTTTTGTAAAATTTGACAGACAAAACAGTAGCAAATATTGCAATGTTTAGTTTGGAAAATACTATTGCTTAACTATTTATCTGAAAACCGACTACAAGTTATTGTTCGGGATGTAAGCATTACTTGGTTTTTAAAGTTTTATCCAAATCGAAAATGGGGTTTTCGAGACATGAGCAGTTTTTATAATTAGCGTTTTCGGTGATTCGAATTGAAAATTAAGGACGCAATAAATTTGGAAACATCAATTTTACTCCAAGTTTGCATTTTGGTCAAAATCGTTATTGCCGTTTTCGGGAAAACTAAAGAAAACTAAATTTTTCAAAAATACCTTTTTTCAAAAATCCATTTTACGATAAAACAGAGAAAAACTGAGCTCGCCATTAAGTTAGAAATGACCATATTGCCTTAGAAATGAAGTTTTGTTACAATCGTATGGACCGTTTTCGAGATATGTCCAAATTTCAAAAGTACTGTTATTCGATTTTTAAGTGGAAAACTGAGTATGCAGTCATGTGAACCTCACCTACTAAAGTTTAAACATCAATTTTGGTTGAAATCGTTAGAGCCGTTTTGGAACAAATCAAACTGGTATGAACATTTTATATGGGAAGTACCATTAATATTCAGGTTACTGTGCGAAAAACGGCCCCGAACTGTAAGTCCGGGTAGCCGTTTAGGCTGTAGGCCTCGGGACATACGGACATACAGACAGACGGACAGAATTTTGCGACCCACTTTTTTGAGTTCCTCTATCATCGTTATGTCAGAATTGATTAACGTCTCGAGTTCGAAATTTTGTACGAATATGATATCTTTCCCCTGTCATGAAGTGAAGCTGGCTCTTCGATTCGTCGTCTATTTAGCAAGTCCCGTGTATGGAACTCCGCTGTTAACCTACTCGATAGCATTTACCAGAGCAGTTCAAATTTACCTACGGCTATTTCTTTTGTTCTTCTTTCTTTCCAAAAGTATCTAACCTCCACCACGCACCGCCGGCCGTGACATTTCATTTACATCTCTTCATTTCCATTTGAACAATTAGACCCCCGCCGCTGCACATTGCATTCTCATATGCAGTTTGAAGTAACATTTAGCGCCCTTCCAAGTCAATTAGGACGATTCAATTTCGTCCTTTCAAATGTCCGTTCCCATCACGCATCGGTTGCACATATAGTCGTCCTCGCTGTGCCATTCTCAAATGACCAGAAGTCCGAGCAATTAATCATCACGCATGCATGCAGCACCATGAACTATGCTAATCCTTCTTTTTGGTCCCTTCCACCAAAGGGAACACAAAACCGGAAAGAAAAATCATTAGGACTTGAGTCCAAATCCGTTAGGATAACACCAGCATGTGCCAATGCGCAGTGAAAAGGATTTCATTTCATTTCATTTCATGGATCCTATGGGATGTCTCAAGTTGTGGTCAAGGAGCGCAACATCACCATAGCCAGCTGTATGAGTCTGTCTAATGAATGTCACATGTGCGAGCCAAGAGTCAAATAAAAATAAACAAATATTGCATTGACAGAGGAATTCGTGGAATCTGACAGAGTCTCTCACGAGATCTCCACGTCATTGATGAAATAATGAATTTGTGTCCACATTTGAAACAACACTGTAAAACAGGCGCAACGAAAGGATAAAGGATGTCCTACGCAAACAGTCGGAGTATATGAGTCTGAGTCGGGAGGCGAACAAATTTCTGTCAGTTTTTCTTTGGAAAATTCAATAAAAATAGGCACGTGGGCAAAGAATAAGAAAAACAGTCGAGTCGACTGATTGCAAAGGGCCAAAGGATTTTGTCAACAATGAGAGTGTGCCCATATCGAAAAGGAGTCCATACAGAGAATAGGTGGTACTGTGGTGAGGTTTACGGAGAAAAGGGTTTCCAATGGAGAGAACTGCAAGCACAAACAAATATTACAGAACCTGCCTCTTGATCATGAGTGCGGTGGGAAAGAAGGAAATAATGTCTAGGGACGATCGCCGGTGGTTGGTGAAAAAAATACGTCAGGACGGCACAAGTACGCGAATAGGCTTTGTAGAAGTGGAAGTACTTCAAAGCCGTTCTATTTCTCATTAAATTTAAGTAAGCTTCCAAATTGGGACTTAATTTTTGAAAGAATCACTTAGAAAAAAAAAATTGTAATGCCAACAATTTTCGTTGGTTAAATGAACCTAAATATCAAAACAAAATCTTTGATTTATGAATGAAATTGTTGGCAATGATGTAATAAAATACTTAAGCGAGTATATTATTCATACGCTGAATACTTGACTCTTGAAAACTTAAGAACGAGTTCTTGTTAGCAAAAATAATATTTGAGTCAAGAACTTTTGACTAAGAATTTTTTTAAAAATCTCTAAATTCTTCGCTTAACAATCCTTTTTTTCTAAGTGAAGACTTCAAAACTTGTTAGGTTGGTATTGCGAGTCATCCCACCAATATACAACAAAGGAATCGTATTTTAATAGCTCGTATCAGCGATCTTCTTCATGCGGTCAGTGCCTAAATCACGCATGACCTAGGAAGGTATGAGTTACAGCAATCTGTCGATCTGACACCACCCAAGTAACAATTTTACTTCGGTAAGGTTCAAATTTGTAATTTCTGTAGGCAACAGCTTCGATAGAGCTTCTATAGTCTTTGTTAAACGAAGTTGATCTATTTCGAAGCAATTGTTTCGATAATAACTTCAGTAAGTCCTTTACGTAGCATATACACAGGCTTTATAGAGGGATATGAAATTAAGCTTCGATAAGATCTCTATTAGACATTTGAAAATGTGTCTGGAGATGTGTGGAAAGTGAATTGCTTCTATAAAGCTTGTGGTTCGAAGCGCTTCCTAGAAGCTTCTTTAGAGCTTCTGACCGAAGGCATTATAGAAGCAATGAACTGTCATGCAGTCAACCGCTTGCGGTATAAAAAATAAAACACTTTTAGCACAGTGAAAAATATGTCAATAATGTGATTCTAAATAAACACTTTTTACTCATAAATAAATTAGGTAATACTAAATGTCTTGCGTACAACTTCGGTCGAGTAAGCTGCAAGTTTATTGCAAATCTTAACGGAACTCTAAAATGTATCAAGTAGTTCAGATTTATCACTGCAACAGCATTATGACGAATTAGCCTAGGGGGTAGTGTATTGGACTACTACGCAGCAGGACCCATGTTCGATTCTCAGTGCGGCGCATGTAAGTAAAATATAAATTATAAAGAGTACGTAAATGGTAAACTCCATGAAAATTGCAAAAAGTCGTTGGATAACATTTAATAATAGGAAAAAAAAAATAAAAGAATAAGGAAATGAAAAATTTATTTTTCTTGTTCATTTTTGAGCCTCTATAAAGCTTCCATAAAGTTTCGGTAAGGTCTATCCAAGCTGTTCAGGAAGTCTTAAACAAGTAAATACTTGCATTAAAGTGCGCCAAATGTGTTTCCATTAGACCTTATGCAATTAATATTGCGGGAGGTGAAATAGCTTCGATAGCACCTTACCGAAGTCAAATTGTTACTTGGGCAAGTCTGGTCCTTCTGACAATAGTCAGACTTATTTCGCTGATAAATTATAAACTTATTCCCATAAGTGTTGGCAGGGTTTAGAGAGTAGTTTAAATGAATTCCAATAGGTGGCGCTGTCATTTCTACAGTCCGCGATACCAATAATCATTTTTGATGTCCAGGCTAAAGTTTTCGAACTCATTATGGCGAAATTTTCCATACAAAATTGCATATTGTGACCTACGAAATATTTAGTGTGGAGGTTAAAAATGATTATTAGTAAGGCCCAGTGTTTTTACTTTTTAGTGCGTCTATCTGGAAGATTATCGATTATTATAATCTGAATTTCACGGGGACGGGTTCCAAAACTTGTGCTTATTGCTTAGGAAGTTAAAATCAGCGACGCCAAACTTAAGCAATGGCTTTTTGGATTTATAGGAAAACGAAATACTTTTAGTTAGTTCGTCCCTTACTTATTTTAGCTTCAAATCATCCTTCTGAGTCGTCCTGAAGCTGAGTAATGCTCGAAACAATTCATCTAACCATAGCCAAGAATTTTAAATCAGTGAAGGCCTCAGCCAGCATCATGAATCAACTGCTAACTGGCTCGTTTGACCAGGTCACGATATCGACTTGCAGGTCCATCTGTAGTGTTGTCCTGTTCCCTTCCCAGGCAACTCTATATTGACACGAGACGACCATCGAACTCCCTCCTTACGTAGAGCATTTCTTGTCGGATTGTGGGATCTTGTCCATTCCGAAAAATTTGTCAGCTTTTAACGATTCGATCGCCAAAATTATTTCATTTTCCGTGTCGGTCAAAACTATCGATCTGTCATCCTTATTTTTCTGATTTAAATTGGATTCTATGCACTGGCTCCATGTGCATAAGATGTCCTTCCCATTGCAAAGAAATGCACCGTCTTTCGATTTGACTTCTTCAGTATTTTCCATTTCCTTCAACTTTCATATTTATTTTGATCTTTATCTGTCCACCTTCAAGTGTCAAATTTTGACAGATATAAAACAGAATTCGCCGTAAAATCGTTCAAAATTGTATGCTCCTGGCAGCACTTTTCCATCTTCCGACAGGTTGCTAAAAATTCAGAAGTTGTACAAATCCCACGTCAAAAAGAAGCAAGCCAATCTCGCAGTTCATGTTGCATAAACTCCTCTCACATTTGATGCTTCAATATAACCTCAACACTCGCCACAAATGTCCGTCACAATTAAGTGGTCAGTTCCCCCTGGCAAAGGAAACAAAAAAACTCCTACAATCTCGTCCACTCCATTCCACAGTCAGCCACAAAACATCTGTCATCCACTGTCACCGTTATATAGTCTGTCACTTGAATCTTCAATTGCCATTCAACATTTTCCCATTCCAATTCCACAATCCAACCCTTCACCGCAAAAAAAAAAAGAAAAAAACTCATCAAATATTGAATGGATCCCGTTGGAATTGCAAGTACCTACCTATTCACAGCCCAACAATATGAAGCAATGCGGAAGGGGTTACGATAAAATTGAGAAGGGTTACTATACTGATCAATTAACCCACACGCACCCCCGCATGATGACTCCGCACATCCCAGATGTAAACACACACAGACAGCATCCACCATCCACCGCAGCGAATGAATGCGGAAGAAAGGAACACATTCTGATGGTTTTTGGCTCGAAATCGATTTCCACGACAGCGATGCCATGAGAAACGGTGGTTCTGATTATTCGTCACCAAACAATAGGTTAATGCCCCGTCAATCAACCCTTTCTTCGGAAGTTCGGTTCGGGCAACGTTCCCTGCGATAAATCGATGGGATTATATTTTGCAGTGACCACTGACGAAGCCGAGGGATATTGCATTTTCTTTGGTCATCCGGAGCTGTGTGTATGGACGAGAGTAACCTAACATTGGCACAGCTGGGGGTGCGCTGCTGGATTCATTACGTTTTGCAAGGCGCATTTCAGGGGTGACTTTGTTTGTCGTGCGACGTGGACTCTGATTGGTAGCGATGCAATAGGAAATTATGCCAATGGCCAAGCAGAGGGGGAATGGCAGTAGCAACCCTCGTAATTGGATGACGACGATGTCTATAAAATGGCGCAAACCAAAACATGGTGGCAATCCGTTTTAGTTGGAAATTGGTTCACCCTGCTTTGTGGAAGAGCTTAATTCTGGAGAGTTATTCGGTATTTTGGATGAAAAGAGTGAAGTTCTACTAAAATTTTATAATTTTATGAACAATCTTCCTTTGGCTGTTTGAATATTTCATGACAGTTGCGATGGCTATGAATTTTTGAAGAAAATAAAACCACTTGCGTTATATTTGTACGTCAATTTGTTTGGAAATTGTAAAAAACACTTTTGCACACTATATTTTCACTTCACAACTTTCCAGTCACTTTTATTTTCTTGGTTTGCTTATAAGTGATGCCAAGTTGCGTGGGGCAATTGTTGGGCGTTCCATGCATAGGGAACATTAAAAAATCTAGTTATCTTAAGGCGACTAAATTGGTCTGGAATAGTATAGCCCGGACGCAGAAACTAGATTGGTCGGGAACGTCACTTTTTCTACATCAGCCACATATGCGAAGTGTCAACTTAGTAATAAGTCACGAATTTCTTGGCTAGATTCGTTGGCTCCCCCTCCAAAAACGTCAACTGAAACAGCTGCTCATATAACCGGTTTAAGCCAATCAAAACCTAGATACATCTAGTCAGACAGCTGTCAGACTTACTAAACTAGATATACTTGAACGCGACAATAGATTATTTTAGAGCCAAACATATTAACACTTAAAGAAAGAACGTTGTTATAGTTTACTTGTATTTTTCCCCGGATTAAAAAACCTTTCTGTTTTCTGCATGATAAATTAACGTCTTCAGATGAGACCTGATATCCTGATATTTCAAACGTTCGAAAGGTGTCTTTTACTGCAAATCGACGCATTATGTCGATTGTTGAAAAATGCTTTATTTAAAGTCAATAATTTCTATAGAAAATGTTTTCATATAAAAATTGAAAATTATTTATTATTTAAAGGAAATAAGGTCAAAAATGTTAGTGACCACAGGTGGCTTGTTTTTTACGAATGGTAGGAAAATTTGAATTTTGTAGAAATAAATAAATAAATATTTAGCCACTAGTTTAGTTTGTAAATATTTTTTTTTAGCAAAGTATTCAATTCAGGTTCATTCTTCATCATTCTTCTGATGATTTCTTAACAGGAGACAAAGACCCAAAACTATAGTCACCGTTTGTTGGGGATGCTTAGTAAATACTAAGTAAAAGCAGTGCCGAACTTTGAGCCTAGTTATAAACATATTCTAACCTAGCTAAAACTAGTTGAATACTTCAGCGGACCAGCAACTAATTTTTTCTCAAAAATATAACTTTTGCGAACCCGAATATAGTTTGGGAAGTACTTTTTTAAGAAAATTTAAAAGAAATTGACAGATATCGAAATTGAAAGTACTTTTTGAATATATTCCAAGTAATTTGAACTTTTTTATAATAGAAGCAGAAAATATAGCTACACGGCAAAAGTGGAGCGCAGCGTTATTTCATTTCATTTAAAGATGATCAGTATCTTAATCACTTGAAATCGTTGTCGAACTATTCCAACCTTATATATTTATAAAATTTCCTCTACAAATATTTAAATAAATTTCGCTTTAGAATGACAGATGGTTTAGGGTCGATATTAAGGAACGAAATACACTTTCTGTGGTTCTTTGTTAAGTAGGATAAGTGAGTTATTTGATGAAAAAAAAAAAAAAAAACACTTATACTGACTTTATGAAGCAGTAAAATAATTTTCAAGTGTACTTCATTCGACTTTGACTTTGCGGCAATGTTTCGTAATCGGTTTCGAATGGTACAATATTTTATGGTTTCACTGTTGACATTTGGGGCTGCACCGTTTGCCTTTGTAAATCAGGCTTAAAAGTTGATTCTCTTATACTATGTTCCCACCAACGTAATTAGCCAAAGTGATTTATAAATCACGAGAGGCGTCTCCACCGAACTTAACGTGATTTAGTGTGACATTTTTGCCAACTTTGACATTGGGTGTCCAACTTTCTTTTTATTTTTTTGTTTGCTGAATAAAGTGCTGAAGTTAATAACAGGTATGTTTGATTTTATTTTGTGTGTATTTGCTATGACAGATACGTAATTAAAATTTAAACACGTATAAATCAAGTAAATATTAATCAGGAAAATGTATGACAAATCCCACGTTGGTGGGAACATGGTATTAGACTGATTGACTGCTTGATTGACTGCGGCGTGAAAAAACGCCTCAAAAAACGCGTGAAAAAACGCCTCAAAAAAACGTGTGAAAAAACGCCTCAAAAAACGCGTGAAAAAACGCCTCGAAAAACACATGAAAATACGCCTCAAAAAACGCCTCAAAAAATGCTTTAAAAAACGCCTCAAAAAATGTGTGAAAAAAACGCCTACAAAACGCCTCAAGAAACGCGTGAAAAAACGGTCAAAAAACGCGTGAAAAAACGCCTCAAAAAACGCGTGAAAAAACGCCTCGAAAAACGCCTCAAAAAACGCTTCAAAAAACGCCTCCAAAAACACGTAAAAAAAACGCGTGAAAAAATGCCTCAAAAAAACACTTCAAAAAACGCCTCGAAAAACGCCTCAAAAAATGCCTCAAATAACGCGTCAAAAAACGCGTGCAAAAACGTCTAAAAAAACGTCTCAAAAAACGAGTGAAAAAACGCCTCGAAAAACGCTTCAAAAAACGCGTTAAAAAACATGTTAGTTTGATAATGCAATTTAGTTGTCAGGTGTGAAAGCTGAGTACATCCTTTGGTGCGAAAAAATATCGTCGAGTGATCCTCTACTGAAGTTATGAAATTGCTTGATACTTGTATGTGACACGGCTTACTTTATTGGTAACTTTGTGCTTACGGCTTTGGCCACGCTTCCAGTGACCACAGCTTGTGTTGAAAGAACCTTTTCAACTATGAAATTGATTAAAACAGTGTCCCAAAGCGTTATTCCCCATAGCAAGATTAAGCTCACTTGCTATGATATCTGTTCATTCGGATTTTAATGTGGATCTAGATAAGGTGATTGATGTCATGTCAAGAAAAAACCAAGACGTCTGCTTTTAAAAAAGGTGCGAAAATAAATAAAATAAGTATGTTCGTTTAAGTACATACGATTTAAAAACTAATAAAAATCAGTGAATTGGAATATACGATCCGATGCAACTGGCTGCAAAAGTGCGAAGGTGCAACTTTTTTACGCACTACAAAAACAAAATATACTGACTAAAATTTCGCTGCACTTTTGCACTTTATCTATACCCTGACCCTATTGTAGCCGAAAAATATAACAGAGTAAAGTGTGGCCTTGTAAAGCTGACAATTCGCTAAATTGTTAATTCCTGAGTGTATAGCTATCGGAAAAAAATAAAGAGAATGCAAAATAACGTAGGCGCCACCGAAGCAAAAATCCACTCAAAAAATGGACAGAAAAAGAAGTTTTCATTATTTCATCTTCGTGTTTACTCTCTCCATTATCTAAAACAATTTTTCTTTTTCTGTTAAATCGACTGCATTCGTTGTCATAATCGACCCGACATCCAATACAACAATTTTCATGGTTGTACTTTCCAAAACCAAATTATGAAAATGAGAGCATTTGTTGTAGATTTTACAACTAGAAAAATTGTAAATAAATCGGCATTCGTTGTTGAATATACAGCAAATTTTGTAAAATACACAATACTTATGTGTATAAACTACGGATTTTGGTTGTATTACTCACAAAACCTTGCGGTCAAAATGCAATTTCTGTCGTAAAATCTACATCTCGATTTCCAGAAACGATTACCCTTTGCTTTCATTTTTGCAGCTCTTTGGCCTACACAATTTTTTCTGTAAAATCTATGCTCCAAAAAAAGCATACACCAAATAATTTCAAATTCCTTTTATTGAAGTATTAATGAATCCATAAATGGCATAGTTATGTTTGGTTATACAAAAAAAAAATAAAAATAAATAGGTACACTTATTTCGGAAAACTCTTGTCCCATCCATTAATTAATTTATTTAAGTGAATAGGTGGACTTGTAAACTTATTAATGTTTAAAATAATAAAGTCATGAAGTATTTTTGTTAAATCAACCACATAGCAACTATAATGAAAATTAAAATACAAATTTTGTATTCAAACAGCACAACACTTTTTGACAATGTGAAATTGCCCACCACTTCAAAAACTTCCACCTCTTATAGTAATGTTTTTTCTGTAGCCGCGTTTCCTATGACGGGATTATTCTGAACAGTATCCTTATTTAAATACTCAGCATTTTTAGACAAAAAAAATGTCAGAAATCATTTGAAAAAAAAAAACCTCACAACTTTGCACTCTAATAATTCGTCTTGTTGGTTCTAGACTTGATGATTAAAAGAGCAAAGGAATGTGCAGGAATGTATAAACCATGAAAATGTTCTGGCTGGGCGAGTGAGTTACGGTTAATGCAGCTGTCATATTCACAACTCAATGTATAGTATCAACTGAAAATGGTTGTAGATTTGAATACATATGCTGTGCATTTTACAAGTTCTACGTACTTTCTACAGCATTTTGTATGTGCATTTTACATTTTGGTTGTAGATTTGACCAATTCATACATGTAAATTTAACAACAAAAATTGACAGCGCGCTGTCAGTTTTACAACAAGAAATTGCGATCAATTTAACAATTTTATTGCTGAAATAAAAGCAAACTCTGTGAAAGTTACAACTAATTGTGAATATGAACGCATTTGCTGTTAAATATACAAATATGCAACTTATTGTAAATTCGACAGCCACATGTTGTATAATTTACAGCGGAAATTTTTTTGGGTGTACGGCACTGCTTTGTAGATTCGTTGGACTTTCTTTGTAAAATATGCAATTTTTATCTTTTTCACCAAAAAGGCATAATTTTTTTAATGCTTAGGCATAAAGCCTTCGATTCGGGTTGGCATCACTGGATAAGAGGTCAAAAAAAACTACAAATATCTCGCTCTTAACAAAGATATGACGTCTCCATTTTTGTTGATCGTCTATAGTGGACAATTTTAGTTAACACTTATAAATTCGTTGAATCCGATGATTACGAGGGGATGCAGTTTCCTGTCGTAACTCAAAAAATACTGGCCACATCGAAAGTCAAAGTACAGAACGTGAATCAAGCAATTTTGTTCTCTTAGTAGATATTTGCTGAGTGAAGCGCGTTGCCATTTTATCATCGTTACCACTGTAGGAATATTGCTTTTGACGCAAGGAAGCTACCATCACGATAAGTAGTTATAAAGTTATAGATCATTCGGCCCAGTAGAATTTTTCTTCTTCTATTTTATTGTGGTGTACTACAAAACTCACCACAAATCGAACTCATGGCGCTGAATAAATTCCGTCTAAAGTTGCTATGATTTGCATCCCCTCCCAACCCATTATCCTTGTTTGTTCGGCAGTACAGAATCTGGAAACACAAGAAAAACGTTCAGTCAATAACCAAAACCCATCTCAGGCACTCATTATAACTGTCCAGTGACCAGTTATGTCAATATTTAAAACAAACAATTTCCTCAAACTATAGGCGGTTATTTCCGAATAATATTGGAACAACATACACTGACGCTAATGTATCCAATTGTGCCTCCTTAAAAATAAATCAACATCCTGCACGCAAAAGCCTCCTTTCTTCTTTGCCGTCTTCGATAAAAGGTAACCGTACAGTATATGACTGCTAACAAGGCACACGCGCCAATGCGCAGTCAACACTCGATACCTTTTCTTGTTCCTTTTGAGCAGCAGGTGTGTGTTTGTGTGGGAAAATATAAGTAACCGAAAGAATAACCATTTTGCGGCCACCGAATTTAGTATCCTTTGGTACTTTGTGTGCAGTTGTATATCCGATAAGACGAGGAGAAAATATCAAATGATTTCTCTATCTGAGCACCGTTATCTTGAAATCCTTTTCCGCAAGGTTCACACGGCTGTTTTTTTTTTTTGTTGAATGTTTGCTGTACTCCTGATGAGGATATATGGTTTCAATTGTTTGATGGAACAGGACCTTTGATTGACCGTTGGCAATATGGAGAGATGACAGTCCATCAAGACGAATGAGCCGGCGCGAATTTTCAGTTCCTTACTTTGCAACGGTTTTTGCAACAAGGAAGTGAATTGCATTTGTGGATTGAGAGATGCTCGGAAACGGATGCTGCTTTGAAAATTGGGAGGTCTGCTAACACGCTGTGGTTGGTAGGAGGCAGTTTTCAGGTTGGCAAGTCGCAGATCAAAAAACGGTAGGATCATACTAGTAGGACAATAACTTTAGAACGATATTGTTTAGAGAAGAAGGACGTAAAGAGGCTTCTTTACCATTTATAAAGTAGGTATCTTGTTTTGATTATTGACGTCCGTCTAAGCTGCAAACGTCATCTAGAGCATGATCGCAAAAACTCTTCGAAGCTGTTAGTGCACTTTCAAGACACATCAGAAGACCGAAACAGAATTGACGGCTCATTGACGCAGTTTAGAAATATAAGCAAGTTGAGTAAAAGTTAAGAGAAAGTCACGTCCTACGTTCTAATAATTAAATCTTTCTACTGCCCCAAGCGTTGTTAGAGCATTTCGAACTGTTTCAACCGAGGCTTTGCTATTTAGGTACGTCTCCCTTTTTTCGCAGAGGAAATAAAAAAATTAAAAAAACCAGCAAGTAGACTGGGAAAGAACGCATAGTTCTGTAATTTTTGTAGCAACATAGCAAAATAAAACAGTCGTATGTTTCGCATATACGTATAAAAGACTCAAAAGCTCAAGTGACGCAGTTTTGTATTGAAAATTGCGCCACTTGGGCTGTCCTGCTTCTTATGCGATAAATTAAGTTTGAGGGCTGTAAGCAAGCGTTTTTTTCACTTCGTTTACGATCGAAGACCACAAGACACACGGAAGTTGACAAAAATGACGCAAAAGACTCAAAAGCTCAAGTGACGCAGTTTTGTATTGAAAATTGCGCCACTTGGGCTGTCCTGCTTCTTATGCGATAAATTAAGTTTGAGGCGCTGTAATCGAAGACCAACAGCCACACGGAAGGCTACAAAAAGGACTGATCCGGTTTAGCCTCACCGGTTATCAAGCTATATACGTTTTCGGAATCAAGTCGATTTTGCATACGAAACAGAAACTAATTCCGTCACGTAAAGCCCGTTTATGGACGATACGTTTCCCTGTTTATACTGAGTTCATAGGTAGGTAAATAAAGGTTAGGTTTACAGGTGGTTAAAGCAGAGCGTGTCCTGCTCTACCCCACTTACGCCCATGTGGACTTATTGTGATCCCCTTAAGTTTGTACCTAAATTTACAGCCAGAAGTGGATAAAACTACAGTCACTATTAAAGGTAAAGGACGTCTAGTCCAGTCAGTGACGCGTAACTTTCAACTGCATCTGCCAACAAAAAACGCTCTCCCACAAAACAACTTTCTTTTGTTTGGTGGAATTTTTTCCCGCAAAGTATTGCAGACCAAAATTCCACTAAACGCACCTACGCCCTCACATTGAATGGATGTTTTCCGTTCCTCCCATACAAACTACTTGTTCATTGTAAATTCGAATTAAAAACGCTGACAGTTATCGAAGGACCAGAAGAGGACGAACCCGGATCAAGAACTCTTTATACCCAACAGGGAGACAATAGTCAACCCTTCCGGATTTGTGACAATTTCCCAATTTCCATGTCTTCCTCTTTGTGTGTCAAAACAATACACACCTCCAGGATGAAGTACCTCTTGGCAATCACTTCTCCCAAACCCGATTAGATGCTATAATCCAAGGATTTGTGCGAAAAGGATTTTGCGCATGCTCATCTCATTGCAGATTGTCACACGTCCTTTCTCGGGAAAACTACAACTGGCAACTGCAATGTCCCGTAAAATGAGAGGATGTCCGTGCAATGAGGTTCTATTTGGTGATTTGAATGCCCTTAACGGTATAAGTGTTGATAAACCGCTGAAAGGTGCAAAGTGTCAATTTGATGATATTTTTTGTTTTGTTTTTCTTCGTACGATTGACATCTATAGCTGGGAATTCGCAGAGAAGAATGGAAAACAGTTGTCCTATTTGGATGATCGAGTTCATCGATAACGGTTAATCAGTGAAAGGCAATCAACTCAGTTTATGGTTAATTTTGTGGTAGTGGAGGTGTCAATTTGTGACAGTTTTATACAGTCAAAAGGAATTGTTGGGAAGCGTTTTCTGTAGATGATGTGGGTGCTTATTTGGTGCACAATGGGGTAACTCATCAACAGCCACAGCCATGTGATCCATGGCGAACTTCTGGGTGGAGCTTTCTAAGGGAAACTGTGGGTCATAATCAGATCGAATTATGTCGGAAGAGGACAAAGATTGAAGCCATCCAGTCTGTGAATGATCAGTATGAATGAAATGAAATAAGTTGGACTGAGCTTCAACTGATCCGTGGATGAGTTGGCTAAAGATGAAACAGGCATTTTATGGGTTATATATTATGAAGGTGAGCTGTGCCAAACAAAATCTCATGTCACATCCATTTAAATCGATTTGTTAAGACATTTCAACTGGAGCTTTATGGACAACTCATCCAAGCTCCAAAATAAAACCTCATAAGCCTACAGGCCTTCACTTTGCTACTTTTTGCATATATAGTAAAGTCGCAGTCGGTGCTGAGAGTTTGGCTGAACTATGAATTTTAAACGATGGATGCATTCAGCGGCTTTATCCTTGTGGAAAAGTCTAAGAAAAGCGCTGTTGCAAATTCTTCCTTTCAAGCAGTAGATGAAAAGAGGTTCGGTGGACTGAAACAGGAGACAGACTTCTACGATGAACATCTGTCGAATGTTTTAAGGCCCATCTAGAGAAGTGAACTCATTTAAAAAATGTTGGTTGTTGTTAAAAGACACGAAGAGGAAGTTTCCTTCTCAATCTCCTATCTTATAAAATGCTCTCAAGACTTAAGTATTCCGTAAACCCATATAGAGAAATCTAAGCCTGGGGTTGGGTGAAGTCTACTGAAAAAGTTTGACACAAGACTCTTGAGTACAAATCTTCTGCAAAACTTTGTCTAAGACTCTTGAGTACAAATCTTCTGCCAACCTTTGTCAGAGACCCGCATAGGGGCTTAGATTCCCCGAGATGGGTTTACGAAATACTTAAATCTTGAGAGCAGTCTACTGAAAAAGTTTGACACTAGACTCTTGAGTAAAAATCTTCTGCCAAACTTTGCCATAGGCTTAAACTGCATAGGGACTTTGATTTCCCTAGAAAGCTTAACGAATTACTTCAATGCACTACTGCAGGTCGACTCTGAGAACGATATACTGCTTACATAGGTGGCGCTACAGTCCGGGGTGGACCTGGTCTTCAATCAATACGCCTCTCCTGTTATTTCTGTCTTTGAATAAATAATATAATACATGCAGCCAAGCAGCTTATAGGGTTCGCTGTTAAAGCCCCCTTTTCAAGTCCCGTGCCGAAAGTAACACAAATTCGACTCCTTCCTGCCGAACTGGTCTGTGTCATTTCTGCGTAGAGCCGCTCTCCTTCTATGTTGTGGCTTGTGGCCCTACTGCTTTTCCATAGCCTCACAAACTTATCTACGGAGCTTTTTGCCCCTTTTCAAATGCGTGACCAATCCACAGTCACTTCTACCGGTTACAGCCCTTGCTCTTCATCACGAACTTCTCTACGGAGCTGTTGAATATTTTTCTAAAATGCGACCAATCTACAGTCACTTCTAAGGCTTGCAGCTCGTATTCTTTATCCACTTAAACAACAGCAATTACTGGGTATGGTCAGTAAATAATTAAAATATTGAGTAAAAGTCGTCGAAAACGTCAAGATATTTGAGTTCTGTTGCCAAATAAAATGATATCCAAATTTCCGTCGCTTTGACAGTGCATTAAGTTAAAACTGCTGGTGGTTAGAAGCAGCAGAATTTGATTTTTATTTCATCACTAATTAAAACAAAATCGGTCTTAGAACGTAGTCTTCTGAATTTAAAATTTCTTTGACAGTCGGGCATTATTCCCCTGCAAGCCAAATTAGCCTTTCGTTAAAACCGACGAACGTATCGATGAACAGCGATCGAAGAGGTGATCGGTACAATAATTGATCCCATAAGATTTACAAGTGGTGGACGCGTAGATTTCGACAGCCAAAGCTGCTTTGAACCATCTCCAACTTCATAAAAGGTTTTGTCACTTGGTAAATTTGACGATCATTCCTCACTATAGATCAGTGAACCACGCACCGCGAGATCTTTCGATCTGTCTGTCCTTCTGTCATTTTAATGTTGCCGTGAAATCTTCGGACAGCCGCAATACAGATTTTTGATTTCCATATCAGTTTTTTGTCTGTTACCGATTGACGCCCATCAGACAACTTCTTATGTCGCACGACTTTCAATGCAGTGATCCCAGATTGAGGGGAAGAGCGTCAATTTCGGCGTTTTTTGAATGAAAAAGGAAAAGGGGAAAACGAGGGACAAGCATAAAAAGGGACAACTATCAAAAATCTCAAATGAAAAATTCAAAAACAAGAAACAACAACCCAAATAACAAAATATAAATATTTTTTTTAAATCATTAAAACAAACAAAAAACATAAATTTTAACAAATTCAATAAAATAAATAAAAGCAAATTATGTCTTATGTCAATTCTAACAATAAATTTAAAATAAAAATAAAATAGTGGCTCTGATTTAATTATTGACTTTGATTATATTTGTCGTTTGACTTTTTTTTAAAAAAATCTGTTTACATTTACGTTTTGGCATTTCATTCATTTAATTCACTTCTTTTCACTTTAAAAAAAAAACAGACTCACGATACCTAAACAAAAAAACCCGAATTATTTACTTTAAACAGAAATTGAGCTGTCAAATGCGTGGGTGTGTTCAGACGGTTGTTAAAAAACAAACAAAAGATGTGTTGTGTTCAGAAATGTCATTCAGTTCGGGTGAAAATATATTTTAGATCGTGTTCACACTAGAAAGATGCAGAAATTTTCTGAAATAGTTTTGAAAAAATGTTTTGCTCTAGTTTTGTAGTGTCGAAAAATTCCGTAAACTGAGTAATCCGGAAAAAGGACAAATTGCATATTTTCCAAAAAGATACCGGCCATTTTTCTTTTAGATAAAAAGAGGACATGTCCTATTAAAAGAGGGCGTCTAGTCAGCCTAGACATGAAAGAAAACAGCACATCGAAAGTCTACGTAAGCATTTTTGTGTATCTGAACGCATTCACTCGTTTTGACTTTAGGTCTGTCTTAAGGAAGGAAATAATTGTGTAATATGAATAGTTAGATGTTTTATGCTTATTTGAAGATTGTTAGTAAAAAAGGTTACATTTCTACTATTTTTTTCGAATTAAGGGGAATGCTAATGCTTTTTCTAATAATAAAAAAAAAACAGGGGAAAACAGTCCTTAAAGTCTGAGAACACTGCTTCTATGATTTCACAGCAAGCCAACAAGCCTCTCGGTCTCCGGCGACAAAAAAGGCGTCGATAGCATCTATCAGTTCTATTTAATTTTCGTGAACTAAAGCGATTTGTTTTCGCCGAGTATGTATAAAATCGAGTTGAATCCACCGACGTAAATAGCTCCTTCACAAATGCGCCGATTCGGACCCGTCTTTCTCTGGGTGAATGTCAACTGTCAAAGTAGAAATAAAAGCCAGTTCGACATAAAATAAAATCGAAGAAATCTATTTCCAAACAAAATTTTTCCAAAGATGGAACTTTTCATATATCAAAAACAGTGACATCTGTCAAACGGCTAGCAAGCTGGCAAAAATAATAGAACCTCTTTCTTAATAAAGTTCAGAGTTTTCCCCAAAGATGCGACTTCTCAGGCCTCCACATGAGGTCTGTTCCTTTACTTTTTTAAATCTTACGAATTTTTAGGAATTTTTACTCAAAAAAAAATTCGTAAAAGAGAGCGGCATCCAGAGAGCAAGATACTAATACCCCTCCACTGAGAATCTTACGAACTTTTACTCAACAAATTTCTTGGTGTAAGAATTGAAAAGGCTGTCAATAAACAGCTGAATCGAAATTTGTTGTCCTATTTGACATATGAGTGCATTTGTTTTGATTTATTTCCTATTAAAATGGTATCAACAGGCGGAAAAATAAAATTAAATCTTCTCCTTAGATTCTTTTGGTGGCGACGAAATTCTTCCTCGCTGTAAGGAGTAAGAAAGGACAATCTCATCCACGTAATTTTTAATGCCGTGTCGCTTTTTCCTCTTCTCGAATGCTTGCAGTATAATCAGTACAACCTATTCCATATACTCGGATTCATGAATTCGATTAATTCCGAATCACTTTCATCGCTAATCAACTCAACTAATCAACTAATTATGTTCGTAAATTAGCAAATTCTTCGAGTTTATCAGATATTTTAACGACTTTTCGTACAACTTTTCGTACAACTTTTTTGAATTTTTGAATTTGTCGTTTTTCATAGATTGCTACAAAAGCGATCCCTAACTTTTTCGTAAGTGAGAGAATTTATCCCCACCAATGTCATTTTGACAGTCTTTTCCATTCTTACTACAAAAGGAAAGGAACAGACCTATGGACTTATAACTAAAACAGTGACATCTGTCAAATCGATAGCCAGCTAACAAAAAATAGAAACTCTGACAACCATCGCACATTGACAGTTCTCCCACTCTTTTGGATTTTGTTTAGACCTGTACAGTTCGCCGGCCTGTCTCTCTCACTATTCCGCGTTCTCGTTCTAATTTCGTAGATCGACTATGCAACTCCTTTCAGAAAGGAGGCCGCACAGTCCTAAACGATTTTATGTATAATCCCCCATTGTTTTTTCTGCAACTACAAATGCATTTATTTGTAATAGTATTAATACAAATACGGCTTATCCAAATTTCAAACCAAATCATACTCGTTATCGGCAAAAACTTTACGAAAGCTTCTTAATTTTTATGGCGACAGTTGCAAATACCCGTATTACACATTGTGCGTAAATGCCCAATGACTCTGCGTCACAGGTAGCTAAAGGATTTCCTTTCTTAGAATCCACAAATATCATTCACATTAGCACGGTTAACCTTGCGAGTCCCAGTCCATGTGCGCACATGCATAAAGGTCGCCCATTAAGATGTGTTACACATCCAATGGCAGCAAATCCTTTAAATCCTTTCCCATTGTTTTGTCAAACTTGGGTAATTTCGCAAAACTGGCCACTACCCTTTTTGCTATTTGCAATGGGCGAGTTCGCAAAGATGATAAACTCAAGAAAATTCGCTTCGTTTGGGTAATAAAAATTTTGCAATTTGCGAGAGCTGTCGTCACTTAACAGAAGCCGAGTTGTCACCATCACAATGGGCATGCAAAATATTGTTTTATTGCTTTGGAAGAGCGCAATAAACAGGTAGAGAGGACGGAATTTGAGGGACTGGACTAAGAGGTACCTAATTTATTGCGAAAATGGACTAATCCTATCAAGCTGGGTGGAATTTATAAGACAAAAGGACGAAGACGTGCGCACACTCCGTTCGAGTTGACCTATGAAGTTGTTTTGAAATGAATTGCGTATTTCGATGGGAAAAAGTGAGCAACCGGCTTTTGTGAAACTTTTCTACTAAGCGTGGCATGCCAAAAAGTCATCAAAGGTCTTCACAAATATTTAAAAAAGGCATCCTTCGTCAAACGACTAACGTTGTCCATATTTCCGTAGTCAAAAGTTGAAAGCAACACAACAAACGAAGCCATTCGCATTTCGTTCGCTTCACGTTCCCCTCAAGATGATGAAGTTCGCCGGCGAGTTCACCTGAGAATCCCAGACGATACAAGCATTTTTTTTTGTCAAAAGGTTCACAGAATGTCATTCATCCCCAGCGATTCGCTAAAACCTTGCGAAAGAAGAAAATGCGAACATCAAGAAGAAGTTTCTGCGAAAAAACGATGCAAATCGACGAGGGTGCTTCTGGTCTCTTTTGGCAAAGGAGAATTTACTAAATATGGCCTTGGCCGTGCAGGGGAATTCTTCTTCTTCTATAGTTCGGGGCGAACCTTGGCCGAGGAATTGTATTGCTTGAATGTGTTCCTTGTCTATTACCGGAAGGTAGATGACAGCCAGATGTCGCTAATCAAGCGTTTGCTACTAGATATATCAGCAAAAGTGGCTAAAATGGGTTTATTTACGAGGGCAAACAACAGAAAGAGACACCCAAAATCGAGAAATCAAACCGAGCGTCCCACTCGACAGCTAGAACTTTGAGGAGCTGTCTACATAGGTTTTGCTATAAATTCTGACAACACCTGAGTAGAAATTTAGCTCTTGCCAATCGCTGTTTCTAGGTACTGAGAAGCCAATTGATTTGTAGAGTCCTATCCCGAGCAACTAAGGAGGAGGACCGTGACCGTCCATGAGAGGTTCTGAAGCTTTCTAAAATGGAAGATATGCCTGGTGGGTCAAAAAAGAATAAGAATATTCTGGAATATTCTTTAGAAGACCTTGATCATTCTTGAGTGGCTCTGAAGCTTTCTAAATTGAGACTGGATAAAGATTTACTCGGTAGTTTAGAGAAAAAGTAAAATATTCGGTCCCGTTTGCATTGAGGGCTCTCAGAGGAAGAGGTTCATTGGCGAACTACTCGACCTAGTCAAACAATTGGTGCGTCTAAGATGCCTTCGACAAATGCCCCGGCCCATAGATTCTTTGACTATAAATGAGGAGGTCAACGCCGTAGAGGGAGATCTCGCTTCAGGTGGCATGCACAACTCCAAGAGGACATCAACCAACTGGGAAAAAAAGACTGGAGAAATGTACGGTTTGATGCCCAGTTAAAGCCCTCTAAGTCAGGAAGTAGACTCGAGTTACTCCGTACAGTTCGCACCCGTTTGTTCGTCTAAAATGGGCCAAATTCGGGCTCCGAATTCCATACTTCCTCCCACAAAATTAAAACAAAAAAAAACCTCCCTTCGCCCCCATGTGCGTACAACTTAACGTCGGAGGCATGAACGTCAAACAAACCCACTCAACTGATAACTAAACGCGCACACGCATTACTGAGATTAAATTAAACAGTAGCAAGTCAACAAGCTCTGAGACACTCTGTCTGGGAACCCATTCTGATGGCAACCACTATTATGGAATACGTCGCGATATTTGTGCGTCGAAAGCATCAAAGTTATCGCAGAGGAAACCGCTTTCAATATTGGCATGCAATCAAAAACTGACTGACAGAAAACGGATCCATTCCCACGTTCTCGCCGCGGAATGGTGTAATTTCCTTATCGCAAACTCTTTGTACACCAACACTTATCATCCGCTCTGGTCCATTACATCACTCAACTATAGATACGAGATGATAACGAGTATTCGTTCGAACATCCGGTGCAGAGATTATTAGCCGCAAATGGCTAACTGCGAAAATATTTTGTCAATATTTGCAGTTGACAATATAAACACAGATATCCTTCAACAGCAACCTCAATCAAAGGATCTGCAAAAAACAAAAAAGAATAAGGAAAAATATCAATTTCCTGTGGCCACTGATTGGCCCTCCCTTTGATCTGTCCTCTACTCGGACTTAGAGATATCGGCAGCATTTTTGTCCGCTCTAGTAATCATGCGTAATATCATCCTCGTCCATCTTGATCTTCCTTTTGCTTCTGGGACATCCTATACACAGATTTATGAATGAAAACGGTTCTGGCTCACTTTCATATTCCACAGTAATTATAAGGAAAAGGATCCTCTGATCCTGCGTAAGTGAACATTCAAATCACGGAACTGAGGATGTGCGATCGTGCGTTAACATTTCTAATTCGTTCACAATTACTATTTCCGTAAAGGAAACAACGAATAAAAGGGATAGATGAGGGAGCAGAAAAAGAAACTGCAGGTACTATCCTCACGCAAGTGGTTGCTGATGGTTACCGTCAATTATATTCACAAGAAATGCAAAGGTCCGGTGAAGGAGATTAACGATGGTAATCTATTTCCTTATTTGCATAAGCCTCAGTTAATCCTGTTGGCTGTAAATTCCACTTCTCCGAGACGGGATCAACAGTTGTTGATTTGTTGTCGTTGGCCGACCATCAGGTAACCTTCGAAAGGACATCCAGTAAATATTTTCAAATGCGTTTCGAAATAAATAAATATTCAGGCGGCAGGGGGAAGTAACGAGCGTTTAGTGGACATGCCCGCAGTGGCGAATTTTAATCGTGTGAAGTTGGTAACAATGGGCGTAGTTAATCGGTTGGTTATTCAAGTCCGCACTGGGGCCCTACGATGAAACTCGATTCGAAAGTGAAACTGTTCGAATTCCCAAAATCGCAACCTGTAATTCTATAAGTAAGTTATGAAAGCGAAATTCGAACAGCTCCAGTACTGCCAACTTTATTTTATTTTCGTGGTACAAAATTGGTAATAATGTCAAATTCGTTCGAATTCGCAAATAATCATTCTACATCAAATGTGCTTGCGGAGAAGGACGATTTAAGAAGTTTTTTTTTCTCAGAATGTAAGTAAATAAATTTTATAAATTAATGTTTGTTTGTTTTTTTTTTTTTTGTCCCAGGGAATCATCTAAAAGTCCAAACACAAAAGTGTCACAGTTTGAAAAGGTGAAATATATGACCCGGCATCCAGATTTGTCCAATTATTTATTTTATTTAAAAAACATTTATTTAAAAACAGCCTTTATAATGTGGGGAACAAAAGTTTGTTTTTTGCGAACACTTAGTTCTGTTGAAATATTGTCCAACAAGTACATAAAGGCATCTTTCGAAAGGCGGTAGTTGAATAAAGTAATTTTAGTTTATTTTATTTTTGGATTAAAAATGCCTTTAAACAAATAATGTTGAATGATGAACTAATGCCATAAAATGTTTTTGAACTCCAAAGCTCAAAAGTTAGTGCAATATAACAGTTTTGGTCTAACGCTATCAGTCTAATGTCACACCACCATCGGCTCGCGGTTAGTTTCCCAATCGATCTCAATCAGTGCAGGCTTTAATCAGTTTGGCATAAATGAGCGATTTAGAGTACGAATTTATTAAGGGCTTTAGAAAAAAATAGCCTATTATTACTCGTGCCTATTATTATAAGAAAATCAGTTGTATAAATATAAATATGAACGAAATTTTTCAAAATATTTCGTGTGTTATGACAGCAATTGCCCAGTGAATGTTGCCGGGGATTTAAACAACAAAGTAAACTGCAGAAAAACAAACAAATTTTCTCATAATCACGGTGATCAGGTAACATTAATTAACTAATTGGAATTATTAAACGAAATAAAAGGCAATTGTGAAAATATTTCACTTAAGCGGAATAATATTCGGGATGTGTTTAATGATACTTGCAAAAAATTTAAAGGGGATAATTCTTTAGTTGATTTTGGTAAAATAAGACGAAATCTTTATAAAATAAAGAGCAAGATTTTTCCAAAATCGCCTTTATCTTTTGGTGATATAATTGGATTATTTGCTGATTTAAACGTGTTGAAAGAATTTGGAATGTCTAGATTTTATGAAACTAAACAATTTAGAAAAAAACTTTGCTTACACGATTTTTATGTCGGAAAAAATTGTTGAGCTTATAAGCAAATTACCAGAAGGTCACCCTCGGAAATATATGATTGATGGAACATTTTCAATTGCACCAAATGGGTCTGTTTTTAAGCAAGTTCTTATAATCCATTATGGGCATGCCGAATATGTAAGTACAAGGTGGCGCAAAAGTAATCCTCCTATCAGAAAATGCTATAAATTTTGCGATTGGCCCCTAATGTCAGTTCTGTTTTGACATTTGTGTAGTAAACACATGCGAAATACACGTTAATAAACAATGTTACGCTACACTGCTCCAGAACGCGGAATATTGGTGGCTATTTATTTGAGCAATAATCGGTCGGTGACTCGGTCATGAGTGATGAGGCCCATTTCCATCTTAGCGGGTACGTAAATAAGCAAAATTTACGCTTCTGGGGCACTGAAAATCCGCGTGTAACCCACGAAGAGCCATTACACCCGCTCAAAGTCTCTGTATGGTGTGCTGTTTTCGCTGGAGGAGTCATCGGACCTTTTTTCTTCGAAGACGTCGCGGGCCAAACGGTTACTGTGAATGGTGAGCGCTACAGAGCAATGATCAACGAGTTCTTTTTGCCGCAACTTGATGAATTGGGATTGGAAAACATGTGGTTCCAACAGGACGGTGCAGCGGCACACACTGCACGTGCCACAACCGATATGCTGAAGCCGGATGCATTTCCCGGGCGCCTAATCTCCCGTTTTGGCGATTTGCACTGGCCAGCAAGATCGCCTGATTTGACCGCTCCAGACTTCTTTTTGTGGGGCTTTTTGAAGTCGCGGGTTTATGTCAATAAGCCTCAGACTCTTGCAGCTCTTAAAGACAATATCCGTCAAGAATGTGAGGACCTATCGCCGGAAGTTTTGGCCAAAGTGATGGAAAATGCCATAAAAAGGGCTCAAATGACAATCAACTGTGGCGGCGGCCATTTACATGACATCATATTCTCGACTTGATGTAAAAAAAATTAAAACACCAAATAAAAATAATCCACAAGAAGAATCAAAGTTTTTCATTTTTTTTTTTTTTAAATTACAGCCAAAAAACATCGGAAGGTTATTTTTGCGCCACCTTGTACTAAAGTGCAAGGAAATAACTTCATTCAAATGATGGATATAAATATTAGATATATATTTCACCTTCAAAGTGGGAACGATTTTTATTTTATGAAGGAATATTTCACTATTGATTTTCATTAGAATTTCGTGTTTCTGTTTCTTACATACATATAGGCTCCCAACATATACACACATTTACTGTTGTACATCATCATAAAATGGAAGCAGCGCGCGATGAACATTTCGAACCGAGCACGAATTTTGATAGTAAAATTCAATAATTTGCAAGCGTTGTTCATTTGTAAGACGATCCATGGTTAAATTGCAAACCAAACTGAAGCTGTTTAACAGTGACACAAGGTACTAAACACACGTCAGCTGTCAAAACCAGTGTTGCCAAAACCAAACCAGCTAAAATATCACCCTTTACATACATGAATATTTGTCTTTTATTTTGTCAGATTCTCTAAAGTTAAAACAGTAAGTTTTTTGAGAAAAGAAATTGGGCAGCATGACCCCCCATTCCTATCTTACTATTTATACGCCATAAATTTTATATACATCTATGTTAATATAAGAAACACACATTATTAGTTTTTGGAAGTTACTGCCGTCTACATATTTTCGATACGAAGTTCCCATAAAAAAGGTAAATTAGTCTTCACCTTTGCAGGTTAGAAAAAGCTTCTTAATTTTAAAAAAGTATTTATATACAACTTGTGTGAAGTTATTTCCTTGCATCAGGTTACTTATATTTAAAAACTGTTCATTAATTATTCTTTAACATTTTAGACATTTCCTTTCATTTACATACTAATGTCTAATAAATCTGAAGCTGCTTATACCGATGCTTTGAAATTCATCAAAACAAATTTATTTGATTTAAAGCCAGATACGGTTCAGACAGATTTTGAAATAGCTTTAAGAAAAGCAATAAAAAGCGTTTATCTTGAAGCTAAAATTGAACCTTGCTGGTTCCATTTCACGCAAGCAGTTAGGAGAAAGGCGTCGCAAATTCCTGGCTTTATAAAATTTTTAAATAAAAATCCTTCAGCTAAGAGCCATTTTCGGAAATACATGTATTTGCCGCTTTTAAAACCATCTGATATAACTCTTGCATTCAACATTTTGAAAGATGCAAGTGTCAATTTCGTAATTGATAATGATTTTGAAAGTCCTTTCAAACGTTTCAATTTATATTTTGAGAAACAATGGATAAATCAGGTTTGTACTTTTTTTTTCTTTTATTCTGATTATATTTAAAAGAAAGATATTTTGCAATTTTCTGATTTTAGATTACCCCGCAAGCCCTATCGGTATATAAGATGAATCGTAGAACGACAAGTGCGCTAGAGGGATTTAACAGTCGATTATCTTCAAAACTAGCTAAAAATGGAAATTTCTTCAAGTTTTTGGATATTCTTCTAGATGAAGATTTACAAAAATCAATCGACTTGCAGAAATCAATTGATGGCAAATGTTTTCCTTTATGAGCCAAGAAAAAGGTCTATAACAGACAGAGATAAATTTATAAGGGAAACTGTAGATAAATTAGAGAAAGGAATTCTAACTTTATTTGATGTTTTAAATCGTTTTACACAGCGAAATGTACCAGAATTCAATGATTTATTAGTTTTAGATGAAGGGAAAGCCTTAGTTGACAACGAAGAAGATTCTGGTGATTTGTCGAATTACAATACCCAAGCAAGTAGTTCGAATCAAACATCTACACTTTTATGTGAAATATGTTGCCTTAACTTAAGATCTATTCTTCTTTTACCTTGCAAACATTACAAATTATGCTCTGATTGTTTGGAAAAAATTAAAAGAAATTTTGAGAAACGCAATGTTGAGGTACTCTGTCCATTTTGCAGGCAAATTGTTACTGAGTCAACAACAATCTTTTGTTAATTTTTTTTTTATTTATTTGGATAAATTCTTTCTGGAAAAATTCAATATTTTATTTCATCTATGGTCTATGCCAACAAGCCAGCGACGATTGATGAACTTCGTACGAATATCGAACGTGAAATTGCAGCAGTATCGGCCGATTTATGCTTGAAAACCGTCGAAAATTGGGTTCAGCGTCTGGACTTCTGCAAGCGTGCCCGTGGTGGCCTTGCAAAAGAAATCGAGTTCCATACATAATGGCATCGAACGTACTTTCACAGGAATAAAGAATTCCATTTATATCCAAAACCGTTTTTGTTTTATTTAA
This sequence comes from Cheilosia variabilis, assembly GCA_951230905.1. Lineage (NCBI taxonomy): Eukaryota > Metazoa > Arthropoda > Insecta > Diptera > Syrphidae > Cheilosia > Cheilosia variabilis. The sequence continues at coordinate 3,638,214 of OX579677.1, read as the reverse complement.
AAAAAACTTTTGTAGCGCTCTTATTGAAAAACCCTTTAGTTTGGCATTACCGGCATTCGATTCTACTTTCATAGAGAGTGTCATTTGAAAGTAAGATCGCAAATATCTTTCGAATAGAATCAATAGTAGAGTCGAGTTTCATAGTAGGGCCCCTGGACTACTGAGCAAAAAGGGTCTCGGGTTCCATCCACGGAAGAACACACATTATACATCTTGAGTTTATTTTTCACTGCGCCACCTCGCGCGAACGTCTGACAAATGAGTCTCTGAAGTTTGACATGGGTCCCCCCAGAGTTGGCATGGCAGAAACCCTTAATAAGCTACTGCGACCTATTTCGAGCTGAGATTATTAGGACTGACTATCGTTTGATGAAATAGAGATGAAGACGAAAGGGCCCCTTCATTTTCGAAATTCCGAAGCGAGCTCCTAACACAACTTCAGATGTAAGGTACCCATCTACGTCCAATGAACTTATTTTTTGAAAGCCATAAAGTTTATTATGAAGAATCCAATGTTGAAAATACTGTTGAAATATCGCTGACGTTCCGGTTTTCATGTGGAGTTTTCAGACACGGATATTAAGCGGCGGCGTAGAGATGAACAATGAGCGGCGGCCCTAGACAGCTTAAAATGAAAAATCACAGATAGAGCTGTGGAAGGCGGAATCCGGAATGATTTGGGAAAAAATGATGGTGCCAGTTGAAAACGTCAACGAAGCGAATGCCTCGGATTCTAAAGGTTATGTAGAAAATATAAGAATACAAGATTCATTTTGCATTTTGCCACGTTCACTTTACATGAATACGCAAGAGACAAAGTTGAAAGATGAAAAAATGGCGTTCAATTGTATAAACGATTCCGTCATAAGAGTGCTTTGTAGTTTCTTCTGCGCAGATACGTCACAAGATAAGAAATAACTACAGGTGAGTAAGTAAAGCTGTCAAATTTTGCAACAAAAACTGTAATAAGTCTTGATTAACACACAATTTAACAACTTATCAGACCTCTTTATTTTATTACGTCTTATTATTAATTATGTACATATCTCCCAAAATGCCTCTTCTTCTGCTTGTTGATGTTCAACTGCGATGAAGCTCTACCATACAACTGACGTTTGGCGATGCTCTTAAAACTAAAGGCGTGTTCGCAATTATTACAAACGTATCTTGAACTAGGTGTCGCCTCAGTTCAGTCATTTTCAATTCATGTTGCACGCTGGCGTTACGATACGTCATAAGATAAGAAATTCACGTAGGTATAGATAAGTACTCGTAAGCTGTCAAATTTTGCAGCAAAAAACGAGAAATCTTGAACTCCATAGGTGGCGTTCCTAAGGCAATTGTAAATTTTCAATTATTCAAACACTACCGTCAGAAGTAGGGTTACCATATTGGACTGAGACAAATCAAGTCAGTCAGCTGTCAGATTTACTAAACTAGATTCTTGAACGTTCCTCTACAAAAAGTGACTTGACATCCTTTTCCTGACTTAGTTTACTTTTTATGGTTTCACGAGCCTTTCGTATTTGATGTCGACATATAGTTTACCTTGTAACAGGTTTCGATTTCACCTTGTGGACGTTTGAAACTTTAGTCTACTAAGTTTGACAGCTGGGATGACATTATTTGTCTGAGTTTTTTAGCTTCCAAATTCGAAAATCTATTTTTCTTAAGTCGACTAGATTGGTCTGTCTGGAATGTACTCCGAACGCAAAAACTAGATTGGTCGGAAACGTCACTTTTAATATGTCAGTCACATATGCGAACTGTCAACTTAGTACTCAGTTACGAATTTCTTGAAAAGATTCGTCGGCTACCCCTCTATAGACGTCAACTGAAAAAAACTGTTCATGTGACCGATCTAGGCCAATCAAAACTAAGACACATCAAGTCAGCCAACTGTCAGACTTAATAAACTAGATTCTTAAACGTCCCCATTGATCACGTTCTTTCAGTTGAATTTTATGGAGGTGTAGTCAACAAATCTAGTCTAGTAGTCTAGAATTTCTTCACTGAGTATATTCAGTTGACATTTTCATTCTATAACTGACGTCTAACTATGATTTTTACCACTAATTGTCGAACATCTGAGGTTTGTTGCTTTGCTTTTGTAGAAGCAATTGAAAAACCTGTCTAAATGACAGTGGCGAGAATAAATTCTCTCTCAGAGGAAGACTCATACGAAAAAGTTAGGAAACGCTTTTGTAGTAACCAATGAAAAATGACAGATAATTCATAATTTGCAGTTGAAAAAAAAGTCTCCAAAATATTTGATTTGCGAATTTGTTAAACAATATTAGTCGATTTATCTACCGATGAAATTGATTCGGAATTAGTGGAACTACTTTTTGACGAATCCCAGTATATGTGAAGGAGTTTGCACTGGCAGAACTACAAGAATTCGAGAAGGGGAATAAGCTCAATTTCAAATCACCTGTCAATTGTCAGATGACTGACAGCCTTTTCAATTCTTACCACAAGAGAATTGTTGAGCAAAAATAGTAAGATTCTCAGTGGAGGGGAAAATAGTATCTTGCTCTCTCGATGCCTCTCTCTTTTACGAATTTTTCAAGTTATGAATCGACATTGTGTACAAATTCGTAAAAAGAGTTTGTAAAAATTCGTTAAATTTAAAAATAAAGGATCAGACCTCTAGTCGACTTATCATTCTCTTGTCATCTTGGAATAGCATATCAATCTGACAGTTGTTGTTTTTCCGCAACAAAACGTCAAACCATCGAAACGCACTAAAAAGCTTCCAATATGCAATATGCTGTTTATACAGGCATAGCCACCGGACACCTATCACCTTCTAACTCCGACAATTTAATTTCTCCGCCTGCTGCAACCTCGTCCAAGCATACCAAATCGGCGCCCACCTCTCCCTTTTGTAAATTTATTGCAACAATATCCACCTATTTTCCTTGTCACCTTGACAATTATTTTTCCTTTCTCTTCCAAACAACTCTTTCCGACATTCTTCGAATTCATTCTGCGTATGGTCATTCCCTCGGCACGAAAACATCCGTTAGGACATTGCATCCTGTCCAATGTTTACTGTCCACTCTACTTGACCGTTTTGTGTGAGTTGTATATGCATAACAGCACTCAATGTCGTCCTTCCTTTCGGACACGAGTTTCGCCGAAGCACACAGTAGAAACAATGCATTAATCCTTTTCAGGATTCCACTGGGAGAAAGGACATTTATTGACATTAATATTGGAACCTTTTGTTTTTTAATTTTCGTAATCTTTACTGGTCTTGCCTCTGCCTGGGACATGGACATGGCCATAAAACAGGACAAAATCTACCTACCGCTCACCTATGCAACACTTTCAATGGAGAGAACGACAAATTGCACCACGAACGCGGTGCGTGTTTGTGCGAATAATCCCGGTACCTATTTGTGAGTTTCGTTCTTTCCACGAAGCGAGGTAGAGAGGGGACATTTTTGCATACCAAAGGGTTGACACGTGAGAGTGCGTTGTAAACAGTTTATGTCAACCCTTCCGGATAATTGACAGGGATTACACTCTTTCCAAGGATGTTCACTTTTTTAAATGAACACGATACCTGTGGGTGTCAATAAAACAATAAATAGAGTACTCCCAATGAAACTCTTCTCAAAGAAAGTTCGTTTTTTCCTTTGAAAATCGCTCATAAACCGAGAAAAAAGCAAACGACAACTCCAAAGTAATAAACGGCTCACAGCTCTCCAATAAAAAAGGGTTTGCCGTGCATCATGTTTCCATTGCACAATTTATTCCACGAACAGCGTAGACCGTCATTTGTTTCAGGTAAAGGTTCTGAGCCACACTAGTGACTAAGAACTCGGAAACAATTTCGAAATTTCGGAATCGCCTCCTAATTGCGGAAAACTTGTTTTGCGCGTGCAAAAACGCTTTGATAGTTAAGTGGGTTTGGAATGTCTTTTAAATCGTTGCGATTGAGTAAAGAATGACAAGTAATGACATTTTACGTGATATTCCTACAAATTACAATTCAGAACTCATTAGGGCAAATAATTCACAGAAATGTGCGAACGGGAGCAGTGAAATCGACATTTATGGCAAATGACAGCTCGTGCTGATGGATTTATGAATGACGTGCAAAAAATGTATGTCAAGAGGTTTTGTTACGTAACATTAATAAGTAGGATCGCATTTGCAGGGCTGTTGTTGAGGCGGACTTTACCTCATTTGTTTAAGGGTGAGGTTAGACTGCGTGGGAATTATGCATTTCCAGATCATCTGTCAAATGGTTGAAACATTTAGGCTGCCAATCTTGTATGTTGACAAGTGTCATATATGCGCTGCTGGTCATTCAATGCATTTGTTTTATTATTCCGCGATACTTGTAATTATTTTTTAGTGTTTATGGAAAATTTTTCCAACTCAAAAAAGCGAAATTTCCCATACAAAATTACATATTGTCACCTACAAAATATATATGTTGAAGTTTAAAAATGATTATCAGTAAGGCCGATTGTCAAAAATGGACATATGTCAAATATGTCAAAACAACAAGTTGAAATGTCACAATAAAAAGACAATTACGCAAATGATAGATCGAATGAAATGACTTGATTAAATTAAAATGACAGCAATGTCATCTAAAAATTTAAATAAATTGCATATGATCGGTTCATTAATGCTTTGTGATTTCCCAATCACTTAGCATTTGTAGTCAGAACCATAAGAACAGTGGATAAAATGTGACAGCTGGCCGTGGTTTAAAAATAATCACTTGAACAGTTTTTATTTTTCAGTTGACTTTGATCATGGAGTAGACAAAAAACCTAGGCTACAATTTCTTGACTTAAAGCACATCTGACATTTCGATTGTATGCCTGACGCAGTAAATGTGACATTTACGACAAATTTAGTTCTTGCTGTTGGGGAGCATCTAGACCATGAAAATTAATAGTCCACTTAAACTACCAGATTTTTGAGCGTGTTCCATTACTTAATTTTTTGACAGCGACAACTGTCAGAAATTGACTTAATTTGTAATGCAGTCTTATCGTTCATTAAGTTTTTCATGCGCACAAATTTCAGGGACTTCTTACATTCAGCAACGTGTTGATTGTTTATGCAGAGTTTCAAGAAGGACATATGAATAAAATAAAAATTGACTGGCATCCATGTGCGCAGTTGTCGCAACTGTCTTTTATACATCAATTGTCATATTTTAACTTCCTGTGGTAGCCACCGGGTGCTGATCTCGTCGAGAGTACTGAACGATTGATGAGTCCTAGAAGTCCATTGACATGAGCCTAGCAAAAGTAAGAAGTACGGCTGCTGAATCCACTACATTGAACCAAAGAAGTCATCGATATTCAAGATGCCGGAAACCTTACGTGAGCTTCTCTGATACATATTTGAAGCTGCGTTCAGTGAGAATTTCTCAGGCCTAGTTAGGGTGCTCCAAAAACGAAAACTAAACACTTTGTGAGACAATGGGAGCTCTCACATCCCAGAAGTGATAACAGCCACCGGAATATTCGTTTTCGTTTGTTTAAGGAGTTCAACAAAAGGCCTGCCCTTCGAGGTCGGAGGTTGTCCGTTGAGGGAGGTTTTGCATAAAAAAATATGTTTACCACAGAACAACAAGCCTCGAATATCGATGATCCAAATGTTGAGGAACAAGACAACCGAAATGGACAAAGAGCTTGAGTCGCCTTGTTCAAAAACCGTCACAGTAAACGGGACCGAGCATTTTTTACAAAAAGTCTCATGACTGCAGTCTGTCCTATATTTTCAAATAACACTACGACTGAGATGAGAAGTTCAAAAACTGCAAAACTCAGTCCTGCAAAAGAACTCAATTCAAAAATACACGCGAAAAATGTTCTGCACCAAAAGTGCGACATAAACACGTCAAAGGGTTTACGAAACCGACGCTAAAACCAAACCTTTTCCGAAATATTTACGTTCACAACACCAAACCAACAGACTTCCCTTTTAACAGGCAACCTCGCTGAATTCACCGAACACACTTTCGTTTTTTACGAGCCCATACACGTTAGCTAAGCATTTAACAAGACAGTGTTCTCCTTAAAAACAATAACACTTAGGAAACCCCTTCTCGAAGACGTCCACCATAAAGCGAAAGAGTTTCGCAGATTTTCCAGTTCGCGAACCCTTTTTTACGATGGTTACCGATTTGGCCATAAAACCGTGTTTTCGAAAACAAAAAACCGATTACCTCTTGCAAAAGCGGTTTTCAAACCCCTTTCATTCCAAAACAAAAAGCAAAAACAACCTCTCCCTCTCGCAATTCGGCGAATTTCGTATAGATTCATTTTTTGCGACCTCGAATTACCTAAGAGCGCAGTAAAACAACATCTTTCGAAAACCCTTTGGGCACGCAACTTCTGCGAGTGATTTTTTCGTCGTTTATTGGTCGGCCAACCCTTTCATCCAGTGGTTACCGGGTTTTACAACACCCACAGATCATAAAATGGCATTTTCAAAAAAAATAAGCTGCACATTGTCTTAAAAACTCAAACCATGAACCGAGCACAATGGAATAATAGAAACGCATATGCGTCTACCTAAAAACGGAACCACAAAAAATGCAAAAATTTTCTTTCGTCTATTTTAGGAATCTGCAATAATCCGCATTAATGGCCTGCGTACGTCTAGACAGGTCAAGAAAAATTCACAACAACCCTCCCCACCGCTCATATGGTGCTATTCGAAAACTCTTTCTACTCGAGATACCCTTTTCGAAAACCCTAAACCAGACCGTGTGTCTCTTTTGTTTGCACGGACTTTCGAGAAGAGATACGATTTGCAAAAATCAAGTTGAAAGAGTGCCTCTCTGTCGCTCTGTCACACACTTGTCACATATACTTCAGTTAGGTAGATGGACAGTATTCCGTTCACCCCCTCATCCCAGTATATAAGGTCGAGCCGGGGTCTGTGTCAAATCAGTTTTGGAACGACACCCGACAACGTCGCACGGGAAACAGATTTTCAGCAACGCTGAGAAATACAAATTGTTATTACTTCTGTTGACAGAGTAGAGATTTTCGAACACACAATGATGCTGCACGATAAGATTATGCCTGGACAACTCTTGTTGGATATGAGAAACGGTTAGTTGAACGTGAAAAATACGAGACAACACATTTCGACGCCACTTTGCTTGAGCTGATTTTTTAATAATTTTTTCTCTTTTGAATTACAGACTGTTCGGCAAACAAAGTGGACATGTACAACGCCTACAACTTCCACCACAGCCACCACCAGCAGCGGAGACTGGAAAGTGAGGCTTTGGACCTGTCGCGCCGCTGTGACTCGGTGGAGACGCGGAAGACTCCGTCGCCGTTCAACTCGACGTCGAGTTTTGGCACAGCTTCGCCCAGCACTAACTGCGGATCGCCACAAAACTTGTCACAAGCTCCAGTCACCTCATCATCGGCAGCGGCGACACCGCTCAGGCCAAATCAACTGCTGTTTTCGCAAGCGAATACGCAGCCTCTGCCGCAAGGCATCGCGTCACTCTATCCACTGTACTATTCAAACATCAAAAAGGAAACCGTGTCGCCACCGCCTGCGCCAGTGATGCCAACGCCGCTGCCAGTCTACCCACAAAACCCAGCCGCCATCCTTCATCAGGCATTCAATGGCGCTGCACCTGCAGCGACATACCCCAAGTCGGAGGAGCAGCAACACAGCGCCCCACAGTCGGATGCGGGCAACATCCTATATCCAAACATCCTCAATGCAGCAACTACCGGGGCTGTGAGTTCGGCGAAGACAACACGTCCGTTCAACGCGTACCCGCGCGATCCACTCCTAGTGGCAGCTCACTTCGCCGCCTCGGATGTGCTTTGGGACAAGACATCCATGGAGCGCTACAGCACATATCGTAAGCGGGCCTTAGACGATCTGCGGGACACCAACGGCGGCCATAGGATCGTCACGAATCCGAAAATGCGACGCACCAACCATCGCAGTCAGAACAGTGAATCGGAGGAGCGTGCCGTCGAGTCCAGTGACAACGACTCGTCCACAGGCAATGGCTCCAGTACTGAACACTACAACAAACACGACAGCAACAACAATAGTGATTCGATGAATTGCGGAGGCCAGAAGGACGAAGCTTACTACGAAAGAAGACGCAAGAACAACGCGGCGGCTAAGAAATCCCGCGATCGCCGTCGCATCAAGGAGGATGAGATCGCGATTCGGGCCGCCTACCTAGAGCGACAAAACATCGAGCTCCTGTGTCAGATTGACGCATTGAAAAAACAACTCGAAGTCTTCACGAAGCTGTGATAGACTCACACCTGCCAGCGGAACAGTGAACTTTGAATGCGTTGAACGCTTATCAGGGCAGGGGTCTAGTTTTTAAGTTGTATTTGTATATATATATAGTGTTGTAGTTTTTTTATTAACCCAAAATGTACAGGAAGGGGAGTGGAGAATAAAACAATATCATCCAGTTAAATGTCTGTTTGTTTTTCCATTGTAAAAATATAGGAATTCTAGTTGCTCTAGCGACTCACCACAATTATCAGCAGCACCCTGTTGTTTTCGATTTGTTATTAATCACATTCACTTATTTGTTTGCACAGCACATTTCAAAAAAAAACTTCTTTTTTTCACACGAAACAAAGAAAGCCGCACTGACCAAAAACCAAACAGAGATTGACCGCACAAGAGATCAATCAGAGGAGATGACAGATGCGCAGTTTACTATGCAAGCACCTACCACCCACCCACACACTCTCAGCAATCGTGAACTTTTGAGAAAATATTTACTATAAATGGGCATGGATAGAGAGAAACACGAATGCACTCTCTCCAACAGCAGCAGCATGCTGGTGCAGGTGCAGGTAATTATTTAAATTCGGGAAAAACGCGAAAAGGCTGCAAATTTCGTTGCCACTCCACAACTGCAGTGTGGTTGACTTTGAGTAGTTCGCGTCGTAATTATTGGAAGCATAAAGATAGACAAACCATACAGTATTGTCTCTGATTGGAAGTAGGTATACGTTGTGAACAAGATATGAGGGACTATGACTCCCTCGGCTGTTTTTAACGAAGTGCATCCTCAGGCTACGACGTAAGTCACACTTTGGAGTTCTATCTAACCGATAATCCTTCGAATGCTGCAGTTAAATGTTTAAAAATTTAGTAGGAATTTAAAGACTCTTCTTGTACACTGCTCGCGAATAAATTAAGCTACCACGAAAATTTCCCAATGAATGAAATTAAAAAAGAAGTTAGTCGGTTCACTTTGAGCTACCATCATTACGCAGCACGACGAACTCGGAACTCGGACAATACAGAAATCTCTCCAACCTCCACTGACTTTCGGCTCGCGTAATAAATTCGCAACACATTTGCATATTTTAAACTTTGTTAAAAGTATTTGATTCCTATGCGCATTAGGAATGGATGTGTATTTTTAAACAGAAGCACGACTAAATTAGTGCTTTACACTTCTATTCTACACAATATTAAGCAGCCATTACGCGGTGCGTAAATAGAAATACAAAACTCGTTTTTAGCTCTGTCTAATTTTAGGTCGAACTACCTACGTTCTCGGTTAATTGCTCAATTTCAATATCAGCACAAATGGGCCCAGTAATACGTTAGACGATTGAAATCGACCAGAGTCAAGTTGTCAAGTTGGACGGTCATTAATTCACAATTCAGTTTTTCAAACTACCCAACTAAAACGAATTCGCAGACAAATAAGAACTAATTTCGCTATCAAAAATCGTGTTTTAAGCACAATACTTTAAGGCATGACTTCAGTCAAAAAAAATGAGTAAGACCTATTTCCCATTTAAAGTGACCTGGTTTGACAGAATTGAATGTCAACTAAAAGGGCAATCAATAAATTCGGATATACATATTTAGAAAATGTTTTAAAAAGGTGAGTGTTCGAGTTTATGTCTTCTGTTTCGCAATGCTGATAAAATACGATCCGCAGATGTTGATGCAATGCAGGTTATGACATTTGGAGCGTCATTGCTCAGCAGATTGAACCGACTTAATGCCAAGGTTTTCGACGCGCAGTATATAAGAACAGACATATCAATTGCCACTATTTGAATGGTCTTTTTAACAGTGCAGACTTTTATAATGAAGCTCTGTTATTGACAAAAGACCTGTACGTCATTAATATTTGCTGGTTCGCTTTGAAATTAAAAATTGGGACATAAATGGGAGCTCTATATGATTGAGACATAGGGTGAGCAATACGAAACCAAAATCGAAGAACTGGCAGAGTATTCGCCGTTTGTCGGTTATAGTTCACATTTTGCTTGGTGAAATCTTGAAGAGAGCAAAGGTGTTAAGCGCGATTTGATGGGCCCATTGGCCTTTATAACTTTATAAATCACTGGTTTCCTTCGCACTACACTTCATTTAGAGAACCCCCTTTGTGAGAGGTCTTGAAACAGACTGTGGTATACCCAGACCCAGCCATTTGCAGATAGGTTTGGAAGAAGACTCGACTTCGATGCGAATGACAGTCGTTCTTTGCTACATGCTCTCTTGAAATTTCTGGGCGCATGCAAATGTCTAAATTTTGAGCTGTCAGCACTTTCCGATATATTTTAGGCACTAACTTTCTGAAGTCGACTAGATTTCCCCTGAACGCAGAATCTAGATCGGTCATTTGTCACAGTCACTTTTATTACGTCAAAATGAGCAATCAAACCTCCAAATGAGTACTCCGCCGGATAATTCTTGACTTGTTTAACTTATTTAAGTGTCGGCTATATCGATTCGTAATAAAAACTGCCAAACATTCAATGTAATCCATTCCTTAATCGTAAGCTTAGTTTATTTTAATCATGATTTCACTTAACGTAACTGAAGTTTGCTCTTGCTTATCAACTAGCTTTTAATTTTAACAATTAATATTTATTTATATATATATATATGTTACTCTTATTAGTATGTAAGTTAGATTTATTATCGCAAATAGCGACTTTCATGTTGCAATATTTGAAAGACCAGAAAACATTAATACCACAATATCTTAGGCTAGTTACTTGTTAAATTATTTAATTTCAAATCTTTTGTTTATTTGTAAATACCAAAATACCTTAGAGGTACTTGTTACATTTATTTATATGTATATTTATATTATATTTCCTTACTAAACTTATATGATTCTCGTTTTCATTTCATTTTCTTCTCGTAATAATTTTCCCTAAAAAGTGTCCACATCTACTACTTAAAATTAATTTGTTAGTTTCGTGAAATTTATTCTTTTTACAATATAAATATTTCAGCTTAATACAGCTACGTGTTTTGTTAGTAAAAATTATAAAAAAATTTATTTGAATTTGTTGCATGTACACCAACGAGTTGAGTTGGTTGATTGTTACTTCATTTGAATAGGTAAAGTAAAACTGTTAGAACAGGAGGTGTTTTGTATACTGTGTAGCGGATGATATTGTTCGTTTGAGTAACCAATACGGAAAACCAGCCATTGTGGGCCTGCCATCAATTTGGGCGATAGAAAGAAGCCTTATTGGAGCATATACCGGCATATAGCTTCGAGATGTCACACAACTAGTTTTTGGATGTTTGATGGGTAAAAGTTAATTCTTTCTAACCAAACTTCATTGCAACTTCTCGTACGCTGTTATTTTACAGCGAATTATTACAGAAACGCAAATATCTGCCCAATTTCAATTTCCATAGTATTTACGTAAGCTAAATATGGTCAAACTTTTTCCTTTCCTTTACTGTGCCTTTACTTTTGTATTAAGGATTGAAGACTATCAAAATAGCAGTGGTCAAGATGAGTTCCCTCCAAGACAGAGGAATTTATGAAAGCATACACAATTTTCACTAAAAATATTGCTTTCGTATGCCAACAAGTTAACTGTCATTAAAACCAATCTAAAGAATTCAATTTGAATCGTTTCTAAACGAATTTTTCAAACATGCTATTTTAATAAACTAAACTTAGGAGAAGGCATGACACGTATACAGCTAGTGCTGTATTACTTAGAAAAGACTCTATAGCTGTCAATGGTTACGATTGATTTTTGGTTCGGATTTGTATTCCGCGTACTAGAAGCCAAAAAAGTCCAAAGCGATGCCCACCATTAGATCGATTTCCTTTCGCGTTTTTGTTTCTTTAAAATGTCGTTGTTAACAACGAGAACAAATTCAACCGACGACGAGAAAAAGTTTGCCAGCTCCTAAAAACCATCAGAAGAAACATTGGCACCGAAACTGCTATGGCAGCATAAGCAAGCTTTACAGAACCACCTCTGGTGCTAAAATCAACTTTTTGTGTAGAAAAAAGTCCTCTACTGTATCAAGGACCACACCGAAACCTTTGACGTTCGAAAAGAAAAGAAATACATTTTTGACAAAGGGTTTCAAAGGAGGACTCTCAAATATTGACGCAAAAATTGAAATAGAACTCAACCACCCTAAACCGGCCTGAACCAATCATCAAGAAATGGAAACGGTGACAAAAAATTCGTCCATAACCTAACATTAAAATAGTAAATATGTAGCTACGTGCATACTTACACAGGTTTGATCTGATATAAAATTCAGTGTGTGGAATCCTCTTGCCGACAAGAAAATGATTAGTCCCAAAGAAAAAGCAGTGATTGGGATTGGTTCAACTCCGCAATTTCAGTCGCCGAATCATTTTTTCTCTTAACGAGCAATACGTGAGGGAGTTTTTTACGGATAACTCGATTCAGCTCAAGCTTCATTCATTCATCCGTCAAAGCTCTACCCCGCTCAAATCAAATCGAGGCATTTTTAAGTTTTTATCAACCTGTAGCTGAGGGCTTAATCGAAAGTTAAAAACACCAACGACGGCTTTTCTATTCAGCACACTGGTTTGTCTGAAGACCCACTTGCAACTGAAGAAATTTAAAATTTAAAAATTCAGCACTGAAATTTAACCAGAAGTGCCGAAACAAGACGGGCAAACCCGTACAATAGCCCATTGATAAAATGGATTGGATTGTGTCCTTATCTCTTTTTGTTTACGTTCTCGCTTTCATAACTATTCTAAAGTATTTCTTAACTTTTAATTTTTAACCAACAATTCCTTTGGACGAATGTTAATAATGAAATAGATGGAACGAAATTAGTCTGTCGCAGATCAGCGGGTGTAGATGAAAATCGCATGGATGAAGTTGTACTTACCGACGTTGCACCGTTTCATCAAAATTATGGATTGACGCTGTGTCCTACGTAAGCACGGCGCGATTTTCGCGTGCGATGCGATTCCCTCGCGCATTGTGATTGTTTGGGGGAATGCGAAAGTGTCCAATACTTGTAAAACGGAAGGCCACAGTAAAGACAAACGTCGTGCAAGAAAAACGCCATTTCGGTTTGATCTAGTTCGAACTCTCATCTCAACTTGTTGCGCTTTGTATTTATATTGATTTCTCGTTTTGCTGAGTAAAACGAGAAATCAAGAGTCAAGTACTCTCTTTCTGGCTTGACTTGAATGCGCTGCTGTGTTTATTTTGTTGTGTGTTAAGAATAAACCGGGAAGTACCTAAATGGAGAAAATTTAGAATAGACAGTTTTTAATTGTAGTCACCCGACTTACAACACCGTGACACGTCCCTGCTATAAACCATCACCTTAGGAGACTTTAAGCACAGAGCCCATTCATAAATGCAATATTGCGCAAGAAATGCTAAGCAGAGTTCTCATAAATGCATGAATTGGCATCAGTGCTAAACTGAGAACTTCCATTTGCGCAGCTTTTCCTGCTTTGCAAAGCTTGCATTTATGAATGGGCCCACACTTTATGTGTTCCTTTTGAGACACACTTTCCAAAACTTCACAAAGCATTGTCCATTTTTGGGGGGAAAATAAAAACAGGCAACAATTTTTAGATACAGCGGTTCCTCCTCTTAGCCATTCCACTCAAGTTACAACTTATCTACTACACCAAACAAAATAAAGAAGAAACGCCAGCACTTCGTTTCTGGTTTTTAAAACATATTTCGTTTTGTTTTCAAATATTTTTATTTATTTTTAAATTAATTTTTGCTTATTTGTTTTACTCAAATATTGTGTGTGTTTTATACATACGTTTTTACCATGTTACTTGTACAGGGAGAAATAAAATAAAATTAAGCAGCAAGTACTCGTATAAGGTGAAAAATAAAACAACAACTTTACAAACGAAACGGAATACGAGAAAACATTCAATTGATCAAGTTTTGCATAAAACTTGCCTGCAAAATATTCTCACGTAGGTTACAGTTATAAACTTAGTTGCTAACATAAAAGAAAATCCAATTTAAGATTACAAAATCAATGCATGTCGTGCGTCTCATTTCTTTTTTCTGGCTATGTACAATTTTTGTTTTCGTTTATGCCAAAGGAATAAAAAAATAAAAAAAACCAATCAAATGAAAGGGGGGGGGGGGGGGGGGGGGGGAGGGGAGAAATAAATCCAAACATGGACACATAGCGTGGCCGGATTTAGTCGCGGCCAACTTGCATCTGTTTGTTGTTTCGTCTAAAATTACTGAGTAATATGGTAAATTGCCTAAAGCCTAAGAAAACATTTCTTTAAGTGTATGTGTTTTTTTTTTTTTTCTTTTCACGTTTATACTCCAAAAATGTTTGGTTTCATTTAACTTTGTATATATAAAAAAATGTGTGTTGGTGTGTGTGTTAAATTACATTGTTTTTACTTGTTTTTTTTCTTTTTTTTAATAATATTTAACATTTTGTTCACGAAACTTATCAACTAAAACATTTAAATGTTATCTTGGTAATATGTATTCATTTATATATATAGGTTTTGTTTGCTTTTCTTGTTTAAACTAATGCGTGCGATTGTTTCATCCCAGAGAAAGAGAGACAGAGAGAGAATCGAAACGCATTTCGTATTTTATTTTAAATTTTTTAAATATATAATGTATATAAGTTGTATCACAAAATAATAAACTTAGCAGTTAGGACAGCATTCTACTTCTTTTCTTCATTTCCTCAATATTAATTTACATTCTACATGATCTCGGGTTGTTCGAAAATATGAAATGAAATTTATATTCTTCGTCTGTGTGCTCCGCCCTCTGTTTCATCCTCCGTCGTATCAATAACATATAGTATATGAAAAAAAAAAAAAAAAAAAAAACCAACTACTGTGTAGAGATGCGTTCTTTATACAGAAAGGAAAGGTTTCTTCTTCTACGAATATAATAATTTATTTAACTTTCTTTCTTTCTCAGATACAATACGATTCGTATTCTCTAATAGTAATTAATGTATACTACCACATAAAGTTGTAAATATGTATAAGTATAACGAAACAATAAACTAACCACTTGCGTTTTAAGGAAAAGTCGTCAGTACCACCGTTCTTAGTTTGTTTTTCTTGCTTTTGCCAACTTGCGCGTGCCAAAATCATCATCATCTACATTATAATACACTGTTTACTTAATTTCTCGTTTTCTACATGTAAATCTGTTTGAATTTTGTCCGTTGCAACTATGTGTATGTATTTTGTTATTACAAAAAATGGAGAGACCCCTATCGGTGGTTTACTTTATTATGTTTTTCATTGTTACTTTTCATTTAAATTATAAGAAAGAAAAAAGGAAGAGACTACTTAGAGTATATATATATATATATGTGTGTGTGTGTGTGTGTGTGTGTGTGTGTTTTTGTGAAGTAGTAAAAGATTGTTCTTTTCTTTGTTAAATAATTTATCGCAATTTCTTAATACATAATTATACATGATTTAGAGGGTTTTTTTTTTACATAACAAAAATACAACAATAAATATCTATGTTCAAATAGATACGTCCGTTTAGAAAAAAGAAATTATAATTATTATAATAATCAGCTATCAATAAAATATATATATCTACGCATACATTTTGATGCATGTATATACATGGATATATATATATGTTATATGGGGGTGTGGGTGTTTAGTTGGTACGTGTTAATCGTTAAGAGTTATGTATACATTTTGTTTAGATAGCGTGAGGAAGTTATATGTTTTAATTGATCTCTTCTGTTTTTTGTTTAACTTAAACTTATTAAAGCGACTCTTCAAATGCTGCCATTAAATCACTCTGCATGTTCATGTCTATTTGGCCTGCCAGCTGTGGAAAGAAAAAAAAGTATTATATATAGAGGTTGCTATGGAAAATTGAAAGCAATGCAAATTGGTTGTCTTTTATACATATAAAGGGTGTTTTTTTTAGAGGTATAGAGCTTTAAGTTGGCAACACTATTTTACCTGGCGGCCATTTTGTCAGCTGTCAAGTGATTTATTTTTAGTTTGGTTTGTCATTTCAACATGAATAGACTGACGTCTGAATAACGCTTCCAAATTGTGCAAATTTATTTTGAAAATCATGGTTATGTTCGACACACGTATACAATTTTCATAAGCGAATTTTGTTTAGCGATGAAGCTCACTTTTGGTTTAATGGATACGATAATAATCAAAACTGACGTATTGGGAGTGATGATAATCCTCAAGTGTATGTTGAGACACCGTTACATGCACAAAAACTGACTGTTTGGTGTGCTTTATGGGTTGGTGGAATAATTGGTCCGTACTTCGTTAAAAACGATGCTGGCCAGAACGTTACAGTCAATGGTGACCGCTATAGAGCCATGATTACTGACTTTTTCGTTCATCAATGGAACAACCACGATGTGCAGGAGCTGTGGTTTCAACAAGACGGCGCAACATGTCACACAGCTCGTGCCACAATTGATTTATTGAAGGAAACGTTTGGTAGCCGCATTGTTTCACGTTGCGGACCCGTGAATTGGCCTCCAAGATCGTGCGATTCAACGCCGCTTGACTATTTCGCTAGTCTACGCCGATAAGCCCGAAACGATTGAACACTTGGAGGACAACATTCGCCGCGTTATTGCCGATATACGGCCACAAATGTTGGAAAAAGTCATCAAAAATTGGACCTCCAGATTAGACTACGTCCGAGCCAGCCGTGGCGGTCATATGGCAGAAATCATAATTAAATTATAATGCCAGAAGATTATCTTTCTCATAAAGTAAATTTCATGTCAATTTAAAAAAATTATCTTTGTTTTATTATAGCTGACCTGGCGAACTTCGTTTCGCCCAAATTTGCTCAAGTTTAAGAAATTTTAAATAATGTTGTTGTATTGGAAGTGACACTCCACGTTTTTCTAGTCTTTTTATCAATCAACTAGAGGATACCCTGCGTGTGCTACTACGCTAATAAAATGAAATAAGTGTGTTTGCAAAAAAAGAAAATTTTGTTTATTTATTAACTTCTTTATCTTAATGCTAGCGGATAAACAATATTTTGAGTTTTTTCGGTAGGTGTGTAAACATAACGATTTTTTGGCGTTCCAACTCTAGAGCAAGCAACATATAATTGGCCGTGCGAAAAACAGGAATTTTCTAAGTTCAAACCAGCAACACTGGAAACTGTAATCGCTTGAAATCGAAGGGTAAATCGGTTGAAATCATTGGAATTCGTGGTATCAGCACTTCTTCTCCTTTACATTTGCCGCTGATGATTGTGGCTTCGATTAAATTAGGAGATAGTTTTTTAACAGCAAATCTTGTTCCGTTGCACAATTTCGGTGGATCTAAGTTGCGAATGAGCATCACTGGTGAGCCAACTTTTAAAGTTAAGAGGTGTGGTGGCATTCCAGAAGGTTCCAGAGAGTTAAGAAACTCCATTGGATAGTTAACAGCTTGTTCCTCATCTATAACTGTGTCAATCGATTTGTACTTCACAACTTCAATTAAATTTGTTGGTTTATTTTGTTGACATCATCATTCTTCGGAGCCAAAATTGCTCGTTCGCAAAGCCAATCATGGTTTTTGAAATTATTTGCAATATCGGGAAAAACTTTCTGCACAACATCTTGAATTGATAACTGCATTTGGCAAAAGTTTAGCGGAAAAGATATTTCACGTGTAGTCGGTGCATACGGAAGTTTTCCATCGCCCATATCCAAAAGCTGTTTGGCGAATATTTCTGCAGCAGCATCTTGAAGTAAATGCACACGCATTTTTGTCGACAATGTAAGTTTTTTTTACATGTCTCCAAAGATATGACGCTTTCAAACATGCATTTAGTTCATCTGCTGGTGTTGATTTTGGAATCACTGGCAAAGTTTGTCGAAAATCACCAGCAAGAAGCAATAGAGCTCCACCCATTGGTCGATCATTTGCTCGGAAATCTTTCAGAGAACGGTCAAGAGCTTCAAGAGATTTCTTGTGTGCCATAGTGCATTCATCCCATTATACAACTGTAGATATATGCTATTAAATATTTACTTTGTATGGGAGCTGACACTCTCACTCACCCACTGGTCCGATCCCGCCCATTATTTTCCTGATTATTCAAATCAGTAACATATGGGATACTGCAATGTTTCCAAACTCTTGCTATCACAATAGTCAAGATATATGATGTTATTCAATTTATGTGGGAGGGGCCATACCCACTTGAAATATATATATAGCCGAAAACCTAATTTGGACTATAACCTTTCAAATGAAACCGGTTTGGGCCAAATCGGTTGGATAGTTTTAGAGTCTATAGAGGACAAACATACAAACATTGTATTTTATATATCAATCAATAATGCACTTGATGGTGATTGCAAGCAAGCACTTGACGTGTCTTGACATGTTTCTTAAAGTGTCGTCGTGAGGTGCGAAGTTTTAATATTTTCTTTTCTTTCAAAGTCAAGTATCTCTCTTTTTTAAAATGAATTGCCCGGTATGCAATGACAAAATAGAGCGCAACGATGCAACAAAAATTCAGTGCGGTGATTGTAAAAGTCTGTTTCACGGTTCGTGCGCTAACATTCAAGCGGCAGATTTGGATTATCTTATAACCAATAACCTTGCTCATCGCTGCGACTAGTGTTCTGTTTTGCGTCGCAAATCACTTCAACAACCATTACCAATGACATCTGCTTCACAACAAAAGCAGCAAAAATCTACAACAACAAAGGCAAAATCAGTTCCAGTCAAGTGTACCTCACTTTATTCGCAACGTGAAAAAGTACCTCCTAAAAAAACAACAACACCTAAAACGCCGGCTGCCCATGCAAACATTGCATCACTTTCGTCTCAATGTGTAGCAGAATCTTCACCTGGCACAGTGGACGTCAGTACGTCAACGGTTCTCTCTACTTTGACCGAAAGTTCACTAACGTTGCAACTGCTTTACTCGGAAATTCTCGGCTTGAAAAAAATCAACAGTGATTTTATCAGCAAAATACAGCAGCTGGAAGAGGAAAACCAAACATTGCGTATGAAGGTGGCGAATTTAGAGGGCAGGGTGAAATGGAGAGAGCAGAAGCAACTGGAGAATGTTGGTGAAATTGTTGGTGTTCCGGACTTAAATAGTTCAAATGCAAGAGAGAGATTAAATGTGATCTTTGAAAAAGCTTTAAATATATCTGTTTCTACTGATGATATACAGAAATGTTATGTTAAGCACACTAACAAAGTTCTCTTTACACAATGTCAAGCGGAAAGTGATGGAAACAAAATGCTAGGAGAAAGCTGAACTCATCGCTCTTTACTGTTGGTAGTAGTATTAGTAGTTCAAGAATTTTCATTAATGATAGCTTGACTAAATATTCTACGGCTTTATTTATGGCAGCTAAACGATGTAAAAAGGAGAATAAATTCAACACATTGTACTCGATTGAACTATACATTCTGTCGTCACTTTGTTGTTGTGTGAAATCTAATCTATGATTAATGTGTTGTGGACAGTGGTGTCTGCAAGTGGCTACACTACAATATGTATGGTTCAGAAATTCTCATAATATTTTAATAGGGAAATTTGATAATAGTGAGGTTGTTGTCATAAGATCTTTTAAAGATTTAACTATTCTTTGGTTTTCGCGACAGAAGAGTAGTCTATGGCCTTGCTTGGACCAATACGAATTCATCGAGTCAAAAATCGTGAAATCGTGATTCAAACGATCCGTTCTCAAGTTATGAGTACACACACTGATGTCAGTCTATTTTGTATACCGGTCGGACATCAAATCAAAGAACGGAGGAAAACCAATCCATTCAAGCGAATCATGTCCCGGACCTTGATAAGGCAACTGTGCTTCAGAAGGAGGGACTTACCTCGAAACGGTATAAACTCGAGATGCTACTCATAATAAACAACAGGAATAACATGAACCGAAAATAGGACATCCAAAATACATCTGCGATATACAGTTCCCTAGCAAGTAGCCAAGCAGCTCCTAAAGCTCTCGACTATTCTGTCATAAAATCCAAACTAGTCTTAGAAGCATTCACAACCATCTACGAACTTTCTTATAAAAACCTAGTCATCCTCCAACCCACAGAGGATTCGAGAGCAATGAATCAGCTGACTCACTGGCTAAAATTGCAGCAACCACTCCACTTATCGGACCTAAACCCTGCTCTGGGGTCAGCAAACACCATTTTAGGAAGTATATTAAGAAACTATACTTGGCAAAATTACACCAGACAATTTTTCCCCACAGGAAGTCACTCTTCCTGATTAATCTGGACAAAAATAACCTGAGAATCCTATCAGGAATAATTAGCGGACAAGGTCTAGTGAATAAATACCTCCACCGCATTGGCGTCTCACCGGATAATGGAATGTCCTGCTCTAAATCGTCGCAGGAAAAGCATCTTTGGTGATGAAGTAATTAATTCGGCTACCATTGCTGACATATACCCAGAGAAGATCCTTGTCTTCCTGACTGCTTCCGGAGTGAAAAGATGGCTCTAGGACCCTATCAGGGAAGGCACAATAGGATCCTTTGAGAAGCCGCTGAGCCAGAGCCCCCTTGATGGCTCTCCCGCTCTTTAATCTAATCTAGCTCTCTAGTTGATGAAAAAAAAAACAATAGACTAAACCTTCAATTGAAGTGTTACACTTAAAGTGTGATAATTTTGTTTATTTGTTCTTTTTCTTTTAATCTTTTTATTTTTTTTTTTTTTTTTTCTTAAAATAGTGTAAGTTGCACGCTATCTCCATTTCATTAATTCATGTTTCCCCAATAAAGAAATGAAGAAGTTGGGGAAAGAGCAATGAACTAATCTAGTTTCATTCAAACGCCTACTTTTTTTGTTTTAACAGTAAATATGAATGTTTAAATGGGCCAAATAAACATGTATAAACTCAGTAATGCTCATGTGCATTGCAAAATGTTCATTAATGCAAATATTGGCATCACTTTCAACGTCAAGTGTTCATTATTGCACATTTATCAAACTGATGAGCAAAAATAACGAAAAAAAAAGCATCACAGAAATACCTCATGCGATGTTGATTCGCCGACAAAAAAGTACGAAAAATGTCAGAAGAGAAAGAATAGTTACTCACTATAAACATTTTTATCAATAGATACAGTATGCTTTTGACTGAGGAATTTATAAATTTTGTTGATTTTGTTTGATGTAAACAATGCGTTCTAAAACTCAAACGTCATATTTAATCAGCAACGCATCAGCATAAACTGTACATCGCATTAGCATCGCAAATGTTTGAATAACATTATTTCTACGTTTGCACCCATAATTGCATATTTTCGGATCACATAGCGCAAAAGTTTGTCGGCACTCCTCCGGGTGCATTTTCTAAAACGGATATCGCAAACTGTTGTAACCTGAAAGGCAGTCGATTTCGTGACTGCATTGATTTCAAATGTTCTTGACCATTGTTGTTGAAGGGTTGCATGGCTCTTTTGACACGAATGTCATGTTCTCTTGGTAAAAGGTGGCAGATTGCTTTTGAAACCGCTAATATCTCAAATAGTTACAAACGAGGTGAGGGGTTATTGAAATCACTTTGAGTGCTGATTTGTCAGTTGCAACGCCACAATGTTCGGGAGGCCATCATGCATTCGGCCGAAGCGGTTTTTAAGAGTGATTTACTGTGCGTAACACCTCCTCAACTGCAGTGCCACAACAAACAACTAAATAAAAAACTGACGTGTTCCTCGGACTAAAGACCACCGACAAGTTGACGAATGACAAATGAATCTACTGCAACAAAGTAATTGTTCGAAAAGAAACAAATCAACTTACCGCCTCTCGCCTTCGTCTATCCTGCTCCATTCGTCTAAGTTCCGCGCGGCGAACTGCCGCTCGATCTTGCGGTGACTGCTGCGACCCAGGCGACCCACACCCCTGTGGAGATGCTTTAATGTCTTCCAAACGAGGTGGCGGTGGTGGCTGCGGCTCATGCGTGCTTTTCCTACAAACAAAACCCAATGTTACTACACCTCATGAGTGGACAAAATGAATTCTTTCGAAACTTACCTCCCACTATCCACTTCGACTTTTTGTTTGTGTTGCTGTTCCTGTTGCCGCTTTTGCTCTTTCTCTGCCGCTTCCTTCTGACTTCGTTTTAGTTCCTGCTGTTCGAGCAGTTTCTGCCGGTCGGCCTTCTCTTTCGCCTTGTTTCGGAATTGCTGGAACGAATCCATGGCTGGTTTCACCTTATTCGATGTGGGAGTGTTTTGTGGCGAATTCGCCGAAGCCAGAGATGACCACGAGCTGGCATTCTTCAAATTCTGTTCGTGTGCCGATTTGAAGGCTTGCGCAAAGTTCGTTCCCGCATTAGCACCACCTCCGCCCGCACCCATTGCTGCTAGCTTCATGTCGGAGGGTGAGTGCTGCGATTGCTGCTGTTGATTCATCTTCTTCTCTGGTGGACTAGGCATCATCGACTCGATCGGTTTGGGCGTAATCAGCATTGGTGGCTTGCCGTCGTCCTTTTTGGTTGTGGAATTTGTTAGACCCCCACCCATCAGCATGGCGGCAGCGGTCGACAGCATGTCGCCCCGGTTGCATTGCATATTTGGAAGCGGGTCAAATATCGAACCCATACCCATTGCTGCGGATACGGGCGGGGCAGCTGGTGGCGGGTGATGCAGGCCACCGACGCCACCGCCACCCATGTGCATTCCATTGCCAACACTGGAATTGTCCAACATAGTGCCGGAACCTGGTCCGCCATCGGCCACACTGCCATAGCCGTTGTTGTGATGCATTCCGTGGGCGGCTGCTGCCACTGCTGCAGCGGCTGCCATCGACGAGAAGTGATGGTTGTTATAGCCCTCCAGGCCCAGCTGCTGCATCAGTGGAAAGTGATTGCCATTCATTCCGGTGTCTGTCTTTGATAGAATCTCTGACATCAGCTCCATGTGATGCTGCTGTTGCTGTTGCGCGGAATTCAAATGGTGCTGCCCCATCGCTGCCAGGATAGGCTGTTCTAGAGACGCAAGAGATTGTTCAACTGGATCGTCGAACTGTGGAATTTGTTTCAGACCTGTGGTTAGTGCAAGCATTGACTGCGTTGCGGATGGTGGCGGCGGAGCGGATGGTGTTGATATGGATGACGATGATGATGATGAGGGGGGTTGTGGCGCCAGCAACGGTCCCAAGTGCGGATGGTGTGACAGGTGTCCGAGTGACAGATCACTCACCAAACTAGAACTGTTGTCACCAACCAGGGGAATCGTTTGCTGCTGCTGCTGTTGTTGCTGTTGGTGTTGTTGTTGTTGTTGCTGTTGGTGGTGTTGCTGTTGTTGTTGTTGTTGTTGTTGTTGTGACTGTTGGTGAGGATGCTGATGGAAAGATGATGTGGATGTTGTTGTTAGTGTTGTAGTTGGCATCATATTTGATTGCTGTGCCATTTTATGCAAATTGCTCGCAACTCTGATTCCACCACCACCACCACTGTTCACAGTTAGTAGACTACTGTTCGTTTGGGAATTATTGTGTGATGTGGATGA
This sequence comes from Cheilosia variabilis, assembly GCA_951230905.1. Classification (NCBI taxonomy): domain Eukaryota; kingdom Metazoa; phylum Arthropoda; class Insecta; order Diptera; family Syrphidae; genus Cheilosia; species Cheilosia variabilis. The sequence goes on along the minus strand of OX579677.1, from coordinate 3,614,448 downwards.
CAAGGAGGAGGACGAGGATGTTAACGTCGTCGACGAAGACGGTGTCTGCTGCAGTTGATGTTGCAGTTGCTGTTGTTGTTGCTGTTGCGAGGGCACTGACATCGTTGTGGTCACCGGAGCGACTGATGTCGACGAAGGTTTCGTCAAATCATTTGGTCCATTGCTGCTGCTGCTACTACTGTTACTACTACTCGAATTGGTGTTGCTGTTACTGTTGCTGTTGTTGCTCGCAAACATCATCGAATTAACGTTGCTATTGGTTAACGCTGTGCTTGGTGTATTCATTATACTGTTGTTGTTGTTGTTGTTGTTGTTGTTCTGGCCGGGTGTTGTTTTTTGCGATTGCGACTGCGTCGGTGATGGATTTGGTAATGGCGTTGTTGTTGTGGTTGTTGTTAGACTACTACTACTATTGCTACTTGTAAAATTTCCTATTTTATTGTTGCTATTGTTTATGTTATTGTTATTTAAACTGTTCATATTGTTGTTATTATTTTGTGTTGATGCGGGTGGTAGTATGACGGGGGTTATCGACGACGACGATGTTGTAGTGGCGGACGTTGTTGATGTTATTGGCGGAACAGGCACTGTAAGCGTTTCGTTTGTTGTTTTTGTTTTGTTAATCACACAAATATAAGATGGAAGAGAAGAACATTTTGTTTGTTTAATTATTGTTAATCAAAAGAAACGACAAAGGGGAAAAAAAATACTGCAACAAATGACAACAAATGGAATTTGACATTTATTTATTTTTTTTAATTACTTTGTGTATTCTGTGATGTCGCTGCCGTTGTTGGTGTCTGTTGGGGTTGTGATACCAACATTGCTGTTGTTGTGGCCGTTGTTGTTGGGTTCATTAGCTACAAGGAGATAAAAATAAAAAAAAAATAAACAACACATGAAAACAGAACATCTCACAAATGCACAAAATTTGTTATTTTCATTCGAGCGGGGCATGTGATTATGTATTGTGTCTGTGTATGGTGTGTGGTGCATGAATTCTTAAAAACAATTTGGTTCAGTGCTGTAAAGGTTTCAAAAGCAGATTCCACTGACAACAACTACAGCAGACACAATCTTCAAGTCCCATTGGAATGTGTAAAGTCTAAAAGTTGTGAAAGAAATCAAGTAGGTAGTGACCATTCGCTTAAAATATTTACTTTCGTATAAGTGAGTTGCTGGCTTTGGACAGTCCGTCAATTGGATTGGGGTTTTGAGTACAAGAGCAACGTCGTCTTCGGGAGGGAATGATATTAAATTGGCGATTGACTTTCCCTCTATCGTAATCGTTTTCAACTCCCCGTCTATCAATTACAAGGAACGCGGTTGTGACCATTTAGCTTTGGTCACTAACTGGAAACCATCAGGGGTAATCAACTGAAGTGTATGAAAGAGATGTCGGACTTAACCCAACTATGTGACCACCCACAGAACGCTTGCTGCAGCCCCGATTGGCACAAAAAATTACGAAAACACCGAAGAATCTCCCGCGCCATTATTAGCTTATAAACAAATATGTAGATTAGATAAAAAAAAAAAAAAACTCTGTTCAATAATAACAACATAAATGAACGAGCGAGCTCTTAAAACAGCACCACACGGCCTTGAAAATACTCGCGTGATCAATTTGAAACGTGATCCATGTGAAACTCCGTAGTTGTCACGTGAGCTGCATTTTGTGCGGTTCACGGAATATTGTCCAGACCATCTGCCAGATGTTCTCCATGCCCACGAGTGTTTCAAATCATTGTGTCATTAAAATGGTGTACAAAACTGACAATCAGACAGGGCACCATCTCAATATGGACGTTTTGACGGCAAAATGTAATTTCAATATAAAAGAATAAAGCCCGACTGTGCTGTCATTATCATTAGCGCAGTGGCTCAGTCGTTCGTGTGCTGGACTACTGAGGGGTCTCAAGTTGGAGCGTCGGAAAACACACAAATTGTATTGTAGATTTTTCCGCTACAGAGAGTGTAGCTGTCATATACGAGCTTCTCAATTCAGCCGTTCGGACGCGGCATAATATTGTAGATTCCTTCCATTCGTCCAAAAAATAAGAAACAACCCACACAACGTTGGTTTTGTTTGCGAAAAGCTAGTAAAAGCTTAGCGGACCTATTGCGCCACTTATTTGCTTATTTTTTAATGACAGCACAGGGAAATGGTCCAAGAAAAAATGTCTTGTGTCCATCCCAAATGGAGACAACTCACAAATAGAAAAAATAAAAAAAATGGAAACGAGTAACCTTAAAACCACAATTCAATTTCAATTGTGGTTTTAAGGTTACTCGTTTCCATTGTTTTTATTTATTCTATGCCTAAGATGTCCGAGGAGTAATCAAAAGCGGATTCTTTAGTGCGCGATGTCTAGTTTTAGCTAAACCCGGGTGTCGGCCGCAAAGAAAATGAAACCATGGTAACCACGCAGCTTCGGCATTGTGTATTAGAGAGGACGCCAATCTTGGCTGCGGGTGTACCTGTTGGCTAATGCCTTTACTGAGTGACATTTTCACTTGTTCTTAAAATAAGATTTTATGTTCTAGCTCTGATGTAAGCTTTCCAAAAATCATGCAATTTGTCACATTTGTCCACCAAGTCTGTGCTTTATCTCTTCACGTACCCCACCCAGCGGGAATAGACAACTTTCTTCGCAGATTATACGCAAACCGCATCTGGTAAGCTCCTCAGCTCTCCCATTACCTTCTTTGTTCATTTGAATGCCCAACGCGGGCATTGGATATGGATATCAATCAGAAACTTTAGAGGTTTCTCAGCGAATTCCGTCATAAGTCGCATTTTATTTACAATGGATGGAGTGGGAGTTGCTTCACAATTCACTAATCATGAGTACTTGGGTTTTTGTTCGTTTCTATTGCTTATGCGCAGCACGAGTGGAATATTTAATAAAAAATGAGAAAGGAACTGGTGTACAGTAGGTTTCAAAAAATAACTGTGGATTGATATAAGAAGGCAAAATCGTGTGAGAATATGCAATCGGTACGCGTGCTGTTTGACTCTATGTCTTGCATTACGCCAACAGGTATTTGATGAGTGGCGAGACTCTGGAATGAAGTCTCGATAAACCTGGCGGAACCACTTAAAGTAGCGATAGATTTCCAGTACCCTGGCCATGATTTTGCCTAAACTGGTCTCAGTGAAACTGTGTCATATTCAGAGGTGAATTAAGGCATGGAAACATCAACCCACCCTGTACACTAAATTTAGACAGAAAAACAGCGACACTGGCTTAAAAGTATAATGGACCACGCAGGCAAATTGGGTATCGCATATAATAAACACAATTGGTTATTTCTCAAGAGCCTAGTCATTAGCTAGGACCACGCAGCAATCTCTCGGAAAGCCCTTCCACGCCTCCCTCGAAAAATACTTTTAAAGAACTAATAACCTTTTTCAATTCCACAGGTTAGACTTTCTTTCAAAATAAACTTCAAAAATCATTTAAAATGAGTTGCAACAAAGCGGTACATGGTGTTACTTGAGCTTCTGGGAACCGCCTTACTTGGCCAACAAAATACACAAACTTCCCTAACATAAAAACTGGAAACCCTACAAAATGGGACACGCACAGATTCTGAACAAATACACGGGAGAAGCTGTCACTTCTGACTACTTGTCTCCCCATCTTGACTTCGGTAGGGGGGGAATGGAACACAGATGAACCCACAAAAAGGAAATCAGGGGTCAGATTCTGTAAGGCGAAACGATCAAACGTTTTCGTGCGCACGAATGATTTGCCCTATGTTACATAAGCAAATTTCTTCGTGCGCACGCCTTACAGAATCTGACCCCAGGGCTCGCTCTGCCGTACCCACCCACAAACCTAACCCAACTTCCCTAACCCCTTCTAAGCGAATGATCTCTACACCAAATAATACGACTTTATACTTACAGAGTTCAGTGAGAGGACTGCATCTTTTGATTTTTTCTTCCTAGGAGGTCTGCCGGCGTCACCTGTTGAGAAAGAAAAGCAGACATCTCATCAAAATCAAAATAAATTGCCGACCAAACGAGTCATCAAAATGTAAGAAATCCAACGACAATAGTACTTTTTCATAAATACCTTTTCTTTGTCTACAATTTTATTTTTGTTTTCTAATTGCCTGTAAAAAGGAAAAATCGTGAAGCAATTAAAAATTATAGTACAAACAAGAAGCAAGGAGCAGCCAAACACTTTTTTGCTTTTCTTTTCGGTTCTTTTCTTAAACATTAAGCACGAGATACAAGTCGCGCATCATCATCGTCAACAAGTAAACAAATCAAATAAAAATCATAGTAACAAATAAAAACATTGTTTTGTTTAATATCTTAAATTTTTATTTTCCTTTCCATAAATTGTTTTTGTTTTATGTATATTTAAGAAGATTTTTTTTCTTGTTTGTTTTTATTTATAGATAAAGAGTGTGTGGATTCTGGTTCCACTTGTGTGTTTTTTTTTTAATAACTTATACATATATTTTAAATATATATTTGAAGTTTCTTCTTCTGTTTCTGTTTCTGTTTTTTTTTTTTTTTGTTTACTTAAGAGTAAGGGTTTTTCTTTTTATTAACATATATTTCTTTTCATTCTTAATTTAGTTATATATTCTCAAATAATCCATTGAATTTGTTTTTCTTCTCGATAGTTGTAATAGAAACTAATAGAAAAAAAATTAAAGAACTTCTTAGCCACTAAAAAAAAAAGAAACTATACCTTATTTTCTTTTAAGAACTAATCAATAAAAATAAAATAAAAACCTATACTCGTCGATTTGAATGTATTCTTTAAATATTTATAGTTTATTTGTTAAATTTTTCATCGTTTTTGTTTCTTTTATATGAGTTTTTTTTTTTTCATTGCATGTAGAGTTTTGAAAACGAAACTGAATAGACTTGCGGTAAGTTTAAACATTTATTACATTAATTTTACATTTATGTATATTTAGCTAAGACCTTTTCAAACATACATACATTTGCGTCTATTTATTAATTTCTCCCCCTTCTGTGTGTGGGGTGTTTATATGAAAACTAATTTATTTACCTATTTAAATGTTGTTTTTATACAATTCCTAAACAAAACGAAAGAAGGGGTATAAATATTATAATCGAGTCCTATGGCTTGTGTAATTTTTATTTTCTTTATCACTCATTCGGGATTGACTAATGGAAAATGTTGAAATGGTTGTTATTTAATTGAGGCGACCGAAACTAGTACTTTCTGCTAAAAACTGAACGAAAAATATGAGAGGCGGGACATAACACTTCAACCAAGCAGCTGCCATTCAAACTTACGATAAGTTAAAACAAAAGGAAAATGCTTACGCTTTGTATGTACAACAATTATTAATATTACTCTGTTATGGTTTTCATTTCGATACTATATTATTTTTCATCAGTGTTTGATGTAAGGAAATAAAAAACATTTTTATTACAAACTATTGTTTTCTTTATGCAATATTCTATATACTTATTTAATTTTTTTTATATTTTTTTTTTGTGGAAAAACGTGCAAACAATGTGTAAAGGGGAAAGCCGACAGCCGAAGTTACTCTTCTCTATTATGTTTATAGTTTTTTTTTTTTCTTTTTTACATTCTTCTCTTAAATTTTTTTTTTTTGTCATTCTTTTCTTTATTCATTTATGTTGGTTTTTGATTCAATTTCAAAGTAGGATAAAGCAACAAAAGGCAAATAAAATACAAATACGAAAAATAAATATTGAAAATTGTTTTCAAAGAAAATCAAACGACACATCAACTCGTATTACACTTTTAACCTTAAGCTCTTTTTTTTTTTTTTTGTTTTTTTTTTTTTTATAGTTTTACTTTACATTGGTTTTCAGTTAATTTTTCACTTTTTACACATTGTCTGCAAGTGTAGTAGTAGTCTAGAAAATGATTGGTTATTCTACTTCTTTCTTTTTGTTTTTGTAAACTTTAGCAATCTACTTCTTAATTCTTTTGAACAAATCGTATTCTCATGTGATTTTTTGTACTATCAACTATTTTTCATTTCTTTTCTCGTGGAAAGGGGAATTTCGTCAAAAAAAAAAATAGAAGAAAAAAAAAACAACAACAAAAAGCTAAGAAAGAAACGATGAAAAATTATTTTTGTTTGCCAAACAAGGGTGGTTGGTTGACAAAATGAAAATTTCGGGTTTTATTACTATGATTTTATTTATGGCTAAGAAGTTTCTCTTTTTTTTTTTTTTTTTTTTATTCTTTTCATTTTTCATGTGCATCTCCCAAATAAAACTTTGAAAGAACTTTCTTTTCTCTTTTATTACTATAAGACTATTTATTCTTTAAACTGTATTTTGTGCTAGTTCCATATTATAAAACAATTCAACGAAAATAACTAAAAAAAAAAATTGTAACTCATGGAAAAATGATGTAATACGAACCAATTTGAATGATAGAACAAAAGAAATGTACAGTAAAAGCAAGAAAATTGAACTCTTTATTTGAACTTTTTAAATTTACTTTGCTTTTTAAAAAAAAAAAAAAGATATATATGTTTTTGTTTTACTGACGACGATAATGACGATGTATATTTTTTTTTTTTTGTGTTTGAAATTTTAAATTTATGTTTATGTTATATAGATATAGATAGATATATTGTTTTTTGAACTATTGGCTGCCCCCAATACACAATTGCTTCACGATTTTTCTTTTTTCTTTTTCTTTTTCTCTTTTACTTTTAATAGTTTTATCTTGCATAGATAAAATCCCACCCGTCCATCATACTTTCCACAAAAATTTACATTAAATATTTTTGTTTTCTTTAAATGTATGTAGTATTATCTTGCTGTGGTACTTCTTCTCTTTTCTTTTTCTTTTTATTTTTTTGTTATGCAATTTACAAAATAAAAACAAATTGTCACACATTACAGGGTATTTTAAATGAAATCTCTTCTTTTCTTTTTTTTTTTTTTTTCGATATATACCTTCCGAAGTTGTGTTCTCTTCTGTAGTTTTATTTGAAAAAAAAATTATGTCAAGAAGAAGGAATAGGGCCAAATTGTTTGACAATCGGACCTTGATGAAAACGAAATAAATACAAAATTAATAAAACTAATAATGGTACTAAGGAAATTAAACAAATTAGGTGATTCCAAGAAACGAATACTGATCTGTCTATGAAGGTTAAAGAATATTTGACATGGTCATGGTGAATTTGTTATTGGTTAGTTCTTAAATCGGTCAAGTTGCGTGTGGAGGCAGTGAGCAGGGACAGGCTGGCCAGTTGGGGTATAGTTTTTCGTTTTAGACAATTCAGAGTGATTTTTGCTCCGAATCAGTCGAAAGTGCTGTGTAATGTCGAGAGAATTTGGCATCACCGATAGGTCGATTCGGAAAAATGTATTTGACGTTCCCTTGAAGAAATGAGAATAAAATAACTTGACTTTGGACAACCACGAGTTAGTTTTTCCACTCTCCATGCTGTAAACCAGTGATTTTGGAGTATGTCTCGCTTTTATTCAGCGTTCCCCAAGTATCCACTCCTTAAAAGCAGTTTACTGCAGCATGTCATAATTTGCCACGAAAAGTGACACATGTAATCGTAGTTTTAGTTAACTAGAAATACAAACATTTCCGCTGTGCGCATCAGCAGTTGATTCAAATTTTAGTCGCTTGCACGCCTGACAGTTTACTGCAGCATGTCATAATTTGCCACGAAAAGTGACACATGTAATCGTAGTTTTAGTTAACTAGAAATACAAACATTTCCGCTGTGCGCATCAGCAGTTGATTCAAATTTTAGTCGCTTGCACGCCTGACATTTTGTTTAGAATGCTAAAAATCGCAAACACCTGCACATATACTGTTCAATTAAGCGTTTTGGTTTAACCGTCTTACGTTGCGTAGTCATTACGCACAAATGACTATTGTGCGATTCTCTGCGTTCCAAACAGATAAACGTCAAAAGCACGAACGACTGAACGGAGGAAGGTGACTGAAGTTGAAAGGAAGAAGCTAGATGGACGAACCTGATGAATTGCGTCATTTTCAGGAAGATTTGACAAACAACTTCATTTTTAGTGATGGCACGCATGCAGCCATGCCGAAAATACATTATTTCATGTTATTTTTGAATGCTCGGTTGTAGCTATAACTAGACAAGCAATTCCAATGTACTTAAAGTCTTTGATGACCTCTCGGACTTATTAAGCATGGAGTTCAATAAAATCATTGATTTCCTCAATTCAACAAGCTTTTTCTGAGCTTCCCATTTTCTTCCTTGATTAATCTGCAATGCTTTCTTTTTGCACTTTGGTTTTTCCGCAATTTTAAATGGGTACGTTCATAAATCTACTCTATTGAGTGTGACATCTGCCTGACGTGATGTGTCTTAGATTGTATTGACCTAAAGTGATCACGGTAACAGATTTTCTCAGTTCATGTATACGAAGGGGTAACTGAGAAAATTAGTCATGCATTTCGCCACTCAGTACTCAGTTGACTTTTCCATTTTCTTTGACGTAGTAAAAGTGACTTTACCTACCAATGCAATTTTTCCATTTGGGGCAAATCAAGTTCAGACAAATCTAGTTGATTTAAGACGAATAGACTTTTGAATGTGCCCTATATGCTGTTGGTGGGTGGGAAATTTACAGCGTTCAGGAATATAAAAAACAGCCCGTTCAGTGCTGAAATGTAGTGTAAACGTCAAATCCCCAGGAATGACGGCATTTTGTTCTTAAATGATTTACAAGTAATGTAGGTACCAAATTTGCAGTATATTAGCGATTGATGATACCCACGTTCCATTGACCGCTAGATTTCTAGCCAAACGTCAAAATGTCAAACTCCATATAAAAGATCGACATCTATCACAAATGGTTGTGAGGGTGTTAAAATTTGTTTGAATAGAGTTTGACATTAGGTTGACCTGTCGGTTGTTACCTCTCGGTCAATGAATGTGGACAATGTCCACTGTGTTCAATGTTTTAGGCACTCATAAGTCAACACTCATTGATTAATTTGGGCAAATTTATTTACGTTTATTTTTTTAAATATCCCTCTTTAATTTATAAAATTTATTTCAAAGAATCTCGCCGAACATAAGAAACATAGACCTAAGATATATATCCCAAATACTGTAAACAAAGCACGAAGAAATATGAGTTTGGGACAAGTTTTAAGGATGCAATAAACTCTACATAGAATTTATCTTTCAAATTGCAAGTTTCAAGGAAAATTTTAATTCAATACAGGCTGCTTATAAACGTAAAAAGGTAGTAGATTCTCATTTTTGGCATATATAATGTCTGAAAATGTCTGTCACCTGTCAATGTGGGTCATGAACATACTGATCGCTGTCATTCAAAAACATAAATTCGAACGCAGACTTGTCGGTCTATCGTCTATTAAAAAAAAAAAAAACTACCCATCCAAATGCGATAGTCCGCAATCTCCACCCCACTGTCGCCCTCCTTTTGTACCGATAATCTAATGTATATTCGACCAAATACTAACAGTTAATGAAAAGAAAAGAAAAAAATTAAAAAAAATATTGCACACAAGATTTGAACTAATAAAAATATGAAAATGAAAATATCCATTTTAGCACCCCAACCGAAATGATCAACTGCTCAAATAAAGACGCGGACCCAGTCCTTGTTCCTAATAGGTGGTTCTTGTGTTACATTAATTCCGAGTCACGGTTACTACCTTTGCCGACATTTATGTGAGTTTTGTGTGGGAGCGTTCGCGTTTCTTCTGTCAGTCAGTCACAGGGTGTAACAATGGATGTTCTAACTTCAACCACTTTTTCTATGCCTAAGTGATTTGTAACGAACCGCGTCTCAAAATTCAGTCTTTTCTTGGTTGAAATAACAGACAGACCTCGCCTTAGGTGGCGCGCGCAAGTGGAAGGGGACCTCAACCAACTTGGAGTGCCCAACTCGAGGCAGTTAGTCAATCGATCGCGCTAACTGGAGAGGCCTATTGGCTGGGGCCAAGGACTGTAGCGCCAGCTAAGTAAGTAACGAAGTAAACAGACAGGCCAGAAACACATTGATGTGGTATCATGTCGCTTATCAGGAACAGGGACCTATAACACAAGGCGACAAGTTGTGCATTTCAAGTTGAATGCTGATCTAATGACCACTTGAATCGGTGATTGTTAAAACAACACAAGTAACAGATTTTTCGAAATCAGTTTTACTACGTTTTACACAGCTTGTGTGTAGACACTGCGTTGTGAACAAAAGCAACATAATTCGATACCTAAAACACACAGAAATTCGATCGCAAAATCGGCATTTTGTACTAAAACCTGACTCTTCTACCATTTTTTGTTTCTCCTGTAAAAAAAATAAAAATGTCACTTATGTTGTTTTAGCAATCACCGATTCACTTGTGGACAAACTGAATTAGCACTCCTGATGCTGTATTATGGACCTTAGTACTTTGAATAGTGCATTTCTGTTGCTTCAAACGAGTTGTGAGATCGAGCATTCAGTCTTACGAAAAATAAAAAAATATTTAACGCCAGGGATTGTAAGAGAATAATTGTTTATTGCGCACAACACGTCCCGGAGACCACGCCAAACAAAAATGGTGTCTCTGGCTCTAGGCAGGGCCTAAACTTCTCAACCACTTCTATTCAAAAAGTAAGATGAATCGAATTTAAGGAAGCAAAAAGACCGCAGACGCAAATTTTGTATCAACTGTAACGCAGAACAACAAGTACTGCACAGTTTTGTGTGCTCTGTAACATACCACTCTCATAAAGTGCATCTGTTGTAAGACGTACTTTCTAAAAGAGGTATGTTAAAGATAGTTGTAAGATGGTACTAGGCAATTTGGAAAGAAAGCCTTTGGTGTCAGCACGTAACTTGATACAATCGAGTTCAGTCGATACAATCGAGCTCTGGCAGCACCTAATTTGTTTCAATCGATTATCCTCCATCGATTATACTCGATTGAGACAAATTAGGTGCTGCCAGAGCTCGATTGTATCGACTGAAACCGATTGTATCAAGTTACGTGCTGAATCCCCTGATCAACCGACGAAGGAAAATCGGGAGCATGATGTGGGTCTAAGCTAACGTCAAAAATGGACGAAATGCCAAGTTCAATCAATCATTTGGGATTTGCCAATAGTCCTACAACTGACACAAGTTGGATTACTATCGTGCACTCAAAGTTATGGTTCTCGCTTGAAGTTTGTTCGGCCGTTAAGTAAACTTTGTAAACAAAAATAAATTCACTGTCTACCGCATACATCTGATGTAAAGAACAACAATTGGTCACCCAGGGTCGGCATTATGTAAGGCGAAACGTTCAAACGTTTTTGTGTGCACGAAGAAATTTGCTTGTGTAACATAGTGCAAATCATTCGTGCGCACGGAAACGTTTAATCGTTTCGCATTACAGAATCTGACCCCAGTTTCGAGCGATGGAGAGAGACGTTTTTATAACCTCCACCAGCGTCAGTGCAGCCGTGCAAATCAACAAACAGTAAGACTTTTGTCTGCGTTACGGTGGTCGCGACCGAGAACCCAGGGCACTCGACAGCAATGATAGCTAGTGGTGTTTGGAACCGAATACCAGTGCTAGAGCTGTTGAACAGACATCGACTAAAGCAACAGAATTAAGGTACTGAGCAGAGCGATCGCAGGGGACCTACGTGCATAGTGCAGTTCACTTGATTTATTAATTTTGAAATAAATGCGTTAGAATCCTTTGGTCGAATCACCATTAGACAAAGGACTATGCCGGCTTAATGCAAACGAAACAAAAACAAATTCCGTCACGGAAGAGACGATTCGACTTCTGAGTTGGGCGTTTCTTCTAACAATCTCCGCTTAATATACGTTCACGAATGAGACGGTTGCGCTTTTATTTTCTTGTGAAAACGCCTCACACCCAATTACACAAAGCCTTAGCTCGGCGCACTGACAATGGATAAAGTCTCACAGCAAGTTTGTTTGAGTTGAAAATAACCTTAAAGCTCCTTGCAAAGAAACCATGGTTGTTGGAGGGGAGCTGGGCAGAGGAGGCACATTTTTAGTGAAGCCAGGGATAGACAGTGGATCCCCTTTTAAAGTTTATCCCTAACCTTAGGAATTAGCTGATAAAAAAAGGCAGAATGAAGGTTTACGAGCCTACAACGTAATTCAATTTTAAACACGAAGACCAGGGCACTCATTTCGTATCTTTTCAGAAGATAATCGTCGAAACGATAGACCTCCAAAACTAGCAACTGAGTTTACCAGTTTGAGAGCGTAATTCAGTTCATATCCCAGAAATATAACGAAAGCTGACGTTTGTCAAAAAAAATCGAAAAAATGACTTATTTTGTTGATTAAAGTTTCAAAGACGATATCGTTAAGAAGATCGTTGATATAAAGAATCTGCCCCCATATTGGGACCCGCAACCTACCCTGACGGACCAAAAATGAAGATGGACAGTGGATCGTTAAAGTATTCTGCTTGCTTGTTAGTATTAAACACTGCTTTCCAATCATACATAAACGCTCAAGACTGCATTCTGTCTTCAGTTTCTTATTAAAGTCTTTGTTTTTCAAACAGAAAGTGCGCTGGACTGAAACGATGGATTAAAAAATGCAAGTGGCGCTTTGAAAAGACAGTGTTTCCGAGACAAAACGAGACTTTTTCCAAAATGCAATATTTGCGAACAGACTCCAATCAACCCACTGAACCAGTGAACAAAAACAAGATGAACTAGGCGACAGGCTAAGGACAAAAATCTCCGTGTTCGATACAAAAAGCCGATCAAACTATTTCCAAGTGCCCAAAACTCCCAATCCAAAGAACAACTTATGCACATCCAACTCAAAGAGAACACACTTGTCTAACCTTCCAAAATTGATGTTAGAATTAAAAGAACAAACAGAGGACACCCGTTTAGACTTGATGTTCGCATCCCTTCCGAACCTAACCATAAAAGAGAGCACAGTATTCGGCTTAAAATCAGTAGCAGACGACAATCAAAGTCGCATTAATCTATGTTCGATTGACTTGTTTTTCGGTGGTAGATGATAATTTAGGGCCGTTTGCTGATACGACCCAAAGCGCCTTACGAAAAACAAGCTCTAGTCTCGACTTTTAATTTGCGGAAGATCACAATTGCCAATTTTGTTTGGAAAAAAGGGCAAAATCCTTAAATTTAAGGCCGGTACTAAAAATTGTTACAAGTAAGGCACATGTGACGATCTCACAACCCCACTCAACCTAACCCAACCTAAGGCACATAGTTCAACATAACCACGTATATGACTCACTTACAAAATGTATACTCTAGAACTTGTTTCGTAATGAGTTGCTGAAGCAAATTTTGATTTTGAGAGAACACCAGCAAACAGTTCATTGCACATTTGGTTGGTTTATCAGGGGCCCTACTCTCTATTTCGTCCCATTCGAAATAGCTTTCCCCTTCCGCTTTTAAGTAGGTACTCTGTAATAATTTCGGAATTCCAAATGCGACATAAGTAAATTTCATTCCACTTTCGAAATACAGAGTAGAAAAAATTTGTTTTCGAAAAATTTTACTCTCGGAAGGAGATATGGAATAGGGCCCTGTTCATTGCACATTTGGGTTGTTGAAAGGCAAAAGCAGCAGAAAACGTTGCCGCGACGTGAATATTCATTTGAAAGTTGAATATTCAACAACATATTGGTTCTTTGATGACGTCTTAAACATCTCAGACATCAATTTGCAATAACATCATCGACTTGCTCAACTCCAGAGGTTCGTTTTGAGCTCCAGTGGTTCATTTGGTGCTCTACAGTCACTTTAAGGATAGCAAATCTCAAGCTACGATTACACATGACACTTTTCATATCAGATTTTGACATTCCGACGTCATTATAACGTAAACATTTGTCCTAATTTTGCCACTACGTGTTATCCCCTGTCAAGCGTCTGCTCACGCGGGCTGTCGCAGCGCACTCTAACGAAAGACACACGAGTGACCACCAAATGGCTGAATTCTTGTGACGTTAGCTGTCAAAATTTGCCACGAAAATGACAGGTGTAATCGTTGCTTCATCCATGACGATAAAAGCAAAGTTTTCGACGTTTTGACGGGCATAACAAGTTTTTTTTTAACGATTTCTTTCCGGCGGTTTGCAGATTTATAGAGACTTAGCTGGATGCCGCTCTCAAGTATATTTTTGGAGGTTAGTGGCTGTGCATTGTTGTCCCCTTTTCGCGATGGTTGTTACACAGAAAGACGTTCGTTATTATGACCGCCGCCCTATGGAATTACTCGACCATCTAACTACTTTCTAGACAGTGGCAGAGCTCAAATTCAGTGCCAGAGCTCAAAAATTCACCGAATTCGATCTGGGACAGACAGAAATGAAATAGCCTTTCAGCTTTCTTCGGAAATACCCAAAGGAACACGTGCTATTCTCTTGTTTTCATAAACAAGGGGATATGCTTTGTTTCAATTTAACGGTAGCACTGATGCAGACAAAGGAGGTCCTCGTTTAGACGTTCCATACCCATTTGCAATGGCTTAATGATGCATCTTACAATGAGAGACACTCCCCAATAGGGACAACATGATTCGATTTCGATTTCCACGTTCCACCTGGCTTCACAACCGACCGACCTATCCAACCCCAAGCACTTGCAATGGACAAAGCGACTACTCACAACTCCAAGTAAAGCAAAAGCTTCCGCCCCTGGACGATTGCTCTTACTTGTGACCACTTGTGACCACTCGTCTCCACGGTGTTGCCGCACCTGACCGGCTTCTACTCCTATCTTAGCATTAATTGAATATCATGTTAGTTGTTATCGGCAGTGTGTGTGTGTTTCAATGCACAACAAATTTTGTACGAACCTTTTGCGACTTTTTTTTTTCAATTTTCTTTTTGAAATTAGTAGGGTTAGGGCTTTCTGCAAATATTTTTTGAAAATAATACAAAATGCCAACATATTACTCTATAAACAAAATATAAATATAAACACTTTTTATAAAAGTGACTTACACAAACAAACAAACAGAACCTACTAGATTATATGGGGAGTTACAAAAATAATAAGAAGCCTGTTCGTTTAATTTACAAACGCAGAGAGATTATAAAATTCGCGTAGGGCGTTCTGTGTTTATTCTTCAACAAGTATTTAAAAAAATAAAAATAAAAATGATTATGCATGAGGGTTTGTGTGTGTGTGTGTGTGTGTGTGGTAAAAAACTACCACAATATACTGCTGCTACTTCTCCTACTACTCTACCCAACGTAATTATGTATAATGATAAAACAAATAAAAAAAAATAAAAAAAATAACTAATAATAATATTAGTAACAATTTGCTTGTGTATAATAATGTTAATATTAATAATGACTACGTTTAAAAAATTCACACTTAATTATTATGGACAAAAGTATTTATATAAAATTGTATATATAGCATAACGCTTCTCTCTCTCTCTCTCTCTATCTCATTGTAGTACGCCCTCTATAACTCTCTCTCTCTCTCTCTCTGTCTCTTATTAACAAGAAAATAATACAAATTTAAAGAGAAAAATAAACAAAATGATGGAGTAAAAGTGTTTTCAGTTTTCTTTGCACACATATCGATTGAGCTGTTTTCTTTTTAATCTGTCCGAAGCAACCAAATGGTTGTGGAAATTATGGTTTGGTATGATTTGTACCATTCAAAATCCTATTTCAAGTTCTATACCTCAACTGTCAGTGTTAGGTGATAAATTGATGGAAAAAAAATCAACATAAGAACAAAAAAAAAATATTAATCACGTGATAAAATGAAAATATAAAAAAAAAACAGTCAATCAATTTGTTTTTTTTTTTGTTTTTGTTTAGTTGTTTTGTATAGTTATAATTCGCGGCCTAACCTGCTTCACTGTCACTTGAATCACTAGAACTGGTGTCGCTTGAGCTGGACGAGGATGAGTCACTCGAGCTAGAGCTTGATGACGCATGATTTGGTGGTGCAACATCGACCTTATTCGATGATTCGTCTGGAAAGAGAAGAAAAATAGATTGATGTACAGAAATTCGGTTTGTTTGAACAGGTAAATTAATTTATCAACAAAAATAAAGCGTGTCCCCACGCAAAATGTAATACAGATTTTTAATTGGAAAGCTTAAATTTTTTATTGATTCATAGGGCATACAGATTGGGGTTATGTATGGAATAGCACATCGGATAAATGTGTTACGTATGGCAACATTGGCCATACGTGTTATATTGTAATAATCAGAGACAATACTGAGACCACCAACTTCCGCCGATTTCCCGTTACTTGCCTACAAGCTATATTTTCATGGGGTGGCAAACGCTAAGTGCGTTAGTATTGTTACATAGAAATTCGTATTGACAAATGTCACGTAACTTAATAAATTCCGGCTCACCAACACACTCCCACCTTGCATATGCCACTTCCGCTGTGGGCAAAGCTGCTGACAGCGTTCATAAAATTTTGTCCCTTAAATTTGAAATTATTTATATACGTGTGGATAGTACTTTTTTTGGGAACAAGTGTACATTTGCTTAAAATATTTATGAAAAATTATTAATGCAGAATAGTTGCATGAAAAAAAAATTTTGAGCAAGTTTTCTTCAGTTATTAAAGAAAAATTCACACAATAAATCGATCTTAATGATATCGAAAAGAGGTAAATACACAGCCATGTTTGTCCTAATATGTTCTAGTATATAAATCATATATTTTAGATAATTTTACTAACCAACCAAATCAAATTATTCGCCTTTTAACAATTTATAATAACAACCAATGGCATTCAGTAATATAAAAATGTGGAATTCCCGAACTCTTTCACATTTCCCCACGGTTGCCGCGGTTGGCAGCATTTTTTTTTTGTAGTTTTTGTGTGTTTTTCCATGTCACACTGACTCTTTTTTGACATAACACAGATAGGAATAGAAAATGGCGAATTTGAAAAAAAAATTGAGGGGCCCAGCGGCAAGAGGATTGTGAGTTGGGGGTCTCAGTATGGTTTGTCTATGGTAAAAATGGCATGTAGAGTTAGTGCCAGAGACAATACTGAGACCACCAACTCCGGCCGATTTCCCGTTACTTAGCCTACAAGCTATATTTTTTATGGAGTGTACACATCTGGTGCGCTAGTATTGTTACATAGAAAATCGTATTGACAAATGTCACGAAACTTCAAAAATTCCGGCTCACCAACACACTCCCAGCAGATATGAGACACTTCCGCTGTGGGCAAAGTTGCTGGCAGAGTTCATAGAGTTTTATCCGTTAAATTTGAAATTGTTCGTTACGTGTGGATAATATTTTTTTTTGGGAATAAGTGCACATTTGCTTAAAATGTTCATGAAAAATTAACAATGTAGATTGGTTGAGGGAAAATGAAAACATTTTGAGCAAATTTTCTTCATTATTTAAGAAAAATTTACACACGAAATCGAAGTTAATCATATCCAAAAGCGGAAAATACACAACCATGTTTGTCCTAATATGTTTCTAGTATATAGAACATCAACTTTAGATAGTTTTACTAACCAAACAATCAAATTATTCGCCTTTTAACAATTTATAATAACTAACCAATGGCATTCAGTAATGAAAAAATGTGGTACTCCCGAACTCTTTCACATTTCCCCACGGTTGCCGAGGTTGGCAGCATTTATTTTTGCATTTTTTGTATGTTTTTGCATGTCACACGGATTCTTTTTTGACATAACACCGATAGGAAAACAAAATGGCGAATTTGAAAAAAAACTGAGGGGGTCAGCGGCAAGAGGATTGTGAGTTGGGGGTCTCAGTATGGTTTGTCTATGGTTAGTGCTTGATCGGTCTCTGGCCGAGAGAGACGTATATATCCTCCGAGGAAGCGGAGAAAAATAAATGTGGGTTTTTTTTCTTATGTTTTTCCCACGATAAAATTCGTACCGTCTTTTCTTTGTAAACGTAGTAAGTATACAAAATGGCCGCCACGGCTATGCTGGCAGGTACGTACTCTTCTATTGAAATTTTCTATAACAGTTTCGCAAAAATGTGGCTGAATTTCATTAATAATACACCACCCGTGGTCGTGGTTTGCATAGAACTTTGACTTAAAAAAAAAACCCAAAGAAAAAAGTCCAATTGTGTCAAATTGCAAGATATGGATGGTCGATTCTGATCGCAAAAACGGCCGATTACACGATTAGGAAATGACTCATTCAGTAATTGAATTGTTTCTCTGGCTGTACGGCATGTGGCACCGTCTTGTTGAAAACACAGCGCTCCATTCTTGCTAACCCCAAACTGTCAGCTGTCACATTTTTATCTCTTTTTCCGTTGGCATCACTGTTCTATTAAATGGCGCAAAATTTACCACCCTTTAGTTAAATTCCTGCACTAGCTGCAGGATTACGTTGTGTGGGGTTATGAGTTCAGAACAAAAGACTACGGACCATAGATCGCTTGGTTTCTTTTTGTTGCCAGAACGGCAGGGAATTTTGTTAAACATCACCCTTTTTGCGAAGATCAACTATCAACCGATTGACGATTGATAGAATTTATCAATTCAAATAAAAATCGGTATTGCGAAAATGCATTGATAAAATTTGTTTGCTATTGTGAATGCCTTCAAAATAATTCTATTATTGTGAATGGGAGTGTGCGTCTGACAGATGTTTTTTTTTTTTGAGGAACGTACAAAAAATTCAGAAAATCAATAAAATTAGAAACAAAATATAAAATGACTTCAACTGAACTATATTTTGATTGAGATGAGAAGTTTGATGATCCTGCTATCCTGATAAAATTTATCACTTATTTAATTCGAAATTCACATTTTTTAGTTATTTCTTTAGGTAGCGCGAACTCATCAGCTGCAAATTTACGATTGAAAGAAAAATTGACAGCTGACAAGAAAATCGATGAAAATTGTTGTTCGCAATACCGATTTTTTTTATTCACAATCGATTTTTTTTTTTAAATCACAATGTTACAACAATATTGACAGTTGACAGTCACAATACCATTTAATAAAATAAATTGATAAATTTCAATTATTTATTGATAGTTGATCTTGGCAATAAGGGTGCATATAAAGGGACTTTTAATTCGGTCGAAGTTTGGCGGTCTGTGGCTGCCATTTTGGTGGCTTCTGTCTAATCCAGCGAATATCAAACTCATGTCACTCATGTCAAACGTCCAAACAATTATTTTAATCTATCAAAACGATTGTCGTCACTGGAAACGTTGCGCACGTTCAGCTTATTTTACTCTGCAACGTTTTGGTGGCCAAATTCGAGACAACCGTTTAGGTAAAGAATCAGCCAACACCCGTACGTCAGGAACGGCAGATCGGCCGAGAACATTGCCGCGGTCCGTGAAAGTGCACCGGAGAACCCGGGGCAGTTAATTACTCAAGAAAAAAATCGGCCTTTCGCAGACTTCAATTGGCGAATTTTGCTTCGGAAAGCCTTCACCCGTACAAGATCCAACTGATCCTGGACCTTAAACTTAATAACCATTGACAGCACCTTTTGTTCGCTGACTGGGCTTCGGAACGTTTGGAAGAGGAATTCCAATTTTAGCCGAAATATCATTGTTTAATAAGGAGGCGCATTTTTAAATGAATGGCTACGGTTAAAAAGCTAAACTGCAGTAAAGAGGACGACCCCAACCTCCACGAGGCTCACCAGGTGGCAATGCATCCACAAAAAGTTACGGTTTGGTGCGAATTTTGGGCCGACAAGTCATTCCTCGGTACTTTTTCGAAAATAACGTTGGTGAGGCATCACTATCATAAGCGAGCGCTGCAGAACGATACTAACCGATTTCTTTTGACCCAAATTCAACCATATGAAGGTAGGCGACATGTAGTTTAAGTAGGACGGGACGCGGCTACGAGCCACACAGCAGACGCCACGACGGACATTTCTGTATCAACCGGATCATCAATCGAGCTAAGGTTGGAGTATGGGTGCGCGTATTTATTCCAAACATTTCGGGCTACACTCCCTGCTCGTGACCCGTGTGCGAGGACCCAGAGAGAAGTTACTTTTCTTCTTCTTGATAAGGTTGACCTGAATTTTGTTTATGACGGCAGTGCGGTTCCTCACATTTTTTTAAGTATTTCTTTAAGAAAGGGGGACAAACAGTTGGATAAAACAAATTTTTGGTCTGCAGAGGTTTTGCTACAAGCGGCCGGTTGTCCATCAGGGGTGGAATTCTGTATCGTGATTTGTGATGGTTAATAGGCACAGCCATATTGTTTGCTCTATGTGAGATGAAATTCACTCGAAAAGGCGTTTTTTTGTAAACATTCTGTTGGTTAATCATCTTACGTAGAAGAATTGTCTCGTGGTAACGACTAGTTACGATTACACATGTCAATTGGCATGCTTACGTCACAATGACGCACAATGTGTCTTAAAGTGGATATTAAATGTGATCGCCTGTCATGCGGTTTGTCCAGCGGCTTGTCACAAAACTTGTGCTTTATTTTAAAGGTCTGTGGAAACCCTGAAAGACACCAGCAATAAAAAATATCTGCACACTGTTTTAACCAAACGATGATCGTAATGAAAGGGTCACAAAATCGTTCTCAATCTCATTACAGGCAACGGAAGTCGAAATGTGTAAAAAATGCGACTAAGGGACCAACTTTTGCATGCAAATTGCATTTTAAGATGAATTTTCGTAAGTGCTTGTGCCAGTTCACTTTATTCTTAAAAACCAACGTCAAAACAAATACCAAACAAATTTTTGTATATATTTGTACCCTCCTCTTCAAGAATACACCAAAAGCCGAATTTGCGTCGTTAATTGGGACCAGAAAAACACAACGCAAATAATAGAAATTCCGATTCTTAACCTTTATTATTTTAATATGCATTTCTCCAAACTGATTGACTTCACGTAAAGTGTAAAAGTGTAATACAGTGCGACCTCAATAAAAGCAACCCAACTCCTCGATAAAAGCAACACCTTAAATCTTACCATTGTTGACTCAGTAATTGCAGCTCCTCAAAAAAGGTGACTCGATAAAAGCAACTATTGGTTCATGAGCTCTTATTTCGTTCAATCCGGGAGCAGAAGAGATCGAAAGTGATGACGAAAATGCAGTTGAAGAATCCGCACTGCCAAGAATTAAGGCAGGGGCTGCAATTCAAGCACTAAACATTTGCCTTCAATGGGCTGAAGAAAATGATGCTTCACTGAGTAACATTTTAGCTCTGCAAAACTTACGAGAGTCAGCTGAGGAAAAGAATTCTGCATCCAAAAAGACACAATCAAAAATTTCTCAATTTTTTAAAAACAATTAAATTTGACTTTTTTTAATTTTTAATACCTACGAATTAAATGATCAGTTTTGGTCTCTTTACCAGTGCAAGACACGTTTTTTTTTTACTATTCTGAGGTGTTTAACTTGTTGCCTCATTTTTGGCACCTAAAATTTTTTGACTCGATTATTGCAACAAACTCAATAAAAGCAACTGCCCAAATTTCTATTAGTTGCTTTTATTGAGGTCGCACTGTACTACGTTTCCACCGGAAATTAACTGCGAGAATTAGAAAAATTTCTGTAAATCCCGCATAAGTCTCGGGATTTATCATGCAAAAAAACTCAAAGGGAGATTAGAAATAAATCTCGATTATCAACCAGGTTTGCATGTACAGTCCGGTTTTTGAACACACTTTCCACAGCTATACAAAGCAAACAGAGCTGTATTTGACATTGTGTCATAAAAAAAAAAACTATTTATTTCTGAGAGACTTCTCCTACCCAATGCAACCATCAAAACTTTAATTTTATTTTGTAGAATTTGCCAATAATATTTTAAGATTTCTGGAACTCATGTTTTATTACTTTAAACTTTTGAATTGGTTAATTTTTTTTTTTTCAATTATCACAATTTTGGGCTGTTCGATTCGACGGTAGTTGACAACATCTGGTGAAACGTCAAATTAATCCTGTTTTTTTTTGGTGGAGACACCTCAGGATTTGTTTGTAATCGCTTGCCCTAAATCTCGCGGTTAGTGTCCGGTGGAAACGTATAAGTTTGTAAGGCTTAATCTTGGGGAATCCCCTTTTTACAAAAAAAAAAAAATAACAAAAACGCAAACTGAAATAAAAACGACGAAGCTTCGAAACCACGATAATTTTTAAATGACGCATCTTCGAAACGACGCAAATCGGATCTACGCAAGGCGAGGTTTTGGAGTATAGTCTTCTTGAAAGATCTCTGTCTCTGTCGTCTCATTAGACTGTTAGCGCGCTTTGAATCCAACCTGCGCCACAACAGTTCGTCACAATTTGCTAGGTTAAGACTGTACAGGTAAAGCAAGAGTCATTTATAGATTCCCCTTCTCCGATAGAATCCACAGAGATTGTGCCTTTCCTGGCGAGTTAATCGGACACGAAATTACTTCGGATGCGCCTATGGTATGACTGAATTTTAAATTGTTGCGCCATCAGATTAGGACGGTTATGAAATTTACTTCACGGACTTAATCGCGGCCTGAAAATTTGTGACTACAGAGCCTCCTTTATTGCAATGATTTCCGTCTGCAACACGCTACAGTTGCAAGGAAGGCGCAAGGAGGTCATACACCGCCCTCTCTTGTTTCTGATTACAAGTCTGTATAGAAACAAACGGATCCCCTGCGAGTCCCTAAATTACTCTTCAAGTCAGGCAGTGTTTGTTGAAATGGAGCCAGTGACTTTTGGGATGAAATCTACGTCTTTTTTTTTTTAGAAAAAACAAGTGAATAGTTTGCCGACTTGTGCACAAAAAAATGCTTTCATGCGAAGGGCCGCATTTGCCGACAATTGTTGCCGTTTCATGCGGAACATGAGCTGAGTTTTGACCAGCAGTTGGAGTGGTCCTAAAGGTTCAACTTGAACTCTTTTCGTGTGGAAACTGAACTCTTGCAGAGTAACTGATGTTCTTTATAACGTTGCAGACCCTTCTTATCCCAACTTGTCAGACTCTTGTTTGGAAGGCCTGCATACACATCCATTGAAGTACTACATCGTAAGAAGAGCTCCATTTATGTAGTACATCATCAACGGAACTGTTCTTGCTACATTTCACCTATCTCCATCTGAAAACACAACTTCGTGCAATAGAACTCACCTTTTTTGGCTGCCTTTTTAGCTGTGCCCAACTGTCCAGTTACATCTTGCAACCGTTTCTCCAATTCTTGTTTCTTCTCTGCCATTTGTTCATCCTTAGATTTGCCAGATATTTTCTTATCTACACGCGAGAAAGGAAGGACGAAAAGAACAAAACCAAACGTGTGCAATATAGTCAACCATATAAGTCAATCGATTTTATACATGAAACAAATTATAATACAACCAGCTGTATATACATATCAAAATATATATATATACGACAAACTTTCAAGCGTTTCCGAAATATTAAACAAAATAATAAAAAAAAAATACATAATTTCAACTAAAAGACAGTTTAAGATAAGAAAAGTTAGCAGCAAAAAGTTCAATTACAAGAGAAACATATTGCGAACAACAAACACAAAGTTAACTGCCAGGAATTAACTTTATATTTGTGTTCTGTATACCCATACAAATAAATAGATATTACCCACACCGATTCAAGTGTATTGTGTGTATAGAAGATATTTTTGATGAGGATCTTTGTGATTTTGTTCGTGTAAGCATGCATGCAGTTAATGGAAAATAAATATCACGGAGAATGTTTAAACACACTATAGTTAGCATGGCAACATAAAAAAAAACCAAATGTAATGCAAGAGAAAAAAAAACGGATGAATATAAAAGAGGAGTGCTGTTAATATCCCTTCAAAAATAAGAGCCCAACGCAATGGTTTCTATACAAGACGGCTGAAAAATTAGGGAAGACAAGGGTTTTCGGTAGATCCCACTATCGGACTACAATTGACCAAGAAATCACTGTCCTCAATTGTGGGCATTATCACCGGACACAATACAAGAAAATGGGAATCAGTACAGATGACCTGTGCAGAGGATGCGGTGATGAGGAGGTGTATGAGGACACCCCACACTTTCTTTGTCACTGCCCAGCACTCTGCCACATAAGAAATAGAATCCTTGGTAGTTACTTCTTCGAGGATTTAGAAGAACTTTCAGACAGGTCCATTAACGACCTACTTAAATTTGTAAATAAAACGGGTTGGTTTGCCAATCCGTAGGTTTTTCATAGGTTTCCAATGTATGGGCGTCATAAACCCCTAGGGCATCGCAACGGATCTACATTGATCTAAGTGTGGCACGTACAGGTTTCTCTTGTCCTGCCAAACCCACTAACCTAACCTAACCTATCGGACTAGTTTCAATCAAAATTTCTGAGTGTGTTTTTGACGGCAGAAGAGATCTAAAGGGTGATTTTTTAAGAGGTTTAGAACTTTTTTTAAAAAAAAAACACAAAAAATTCGAAAAAATGAATGAAATATTTATTTGAATCGATAGTTTGAACCTTGCAATTTAATGTTTAAAGATAATTTCATGCAAATGTTGACCGCGGCTGCGTCTCAGGTAGCCAATCCGCTGAGTCACATTATTCTTGGCATACCCCCACAAAAAATAATCTAATGGTGTCAAATCGCACGATCTAGGCGGCCAATTGACCGGCCCGAAACGTGAAATTAACTGTTCACCAAACTCGCCTCGCAATTGCGCCATTGTTTCGCGTGCTGTGTGGCATGTGGCACCGTCTTGTTGAAACCACATATCATGCAAGTCAAGAACTTCCATTTCGGGCAAAAAAAAGTTTGTTATCATCGCTCGGTAGCGTTCACCATTGACAGTAACGCTGCGATTCGCATCATCTTTGAAGAAATATGGCCCAATAATGCCGCCGGCCCATAAACCGCACCAAACAGTGGCTTTTTCGGGATGCATTGGTAGCTGTTGCAATGCTTCTGGCTGATCTTCACTCCAAATGCGGCAATTTTGCTTATTTACGTACCCATTCAACCAAAAATGAGCCTCATCGCTGAACACAATTTTTCGATAAAAAAGCGGATCCTCGGCCAGCTTTCCAAGAGCCCATTCACCAAAAATTCGGCGTTGTGGTAGGTCGGCTGGCTTTAGTTCTTGCACCAGCTGTATCTTAAAAGGCTTTACGCCCAAATCCTTCCGCAAAATTTTCCACGTAGTGCTGTAACAAAGGCCTAACTGCTGGGAACGGCGCCGAATCGACATTTCGCGGTCTTCTGTCACACTAGCTGATACGGCCGCAATATTTTCTTCACTACGCACAGTACGTAAACGTGTTGGTGGTTTAATGTCCAACAAAGTAAATTTGGTGCGAAATTTGGTCACAATCTTCCGAATAGACTGCTCAGAAGGTCGAGAATGCCGATCATAAAATGGAAGCAGCGCGCGATGAACATTTCGAACCGAGCACGAATTTTGATAGTAAAATTCAATAATTTGCAAGCGTTGTTCATTTGTAAGACGATCCATGGTTAAATTGCAAACCAAACTGAAGCTGTTTGACAGTGACACAAGGTACTAAACACACGTCAGCTGTCAAAACCAGTGTTGCCAAAACCAAACCAGCTAAAAAATCACCCTTTATATCTGGAAGGGATGTCACGGATCTACATTGTCTATTGAAATAGTCAGGAACTGCCGCACAATGAGTAGGCAGTCAACCTATCACTCGATTCTGACTGCATAATGTGTTGTTGTGGTGCATATAGTTCACGACGAGTTTGGGAGGAAAGGCAGGGAAATAAAGGGTTTTTCAACAGGGACGCTACAAAAGTAGAGCGACAGGGACAGCAAACGACGCCGAATTTCTTGCCGCTCTTTTGACATTTCTCTTCAGTAAGGTTTGCCATTTCATGATGGAAAGATATACGAGCCAACAACGAGTCGAAATTATTAAAATTTACTACCGAAATTCGGAGTCAGTGGCCTCAACGTTAAGAGCGCTACGTCCAATTTATGGTCGTCATAATCGTCCTAGGAGATCAACAATTGAGCGTCTAGTGGACAAATTTGAATCCACAGGCACAGTACAAAATGTTCCCGTGCCAGTGAGACAAAGAAGTGCCCGTAGTGTCGAGAATATTGCTGCCGCTGAGGCTTCAGTTGAAGAAAGCCCAAATGTGTCTCTCACACGTCGTTCTCAAGCGTTGGGCATCTCTGTGACGTCGTTGTGGCGAATTTTGCGAAAAGAACTTGGCCTACATCCTTACAAGATTTAATTGACGCAAGAACTGAAGCCGCTGGACCACCAGAAGCGTCGTATTTTGGTGAATTGGGCTGAGCAACAACTTGAAAATGATTCGGATTTTCATCGAAAAATCATCTTCAGCGATGAGGCTCATTTCTGGCTGAATGGCTTCGTCAATAAACAAAATATGCGGTAGTGGTCAGGCAGCAATCCACACGTACTCCATGAGTCATCATTGCATCCCGAAAAAATTACGGTTTGATGTGGTTTATCGGCCGGCGTCGTCATTGGGCCGTACTTCTTCTGTGATGATCAAGACCGGCACGTTACTGTGAATGGGAATCGCTACCGTTCAATGATAACCGAATATTTTTGGCCCCAATTGGATGATATGGACTTGGAGGACATGTGGTTCCAACAGGACGGCGCCACAAGCCACACAGCGAATGTCACAATCAATTTATTGGAAACCAAGTTTGGAGAACGTGTTATCGAAACTTGGAATGGTCATGCGATTTGACGCCATTAGACTATTTCCTGTGGGGCTACGTCAAGTCTATGGTCTATGCCAACAAGCCAGCGACGATTGATGAACTTCGTACGAATATCGAACGTGAAATTGCAGCAGTATCGGCCGATTTATGCTTGAAAACCGTCGAAAATTGGGTTCAGCGTCTGGACTTCTGCAAGCGTGCCCGTGGTGGCCATGCAAAAGAAATCGAGTTCCATACATAATGGCATCGAACGTACTTTCACAGGAATAAAGAATTTCATTGATATCCAAAACCGTTTTTGTTTTATTTTATTTGTAGCGCTCTTATTGAAAACCCCTTTAGAAGAAATTTAGGGACTTGGACATTAAACCACCTCCGTGCATCAGAAATATTGCTATTAGGAACTGACGACTTGTGGTAATAGAATCAGGCAGAAACCAATGCAACCGAGGGACTTTGGCCAACACTCGACTGCAAACGAACTAGGGAACTTCTAAAATTAGGCGGGAAACAACTCAGGACACTGGTGGCAATCTTGTCCGTGCACTTTCTTGTGGGAAAACATTCCAAACGTCTCAGACTGGCAGACACGGATACCGAAACAGAGGAAACAAGAGTACACACTATGTGAATGGAAAGCTGGGGCCCTACTCTCTATACCTCGCTCCGAAAGTAAAATTTTTCGAAAACGAAACTTTTCTACTCTGTATTTCGAACGTACCAGAGTACAGAGTACCTACTTAAAAGCGGAAGGGTAAAGCTCTTTCGAATTGGACGAAATAGAGAGTAGGGCCACTGTTCGAGTGAAAGCCCTAACTAAGAAACCCATTTACATTATTGTACTAGAGTACGTTGTAGTAGTACCTATAGTTTTATGTGAGATGTCGCTTTATGACTTCCATCATTAAATACTAACCTAACATCCTTCTTCCTGTATAAACTCTCAACGAGATAGGACCTACCAATAGAACTCGAATAAAGTTAGGGAAACCCCAACTCTGAACTTTCTCCTTTCTTTCATTTCTCGTCCGAATTAACCCCCACGAGTACAAAACCAGCGATAAGGATCTATCGCGACGCATCCTAACAGGAGCAATATCACGCAATCGGAGAACTTGTTCCAAACTAATTGAGGTTATAGACAACAAGAACTAGAAAAGGTTACTTTCGTTGCTGCAGAGAAATTTATCGTTTTTCAGGGGAACGTGTTTAGGTTGCTTCCATTGTAGTCAAGGATTAATACGTCAACAAAAGCCCACTATACCGCTCCTCTCCCACAGAAAGAAAAGGAGGACCCAAGCAGTTTCTTCGAGTTGATCAGTGTCAAAAACATGGCCGATTCTAACCCCTGAAGAGGAGAGGAGAACATCTTTGGTAGGACGATTGCAGACTTTGACTATTCGTCCTTGCTGCGGGAATGTAATTATAGCATCTCCGGATCGGGCACAATTTAATTTAAACCACGATATATAAAACTTATTTCCACTGGAGCAAATGAAGTAAACATATCAATATTTAGACTAAAGCTCAACAGTTCGCAAACCGAGCTTTTTAGAGCAGCTGGAGGGGACTTTGCACCGACTCATTTCCAAGGTTTGGTCAGATGAAATGTTTTTTATGTGTCTGATAAAGGGAGTCTTGGCATAATTTGCCTCGTCAACAAGAATAACCTCTACAGATGTGCCAAAGACAGAGCCATTGGTCTCCTTGAGAAGATCATATCTGACACTTTGTTTAACCGACAGTCAGAAAAGTTTACAGATCGATCAAATGTTCACAACAAGACAAATACAGGGAATGCGCAGAAGAGGTCAAGTGATCATCTTTCCATCGATATCAAAGCCACCTATGACAACATCTATAGAACCGAGCTACACAGAGGTCCAGTTTTGTCATGGCTGCAAAATTCATCTGTCCGCAGAGGAAGACTATTGGGGAAGATCTCTGCTGCATCAACCTTGGTAACGACCTCACCGAGGGTTTTAATGACAAAAGAGGATCTCAATCAAGGCGGCGCCTAATCATGCGACTTCTCCACGTCATAATTGAAAGAATCGGCACATAAATCAAAGACAAACCCAAGATACGATCTTTCCAGTTCGAATTACTTGCTAGCGCCCACGATATGCATAAATGATGAGTAGACTACCCGGAGCTGTCACGGGGCAAGCGACTTTAATCGGTTTAGCTAGTAACGAGGACAAATCCAAGTGTATCCTGTCAAAAATAAGTGAGACCAGACCCAATATTGATGAATCTACGCAACGTTACAAAAAACTTTAGCTTTAAGGTAGTAAAAAGGGATACAAAAGAGCAAGACCAAGCTGCGCCTTACAATCGTTGTCAGGGCCCTTTTTTGAGTCCTTGCGTCACAACAGCTGAAATTATATTGCAGCATTGTTAAGCATTCGTTATGCTATGCGTTGGGTACTTATTTTAATCAAAACAGTGAGTGCTATTCTGCAAGACAAACGTGACGATTGATTGGCATTGACTAACGTTCCGTAGTTAATCATGCTGGTTGACGTGGCGCATGGCGTTTAATGTAATCGTGTCTTTTAGCTCGAACGTTTCCGGACGGGCGAAACTTTACGTGCGCTGAGCCAGATCGAACGCTGATCACAGACTACAGCTGTTGTTAAACACAGCAGCGTCTGAGACACAAAGTAATGCCTGAAATGCTGGAAATACAATGCGCGATCTGCCCCTGGTGGCAATCATAGACAACAGCCCTGTGAAAAGGGTAAACTGATAGACAAATCGGCTGCTTTTTGTCACGCGACACGGGTTTACCAGAAAGCCAATAGGACTGACCACACAAAGCTACCTTTTGATGGCTGGCACTCGTTCGTTCTGTTCTATTGGTGTTCTGTACTCTGCAGTTGGCGTGACATTGGCCTTTAACTACATTTGCTTTCTTTCTCAAGAGGGGGTTCTCTGCATCAAATTTCTGTTTCAATCGACAAATTTGTTGTGAAGATCCAAATAGAAATGCGCTCCTCATATTTAAGGCCACGAATTTGACTTCTTTCTCTATTTTTAGGATGTATCCAGAAGACAATTATCAATGCAACAACGACTGGGAAACGCAAGAAGCTGATGAAGTTCGGACTCCAAGAAGCAGTTAAGAAAGTAGGTGGCTCGAATTCAGAAGAGGCCACTCTGCTATAGGAGCAGTCCAGGTCCATCTAAATCTAAACAGTTCCACAGGGAAGCCACTGCTCAAAGATAATCCTTGTTATGCCACTCATTGATCTCTGACAGATAGAAAGAAAGTACGTGAACTACAATACGAATGATGCAGAAGTAAAACCAGCAAGGGAAAGGAAGTTCAACAAACTAGAGTGTCAGAGACGATGCAGATGCGAAGAGGAAGGCCCAAAGATACCCTCATCGAAGAGATGAACGCCCAGAGAATCCTAAAACGGTTCCAGGGGACTCACCTTCAGTCAGCGCGCCCCAGGTACTGGTGCTCTGCCACTTGAGGGCACGGTTGCCACTTTGGTAATTTTTTTTTGCTTTTTGAGTTTTGGTAATTTGGTAGTTTTTATCTGTTTATGGTAAATTTTTGAGCCGGAACATCAAAAATACGAACTCGATATCACCTCATTTATAAATGTCCTATAAAAATGTTTGCGTTTAAACAAGCAATTTTTAAAGGCTGTTGCTATTCGCACGTCGTGCGGGATACGGCTGTGTAGCGAAATGTCAAAGTTAAACCGCGGCAAATAGGGGTAATGTGGCTCGCTTCGCTCGCAAAAGGGACTCCAAGCTCCAGTATTTCATTTTCGGGCACGATCCTGTACGTTTTAAGGCAAAACTTATTTCTTTAAACACTATTTTTAATGAAAATACCATTACGTTACGTCAATTACGCAGCCGTATCCCTAAGCCAGACAAACGTCAGTCAGTAAATAAATTATGTAGGAATAGCCACTTCGATTTTAAAAATCAAATAAAATAATTTGGTTTTAGAAAATGATGCTTTTGCACAGTAAATTTGTGTTTTATAAATGTCTCCAGATTTTTGGTAAATTTTATCTTGGTTTGGTAACATTTTTTTCAATTTTGGTAGCTACATATTTTTTTTGCAAGTGGCAACCGTGCTTGAGGGTACATTACCAATTTCTAAACTGGGAACCTATATTGATCATGATCAGCCCCTGGACAAGTTCCGCCCGACCATCTATCTGGAGAAACGATTTCTCACGCAACTCAAACAGTGACCCCTTCCTACTTTAGTAGCCCTTCGAAGGTGAATGTTAAATGAAACTCATTTACAACTACCCAACACCAATTTGTTAGACTTAACTCTGGATATTAACAACAAACACTTGAAAAAAATTAAAAAGGATATCCTCCTCTTGTGGGATGCACTTAAATTATATCAAAATTAAACTCAAAGTTTACACTTATTCAAACAACAATCAGTTAAAAGTAAAATTAGTTTGATATACAAAAAAGACAACAACTACCATGCCAAATATTTTGTGCTCAGTTCATCCAATTAACACAGACACTACTATCATCTATGCATGACTTTTTTTTTATTCATTTTGTTTGTGGACTTTGTTTTGTTTTTTGATTTTGATTTTTTTTTTTGCATCTATTGCCAATTGTGAAAAGGGAAATTATGAAAAGAAAGAAATAAAAAAATTAAGGCTCTTTCACTTCAGTGTCAAAAGTAACAACTCCTCGTCGCTGCGGTTGTGGTGGCGGCAAATGTGTCCGCGCGTCTCCTTTTTGTGTAGAAAAGTTAAGCAAAGTAGATTTTTTTGTTTGTTTTCTTTTTTAGTCACTGAAACATTTAACAAAAAGTCAACTCTCGTGATGTGGAGGAGGTTAGGTAACAGATTAAACACAAGCAATTATTAGGAAGTATGATTCGCCACTTGTGTGATGTGACATAGAAAATAGAAACGAAAAAAAAAAAAAACAAAAATGTTGTCACAAAGTGAGAAGAGCTTGATAATAATAAAGAAAATTTTGAAAACGTTAACCAAACAACCTAAGACTCGCTTTGTTTCTCTTTCTGTTTTGCTCTTTTTTGTGCTTTCGCTCTCTTGTTCTTTCTGTTCGCTAGTAGTGCGTGTCATTGGGATAAACTTACAGTAAGGCTTACGAGTTTTTTTACGAAGACATGAGGCGACATAGCTCTCCAGTTCGCGCAGGGTAGACGGCTTTAGTGTTTCGAAATCGATTTCGATCTCATCTGGATTGGAGTCTCTAAGCGATGGCTCGCGGTTCTGGATTATGTGGACGACGCGGCCAAGTTTGTCGCCTAAAAACGAAAAGATAACAACACAAACAGACAGTTAATACGAGGGCTCATTTGAGTGGGTCGGTTCACACGTGTTTTCTACCTGGCAACTTGTTAATGTCCAACGACAGTTGTCGCTTTTCGTCGTACGACATCGGCTTAGCGGTGTCCTCTTCCTCCGAGTCGAAGTTCATCACTTGGCTGGGCTTCTTTTTGTTGGCTCCTCGAGGTGCTCCGCCGGGTGTCGCATTCGCCTTGGCGCGTTTATTCACTTGACCGCTGGTGCCGGGCCCACCAGCTCCTGCAGCGCCTGCTTTCGGTCCGCGCTGGCCCTTAACCTTAGCACCTTTACTGTTGGCCGCACCCGCAGCTCCGGCGGCCGCCACTGCTGCGCCAGTCATGCCAGCGGCTCCAGCTAGCGCCGAATTAAGTCCCCCAGTGGCACCAGGTCCACCCAGTCCACCGCCCTTGACTGCAGCGCCATGAGCTGCCGCCAGTGCATGACCATGATGTAATTCACCGGGAACTTTACTGAGGTCAACACCACCTGGAGCGCCAGCCATACCGGCAGACATGCCGCCGCCAACTCCGACCATACCTGCGCCTGCACCGCCACTGCCGGGCCCCTTCTTCTTCTCCTTGAGCTTTTTCTTTGCCTTCTTTTTGTTCGATGCCTCCTCCATCAGTTTCTTCATCTCCTCCTGGAGGTCGATCAGCTTTGCCTCGAGCATTTTCAGCTTGGCGTTGCGCTCCTCGTCCGAGTTCGACTCGTTCTCGGTGTCGCTCGACTCTTCGGACGACGTTTCCGTTTCGTTCTTGGAGAAGGCGTGTATATGAATAGCTGGCTCATCGGGAATATTCGCGTATCGCATCTCGAAGACGTCCTGCAGTTTGCGACCCATCGCAACGACATCATGATCTGGGGGGTTGTATTTGTAACAGTTGGTGAATATTAATCGCACATCGGCGGCAAACTCAGGCGCGCTCTTGTACTCGCGATTGTCCATTTTCCGTTTCACCGTGCCCAGATCCATGGGCTTCTTGATTATGTCATGATAGTCATGCAGGCCCAGCAGCTCGGCGTCCACCGGCTTGTAGAAGGGCCAGGCGTAGCCGGAGTGCTTTTTGGAAAAGAGCTCTTTTAGAATTTCATTGCATGACTTGAGCGCGTCCGACAGTTTTTCTTTGTTCTTCGGTGCCGAGCCAGGTGTGCCGCCCAGGGGTGACATCGGATACACTGATGATTGGAATAACGTCAATTCCTAAAACAAAACAAACAAACAAAAAATAAATAAAATAATGTGATTAGAGAGAGAGAGAGAGAGAGCGATAGCAATGAATGGAAAACTGTCTGAGTATGATGAATGAAGATGAAGTGATGTTATTGTTAACCACTCAACCCATCCACTCACAGCACAAAAACAAACGCACAGAAGGTAAAAGAAAAAAAAAAAAAAAAAACGAAAAATGGCAGCAATGCGAGTGAAGTGTTGCAATGATTCATGTGTTTTCTGGTGAATTGTGGGCAGAAAATGAAAACCAAAAGTATCAACATCAACACTATCGACTCGCGCCTACCTTATTTACCTGTCTGGATGATTCGCGGCGCGTCGCTATTTTGGCGCTCTTTGAGTCGATCGCGGCATAGGGGGATTCAAATGCATTGGCCGTCGGTGTGGTTGTGTCCGCCTTTCTTTTCACGCCCTTCTTCATTTTGGCCGGCTGCTGAGGTGGTATCACTGCGTCCAGAGCGCCCGGTTGAGTACTATTTACATGGTATGCAGCTGCTGCGGCCGCGTGGGCAGCTGCTGCTGCTGCTGCTGTCGCAGCCGAGTTGTCGATGAGGCTTGAATTGACCAGACTACTGCCGGCCGAGGCCGGTGTTGCGACAGGCGGTACACCGCCGCCCAGAGAATTGTGCGCTGCATTCGGTCCGGATGCGGCTGGGGCGGGTAATACGCTAGCAGGGGCGCCACTTACCGCTGTTGCTGCAGCACTCGCAGCACTGACAGCTGCGCCGCCGCCGCCGCCAGATGCTGCCACTCCCGACAGCGTGGAGCCTGCAACAGCAGCTACGGTTGAGTTTTTCGTGCCACTAGAAGAATGATGAGGAATTCGACCGATTTGCGGAATACTCGGAACCGTTGGGGTGCCAAGTGGTGTCGCTGGCCCCGCCGTTGATGTCACTGGCACACCGCCACCCATCGCAGACAATGGTCGTCCACGTCCTGCACTACTCGGCGTCGGCAGTAGGCCACTGCCTGGTGTTGCGGGTACTTTGCCCGGTGCTCGGGGCTTCTTCTTAGCACCTTTCGGTGTGACCGGTTCCAGCTCGATC
The DNA here is from genome assembly GCA_951230905.1 of Cheilosia variabilis. NCBI lineage: Eukaryota > Metazoa > Arthropoda > Insecta > Diptera > Syrphidae > Cheilosia > Cheilosia variabilis. The sequence goes on along the minus strand of OX579677.1, from coordinate 3,580,229 downwards.
TCGGGCTTCGGCATCGCCTCGATCTTAGTGAGAAAAAGCTTCTCGAGCGTTTGTGCCATCACTACGACATCCTCGCCGGGCTTATTGTACACATAGCAATTCGTAAACATTGTATTGAAGTCCTGAATGCATTCGCCCGACGTCCAATAGTAGTTGTTCTCCAGACGCTTCTTCACCGTGCCCAAGTCCATCGGCTGTTTGATGATCTTATGATAGTCCGGCAGATTGAGTTTTTTCGCATCTACCGGCTGCTGGAATGGCCACGAGAATTGGTGTTTCCAAATCGATTTCATTACCGTCTTGATGATATATTGCAGCTGATTGGTATTGCGGCCAGGTCGGTCTGGTTGCGGTACAGTCGGTGGCTGTACAATGCCGTTGATCGGTTCAACGTAGGGTTCATTGCGTGGTGGCGGCTCTTTACTGCTACAACCGCCACCACTTGTTATGCCGCCACCAGCTGCGGCTACGCCGCTGTTGCTGTTTGTGTCCATGTTCGGGAAGTAATTTTACTTTCTCTTTGTCTGTCGTCGGGGTAAAAGAATGGATATGCTGTGTTGAGTTCTCTCCTAAAATTTATATACAACTTTTCAGAGACTACAGACACAGACAACTGTTGATGTCCACTTCTTTGTTTTTCCTTTATTTGCTGTGTCTTTTGTAAACAATTCTCGTTGTTTGGTTGATTTGTTTGTTGGTTTTCTTGTTTTTTATGTTTGTCTTAGATTTGCTGCTGATGCGGATTTGCTTGGTAAAAAATTGATAAATACGGCGCTTTACTCTCTGTGCTGGAGGCGGTTCGTTTAGTCAAAAGTTGCTGCATCTTAATTTTGCAAGCTGCAAGTTTTAAAAAAAAAACGACTCAAGTTATAGACGGAAATTCATCTGAGGAATGTGTGCTCGGAAAAAGTGCAGACGAGGCAGATTGGACTTCTTACCAACATCAACTTGTCACAACGAAAGCAATCAGTCAGCTCTGCAGGATCATCTGAAGGTGTAGTCTTATTTGCGATAAGGAATCTGGAAAAGACAAAAAGGAAACATAAATAGGAGCGTTTGACATTAAAAAAGAAAAGGTTTAGGCAGATGGAAACTTTGTATTTTACAGAAAGTTCAGGCGGCGGATACTTTAAAGTGTCTGGATTAGTTATACGTACAGGGTTGAGAGGAGAAGCAAATCGACATCTCTCCACTGAATTGCAGAAATTGGCCCAAATTTGGGAGCACTATTGCAGTAGTATTCTACGGTTAATAAGCTGCAGGAGATGGCATTGTCAAAACGACAGAACTTACCAACGATCTTATCAAAAAAAAACTTTTCACATGGACTAATCAACTCCCCGCTTCACAAGTCTTCGATTTTTAGGTCGTCCTTCTCACAAATATTCAATTGTGGTTATATTTTTGAGACAGATCAAGGTTTTCTACAATTTCATGTCAAATCCGAGCGGATGAATTTAGGAACTTCAACCAGCTGATGTGACAGGGCGCCGGGCAGGACAGTTCTACCCTCGCTTGTTTGCTAGACTTTTCCAGGAGAGACTTACAGTTGAACCACACCGCCCAATGTGGACATTTTACCACTACGTTCCTTTAAACAACTTCTTAGAGTACGAAGCTCGGCAGTGCAATCTGCAATCTGATGACCAGCGGCACATCAACACGCATTTACAAATAAATATCATTTGGTGACGTTCTAGCCCAATGAATACAATTTATTTCAGAATTCACATTTCGTTCGTTTCGAGTTTCCCAAAATTTTACTCGTTCGCCGGCAATTTGGTCTGAGAATCCCAATTGAAAGGCGATTGGTTCATGGTCGCGGGAACATAAAATGCAAGCGTCAAACTTAGGGGAGCGTACAAAGGAAGAACAATGATAAGACGATAATTTTCTATAGGTATTTAAGAGACTACCGGTGCTTAAGAAACAGAGCAGAGCTTGAACTGTCAGAAAAGGTCGTATTTCATTTTAAACTTAAGCTGTGTTATAAACAGACCCAGAACCCTGGATTTCTCTTTCTTTTTTCAGTTTATTTGCATTTTATGTCTCAGTGCATTTTAAAGAAGCATTCTGTCCAGAGTTAAAATCCGAGTATGCGTTCCTAACCTCACTAAAAAGTTTGACCGTTTTCACGCAAGTGGTTCTTACATTGCCAAATATATTCTCACCATATCTTTGCTTACTAGCAAAACTGACTAACTGCAAAAACGTAGTTCGTAGGAAAACGCAAAACAAGTTTTTTTGTTTCCTGAATTTCTTGTGCAACAAATTGCAACCAACAATTTATCAGAGAGGCAGTTTTGGCAGAATTTTCTACATGCTTTTCTCTTATTCTTGCTATCATTACCGTCCGCAATAGAGCCGTCGTTGGTACTAGGCAAACAGTTGGAAATACCTTCCACCATCCACTCGTCACAGCCACCATGGACATGGACAATCAGCAACAACTCTGTGAAGTTATAGCTCAGCAAACTCCCTAGGAAAACTCTAGCAGTGTGTTTTAGCGATCCTTATTCCACGACATACGAGTATCGTCCGAGTTATGAAGCTGGTGGCGGCATAACAAGTGGGGCCAGTTGTTGCAGTAAAGACCAAGGATGTACTTTAACCAAAACTGCTTGCAGTCGCCTTAGATGATGGCACTGCATTTATTGTTTCCGAACCAGCATTTATCTGTACAACAGAAGCTCTGGAAGCGCTAAAACTTACAACACTTTTAAATGTCAAATTTGTAATCTGCTCCGACAGTCTCTCCGTATTGCGGGGAATACTCAACCTCAAAAATATTATCTCGGTCGTCTCCAGAATGAGAATCTTGAGAAAGTCACAAAACAAAGTTAATGTGTGTGCCAGGACCTGTTGGCATGTTCGTCAATGAAGCAGCCGACAATGCCGCAACTTCTTTCCTAAAAACATAGACACATCCAAGTCGGTCTTAAACGCTCGAAGACGATACGGTTCCATCAGCTTAACAACTGAAAACTCTCCGCCCACCACCACACGAAAATCACCCCCTCCAAGGCTACTGCCAAGTATCCAGCCCCCGCCACCAAAACAATGATTACAATTTGTTCCCGACTCCGTTGAGGCCACGGAACAATGAATTACTCGCCAAGCCCTATTGAAAAAATAACCAGGCTTCGAAACGCGTCCTCCGTGAAACAGGAATTTGTTTTTGTTACGTATGTAAAATTGACTTTATTCCATAAACGTGAAGCTCGTTCACGGATGTGGCGATTCGGTCCCAGCTTCTTAAGATGAGATCAATGGAATGCTCGCCGACGAACCAAGTCAAGAATTTCCTGACTGTGTACTAAGTTCACAGTTCGCATATATGGCTGACGTAGAAAAAGTGACGTTACCGACCGATCTAGTTCTTGCACTCAAGCTACGTCTAGTCCAGACCAATCTAATCAACTTAAGATGACAGATTACAAAGACGGCAATACCTCATTCAGATATAACTTTTTTTTATTGACCGAGCGGTAATAAAAGCCATTTCTGTCATTGAAAACAAATCAAAGCTTGTAAGTCGGTGTCGCGAATAGCAAATACTGTGGCAAAAAGGAAAAACAACATAAGACGACTTAAGTCAAAATTGAGTTGATGTTACGATCGGATGCAACGTACCCTGTTCTATAGTCTAATTTTTTTCATTCAAATATCTCTTACGGTTGCTGTGTTATGGATCAGGAAAAAAACGCATCAAGTCATCTTCCCACATCTGAATAGCCCGCGTTTCTGAAAAGTGCCTTAAAATGACTTATGCTGTTTTTCCTTGTTGCCACAGAATAGTTCTTTGCACTCAGCAGATTTCAAGAAACCCCTGGGACCCCGGACACAAAAAAGTGCCCGGTAATGAAAAAGCAGATGAACTAGCATCACTTGAACTTAACCATGCCGATACATCAGTATTGACTTACCTCTGTTACCTCAAACAGACAATAATTGACATAAAAATACTGGCAGCGGTATCCCATGCCTAATCTGTCGCCGTTTCCCTAATGCCCGTTTTTTTTTTTATTGTATTTCAGTAGGTAGTCATAACCTCAAATTATATAAAAATGACAGATGAGCAAACTGGATTCCTGTGTCATAACCAGGAAAATGGGGCCAATCTATGAAAAAACAGAACACAAATAGAATCCTTCGAACGAGCTCGACCTCTATCAGTAGATATTTTCCCAGGACATAACTGGCTGAAATAGCACACAAGAAAAATGAAAATGAACAGTGATGACAGCAGCATGAGGACACTCCATCCACACCAGTGATGCCAAATCGTGGGTAATTACCCATTTCGTGGCCATTTTGCATTTCGAGATCATCTAAAAGGGCGAAGAAAAATCATTTTTATTACTGAATCTGAAGAAAAACTATTCAAATTTAGTTCGTGAGTGTTTTTCTAACAACGGCATAAAAAAAAAGTATATTTTTGATAATCGTCGAGGCAAGTCGGTCGGAAAAGTCCTGCATCACTGCTCCACGCATTCTTTGTCACTGCACATCAGATAAAGAATTCGTAAAAGACACTTATGACTTGGAAGATATACCTCTGACAGGTCTATTAAGGACTGGCAAGATTTGTAACAGCTTCCGGATGGTTTAAAAACCGGGTGGAGGTCCTACACCCCAAATGCATCACAATGCATTTGCCCTGATCAAAGAGTAGCGCGTACAGGTTCCCCCTAACCTCAAATTCATACATAACTTCCAATACCCTATCAAATGGCCATCGTTTATACCATAATTTATGTCAAGGACACTCCCTCCCTCCAATTATCGATATGTATAGATAAGGCCGATAGACATTCACTGCGAACATTACTTTATCTCAGGTTGAGGTAAAAAAATTGGTTTTCTATGTTTTACTCGCAATTGAATAAACCAACCTTCACTAATGCATCGCATCGCACGAGTTAACATTTTTTTTTTTCTATAAATTCAATGGCAACAGGAAAAACAACATAAATTTATAAATGTATATAAATTTTGTTTGTGTTGATCTTCCCACTGGCATACTTGTTGATAAACCTAGCAATGGCTGCCCATTGCGCGCAAAATTCTATACGAAACGAATACGTAATCTATTTTGTGTATTATTATTTATTTATATTTTGTTGTTCGGTTTTTCCGTTTCAATATCGTTTTCTTCTCTTTCCGCTAAGTTCTCTGTTTATTCATGGGTACACAGCACATCCCCACTCACTCTAGACATCGTGTGCAGTGCAACAGGAATAAGAATTAGGAAAAAGCAAGAAAAATAAATGTCAGAAAAAAAATCTCTAACACTATTGAGCGTGCATTTTGAGTCATTATTGTTTGGTCCTATGACTCATTCGGAGTCGCTTCTAAGCCAAGCACAGTTGGAACGAACAGTTCATATGTGCGCAGCAGCATTCTGAAAAAAGGTGACGAGAAGACGACCTAGAAAAACGACGTATTTTCATAGATACACCAGATACACACATTTTGGATTTTTCTTTGACTCTTCCATTCGTAGCTGCCGACGACGACACGGTTTCTGTGTTGTGTACATTGTGATGGCGAAATCTACGTCACTCGGGCTGAATGTTGTGAAATCAAGTGAGTGGAGATGCGGGTGCGGGATGGCTGGCGGCCATGTGTGTTGGGGATTCCCTGCCGCTGCCAGTTGTGGTGCTACTGTGGTATGGTTAGCAGGTTTTTGTTTTTTATCGTGAAATATTCGCCGATTTCATCAGCCTCGTAACTAACTGAAGTCATTGACAACCGGTGGAGAGGAGGTTTCGAAAGCAGCAGTCATTACAATGGACGATTGGACTCTTTTAGCCCTAGATGCAGGAAATGCCGATTCAAGAAAATTTAATGCGAGGAGGCTGCCACAATCGGTTGCGATATCTGTGTCACAAAAAAATTAGTTAGCCACGAAACTTGTACCTATTATGTGCAAATAGTGAGTGACACTGCTAAAGAAGGACAGTGGCTGTGCTGAGTGATACATGTCATACTCATAATGGGCGCCACAATCCATTTCGGACTTTAGGCGGAACTTTTCGCAACCATTCAGTTTGTGTTTTATTTTGTCGACAATGAATAAAGACTTTCAATTGAATGCCGCGACTGAATTGGGAAGTTTTCTTACGGCAGTTATAGTCTGATTGTTGGGAATTTTTAAGAACGACGCCGACAGAACAATGCCTGCTGAAACTCTGCACAATGCAGACGAATATGTTTTACCAAAAGCGCAGGTGGGATACCATTGCGAAGTAAGGACATACAAACGGACCGAAAAAATGCAACCGGCTCGCTTATTTCAAAGTTTAAATAGTTAATTCATTGATTTTCTAAAGTCCAATCTATCCCGTCACGAGAAACGACTTTAAATTGCAGGTACATATTTAAAATATGTACTAATAAAAGAAATGCTACAACTAAATCTCCACGGGATATACGGATAGAGGAGAGAATTCGGACTTGATCGAACAATGTTAGCCTTGGCCGAAACAGAGAACGAATTTGTTAAAGAAAAACCCTCAAACTTAAAAAAATCTGTCCATGCAAATGTCCATCTGATGATGCAAAGGTGAAGAACGAACCTCTGTGTCAAGGACCAAGCCATCGCGGATGCCAGAGTGCCTGGTCTGGATAAATGGAAACCGAGTGCCCCGGATTGCAGACGATAAAAGGCTGCAGTGTCTCAGGCAGATACTTCAAGGGTTGCGAGTCCGTTAAGTAAGTAAACAAAGGTAGGTTCAAGGTTCTGAAGACCACTCTGCTGAGTTATTGGACAAAAAAACACTTTAGGCCATGAAAAAGTGGATAAATTATAAAAAATAAGTTCGACTGGTGTTTCAGAACAAGATGACCTCGCACAACACCACACTTAAGGTTGAAGTAGTAAAAAAGAGAATCGACCGCCAGATGAACTGTCATGAAAACTTGTCAGCTATGGCTGTCATTCAGGCAGCAAACATAACCTCTTTTACTGCCGTCCTACGTCAAACTGAATGTAAAAAATGACAGTTTCTACACGGCATTCAATTAGCATACTAATTAATCAACAAAGGGATAAAGTAAAGCTATACACCATTGCAAGCATTTGTTGTATTTTTTCACACAAATTGTTAGTTTTATGCGAAATATTCAAACGGCTGTTCGAGATTTGAACTTCTCGTTGCCTGTAGGACGGATAATCTTACCTTACTAGGACACTAGTGCGCACTATGTGAGATAATAAAAGTAGGAATACGTTCGTTGTAGTACTGAGCTTGCACTGAAAAGGAAAACCCGTGTTCGAGGCGCAATAGATCAGCAATGGGCTGACCTTACGCATTTAGCCAGGGCAATGTAGTTCAGTGCTGAATTTTGCTGTCATTTGAATGAACTTTTTTTCTAAACAAGTGGTTTGTGCTGCACACGTAAATGTGACCAGAAATGTGTTCTTCAATATTGAAATCACTTATTTAGCCATGAAATCTGAAACCGTGTTGGTCGTGTCAACGACCTACCTCTTATTCGTATCTCTATTGACTGAGTGCAGTCACCCAGTCTGAACTTCTAAGATCAGATTCTCTGTAAGATTTCCTTCAAGAAGTGGGCGCTGAACTCACAGATGGACTATAAGGTAGGAGAATGCATATTCTCAGCAGAGCCAAATATTTGCACATCTTTTCACCTACCCTACCCAACGCAGACAGCGTTTTTCAGGCAGAAGTTCTGGCAATCAGTGAGGTGTGTAGACTGCTCCTAAGCGGACAAAACAATATTCCCATCCTCGTCGGCAGGCAGACCGCGACCAGGCCGACGTTCAGGTTTGTTGTGAACTGCAGGGACCCGCTGACCAGGGAAAATCATCGGTTTTGAATTACTCTCGTCTGGGTTGCCAGGTTGTGGCCCCAAAAAGCACTGTTCAGCTGGAAACCAGCCACTTGAACCAACCAACCACAGGTGAAGCTAATTTTTAGTCACGAAATATGAAAACAACCCAACAGTTTGATTTTTAAGTAAACAAGTTGACAGAAATAAACTTGGACCGCTCCCGATATTCAGTACTTCCAGCTTTACCGAGAAAATACTGATGTCGCAGTCATTTCCTCTTTTGTCGGTGCATTTTCAACGTGGAATCATGAAAAACTGAACTAGCCGACGCTAAAGTATTGTCCAAACCGAGGCGCGGTATGTTGTTCCTTTACCTACACCCTCAAAACACTACCCAAATGACTTGGACTCTTTGAAACAAATTTGCTCTGTTCTGTATACAATCTGTACCGAGAGCAATGACACCGAAAGGACAAGTCGCGGCCTTAGAGTTGGTGGACAAGATTCGAAATAAAAAAAGAGAAGGCTGTTGCCATTCGCGTCGTCTTTCGGGACTAGATACGTAAAGAAATGTCAAAGTTATATTGCGTCGTTCGGTGATTTAAACTCCATTTTCGGGAATCATGCTATATCATTAGGACTCAACTTATTTCTTAAAAGACTATTTTTTAATAAAAATATAACTACTTCTGTGCAGCCGAGTTCCGTCAAATGACAGTCTGTACGGACGATTAGCCACTTCGAAGAAAGAATAAGCCAAGCAAAACAAAGTGCCACTGGTGGCTGGCGCTTCAGGGGGCATTCCTCTCCTTAACCTAGCACATGCAGTACCTACCCAACCTAAACGGAGCGCGCCACTTTTTAAAACGTTTAAACAAAATTCCAACAGCAAACGAATTGGAATTGCTACAGCAAATTTTTGCTTTTCCAGCCAACTAACCTACATCCACCGAAAATGCAATTTTTACAAAACCCATGCTAATGACCACTCGTTTCCTTTCGCCATCTCTCCACACTTCGTAAAACTTTCACCAAAAAAAAAAAAAACAGATAATTACAGCAACACCATCGCCATTTCTGTCTCCGTAATATGTCCCACCAAAAAAAAAAATACGAAAAGTAGCTCACGAACGAAAAAAATGCTGCAACTCTGCGTGTTCCCTTTTTTGCATCACACATCACACAATTATTGAAGAGAGAGTGGGTACTAAAAAAAAAAAAGAACACGAAAATCGCTCCAAAAGAAAGTTTCACCAAATAAAAGAGAGAAAATCTTTTAATAAAACAAATAATCATTTAGTTCCCACCCAAAAAGAAAAAAAATTCCAATGATACAAGTTGATGAACGAAAAATACTAGTTAATCAATATCTACATCGGAGCAATCCAGATCGGCAGAAGGTGGTAACTCACTTTCGAAATTGAGAGAATTTTGCGCGCGAAAAGCTCCGATGCGGAAATTTTCGCTCATGTCTATTATTTGTTGCAACTATTTTTATTTATAAAGCCGGTATTCCCCTTTTTTTTTTTTTTGATTATTTGATTACACTTTTCACTATTTGCGATGACGGCAGTATCAAAAGCAGACAAAAAAAAACTTTTTTTCTCAAAATTCATCCTTCACCCATGGCAAACAGCAATGACGTGAAACAAGAGACAGACGAGGACATCTCTGACCGAAAGTTAAAAAGAGATGAAATCATTGTTTCACCACACTGAGGGAAAGCAAAATGTGTTCACCACAATGCGACGTTGACAGTTTTCACAAACCAACACAAAACACATTCCATCAAAATGTATTTGCAAAAAAAATTGTTTGTATTTCGGAGAAAAGTATTTTATTTTGAATCAAAAAAAACATGTATGCACATAGAATTCTATCAGTTGCATTCGAAAAATGGGGGGTACATACCCACCAGCTGAAATTCACTCTGGAAAAACAGAAAATGGACAGCGGAACTCCTCCTCGCACACGCACTTTTCTCTTCTTCTTTTTCAGTCATTTACGTAGGTACACCACACCAGCACGGCACAGCAAATTCACAAAATTTGTGTTTCGGTTCGTTTCTCCTCTTTATTTTATTTTCATTATCATGCCGCACTTATTGTTCTCTCTGTCTGACGCATAGCAATCAAACAGAAATGCACACACAAAACCAAACGATGAAGAGTACAGTAATCAAGAAATGACTGAAGAAAATTTTCCTTTTTTTTTCAAACTGACTTTTTCCACACAAAACACAACAAAACTAGTGAATTCCACACAATCGACGCTTTTTGGAGTCTAAATTGCAAGTTTTTCACACATTTCGCACGAATTTTTCACTGGCGATGGGTTTATTTTTGATTTAAAAATGCGCTAAAGTGAGAGCGAGATTTTTTCCTTTTCCCGAATTTGGACGACGGATGATTTTTCCCTTCTTGCTTTCGTTCATCAACCCAAATATGGCGGTCAACTTAACGAAACACTGAACGCTAAAATGAGATGGCTACACTTAACTGCTGACAAATTACAGCAGTTCCCTACAAATGCAGCCAGTTAGTCTCCCTCTGTCGTACAGCCGCGCCATGCAAAAATAACGATGGATGAATCGAAAAAAAACCCATACAGGCGATTCCAAACGAAAAAAAGAAATTGATTTGAATTTTCAAAAGGAGAAAAACAATTGCATTACCTCTTACGCGCTTCTGGGCTATAAATTTCAAGTCAAGTAATCCAAAAGAAATTGCAGCGAAAATCTTCACCGGGTTATTTACACCTTTTTTTTCGTTACCACTTCACGCTCAAAATGCAAAACAACGAAAAACTATCTTTTATTTTTTTTCCTCTCTACCACACTGTGTATTATATTTTCGTTCTCTCGCTTATGAACTTGTTTTTCATGACGACGAATATCGGGATCGAGAGGACGTGAGCGAGCAGCGAAAACGATTGGGAGAGGGGCACACAACTTTTTTTTTCGTTTTTATTTTTCTTTTTGCTTCCCTTTTCTTTCTGCACACGATTTTCAATTGTATTTTTCGCGGTCAAAACATACACAGAACTGGCAAACTTTTCGAAATTTTCAAACTTCAAACACTGAACTTTAAGTTTTTCATAGATTTGTCAATAATATCGCGAATTTTACGGGAAAATTTTATTAAAATCCACAGAGACGATGTGAAGAGACGCTCGTTTCCCGTATAGCAAGCCGTCAAATACATCGGGCGCACACAATCGCACCGATACGCACACTGTCGCCTACCGTATTTTGTATACCAAATGCGGCAGTGCGACAAGGATGGAGCCAATAATCGTTCAATATTTTTTTCGTTCACTGTCGGCCAGTATCAGTATGTGGAGGTGGTGACAAAATGGCTGAATTTTCAGAAGTTTTTCAATAGAGCAAGGTGTGTGATTTGTCAGGCGGTGGATCAAAAATTTACAAATGAAAAACGCAAAATACTAAAAAAATGTTTTTCAACTGAATTCTGCGTTAATTTCAGATCTGTGATGGTGCTAAAAAAATTTTTTTTTATTGGTTAAGAAAAATGCGGCATACATTTCAAGGCATCCACCATATTGGATTGCAATAATGGGGGAACATAGTTTTTCAGCGTATACATAGCTTGCTTACGGCTGTTTTTTTTTATGGCTCATGGGGTGCACACTTTTTTGTTCTTGGCGAATATTTAAACGGATTGAAACAATTTTTTACACAATATAGGATTGGTTTCGTATGGAAATTCCCAAATTGTCAAATTTTAATTGTTTTTTCTTTCGTATTAAATAGTGTTCTCCATTTTATTTTTTTGTTCGAACAGAAAGCGTTCACTTTTCCACGAAATGTCGTTTGACTGGAGTAGTGAGTGTGTTAGTGGACGCACGTACTATAATGGTTGCTGGTTGGCCAACGATGAAGGCGCTGCGATGACGTGCGTTGATGGAGTATGCAGGGGGTTGTTCAGCGAGTGTAGAGTAACCAGCGTTCAAAGTATTGCACATTTTTTTTTTCTAATTTTCAACAATTTGCAAAGGAAAGGAAAGATCCACTCAATTAAATCAGATTTTCAGTTATCACTAGGTTTTTTCTACTCAGTTATCACTGACATTGTCGGAAAGTATTATGTCCACGGCATCAGTGCGTTTTACAAACTGATAAAAAACAAATTCCATGCATTCAAAAAAGGCCAACAAGAGTCACAGTTTTCTTTCAAAATATACACTTACCTTGCGAAGACAAATAAAATTGATTGTGCATACCGCTCCCATTCAAAATATTCGTTTCTCATTTTTGTTTGCTCTTGTTCGCAACAAAAAGTCGAATCGCACAGTGGACGCACATACTATAACCCAGCTTCATATCTTCTTCTCTCTTCCAAGGCCCTCCATGATTCAGAAACCGACCTCATATACGCCTTACTATCAGTAACAGGGTACTGAGCATCCCAACATGCAGTTTATCACATTCACAAGGAAAAGAATGACATAGAAGTCCAATTCATAAATTGGACAAATTTTCATCATAGTTTTAAGTTATCTCAAAAATTCGAATTGTTGCTCTAGTGAAAGCCGGGTGCAAGGAATTTATGTATACTTTGGCCGGATCAAAACATATAGCAATTGGAATTGACTTCACACTGGTTCGTCCATTGCTTCCAGCTCGAACGCACTCATTTTCGAAGTTCTACTGCATAGTTGTCTAGTTTTGTACACGTTCGAATATATAAAACACATTTTTTTAGGAAATTATTTTGCTCCAATTTACTTGCATATCGAGTGCGATTAAACTGCCAACTTGTGTGCAAATAAATAGTCCTATTTGCAAAAAAAATCCCCACAATTAAATTTGCAAAAGAATTACCTGTGCGTGTATAGAAGAAAAATAAGAAATAATCTCCCTCTCGCATCACATCGAGAAGAAAAAATGCCCAAAGGTAAATATGTTAACCACAAAGGACGTAGCCGTCACTTTACCAGTCCCGAAGAACTGCAACGTGCCGAAGAAGAGGGCTCAGACAAGAGTGAAGAGTCCGGCGATGAGTCTGGTTCAGGTTCCGATTCTGATTCGTCCGAGGACGAGAATGCCAAAGGTAAAGGGGTCTCAAAGCTAATCGAAATCGAAAATCCCAATCGGGTACGCAAGAAGGCAGCAGCTAAAGTTACCTCAGTAGCAGAAGACGCCAAACCGGAGCTCACACGTCGCGAACGTGAAGAAATCGAAAAGCAAAAAGCCCGCGCTCACTACCAGAAAATGCACGAACAAGGCAAAACCGCTCAGGCGCGTGCCGACCTAGCTCGCTTAGCAATTATTCGACAACAGCGGGCCGAAGCCGCTGCAAAACGTGGGCCTCCCGCTGCTAAAAAATCCGACGAGCCCAGCACCAGCAAGTCGGACAAGTAGTAGCGGCCGACGTTTGTGTAGACGACAACCAGATGAATTGGAATTGATTGGACTTCTGGATTTCTCCTCATTTGAAAATAAATATAATTTAACTAATTGTTATTGCTAGAGATAATTTTAGTCTGTTTTTATTATTATTCTCAAGAAATTTTGTATTTTCGTTTGCAATATTTAAAAAAAATAAATAAATAAAATGCCTAACACCGCACTGCCCGACTGAAGACGAGAGTGTGACACGAAACTGTTTCTTTTGAAAGTCAACTGCAGGCATGGGCCACATGGGCGCATTCTTTGAGATTCGAAGAAAGTCTGTCTGAAATCACTATCAGATTTTAGCTCGTTCACCATCTGTTGCACCTTACGATGGAACTCTTTTTGGCAAGTGATCTGTCCTAGAGCGGGCAAAGGAACAATTGAGTTTGACCCCTGAAATAAATAGAAAAACTGCTTCGGAAACGACAGCTTGGTAAAGTCCAAGAAATTGAAGCTAATTCAATCGGCAGCTAGCTCTTTTGATGACAATCGCCCTCCCAGTCTCTCGCCTAAACCTCCACTTAAACTTGATTCATCATTTAGGGCAGCGAAGGACCAAGAACCCTCTCCCACAAGATAAAATCCTATTTTACTTATAAATCTCTCTTTTTAAAGTTTAAAGATACCCAGACTTAAAAAAAAAACAAAACGATTTCAAATCTTAACAAAATTTATTCACACAATACCCCACGCCTCCTCGAACGCACTGCACAGCTTCGTGCAAGCTATCGCCGCCGACAGTGGATAGTTACTTATTGAAAACAGCCCCTCAGTGTAGTCGCTCTTTAGATTACCATGGGCGAATGCACCCACAACCAACACGATTGGTTCTTCCTGATCGGTGGGCACCAACTCCTTGCAACTTTGAACCAATTTACCGGAAAACGACATCGCCAATTTCCTGCAGCCCACTGGCAAATGGTCTGTTATCGGATTCTTTATCACTTTCATTAGTTTCGTGGACGTATCATTGGCACGAATCGAGAACTTGTGCAGCAGTTGCACCATCAGCCCGGCGAAACGCTTGAACGTTCGCGGTACCCTCGTCTGTGGGTTTATTTCAACGAGAACATTGCGTTCGGTTTTGATGTACACTTGGAGTAGGCCAGCGCGGTTAAGTGGTGAATCGAAGAGCATCAACAGGCATTGGTGGACAATGTCTGGGCGGCACGAGCCTGGGTCGCGGTTGTTTTTTCGCATTATGTTTGCATGATCGTCACAATTTAACAGTTCAAATGTGTTTCCCATCTAAAAAAATTAGTTTACTTGGTGTGAAAGGAGTTAGCTTTGGGGACAATGGTATTACCTTAACAGTTTCTAGCTGTGCACCTTCCAAAACGATGATGAGACGCTTTTCCATCGCTCGGATGTGACTGGTAACCAAGTGCTTCTTTGTCAAATCGAATTCATTGTCAGCCTTTCCAGATGATTTCCGTTTTAGTGCTTTGCCTTTTCCACCCATCGTTATCTTTGGATTTTTTGTATATTTAATAAAATTCCGAATAAAATAAAAACACAGCCGAATGAATTTCTTTGAGTTGCTCTTTTGTTTTGACAGCAAAGATTATTTGAAGAACTACACGTGCAACGCAGTTTCGAAAAATGGGTGTGTTCGGTATGATTGATTTGCTTCATTTATTTAATCGAAGATGGTTGTGGTAAAATATGCTGTGACATTAGGTGTGTTTTTTGAACATCTTTTTCAGCAAATTAAAGAAGAAAACACGCAACAGAGTTCTGCTAAATAAACATAATAAGCTAATGTAAACTAAACTAAGCTCTACTTCACTCTTTCAATATGCGATGCGCCCAGCACCAGGATATGTCGGACAAGTTAAGTAGTCGCTCACATTTGTTTAGGGGGAAATAAAAAAACCTCCTATTTATAGTTAAATTATTCCAGCCCTATTTACTTTCAGCAGAGAACGTTAAATCGAACTAAAAGTCGGCATGCAAAACAGTATACATATATCAGTTCATATCGCTTTATCACAAATGTGACGATGAACTCTTTAATTGCACATTCGTCTACTCTACTTTCCTAAAACAGATGTTCAACAAAACATTGTAAGTCTTTTTTTATTAAACAAAAACATTAGCCAGCCCATTGATAGGGCAAACAAAGTCGAAAAACTTCAAATGGAATACAATATCTTGGCATCACTTTTTTGTAAGCAGCAAACCACTTTGCGCACAAATTGTTCTACAGTCCACACTCCACACCCAAGTGACAAAAACAACAACATCAAGTTTTATCCGAAACTGTCAACGGCAACTACCGCAAGAAAAAAACCGAAAGCGAAACCAAAACCAAATCGCATTTGGTAGCTCACAAGAATCGACCCATTCGGAAAATCTGTGAAACGGTGTGCGGAACTCCGAAAGAAAACATTAGTTTTTCATTTTAATTTCTCCTCACACCATACTTGCGTGTGTGTGACAGACAATTTTGCCTTAAGTGTGTATATAAGTTGGCATAAAATACATTTTGGATACGAAAACCCTACAGACAACTCGTCGATTTTCATCATCGCCAAATGCAGTGTATAAAATGTAAATAATTGAAAAATTAGTAAATTTAACTCGCAGCCAAACGTGCGGGAAAAATCGAACGACAAAAAAAAAAACGAAAAAAAAGTTTGACCTTCGACTTTGGTGGGCCCAGTTCCACAGACCACAGTGCACACGGGCCGAATGTCATTCTGTGGAGCACTTCAAAACAGCTGGAAAATTGCAAAAAATCCAAACCCACGATGTAATTTATTAACTTATTCTGTCTGGGTGAAGATATAACTTATAATTGATTCATATTTTTAACAAAAGCGGTGGTCCACCCACGACGGCACAAATCCTGCCTTAAAAGTTGCATAAAAAAGATCTCCGACGGAGAGAAAGAGAAAGCCAGCGAGAGCGAGCCCCCCATTCGGCAAGCGATCTATCTAATGTGAATATAAATGTTTACAGCGACCCGTCTGTTGTGCGCGGTGGCTGGCGTTCCTATTGGGAATTCTAAATTCTTCCACCTTTCGAATTTGTCAATTTTATTTATTCTTTTGTCGATCCCCGCGCCGCGCCAAAGAAGACAAAAACAAGACTTGTCCAAGGTGTTATATCCGACAGCTTATTTTTTAAATAAAAATAGAATTCCGCCTCTCGGTCCCTCAATTTATTATTGTTTTTATAGATAGACACACAGGACAGACAGACAAACTGACAGATTGGCAATAATATCGGTTCAATGCAGTTTATTTCATTCGTATAGCGAAAGATTGTATTTTTGTTTTTGTATTGTGTGTGCCTTCTCGGAGATTAATGAAAAACAATTTGCAACGAATTCAGTGGAAAATTATCAATTTCCTCTTTTGATTTTTCTATTCTCTATAGAGAAATCGGTTGAATTCAACTCTTCAAAGCGAAGGAAGTCGAATCAGAATATTGAACCAGAGCTGGGAGGTGACTTGGACTTTTAATTGGACAAAGCCACAGGAAACGAAGAACCCATCAGGATGCGTGTCGTAGCGATGGTGAGCGGCGGCAAGGATAGCTGCTACAACATGATGCAGTGTGTCGCCGAAGGACACCAGATTGTAGCGCTGGCAAATCTACACCCAAAGGACAGAGGTAAGTCAATTAGAAGAAGAACTTGAAACTAAAGCTGGAGATCAATTCACCGTCTGTTGCTGATTCGTTTATAGCAGAAAATGCGTTTGAAAACGACCATTTAAACACTAGGCACACGCCAGTCCTCTTCACTGCTTATCTCTTGCAGCTTTGCTTTTGAAGAACAAACACCCAACTGGCCCAAAATCAAGTCAAATATTTATTGTTCTCTTGGTTTATTGAAATACCCTCGCAATGCTTCGCCTTGTGTGGGCTTTAATTCCACGCCGCAATAGCGCGGGAGTGGGTAGATAAATATTTAAGAAAACATTTGCATACGCTTCGCGGTTAATTTTAATAACGTTTCTTGTCCACAGATGAGCTGGATAGCTTTATGTACCAGACAGTGGGTCACATGGGCATCGAGATACTTGCCAAAGCGATGGGCCTGCCGCTGTATCGACGCGAAACCAAGGGCAAGAGCACACAAACCGGCAAATATTATGTACCCACCGACGACGACGAAGTTGAAGATCTCTACACCCTGCTGGAGGAGACAAAGGTAAGTGGCATACAGGCAGAAGGTCGTCATTAGTGATACACACGCAATTAGAAAAGGAAACAAACATGTTTGCTAATCGCCGCATGTCCACTTTCCCAATCAGTTGAGTGTAGTGTTCGTTTGTGTGGCTTATTTTTCGATTGGGCGGGTATTTGTTGTCATCCAGTGTGTGGAATTCTCATTAAGGTCTTAAGTGAGGCTATAGATAATTGTTTTCGCACTCGCAACGAGGCTGAGTTGTTGAGTTGTGATGACAAAGTCGCAGTTTGCATGGGCGAATACATTTCAATCGAGCGAAACGTTCAAACAGATGACAAACGTGATCGGTAAACGATTGATAAGCAGTTAAGAGTAGATGGGAGTTATCAGGCGGCAAGCGATAAGATTACCTTTGATGACAGCAACCTCAGAGTTCGTCTCTTTCAATTAGCACATGATTATCTGATTGGGTGTGATTTGTTGATTTGTGATAAGACAATAAAAGTGTGAAAGAGAAATTTGTATGCATTAACCATTCCAAGCGGTTTAACCTCTAAACGAGATGTAATGTTTGTTGAAGAAGCAGAATCACTAATGTGATATTCGATTGGGCGCTCTCAGAGCATTTTTTATGTTCGTTTGGTACAAAAGAAGCAATATTTTTCAGATTCAGAGCTGGATTTTTTTTCAGATTTGCTTCAGATTTACCAATACACGTACGTTTGAGTTTGACAACTGGTGGAGTTTGTTACGTTTTCGTGAAATTTTTCAACTGAAAAGCAACGAATTGCATCGGGTTGATCTATTTTTTGTTAATTATTTATGTACAAATGTTTAGAAATCAATCTGGGCGAGCATTTTAAATTTGTTTATATAAAATTCAACCAGTGAAAGGAAAACGCTTAGAAAAGTGTCGTAGGCTACACATATTCCAATCGCACAAATCTCAACGCAAAAAAGATCAAGTGACGTTTTTATCATAGACAAACCATACTGGGACCACCAACTCACAATCCTCTTGCCGCTGGCCCCCTCAGTTTTTTTTCAAATTCGCCATTTTGTTTTCCTATCGGTTTTATGTCAAAAAAGAATCCGTGTGACATGCAAAAACATACAAAAAATGCAAAAATAAATGCTGCCAACCTCGGCAACCGTGGGGAAATGTGAAAGAGTTCGGGAATACCATATTTTTTTCACTACTGAACGCCATTGGTTAGTTATTATATATTGTTAAAAGGCGAATAATTTGATTTGTTTGGTTAGTAAAACTATCTAAAGTTGATGTTCTATATACTAGAAACATATTAGGACAAACATGGTTGTGTATTTTCCGCTTTTGGATATGATTAACTTCGATTTCGTGTGTCAATTTTTCTTAAATAATGAAAAAAATTTGCTCAAAATGTTTTTATTTTCCCTCAACCAATCTACATTGGTAATTTTTCATGAACATTTTAAGCAAATGTGCACTTATTCCTAAAAAAAAATATTATCCACACGTAACGAACAATTTCAAATTAAACGGATAAAATTCTATGAACTCTGCCAGCAACTTTGCCCACAGCGGAAGTGTCTCATATCTCCTGGGAGTGTGTTGGTGAGCAGAATTTTTGAAGTTTCGTGACATTTGTCAATACGATTTTCTATGTAAGAATACTAGCGCACCAAACTTGAACACTCCATAAAAATATAGCTTGTAGGCTAAGTAACGGGAAATCGGCCGGAGTTGGTGGTCTCAGTATTGTCTGGTTTTTATGTTCGATTAGACACACGAAATCTCGAAATCGAAAACCACATAAAAGATCGGTTTCATCATGGAGGAGAATGTGTCAAAAAAAAACCGACTTTAAAATACAGGGTGGCCGAAAAGTCGTTTTCCTACGTAGTATATCTCGAATAACTTTTGAACGAAAAGATAAAAACTAATGAAAGAAGTTACAAATGGAAGTTGATTCCATGGACATTTTTTACGCTATGTATGGAAAATCGGTTAAGTGGCCACCATTAGAATGCAAGTACTCTTTTGATGGCACTTTCCATGACTTTTTGAATTGTTGCGCGGCGTAATTTGAGCGAGTTATGTGCGAATGTTGAGTTTCAGCTCCTGTTTAGTCTGTAGTTTGTTGCTGTTATCCTTTGCCTTCAGGTAAAAGCCCGGAGCCGACAGATCAGCCGATCGCGGCGGCCACAGTTCACCTTTTTTTTTTTCTTGAGATAACGTCGCCCGAGAATTGGTTTTTTCCATACGCCGTTGGCACTTTTCCGAGAAAAACGCATTAAAAGGTTTGCGTACTTCGTACCCCCAAACTGTGTGATAGGATCTTTGTTTTATTTATTTGTTATTATTTTAACTTGAAGTTAGTCTTATAAAGAGTTCACCTAACAATTTTAAAAGTGTTTTGCCAAACCGTTAACAATCTACGTTAATTAACGTAAAAGTCTACTTTTTTTTTTTTTTTTTTTAAAAAAACACAAACAAACAAACAAAATAAAATTAAAGCAGTTCTACTGCTATCACAGTAAGTTCAATTTACATTTTATATTTTATAAACAGTTTCTAAAGATTTAACAACGTTTAAAAGTATTGCCTATCGATATTAGAAATAAACGGAAGCAAGTCTTGTAAATCTTTTTGCTTTTCTTTTGATATCGGTTTTGATCTGCAACTATGAATTGCGTTTGCAGCGCCATTATATCTTCATAATATCGAATATCTACACAACTGTAATGGAGGTGGAACAAACCAATACTAAAATTTTGTTTCCGATCAGTGTCCCACATACATAGCTATTCTTTAACAGAAGTGCACGTAGTGCAAACCAATTCTCAACTTTGTTAATATAATGTTCTCTATCTCTTGTCACCGTGATATGCACATGGAACAAAACAATTCTCGCAAAAAATTGCGAAAATTATATGGAAAATTTGTTCCAAACGCCAAAAAATGGTTTGCAGCACAAAACAATTCTACAAACTGTTGATTTTGGTGGATATGGGAAAAAGTCGATGTTCGATATCTCGGGATTGGAAAGAATTTTTTTTTTCCTATAGGAAGGGCATCAATGCACCGTCAAGAAATTTTAAATTTCTTGGTGTGCCAGACTCTTGCTGACTAAACTCCCCCTCTCCCTTTGGCTTTCTTCAACAGCCGCCTGGAACCACTATTCGTATTACTTCGGGATAACGGATTTTCCTTCTTCCTCATAAACTTTCCTGTTCTTCTATGAGGGTGTGCTCTGGATTTCTTCTCTCTTCTTGGTTTTGAGCACGGTTTCGATAAACGCTGCATTCGCTTGCGATCATCTTCCCAATGATATTTTCAGGGGAAATATAACCTATCTCCGATTCCAAATCCTGTCTTTCCACGGTCCACCTGCTGCACGTGAAGAAGGTATGATAAGCGTCGTCTACCAATGGCCACATTCAAGAATTTAGTTATCTTAAGTCGACTAGATTGGTCTGGATGAGATGCAACCTGAACGCAAAAACTAGATTGGTCGGGAACGTCACATATTCTACGTCAGCCACATATGAGAACTGTGAACTTAGTACTCAGTCACGAATTTCTTCACTAGATTCGTCGGCTGCCCCTCCATAAACGTTAACTGAAACATCTGCTCTCACGACCGATTTCCCCCAATCAAAGCCCAGTTTCATCTAGGGAGAGAGCTGTCAGACTTACTAAACTGGATACTTGAACGTCCCAATGAGTCGCCGTACTGGCATGTCGGATGGTCTCCTTTCCGCATTCTGTGTAGGTATGCATTAAAATATCCATGTCAGGTTAGAAACTGCGTGGTATAATAATTTATTTCCTTTTCCATTCAGCGACGTCTCTGATCAGGCTGGCGGTCCATTACCTCTTTTTTCAGAGTTCCTTAGTTGCCATAAATGTTTTTGTTTTGCTTCAGTGGTTGCCGATTCTGCTCCTACTTCCGCTCTCTTCTCATATACTATCTCATATACTAAGCGGCTAAGAGGTCAATGGTCAACATGAATCACGGATTTTAAAAGAGCATACAGAATTACCATAGAATCCGTTCCTAACTCAAAAACAACAAAAGTGGCGTATGGAACAAAACAATTCTTAGGCAACGAAAATGCGATTTGGGAATTGTTCCCGCAACAATTTCACTGTCTCATGAGCGGTGTGAGCGGTAGCACCGTCTTGCTGAAACCAAATCATCTCAGCATTGTTGTCTGCTTGCACAAGGAAAAAGCAGCATTATTCTGTAGCTGCACAGAGACGGTAACGCATCATTTTCGAAGAAATATGGCGCAAAAATCTTACGCGAGGTTATTCCACACCAAACAGTGGCACGCAGTGAGTGTAAGGGACGTTGATGGAGTTTTTTGGGATTCTGTGTTCCCCAAAACCTCCAATTTTGCTTGTTCACAAACCCGCTCAGATGAAAATGTGCCAAAATTTTCCAAAAATTCTTCGCCATTCTCGGCGATACTTAGGACAGTTCTGCAGTACTCCAGACGTGTTTCTGGGTCACCAGGATTGAGCTGTTGGAGCAACTGGATCTTGCAGGGGTATAGACGCAGATCTTTCCTCAAAATCCGCTAAATCGTGCCAGGCGGTATGCCCAACTGTGTTGAACGTCGCCGTGTCGATGTTTCCGGATCGGTTGCAACACTTTCCGAGGCCTGCTCGAACGCCACAAATCTCCAACGTCCCCATATTGCTCAAATTTGGCCACCACAGCACGAATAGTGGGTGCTGCTGGAACATTTCTAACGCCTTAAAATTGCCGGTTGAGTACAAATTATTGACTGGCTATTTTCCAAAAATAGTTTAACAATTTTCTCCCTCGCCAGTTACATTTTTACGCCCAATAAATTGGTGAATAACAACCCTCTTAATTTTTATTACCCCGCAAAGCACTCATAACATGCAACAAACTTCAAATTTAGTATCAATTTCAATTTTTATGGATGCGTCATATTTCCCACTGGAAAAACTCACAATAGACCAGTAAACCAGCAAGAAAATTGACCCCTCCACTTATCAAAATACATAACGGGTGCTCCATCTTTTATGTCGGTATCTGAATGTTGAATAACTTAAAAAAAGGAACAGATTTCCACATAACAGGTATTTTTTATTTAATTTGGTCCTTTACAATTTATTTGGACTAGTTTTTGAATTCAACATCAATCAAGTGGCCGTCTAAATTGACAAAAAGCAGAAATTGCCTTTATACTGCGCTTATACTTTTCGAGTACCTCGGGCGGTACAGCTATGAATTTGGAATGAAGGTTTGCCTTAAACCCGTCAATGGCCTTGGTGGCGTACACTTTGCATTTCACATAACCCCACAAAAATAAGTCAAATCCAGAGATCTCGATGGATAATCAAACGCCGCCATTTTTTGTGACAGCGCACGTAAAACTGCATTAGGTCTGTTCCTTTACTTTTAAATCTTACACAATTTTTACTAATTCTTACAAATTTTTAATCAATGCTGTTCCTTAACTCGAAAGATTCGTAAAAGAGACCGGCATAGAGAGAGCAAGATATTATACGATACCCCTCCACTGAGAATCTTAGGAATTCTTACTGAGCAAATCATAGACAAACCATACTGAGACCCCCAACTCACAATCCTCTTGCCGCTGGCCCCCTCAGTTTTTTTTCAAATTCGCCATTTTGTTTTCCTATCGGTGTTATGTCAAAAAAGAATCCGTGTGACTTGCAAAAACATACAAAAAATGCAAAAATAAATGCTGCCAACCTCGGCAACCGTGGGGAAATGTGAAAGAGTTCGGGAATACCATATTTTTTTCACTACTGAACGACATTGGTTAGTTATTATATATTGTTAAAAGGCAAATAATTTGATTTGTTTGGTTAGTAAAACTATCTAAAGTTGATGTTCTATATACTAGAAACATATTAGGACAAACATGGTTGTGTATTTTCCGCTTTTGGATATGATTAACTTCGATTTCGTGTGTAAATTTTTCCTAAATAATGAAGAAAATTTGCTCAAAATGCTTTCATTTTCCCTCAACCAATCTACATTGGTAATTTTTCATGAACATTTTAAGCAAATGTGCACTTATTCCTAAAAAAAAATATTATCCACACGTAACGAACAATTTCAAATTAAACGGATAAAATTCTATGAACTCTGCCAGCAACTTTGCCCACAGCGGAAGTGTCTCATATCTCCTGGGAGTGTGTTGGTGAGCAGAATTTTTGAAGTTTCGTGACATTTGTCAATACGATTTTCTATGTAAGAATACTAGCGCACCAAACGTGAACACTCCATAAAAATATAGCTTGTAGGCTAAGTAACGGGAAATCGGCCAGAGTTGGTGGTCTCAGTATTGTCTCTGGAGCAAATTTCTTGGTGTAAGAATTAAGAAAGCTGTCAGTCAGCTTACAATTGACAGCTGATTTGAAATTTGTTGTCCTATTTGACATATGAGTGCATTTGTTTTGATTTATTTCGTATTAAAATGGTATCGACAGAAGGAAATATAAAATTGAATGTTCTACTTAGATTCTTTTCGAAAGTGGCGACGAAATTCTTCCTCGCTGTAAGGAGTAAGAAAGGACAATCACCTCCGCGTAAATTTTAATGCTGTGCCGCTTTTTCCTCTTCTCGAATGCTTGTAGTTCAATCAGTACAAACTCTTCCATATGCTCGGATTCATGATTTCCGAATCACTTTTATAAAGTAAATTATCAAATTGTTCGGGTTTATACGATATTTTAACGACTTTTCGTACGACTTTTTTGAATATTTGAATTATGTATCTGTCATTTTCCTAGATTACTACAAAAGTGTTGCCTAACCTTTTCGTTAACACCCCTACTCCACAGGAGATAATTGGTTCGTTCGGGTACTTTTTTGCAATTAAAAATTTGCAAAGAAATTGTGCGAATGCGACCACGTACTGAGAAAGTTGAAAAAAATGAGAGTTAAATCTATTTCCCCTCTTTTCATTTTTTCGTAATTTTCTACTCGCCGAATTTCGACTTACTAAAAAATGAAAAAATGAAAACTGACAACTAAATGACAGCTCAATAGTTTGGCAAGTAAAACTCTATTTATTTTCGTCTTTAACGATGTCGGAGGAAGAAGTTGTAATCGAATATTCTCCTAGAATATATCAGCGCGTTCAAAAGGTTAAGTTTTATAGGTATTTAGCTTATAAAAAATGAAATTCCTGCATTTTACGATAATGTCAAAATGACATTTCTTAAACTTTTTGTCAGAAAACCGGTCACGCACTTCTCTTGAAATTGAGAGATTTCTCTCTCGATGTTTGATATTTGACATTTTTCATTTTTCTATGCTGAAAGTACACGAACGAACCTAATTTCTCTCATAATTTCTCACTATTTCATCTCATGATTGGATGTCAGCGATCGCTCTCTGCGATTATATCTTGACATGGATGTCTGGCATGAATTTGACAGATGTTTCTGTTTTTGTTGCTTTTCGTCTGGAAATGTAAGTTTTTACACCAACAATCAATCTTGCTGTTGCGATACGAAATGAAATGAAATGCCATGGCATGACTTGCCCAGCACAGATATGAGACAAATTTATGGTTTAGATCTCAGACATTTAGTTAGAGAGATATATCTCTATCTCTAGTGGAGTCGGCGTGTTAGTGTCTCTCTCTGTGAGAGAATTTATCCCCACCATTCAGTGAAGCCAGAACGTGGGAAATTACCCATTTCGTGGGCATTTGCCTTTCAAAATGAGCTAAAAGGGCGAAAAAGGACATTTTTTATCTCTCAAAACAAGAAAAAAATTGTTTTTTTTTTTGGTTTTTAACGTCGGCATGGGCAAAAAGGGCATTTTTGGGTGTTTTCGACGTGAATCGTGGGTGAATTCAGTCCGAAAAGTCTGGCATCACTGCCACCATTGCCATTGTGACAGTCTTTTCCATTCTTACTACAAAAGTAAAGGCACAGACCTATTGTTTGATTTGCAGTGTGGCATGGCGCATCGTGTTTTTGAATCCAGTAACCGTCCACAGACCTTTTTCACTCATTTGTGCTAGACAGCTATCAGACTTACTAAACTAGATAGGTACTCGAACGTCCCCATTCAATGTTTACATGCACACAAAAGATGGCGCACCCTGTAAGTTAAACACCCTTCCCCGAAACATTATTTCAAGTTAACATTCCTTTAGAGTTCTTTTTTTTAGGGCTATGTTTTCCAATTAGGAACTAACTGCCTTCAGTTGCAGATCCTTTACTGAGTTATCCCTCCGGATTAAATTCGAATATTCTGGGTCGGAGAGTTTGTGTTTATTTGATCTACATGTCCGACAACTGTGGCGCAGTTTTGTGACCACTGTAGCTCGTATAGTTTGCCGTTAACGTGACCAAACATTTTATCTTCATCTGCTTCAAACAGAGTTTGAGTTTCAGCGTTATAAAGCAGTACTTGGATGATCGGGATCTTATGCAGAATTTCCTTAGTCGTTGTTAGCGATGTTTAAGCAACCCTAGGGGTGGCCATCAATACTCCGGCCTGTCGTATGTTGACTCTCCATCTACTCAAAAGAGACAGGGGAATCTAGTTCCGCATGTTTTATCTTTGTCAGTCGCTTACCTTGCTTAGATGAAATTCGTTTCTGCTATCACACGCATCCAAACAACCATCCACCTGCGTTGCGCCCCGTCAAACAAACTCAGGTTAGTCCATCTGCAAGATTCTTATCAATATAAAAATAGGCCGCATAGACAATTAATAAATTTGTCTTCCAAAATGTATGGTTGTCGTTTCTGCCGAGTTGATATTCGTGGCAATAAATATGCCAAGGCTGTTTATTATCCGTCTCGAAACGTACACAAGTAACCAACACGCAAAAGCAAACAGAAATTGTTTTTCCACTTTTTTGTTTTGCTCGCTGCTCAGCCAGAGTTGATAGATAATCCAATTCATATAATGTAGTAAGTCGCGATTTTTATTAAATAAAATAATCAAAGAAACGTTTTTTTATTTTTATTTTTGTTCTATTTATTTTATTTACAGAAAGAGCTGAACGTTGAAGCGGTCGCTGTGGGGGCGATCATGTCCGATTATCAGCGTGTGCGAGTTGAGAACGTATGCAGCCGTTTGAACTTAGTGTCATTAGCCTATTTGTGGAGGAGAGACCAGACTGAACTTTTACAAGAAATGATTGATTGTCATGTTCATGCAATTATAATTAAGGTTTGTCTATGGTCGTTTTTTTTTTGCGGTGTATTTAAATATTGTAGCCGGCGCACAGTGTGACAATTTTCCTATTTGGCGGGACTAAATTAATAACGCTTAGAAATAAATGTTTTTGTTAATTTTTTTTTTTAAATATTTTTATGAAAATTGTTCACAGGACTGTTAGAAATTATATTAGCCGTGTTTTTTGAGCTTCGATCTAAGCAAAGTAAAGTAGGCTTATGCAATTACAACAACTACGCTCTACTTGACACTTCGAGGCTCAGTTGTAGTTTGTAATCGCGTGCTGAAAATCCTACTTTACTTTGCTTTGCTGAGATCGAAGCTCAAAAAAACACGCCTATTAACATACACAAGTTCTGAAAATAAAACTTAAAAGAGCCGATATTCACTTTGTCATTGCATTTGTAACGCCAAGAAGGAGTCACCGGAGACCTCATAAAGTATATATATTCTGAATCAGGAACACATTTGGAATCGATTTTGTCATGTCCGTCGGTCTGTCTGTCTGTCTGTCTGTCTGTCTGTTGAAAGCACGATAGCGCCCAAAGGAATTGACATATGCGAATGAAATTTGGTGAAAGGGCTTCTTTTTATCGTCGTCAGGTTGGTATTGAATGTCAGTCAAGTAGTTCTGGTACCTCCCATACAAAATCAATATTAGGCCCATGTCTGTTGTTCAATGTAATTACATACTATTTATATATATATTTCGAGAGATAATCGAATCAGACCACCATTGTCGGGTCTCTTTTCGTCTCCCTACCACTGTAAATCTTACTCAGAGAGACTCTCTGGATTTCTCCACAGTTCTTCTCTGGGCTCAATTCCTAGTGTTAACGCTAGCATCTGTTTATGGGAGATCCGTTTCATCGACTGGGTCTCGACCCATTGATGTCCCAAGATCCTCATTCTTCTGCCAGCCAATGCCGGGCATTGACACAGTATATGTGCCGCTGTCTCAGATTCCTCCAGGCATAGTCTACAAGTATCATCCTCTATAAGGCCCATTTTCCTTAAGTGATACCTGAAATTACCATGTCCTGTAGACAAAGCCACCACCCATTTCAATGTTCCTCGACTCATGCTTAGAACCCTTCTTTGAGTGGAGCAGGTCGGCCACTTTATTGCCATTTTAGCTTGTCTACACTGTTCCACGGTTGACCACCTTCTCAGGTGTTCTGCCGTGATCCATTTGTGGATAAGCTGTTCAACCATTCCTCTGCCAATTGAAGAGAATGGTTCTGGTCCCAGCTACTTTTCAGTTGACCCCTGTTTTGCAAGGGCGTCCGCTTTTTCATTGCCTTCGATCCCTATGTGTATTACGTACTAACTCACATGCCTAAAACTTTGCATAACTTGTATGCAGTGGAGGGTATCAATGCATCGGGCAGGCCGATGATAACACTTCTACTTGTCATTCGTTTGAAATGTCCAACAGTTGCAGGACTTCCTGTTCCATTAAACTTTTTTAACTTTCTCCATTACGTAGTAAGAGAAAGATATTGTATTCGTACAAAATTTCGAACTCGAGATGTTAAACAATTCTGACATTACGATGATAGGCCAACTCAAAAAAGTGGGTCGCAAAATCCTGTCCGTCTGTCTGTCTATATGTCCCGAGGTCTACAGCCTAAGCGGCTGAAAGGATTTCGTTAAAACTTCGGATTTCGAGTTTGGAGGCTTACAGTTCGGGCCGTTTTTTTTTTGTACAATATTAATGGTATACTTCCCATATAAAATGTTCATACCAGTTTGATTTGTTCGAAAACGGCTCTAACGATTTAAATCAAAATTCATATTTTTGTTAAAGTAGGTGAATACTCAGTTTTCCGCTAAAAAATCGAATAACGGTACTTTTGAAATTTGGACATATCTCGAAAACGGTCCATACAAGTGTAAGAAAATATTATTTCTAAGGTAATATGGTCATTTCTAACTTAATGGAAAGCTCAGTTTTTCTCTGTATTATCGTAAAATTAATTTTTGAAAAATATTGTTTCCTTTAGTTTACTAGAAAACAGCAATAGCGATTTTGACCAAATTGCAAACAAAAGAGTAAATTTGAAGTTTCCAAAATTATTGCGTCCTTTCAATTCAAATAACCGACAACGATAGTTTATAAAAACTGCTCATATCTACCTAGAAAACCCCATTTTCGATTTCGATAAAACTTTAAAAGCCAGGTAATATTTGTATCCCGAATAATAACTTTAACTCGGTTTTCAGCTAAATAGTTAAGCAATAATATTCTTCAATCTGAACTTTGCAATATTTGGTACTGTTTTGTCTGCCAAATTTTACAGAAACCGCTCTAACGATTTTGATCAAAATATATATTTAAGATAAAATCAGTATTCGAAATAAGATCCCGTACTTAGTTTTTGTCAAAAAAGTCGAAAAAATCTGTTTTTTTAACTATTTATATTTCCCAATCTATTTTCACATACCTATGCTATAATTTTGTTGTAATCTCCCCACTCCCGATAAAAATGCAACAACAGCTACGCAAAATTTCATTTTAGCAAATATTTCCTTTTTTTTCAACCTTGTTGAATATGCACCTTAAAATAATTGCAGCCACTTCCTTTCACAATTAGAAACTCCCACTTTATTTGCACCCATTTCTTTTATCTAGCATCGGTTCTCAGATCTTTACCTACCGACTTAATAAAATAAGAAAACAACCAACCAAACTTTTGATTAACGAGAAAGTTACGTTCGACTCAGTCGTGCACTTTATTTTATTTAATGCATCTTGCTTGCCAAAAATGGGTCTGAGCATATTAGCAATCTATTTAGAAGGTTTGTGTTGGTTTCGACTCGCGATGTTTTTCTTCAAAAGAGTTAACTAAATTTTTTATTTTCCATATTCCTGGGGCCAGATTCTGTAAGGCGAAACGATCAAACTTTTTCGTGCGCACGAATGATTTGCCGTAGTTACACAAGCAAATTTCTTCGTGCACACGAAAACGTTTAAAAGTTTCGCCTTACAGAATGTTGATCCTGGCTTCTTGAGCTTCCTTCCGATTGGAACAATACAAGTGGCAATCATTTTTCTTCCATGAAATAAGAATTTGCTTAAAAATTGAATATCATCAACAAAACTTAACACATCTTTTGGATTCTTGAGCCAAACATCTACGCTTAAAGCGTACTAGCTTTGTGAGCCACATTCAGCAGTGTTGCTCAAAACGTTGCTATCGGGATAGCACTTTGTTTTAACCTCCTTAATTTTGTGATAAGAGGGCAGTAAATTGGGACCAGTTTTATTTATTTTCTGGAGTATTTTTTCATACTGATGAAGACAGCTGTGAGTCTGTTATCAAATATCGCTTTATCTGCAGACAATGACAAACAGCCAAAAGCAGTAGTTTCCAGTGTTTTCTTTACAACTGAACCTTATTAACAATCAAAAACATACAAAAACAACTAAATTTACTAATATAATAGGACAAACCATTGACTTATTATATATGGACTGCTAGTAGACAACTTCGCGTTGCTTCCAACATAAGCACTAGCTCTCGTGGTTCGGAGCGGAATAAATTGGAAACTCACATCAGACGTTTCCATTTCGTTGCAGATACAAGTAGGTACTTTAAGAAATATAGATGTAAGCAATTTATATGATGAAATAAATTCTCATGTACTTGAATGTGATATTCTCGACAATCATAAGTAGGTACTTATTGATCAGAAATGTGATTGAAATATACACTAAAGTGTTATTACATCATATTTCTAAAATTAATAAAGAAAAACAACATAAAAAAATATTTCGCAATAAATATACGAACATTTTGCAATTTATGGGACAATGAAAAACAATTTTTTGTTCAAATTTTGTTGGTTCCATCTATTGTTAATTATTTAAACTAGCACAATCTATTGTAAACAATGCCGCAACAATTCAAATTTCAACCGTTCCACTTGGCAAATACACTCACGCCCAATAGGTGGCTCTAGCATTCTTTGGAGAAATCCAAATGGTTGTCATTTTGCTTCACTTATTTTTCGCATAGAACCACGAGCGCTAGTTATGTTGGCGTCATTTTCTGGGCAGAGATTGTATGGAAGTGACATTTCACTAGCAATAAGTCAAGTCAAGGGACAAACCTCTTTTGGGAGAGCATATAGCCAACTGCTTGGTTGCGATTGCAGCATTTCGTTTTCCTGCTTTTCCAAGGTTTAGTTCATTCGGAATTGCAATTTTTGTTAGCGCTAAACGAATCTAAAAGGGTTTGTGATTTTCTTTTCTAGCTTTTTTCGCAGCATTCATCAAAGCTTTTTCTTGGTCTTCCTTCATAGGTTACCCCAGATGAAGAAGGAATTTCATCTGAAACTGTTTGCGGTAGTGTTAGCGTTTCATTCAACCACGAAAAATTAATTGTTTTGAAGCGATTTCGATAGCGACCACATTTTTCGTCAAACCGCAAGCATAAATTTCTTGTCTTAGTTGTCTTTATTGTCTTAGTTGCATCGTCAGAAAACGTAATATTATTAAAGCAGACAGTAAAAAATAAAAAACGGCCTCAAAGCTCTTAATTTTGATGTTAGAAATCCAAACATCATTAACTTCTTTTTTCGTAATTTCGGTAGCCATCCTAAAAAATTAAAAAATTAGTATGGGTGGAAATAAACAACGCAAAAAATCAATATGTAAATAAGAAAATATTGCAAGAAAATGGACAGAAGGAAATGTGGGCCGAAATAAAAAAATTGGTTCTTAGGCAGGTTCTCAGGAAACCAAGGAATATATCATTTGATGGAGTGGAATACGAAAACGAATCACAAATTGCAAATAAATTTAATCAATATTTTATAAAAAGCATAAAGGAGATTGGCCAATCAATTGAACTACATTAACCAATCAGAGAGCAAATTTGAATTTCGTCAAGTTACAATACAAGAAGTTTATAAAGTGTGTAAAACTCTAAAAAACAAGGCTGATTTAGAGAGAATAAAACCTGAAATGATAATTGACAACTGGGATATTTTGGGTAAGACTGTGCTTCAGTTAGTAAACACATCGCTTATGACAGGAATATTTCCAAGTTCATGGAAGGACTCGACACTCGACTGGTGACACCAGTGGAAAAAGTTGCAAACACATGTAAAAGTGAGGAGTTCAGACCAATCAATACATTAAAAACAATTGAAAAAGTTATTGAAACGATAGTCAAACTACAGTTGATAAAGTACATAGAAGAGAACAATATTTTATCAATATATCAATCAGGCTTCAGAAAAAACTACTCATGCGAGACGGCAGTGAACCATATAGTAAATGAATGGAAGGATGGTGGAAAGCGAAAAAAAACAATGGCTCTTTTTCTTGATTTTAAGCGGGCTTTTGAAACGATATACACGGAGATATTTCTGAAAAAAATGTATAAAATGGAGTACAGGATAAAGAGCTTGAGTGGTTTCGATCATTCCTGACAAATAGAACTCAAAGAACAAAATTTAACAATTGTATATCCGAATTCATTGAAGTGAATCAAGGGGTACCGCAAGGATCAATATTAGGTGCACTTTTATTTATAATTTATATAAACGATATGCCAGCAGTAATAAAGTTTTGCAAACTTCTACTACATATATGCCGATGATACATTGATCTACGCCGAAGGATTGAACGCTGAAGAATGCAAACACAAATTAGTATCTGATATTAATCAACTGACTGTTTGGCTAAAAATGAACAAATTAAAGTTAAACGAAGATAAAACGAAGCTTATGGAAGTAAATCTGAAAAGTGATACATTAATAGAAATAAATGGGAAACCTATCCAAAATGTAAGGAGTATCAAATACTTGGGAATGGTCATTGACAGTGACTTGAAAATGCATGAACATGTAGATTACATATGCAAGAAAATTGGCAGGAAAGTTGGCTTCTTCAAACGCATTCGGAAAAGAATGGACTACATGACAGCTATAACGGTGTACAACACTATAGTGAAACCGCATTTCGAATTTTGTTCGACCATATTGTGTACTTGCTGTAATCAAGGTCAAATTGAAAGGTTGCAGAAACTGCAAAACAAAGCAATGAGGAGTATCCTGAGATGCAACCGATTTACCCCAATAAGGTTTATGTTAGACGCCCTAATGTGGTTAAACATTAAACAAAAGTTGGAGCTCAATACACTCATGACTATTTTTAAAATAAAGCACCGGAATATCTTACGAACGAGGTCGTACGGGTGGGGAATGCTCAGCCATACCAACTACGTAATGCGGATGATTTTAGAGTGCGACAACAGCAGCCCAAAAAACGTTAATATACAAAGGATTTATTTTATTTAACACACTTCCAAATGATATTAAAAATGAATGCAATATTAGAATTTTTAAAAGAAAATGTATAGAATTTATAAAAAGAAATAATTGAATAACTGCGACAAGACTGAAATTAGATAAATGTACTATATTATTTTTTAATGTAAATTATAAAGTATTTAAATACTAATAAAGAAATACTACTACTACTAGTACTTTTTTGTTACTAACATACATGGCTATACAACAAATAGGGTCTTCAACTTGAAAAACACTGAATAACCATACTTTTCTATCGAATGCATATAACGTATAAATTTATCTCTAATTTTTGTTTCCTGTCCTCCTTAATTAAATTAAAAGCACCTTATATCCCAGATCAACTTGCCTTACTATTCCATAAGATTATATTAATGAAATAAAATAAAACTTTCAACTAAAATCACGCGAACGACTTGAAAAAAAAAGACTGAAACTCTAGCTCTCACACTTGACCTTCTTATGAATTTGTACACAACTTGAACTTTGAAGTAATTTTTTTTTTGTTGCACATGCTTGTAACATAAAAAATTGTTAACAGGAACTAAGTGCTACCTTTTAGCTGCAAGAAAAATCGGTTTTTATTTACATTTGTGCAAGTTTCGAATTAAATCCCGCTAAATAGGCAAATTGTCACACTGTGCGGCAGCGTTATGTGGTTTTAGCAAGTCATCTTTGTCTGTTCAAATATTTGAATTATTTGGAAGATCGCATCGTAAGAAGGCGCAATCTCCAACAGAAAACTCTGCAGCGACACTATTCATACCATGGACGTAAGAACTGAGACTTGGACTGGAAATAGCAACGGGTAACAGAAGCATATCCGGAGTTGGGCACATAAAACTACTCGCAGTCACCTCTGATACCTACTTCCTCACACTCAGACTTTAGCAATTAGTCGCGGTAGTTAACTACAAAGAAAAGTTTGCTCGGGAGAAGACGGCAACAATTCCCACACCAAAACTGGACAATTCCAACCAAAATCCAGTCAGACTGGTGACATCTACTGAAGGGTTTCTTATCCTACCTCGATCCCAACACAGATAGCAGATGTCTTAGCTGTAACAACGGCCCACATGATGCTCCACACCTGTCCAAACGGTAACCATCCGAAGTAGCCTCAAAAACGATGTGGAACCACCCAACTGAATGAAACTGCCACAGCAACTACATCAACTGCCAGCTATTTCGTTATAGGATAGGCGTTCCACCCCTCGTGTCTCTTTGTTGCGACACCGTTTATCCCTCAGCTCTTCGTTCATTTCAAGAGTCAAGTGAACTTTCCAATATTTGACCTCTTTTTCAGTGGACACAATAACACATGTCATGTGTCATATCATTAAACAAAGCAAATAGAATACCCCTAACCACCTTCCCCTTTCTCTTGCAGGTAGCAGCATTAGGTTTAGTTCCTGACCGCCATTTAGGTAAATCGCTTCGTGAGATTCAACCGCATTTAGTGAAAATGCGCGACAAATATGGACTGAATGTATGCGGCGAGGGTGGCGAGTATGAGACCTTCACTTTGGACTGTCCCCTCTTCAAACAAAAGATCTACGTGTAAGTCCACTTGTTGCATTACTCAGCAACTCATGTTACGGATATTTATTTTTTGGTTGCAGGGAGGATGTCCAAACGATAATAAGTTCCGCGGACCCCATCTGCCCGGTGGGTTACATAAATTTCACCAAACTCAGCCTTCAGCCAAAGGAGCACGTGCATTCGTGCGATGTGCTTGTGAAAAAATCCCTCGACTATATAAGCGACTTGAACGAGTCCACTTACAGTGACCTCAGCGACCCAGATCTAAGCGAAACCGAGCTAGAGCTGATCGAAAAGGAGACACGCATGCGAGAGTCACTCAGCCAAAATGAATTGATATCGCGCAGTAACTCGTTTGGCCGTCATATCGCCTCCTCCTCGCCCATACCAATTGTGACGAAAAGTGCCAGTGTCGATGAGCCGACAATTGGTTCGATGACGCTCGCCACCAGTGCCCCGATGACGCAGCCACCCAGTCCGATGAAATTCGAACGGGAATTCCGTCCACTGAGCAACAGGCCAGTGGTGGCTATCAATCGAAAGGGATGGATGTGGGTAGCGGGCATTCAGGGCTGCGCTCCCACCCTAGAAGAGGGCATGACCGAGGCCATGATCCAACTGAAGCTGTTGGCCGTCGAAAATGGCTACGACATGAGCGAATACTGCTTCGTGACCATGTATGTGAGATCTATTGCTGAATACCTGACACAGAATCGGATATATTCCGAGGCGATGCATTTCCAAAATCCCCCAACCCGAGTGTGCGTCGAGTGTCCTCTGCCGCAGGATTGCCACGTTGTCATGGAGGCCGTGGCATACCATCCGGAACATAACGAGGGTAATTGTTAGCCTAAGTCCATTGTATTGCATAAACCACTAGGTATATCGGTTTCAATCGAGACCCAATTTTGCTTCTTATGTTGTTTATTGCGTTACCTATGTTTATATGTGTGTGTATATGTGTGTGTGTGTGTTGCGAACAAAAAAAGCTCTATGTGAGACTTTTAGGAGTGGCTAACGATAACAACATCCCGATAACAAAGCGACATACGATGCACGTTCAAGGAATCTCACACTGGGCACCGGCCAACATTGGACCATACAGTCAATCGACAAAGGTTTGCCAGCCGCCCGCATTTGCTGTCAGTCTCTAGTAGTTTTTTTTCCCCGTTGCAGATCGGCGATATAACGTATATATCGGGCCAGGTGGCCCTCGTACCTGGTAGCATGACAATCATCGATGGGGGAATCCGTCCACAGTGCAAACTTGCCTTACGACACATTAGTCGGATAGCTAAGGCCATGAACGCCCAAGGCCAGCTGCGGGATGTGGTGCAGGGCATTTGTTTTGTCACCCATCCAGCGTTTATTGCGGAGGCCCGCCGCCAATGGGAGCGACGCACAACGAACGCAATTATGGACTATATTGTGGTGCCAGCTCTGCCTCGGGATGCTCTGGTCGAGTGGCAAGTCTGGGCCCATACGCACAATGACAGTTTTGATTGTAAAATTGAGCGCAACTGCCCTCTGTCTTTGGTACACTCTATTCGCTTTCTTTTGCAGATGAGGAGACTGGCTGCTCCGTGAGTGACTACACGATTT
Source organism: Cheilosia variabilis (assembly GCA_951230905.1). NCBI lineage: Eukaryota > Metazoa > Arthropoda > Insecta > Diptera > Syrphidae > Cheilosia > Cheilosia variabilis. Next base: position 3,544,201 of record OX579677.1, on the reverse strand, counting down.
CGATCCGTCGACGCTGGAACTATGAGAACAACTGTGCCGCTATCATTTGTTATGTCTCCACAGGTGAGCACGCAACATCACTCCATAAACTGTCTGCTCTAACATTCTCATTTCTCAGGACTAGCATCTTCAACCACTCAGTTGACGCAGCTTAGCGAAGATATTCTTGCGAATCACCGCAAAATCGCACAAAGTATGACCGCGGAAAGCTTTAACGAAATACTCACCTACGTTCTGAACCGGCTTTTAAAAGATTACGCACTACTCAGACGTCTGAACTCCATCAGCCAACAGCAGTCTGACGACGACAACACACCAACCATAACGCCGACTAACAGCCACTTGCCAAAGAATCCACCCATTCCAGCGATTCACCTAAAAGTGTTCTACCAAGTCACCGCCACACCGTCCGTCGAGATCCTCTTGAGCACTCTAAACGATTTCAGCGCCAAAGTAGTTGACACCGCCACGATAGCGTACACCGTTCTGCCCGCTTGCAGTCTACACAATTTCAGCACATTTCTCTCAATATGCGGGATTCGGCACGAGTAGATCACCTTATTCCAACGGCCACTCCATCTTCGTTTAACGTTCACCGGGCACAGCCAGTCTCGTGCGGCGACGTTTTAATTATATTTCATTCAAAAAATACTTCTATGCATATATTATTATATATTGTTGTACAAGAAAAAAACAAACTTATTATGAAGGAATAACTGTTACAAATGCATGAAGAATAAACAAAATAAGAATTATGCAAAAGTCAAGTCTCAATGTGAATGCAACCATAATAAAAAATTTACTCATTGTTACGCTCTATACGGTAATGCTCTATATTATTATGTACGCATGCAAATATAAAAAAAAATTTACATTATTAAAACAAGTTTTGAATTTATTTTCATCCAACGCGCGCGCTTTATTGAGGAAAAAGAAAGAAATCCCCTTTTGGGTTTCAACTGACAGCAGGCAGAAATTGAAAAACCCCAGATAAATAACTTAATTTACAAGAAACATATTGTTAAAATAGTTTATACATATGAGATTTATTAAATTCAAATGAACCAATAAAAAGAAAAGGATTACTTCCCAACTAAACGACCGTTATGAAGAGATTTACTTTGGTATAGAAGTAGTGTGATTCGCTTGAGCGGAGATACCTGTTCTAATGGGGTTTTTTATTGAAGAAATTAATTGGCCTTTCTATCGATGTGGTCTTTTTATGTTTTCTATTGAAATAATTAATTAATTAAGTGCAATTCTCGGGATATTTATAAAGAATTGTTCCGAAACTCACCATAACCTATTTTGGGTGCTGCTGAAGTGTCAAATTGAATCGAGACTCGTACTTGAAGAAGTAAAAATTGCCATTCGTTGATCACTTTTTAGTTTGTTTGTTTGTTTAAAATATAATTTATGTGGAAAAACTAGTGAAACAAAGAAAATAATAGTGCTCTCAGTGTGTAATGTTGCGGAAGAGGTGATTCTATCTGGAAGATGAGAACTAAGGAACTTTCGCGAAGCTGAGTATTTCTGCCATAAATTTAGTAAGCAATATCGGGGTTATATCAATCTCGAAAAAGTCCAGTAAGTAGAAATAGTAGCAACTACTAGAAGTGAATGGTAAAAACGCTTTTTGTTTGTTTATATTGTCCTGTTAGAGTAGATTTTAAGAATTTAGTGAGATGCAACACATCGAAAAATGATGATGCCATTGACATTCAGTTTTTGAGGTGTAAAGTCGCTCCCTGATTTGTGGGTGCGGTCTCTCGCTACAGATTGATTTGTGAACGCATTTATTTCAAAGAATCTCAATTGTTTTGGTATGTGCAGATGCGGCACATTAAAGAGGACACACGGAGCAAACAGTAGCGAATCGGTATTAATCTGCAAGGTGTGCGCTTCGTTCAAAATAAAATTTGGAACATAGGCACTTTTGCGTCTTCAAATGCAACTGCAAGTGAGTTGAGAACAAATTGTCCACCATAGCTAGTTTCCAAGCGAAATTAAACTTGATCTAGATAGAAATTGTCTGAAATACGTAACAGGAACAGAGCATCAAATATTCTACCACTTAGTGTGTCAACATAATTTACCTTTTTTTCAGAACCCATTTTATGAATCACTTTTTATTTTTAGTGTAGGTAAATTTTCTCAAAACAGCCATCCATGCCCTTGAAGTGTGAGCCGTTGGTACCAAATGTTCCCCAAGTAAACCAAGCCCGAGGGCAGACGACTGCTTTTGCTCAGGGGACTGCAAAATTGAAGCTGTCACTGCCTCAATGTTTTTAGGTGATCTGACGGACTGACCGATGTAACAACTGATTTTCGGTCCGGGAAATGGACAAACGGAGCGCACTGTGCTGTGATCACAGAATATCTGTTTGAAAAGTAGTCCTCGACGTCAAATGCTGGCTTCCAACCATAGATAAATCATACTAAGACCCAAAACTCGCAATCCTCTTGCATGAACGATTTATCTATGCTTCTGACTGTTCCAAAATCATAATGGCGGCTGACCTAGAAGGAAACAACATTTTAGAACCACGTCTGCCGAATTAGACCTCTCCCGGCCTCTACGAACACTACAGAATAGCGCGCATTGAAAAAACGAAAATTATGTTGCATCACACCCTCATAAACATAAAACGCATATTTGCCTCGGTCACCAGTGTCCTGTCGCATTTCAAGCCACGCCGTGTTTAATTAAATGGCATTCATTCATAGCTGTGACAGTTGAATGAGGGGACTTTAATGTGGTATTCGATTGGGCACTCTCAGAGCACCTTTTTTGCTCTAGATCACTTTTTATGTTCCATTGGTACGAACAAAAGCAGCCCTTTTCCGATTTCAGAGCACTTTTGCGAATCTGGATATTTTTCCGAAAGTTGCTGGAGATTTATCAATGCAAGTGCGTGTTTGACAACTGGTGGAGTTTGTTTACGTTTTCGTTAAATTTTGCATCTGGTGGATCTATTTTTGTTTATTATTCATGCACAAATGTTTAGAAATCAATCTGAGCGCAGATTTTCAATGTTTTAATATGAAATTTAATGGAAAACACTGAGGAAAGTGTCGCGGGCCAATCGTACGAATATAAACAAAAAAAAAGCAAGTGAAGTTCTTATGTTCGATTAGACACGAGAAATCTGAAATCTGAGAACGAATCGGAAGAAGCCCAATCGAATATCTCATCTAATAAAGTAACAGCCGGAAGTGAGGTTATTTTCGGAATCCAAGCATCGTTGACTGTCATTCTTAAGCTTTCGGCAGGTACAACATACAAGCTCAGCCCATCCAAGGTGACAACCGTCTCCAGGCATCACTTAAAACCATTCGTAGGTGTCGCTCTCAATCCAATGCACAAACCTCTCCCATCAATTCACAAACATCTTTCAAGTTTTTTTTTTTCTTTGAATTTCTTTATTTTTTGTATTCGCAATGTTTGCCCTGCATTTAGTCATCATTTTTATAAAATATTCATTTCGTTTATTGCTACATAATCCGATTCATGAGTACAATAAAATATAATTGCTCATTGAATGCTTACTTCATTTCATTCTTATTGCATTTGATTCGATTACTATTTGTTTTTGCTTTATAAAATTTAATTAATTACATTTTACACTAAACCCATATATAAATTACTTTCTACTAATATCAGAATCGGAGCAACAAAACAAACACAAAACGTACATAATCTATTCTTAATATACATGTAAATGTGTGCATTTTCGTTACCCTTACAACACTACGTTCATTACAGTAGAGAAAATAAAACATAAAACAAAATATTCAACTCCCTTACCAAATATCACATTTCAAACAAAGAAGAAACAAAGCAAGTAGAAACGAGAAGACTACAACGAAACAGAGTATTAAAACAGAGAGAGAGAGAGTGTTTGTGATTGTAACTTACTACTTTGTTTGTTGTTGTTTTTTTTTTTTTTGTAAAAAAGTCCAACGTGCACTTCGATTAAACACTAATACCATGTGAATGTGTGAGGTTCCTACATTGCTTACTTGAATAGTCGATCAAAAATTGATCTGTAACTGGATTTTGTTAAACAATGGTAATGTTCTAACTGAGCAATTCATGAAATTTCTCATAGCTTACAAGAGAGAGTAGAAAAAACGAAAACATTTTCCTACAACAACAATTCCTAAGAGTAGTTTTCTTTTTTTTTTTTCTTTTTAAATAATAAATATATAAATGAGATTTCATTTCTACCATTGGTTGGGATTTTGTTTGCGCCTTGCTTATCTATACATACACCGACGGGTACGTGGAGCCGAGATGAAACCATACCTCCCTGTTGTGTTTGTGCCGGTTTTACGCTTTCGGATAGGTGGGTAGCTTGACCGTTTCGACCTTGTCGACCACCTTGAAGGACGGGAACAGTCCCATCTGGTTGGTGCGGGTGTTCTTGCCCTTGGAGAAGCCATCCCAATGGTTGCCGGCCACGCCGACAAAGTCTCCGGGCTTCATGTGGATTTCATCGTGGTTCTTGGGACTGTGAGCAATCACAGCCTCCCGGTTGTGCGGATTCTGGCCTCCGTAGTAGTAGATGTCATCGAGCGACTTGAACCGATGCGCAGCATCGGGGTACAGTGTCTGCATGATTTCGTACGCCACCCGACACACTTGAGAGCTGAACGTGCACACCAGGTAGTCGCACAGTGACAGCATGTGTATGTCCAGTATGATGCCATTTAGAGATGAGTCGGTGTAGCGCGTTGAGACGGCCGCCATTCGTGCAACATCGGGATCGCCGACGATATCGTAGTTGGGGTACTTTTTCTTGGCCTCTTCCAAGACCCGCGCGTCATCGGAGGCGAGGAAAATTCGCCTGTCCACATTGGTGCCGTTCATTTCCATTGTCAGATAGTAGTCCTCCACGTGTGTCATGTACTCTTCCAAGCTGTGGAAAGCCGCTTCGGTGCCCACTTTGTCCGTTCGCCTCACATGAACCCTGGAAAAGGAAAACACACAAGTTTGAGCAACCACGTTTGTGGAAAGATGTGCCGCCTACCCCACAATTGGTTTCTTCCATCCAAGCTTTTCCATGCCGTTCTCCAGCATTTCGCTAATTGAGTTCTTCGGCTTGAGTAGGTACTTGAGAAATTGACCCACCCACCAGACAATCGGATCGCCGTGCAGCCGCTTCAGCCGCGGCGCCAGGTCCTCTGGTATCGACAGCGGTAAATACGGCGGTCGCGGAATCAGTGAGTCTATTATGGGCAGCACCAGCACCTGAGTATCGTGTTGTCCGGGCCAATTGTTCGCATGCACCGCCTCTACATCTGTGCACGTGTCGGATATGGGTTGGAACACCTCCTCCCAGCCGCCCTTGTGGTACCGCCACCCTTTCGATTTCATTATCATCGTCCGTTCGGTGGCGTAAGCCACAATGAAACAGTAAACAACGTGATGCAGCTGACAGCCATACCCACAGCCCTTAGAAAGATAACCAAAATGAGTTATTGCCCAGCGAGTTTAGCAACACACATACCTTGTTAAGCTTACATACTAGTTTGCGAGCATTCTTGCAGTCTTTCGGATTTTGTAGATAAAACAGCCGCCTCTGAACCAAATCGCTGAGATCTTGAGCTTCCTGTTGGCGCCACTGTTCGTAGCCATCGACCGATGTCATCTGGTCGATGTCGTAGAGTAGCGAGCGCTTGTGCTCCACTCCCATTTGGAGGATTGTTTGGATTTCCTCTGCCAGGTCGGGCATTTCGCCTGAGACTCGTTTGCGGATTTTGCCCAACTCCGTGCTGAAGTAGTTCCATGACTCTTGAGTGTTGGAGCGGACTCGCCGCCGCAGTTGTTCATAGACCAGCGTCGGGGCGCTAGGCAGTCGATGACTTTGACTGCCGTCAGCGGCACGCTGCAGATTCTCCATCAGTTTCTGAGCGGCCTGCTTGTCCACTTGATCGCTAGAAAGGAAGCGGCATTCTAGTTAATCGAGATTAAACCCACGGAGCGGAAAATTAAATATTTGCTTGAGTTAACCAACAGCATAACAGAAATTTCTCAATTCTTGCTCTTGTACAAATTTGACATTAATTGCCACATTTTTGTGTGTCAATAGCCCAGATCCATAGTGTACTCGAAACAGAAGTCTTTATCTCAGGCAAACAATGGGGTATTGGCTTAGACACAAAGGGGCGTTAAATATTTCTGGCTCGACAAAACAGTTTCCCCTCGATATTGCATTGCTACTCACCTCAAGAAGTCTGCAATCATTTGTCTGAGTTCATCGTTTCTCTGCTTGGAATGCTCCAGCATCTGTAGCGCCTGGTTCATTTTCTTTGCCGTGCTGTCCTGATCCACAGTCGTCGGCTGGGTGCTCAGTTTCGAGACGAAAATGTACACCAGAAAGCCCCATGCTATGACAAAGATCATTAAAGCACGCACCCATGAGCTAGAACCGAGAAACTGTCTCACAACGGACATTGAAGTGGAGGAATTGGACGACGGCTACACAACAAAGAGTGCGACGTACGCAAAACTTTTTTTTTTTGTGTTTTCAACAAGACGAGGTTGTTAAGTCACCCGGCTTTGGTTGACTGTGTCAAAGTGGTAGCATCAAGTTACGCACACGTGAAATTCCCCCCCGACGTTTATCAAGTCGTGTACCTCACTGACTGAGCCACGCAACGAATCTGCACCGACTTATAAGTCTATTGAGTTACTTTATAATTTGTTAATTGCATTTAATTTCGTGGCTACGCAGCGCAGCTGGTGGGTTATGTTGGGGGACGAGAGTGGCCGTCCCAGCAGCATCACTTGCTTACTCGGCTCTGGGTGTAGTCGTGTTTTTTTTTCACTGATTATTTTATTTCGTCGCGTATCCGAAATATTCGAAAGAAAACCTCCGCCCGTCAGCCGATAATCAAAACGTCCGCTAAATGAAAAGGGTGAGACTGAGAAATGAAAACTTTTGGGCTGATAAGTTTTCTGTCAAAAATTTATGTTGCGTGCGGCGGCTGACAAAGTGACAAGTAGTGCTGCCATGTCGGCCTTTGAATTGAGAGAGAGAGAAAAGGGAATTATTTGCGAATGCGATAAGAATACAAGTCAGAGTACGGAATTAGGGGGTGAATGTAGCTTTTTGGTGAAACAGGGTATGCCAATTGGCTTTTCAGTGCGAAGTTAACATTGTTCGAATTTTTTTAAACTAAAAAGGAGATAATTCAGATTGCGGTGGATGAAGAAATCAGAAATGTAGCCCGAAATATTCGAAATAGCTCGCTTAAACAAAGCCGTCTACTCATGGAACCATTTCAATTCTGGAGGAATTTCCGTATCCTGCTGATATCCGTTTCAGCAATATCTGACAGTTCTTCAGATAAGTGTCCTTTGATATCACGGACAGTGCCGGGCAGTTACATAGCCATCGATCGCCCGCTCATCCATGCAACTCAACTGATACAAAAATATAAACCCAGATATAATTTGGAAGTAGTCAAAGACTGTCTCTACCTGGGCTCGGCGTTGAACTGATGTAATGACTCAAAGAGACACCATTCATTTCCAATGTGCTGCTAGTTTCAACACACAACACCTAAAATTGAAATCAACAAATTCACTTGCCAGTGAAACACCCTTTACGGAACGAAAAAGAAGTTTAACACATGACCCCCAACACCCCCACTAAGCGTGCACATCAATTTAAACTTACATTTTATTTATTCATAACAAAAACAGCTCAACTTTTACTCTGCATATAACTATTTACGTGGTTCAACCCACCAGAAAACGAGGGAATTTTCGTACTCAACCACAGTCCTGTCCGAGCCTTTCAAGTCCGCCGCCGTGTTGATAAAATGATACTGACCGGCAGTAGTTGCGACTATTGGTTTGCTCGGGTGGAAGTTTGCCCCGTTACAAGAGTCTCCATGAAGACGGAACTGCAAAGAGAAACACATTTCCACCTTTAACAACAACCAACTTCAGGATCGATAAACTTACAGAAAGCCTCTGCTCTACATCATCCAGATTCCAGACTCTCATCATTCCTGTCGTATCCCCACTGATTAACCATTCGTTTTGTGGACTCAAATCGAAGTATATCCGCTGATTCGTTGACACTGTACGATTGAGGACCGCCATTGGCTCGGAAAAGTTCCTCATGTCCCACAGACACAGGCCGTTATCTTTCCTGGCGCCGCTGAAGAGCATCTGTCCACTGTTGGAGTACTTTAGAAACGTTATTCCGCCGGAGTGTCCAAATAACGAGGACAGACTGCCGATATTAGTGACTCGTTGGTCGTACAAGTTGATCACACCACTCCAGGACCCGGTGGTAATGATGTCACCGTTGTCAGGCGTTTGGGCGAAGCAGGATATCGCTTGTTTAGTTACAATTTTCGTTGAATTTCTTCCGGGGCTAGAAGGAGTTTATGATTTTGAGTTAAAAAGTGTTAAAGTGCTACGCCTACACATCTGTGTTGAATATCCGGATGCATTTCTTGTAGCCCCCCATCACTTGCTGGCCATCGCATGAGAATATAACAGATATAGCGGCTTCAATTTCGTCAACGTCATCGTAGCCACGGTAGGTGGCCCGGAGGTCGCCGTTGAAAGCATCCCACATCTGAATGGGTTCGTGCTGACGCGAGGCCAACCAACTGTGAGTAGGAGACGTTAGGTAAAGAGTTTGCAAAGTCTATGTCAATAAACGAACCAACAGGTTTCTGGCGCACCGCTGTTCATAAATGGATACCAAGCGCAATCGTACACGGTCCCTCCTTCCTTTACATGCACAGCGGTGGACAACATCGTCAGAGGTCTGTTTGGAGCCAGTTCTCCTTCATACAGATCCGTTGGCAGTTCCACTAAATGCATCCCTAAAATAAGCAAGAGCATGGAAACCAGTCCTTCGAAAGCTTTATTTTCTCACCATCCATATGCACAGGCACCAGGCAACACGTTCCATCTGGTGACCAGAGGCAACCTTTCGTGTAGCACTGTTTCTCGGCATCTGTGGTCCAGAGACACCGACCGAGTTCCAATATTTTACCCTTGAAAAGTTCTTTTTCCTCGGCTTTGTAGTATTCTTCAACGTTTGTGGTGTTATTCATAGATTCGGTTTCAAGTTGGCTGAGGTTTGCAGATGTATCTCTAGATGCCGCAACCTCGAAAGCAGTTTGCGTTGTACTTTCATCTTCTATTGTGCTCTGGATTTGACTAATGTACTGCGTTTCATCTCTTACGGTATTGTCCATCGAACTAACATCGAAGGTAACTGGTGTTTCTGAATCCGCGACGGAAAGGAAATCGTCTCCCTCGGTGGATGCATTAGGAATTTCAACTGTGACTTCCATTGCAAGTATAGATACTTCCATTGTGGATTTCCTCAAAATATACCAATAAGAAATACAGAATCTTGAAAACTGTTAAATTATAAACAAATTTCCTTTACCAAATAAAATACCTAACCAAATAAATGCCGGCAAGTGTCAAAACAGAGTTTGACAGCCAGGGTGGTGTTCGAGCAACTTGGTTTTTGCTAATTACACGGGAACAACATACATACTTGGAACTCGCTCCGGGGCAGTGATAGTAACTGTAGGGAAAAATCCCTACATGTAGGGATTTTGAGCTCAAAAATGAAGGCGTAGGGAAAAAGGGACAGATTTTCAATATCTGGTAAAATGTAGCTACTTTTCAGATTTATGATAAAATAAGTCGGGATTCTAATTTATTTTAGATATATACGATGATCGACCTAAATGTTTAACTATTTTGGTTCAAAATTAGTGCGCTCCGCAATTTTAGCGATGAGATTATGTTCCCAAATTTGTCTTTTCTGGCAAAATACGTGCTAAGCCTCCCGCACTCAAACTCTGATGCAGAAAGAGTATTTTCAGTAGTTACAGACGTTAGAACAAAAAAAAGGAGCAAACTTAGTCACGAAAACCTTAATTCGATTTGTATTTTGAGATCTTACATGCAGGATGCACATATAAATTGTGTTTCTTTTAAGTGCACTGAAAAGCACTATGAGAAAATGTTAACAAAAGAGCTGTATGATCATGTCGTCTAATTTTTTCGTATAACCTTAAAACTGTATTCTTATTTGTATCTATAGGGCTTTACCGGTAATAATTATAGTACCTGTTCTAGATTCGGTATTGCTTTCAAATAAAAACATATTTATCGAAGTTTCAATTATTAATTTTTGTGTTAGTGCAATATGCATTTTTAAGTTTGTTGGCCTTATTTAATAAAAATGTAAAAAATAAAAAAAATAAAAATTGTTTTATTTTGAATTATAGAGCGTAGGGAAAAAGTAGGGATTTTTCTCCTCGCTTGTGAAGATTTTTAATATTTTTAGTTAAATCACTGCTCCGGGGTGGTGTTCCAAGTTTCAAAAGCAAAAATGACGCTGCCTGGTGTTAAATATTTCGACAGAAGTGCTTGGAATTTCTCTTCCTCCGCAGATAGATACCTACGTTACAATTAAAGAAATAGCTGCGCACATTCAAAAACTCTAGTAAGTTATCTTAAGTCAATTAGACTGGTTGGGAGTTGATATGATCCTAGGTCATAATATATGAACTGTCAACTTAGTACTCAAGTCAAAAAATTGGGGTCCTTCAAATACCTGATTTAGGTATGCAAAACGTCAACTAGATTTGTCTGGCAACTGGAACAGGTAGGCACACGAAAGTGTTGACTGGTCAAGTTGAATTATTTTTGTATTGTCACCTCGATGTCGTTTTCGATTTGACAAAAAGATCAATTTTTTGGAGAAAAAATAATTTCTTTTTTTGATTGAGATTGTATTTCATGTTCGATTTTCCAAAAAAATCAATCTTTTTTTAGATCTGACTCTCTATAGAGAAATCTCGATTTTTTCTCAGATTTCACACGTACTTTCACTAATACCAATGTGTATGACAAACAGCTGGCGGTTACCAATTGGTTATCGTTGGAAGGGTTGCTTTTTTTACTGAATTATTAATTTTTCGAGTATGGAAACGATTCTTTATATTAAATTATTTCGAAATGCGTTGTTATAAATGTGTAAAAATCAATTAAAATGGATTTCCAGTGCAAGTAAAAAAAAAAATTTTTTGCGACCAACCAATACACACAAGGACCAATAAAATTCGGATTTTATGTTCGATTTGGCAGCAGAAACCTGAAATCTCAGATCAAAATCTGAAAAGCCAAATCGAAAACGACATTCGATTTTTTTTTTGACAGTTCGAAATTTCAACAGTGTATGCAGGCAGGATTTTTGTGGCTAGCCCTCCACACACGTCAACTGTTACTTAAGGGCCCAGCCCATAGAATCCGTCGCATCCGTTGCGTCGACGGATCCGTCAATATTGACGGATTCGACGGAACGAGCAGTCCCATAGAATCCGTCGAATACGGTGACAGCCAGTGGTTTAAGTACTCTGTCCTAATATTTCCCACGAAACGTAATAATATTACTCTATTCACCGTACTTAAATTTCCTTTTAAATAATTACATTGAAAGGTAATTTTTTGTGAATAAATCTTTGTTTTAAAAGTAAAATTTATATTTTACGGAAATAAAATCACATAAAATTATCTTTTTTAAAAAAAATCGCAGTTTGCTAATATTTATAAAAAAAAATGTTGATACAAGAAAATCTTGCTAAAATTTGATTTACATAAGCTCTTTTTATGTACAATCAGCGTGTTAATAGTCGTGGTGAAATGCAGATATCAATTTTGATGAAATTTCAAAATTTAGTATTTTTTGCAGGTTTTTATTTTTTCCCATGGAAGGCTTTTCAGAAATCGAAATTCCCACAAAAAGGAAGAAATCCCACCATATAAGAATACTGTCGACAGCCAATAACGGTTTCCCTCATGCTCTCAATATTTCCACCAATGAATGTGCTGCCTCTCTCGCTGTGGCAACTTCAACGGATGCGACGGACAGAAAAGTAGAAAGTAAACCTACTTTATCCGTCGCATCCGGCACGTGCGCTGCTTATGGGTCACCTTCCATAAGCTAATGTGTATTCTATAAACTTGTCAGTCGAAAATGTTGCCGCAACGGACGCGACGGATTCTATGGGTTGGGCCCTTTAACTAGAAATCCGTCTGTTCCCATTCTTGAAGAAGCCCAATATAACATTCCATACATTTCGGTGTAGCCAAACTGTCATTTTACATTGAATAATGCAAATGTCACTATCTTGTATATTTTTGGTTCATTTGTCTCAACAAACAGATGAAAGAAATACCTTCTAGTTCTTATTTTCGTCGTCATTAGCACAATGGAGCTTCTAGCGATAACTGTGATTTTCCCAGAATTTTTTTTTACCCCGGCCCCTACCTACCTATAGAGTCCGATGGGGTCTGTTTATTTTTTTCTAAACATAGAACACTGCATTTACACAATACCGACTGCCGTTGACCACATCTGGTAGATGTTGACACGCCTGAACTCAGTAGGAAAGAGGAAATGTCAAATATTTTCCCACACTCAGCCGGCTGTTTTCCTCTCGATTGGGTTGGCCTTTTTTCTATCGAAAAGTATTTTTGCTCTGCTTTTGTTTGAAAATTCCGATTTGATAGTAGAATAATTAGGAAAATGCTTTTACAAGTTCTAAAGAGCTCATGGACAGTTCGCTCGGTGCAGCAGCTGAATCGAGCTAACTGGACGAATACGCTTGTTCGAGCGATGGTAAGTCCCATACGAAATCCTTCAATTGTTATGTAAGTTTTTTTTAATTGTGCCCCTATTATGTGTAGTTTTAAATATTTTAAGAAGATTTTCAATTACAAAAGTGGTGAGAAAATGTAAATCAATTGGGAAACATAACCGGCGGTGCTAAGTTTTGCCAGAAATTCTCTAGTTACTCTAGTAGATTTTTGTTGCAACTCTTGCCAGGGGGTAAGATTTTTGGGAAGTCTCTTCTATTAACAGCTGAGGAGAGACAAGTTCACCGAAATGAGAACTTGTTATCACATGAAAGTTTATGGCGCGCGAGAGTAGAACCAGTTACAGAAAACAGAACTCGTTTTGGGGCATTCTTTTCACTTTAGAGTCGGGTGGCTGACTTTCAAAACAGTCTACAAGTGTACTTGAAAGTCGTTAGACATGCAGTGTGAGAAAAATGGTTTTAATTCGAAGGACAGGGTATGTAAAAGATTATTTATAATAGACAATAGAGTCGCGGATTGATAGAGTGTAACAGACATTTTTTAATTGCTTGCTCTGGGATAGTCGCCATGGTCGAGTGGACCAACTTAGGAGCTGTTAATAGGTGCTAAAGTATCAAATGTATTGATGTCATCCCAGCAACAAGTCGCTGGACATTGGCCGACTGTACTTTCTCATCCGGCTGATATAGTTTATGCATTAAAATTAATTTCGTGCTTATTGTTCTCCTTGATAAGTGATGGAACGGTAACAATACGAACTGATTGATGAGATGCAAAATAATAAATCAAAATAATGAATCATGCCTGTCAAATTATGTACAAGTCTCTGCTGAAGAGCCAAATCATGTTTTTCTCAGTTAAATCTGCACTTTTTAGCAGACATACAAGAAATTCTTGTGATTCGACTCAAGCCGACCTATGACCACGTTAAGTGTCAAAATATGTATGCCTGCATTTCAACAATACTTCATTTGTGACGGCTCAAAGTCAGGAGAATTTTCTATCCATCTCTAGAACTTTTGCAGTCAATCAAGCGCGGCATCTCCTTGTTAAAATCAAACGCAGGACAATGCAAAAGACAGAAGATGAAATTGGTCTCGCTTCCACTCAGAAAGAGCCCTAGTTCGATCTTGATTTAGACAGACAATCGATTTGAACAGCTGACTTAATAAAACGTTGGCACGAAATTCAGTTCAAAGACTTGCTTTCCACTTCATTTGTCTACGCGTCGTATGATCGTTGTCCGTGACCTTCTGCTGAGAAGATGTTAGTCCGCAGCGTCGCCTACTTTTCCGTTTAGTGCCGCTTGATATCTTAAGTAAACTGGGACAAAATCTTACATGCCCCGAGCTTCAAAGGTTTTAAAAGATGTTTTGCCCTCTGCACCCATTCGCCTGAGAGCATTTTCCCAGTGGATCTGTAGGAAAACTGGCCATGCCGCTTTTCTGAATACATTCAGGACTCTCCCAACAAACATTGGCTACAGCAGACCATAGAGACAGCAGTCACATAGAGACAAGAGTCATACAGTCAGATAGAGCTTTCAAGTCTCCATTTCTACCGAATGATTCTGGTAGGAGGGCTCATTTGATGTTTATTACTGACAGATGGGTCAAGTGGTTGGTGGAAGTGTTTCCTCCGATGTACTCAACATCAGTCTCTACTCCCGTCTTTCTTTGATATACTCAATATCAGCCTCTCCTTCTGTCTTTCACTGATACAATCAACATGAGTCCCTCCTTCCGTCTTCCGAATCAGTGAACCGTTTTTACAGTTGAAAATGGCTTACAGTCTTATCTTGGTTTAAATAAAACGTGCATTCTGCTAAAGATATAGATACGTAACTTCTCGGATAGCTAAGCTGCAGTCAAATGTTCTCGATTGTTGCAAACCCTAAAGGTAGTTGTTGGAGCAGTTCAATACTCAACTTCGCCTTCAGCTATCAACTACAACGATCTAATACACAAAACCATACAAAGTCGTTCACGCTTCATTACAAGCAGCTCTATTTTCGTCGACGGCTGCCCATACAATTCCCAACACACGAACACCAAAAATAGAGCCAACAGTGCGGATCGATTGGACACACTAAATCTTAAATGTGATAGCGATTGGGAGTCTCCGAATGGCAACAACAACAGAGAGCACGCATTCCGAGGTGTGTCGGCAGCATCACACAAATTTAGCCACCAGTTGAGCACGTTCACCAAAAGCTCTCAATTTATTCAATTCCTTGCTGTGCAAGCGACACACTCTGGCGTAGCCAAACTTCGTTAGATAATCCCAGAGCGAGGTTGAGCGAGGTTGAGCGAGATTGAATTTAGCAAACCCCCGCTCTGATACAGATTACGCCGCCTTTGCGTTGCCCATCGCTGATTTTTATTCCTTGGATTACCCACAAGCGCCCCACCACACACCTAATCGTTATCACCACAAATTTATCTCTCGCGAGATCATCGTCATCATCGTCAGTGCTAGTTCAGCGCTTCAGTAACTACATCGCTGTTTTTTAGACAGTCCCTCCCTCGCTGTGATGGAAAGTTTTTTTTTATTATTTGCATTTGAATAGATAATGGAATAGAAAAATTAATTTTACTGTTCTCTAGGCGAGCTCGTCGGGAAAAGACTTTCGGGTTGAGTCGGATACATTTGGGGAACTGAAGGTGCCCAGCGACAAGTACTATGGAGCTCAGACAATGCGATCGATGATCAACTTCCCGATCGGTGGCAAACGCGAGAGAATGCCCGTAGGTCATGTAAAGAGCAGAGCTCAAGGGGGTACTAAATTTGTGTGGAATTTCAGAAGCCCGTGATCCAGGCGATGGGCATTCTGAAGAAGGCCGCCGCCGAGGTGAACAAAGAATTCGGTTTGAAAGAGGACATTGCCAACGCCATCTCGAAAGCAGCCGACGATGTCATCTCGGGAGAGCTGTACGAGGAGCACTTCCCCCTGGTGATCTGGCAGACTGGTTCTGGCACCCAGACCAACATGAATGTCAACGAGGTAAGTGGCGAATCACCCCAATTCCGTGGAGGACAAGAGAATGAGTGAGTGCCTTTTTTGTAGGTCATCAGCAACCGTGCGATTGAGCTGCTGTCTGGAAAGCTGGGCTCTAAGGATCCGGTCCATCCCAATGACCACGTCAACAAGTCACAGAGTTCCAACGACACCTTCCCCACCGCCATTCATATTTCGATTGCGTTGCAGTTGTGCAACAACTTGAAGCCAGCGCTGCAGATCCTCCACGACGGCCTGCAGGCAAAGTCAGAGGAATTCAAGGACATCATCAAAATCGGTCGTACACACACCATGGATGCAGTCCCGTTGACTCTGGGACAAGAGTTCAGCGGCTATGCCCAGCAGATGAAGTACGCCATCGAACGAGTCGACTCTGTGCTGCCGCATATCTTGCAGCTGGCTTTGGGTGGTACTGCCGTCGGCACAGGACTGAATACACGCGTCGGCTTCGCTGAGAAGTGCGCCGCCAAGATATCCCAGCTCACGAGCCTGCCCTTCGTGACTGCCCCAAACAAGTTCGAGGCCCTGGCTGCCCGCGACGCGACTGTAGAAGTGTCTGGCGCCTTGAACACGATCGCTGTGAGCTTAATGAAGATCGGCAACGATATTCGTTTCCTCGGCTCCGGACCCCGGTGCGGGTTGGGAGAGCTGATGTTGCCCGAGAACGAGCCCGGCAGTTCCATCATGCCTGGCAAGGTGAACCCCACCCAGTGCGAGGCACTGACGATGCTGGCGGCGCAAGTGATGGGCAACCATGTGGCCGTCACAATCGGCGGCGCCTGCGGCCACTTCGAACTTAACGTTTTCAAGCCTTTGATTGTGTCGAACGCTCTGCGGTCCATAAGGCTGCTATGTAAGTTTTTGTCGGCTGCAGGCTCTTGCATGTCATTAACTTTGTGTTCTTTCAGCCGACGGTTGCAGGACATTTAACTCGAACTGTGTTAAGGGTATCGTCGCGAACCGTGACCGCATCGACAAGATCATGAATGAGTCGCTTATGCTGGTGACAGCCCTCAACCCACACATCGGCTACGACAAGGCAGCCAAGATCGCGAAGACAGCACACAAGAACGGAACGACCCTCAAGGAGGAGGCCATCAATCTGGGCTATCTGACGGAGCAGCAATTCGCTGAATGGGTCAAGCCAAGCGACATGTTGGGACCCAAGTAAATGACAGAACGTTTTCTATTGCAATATTGGACTGTGAAGCTATGAAATACGAAAAAACAAAAGCTATACATGGCAAGAGGTTGTTTTATTTAATTTAGACGGGTGCCTAGAGGCGAACCACAATTGGACGAATGTAACAGATAGGAAATGACGTAACTTGTTGCTCGTTTAGGGTCCCTGATTGCACCACAACTCGAAGGCACTCCCAGGGCTTATGAATCATAGCTGTATGCAATGATGCCAGACTTTTCGGACTGGATTGCCCACGATACACGTCAAAAACACCCAAAAATTCCCTTTTTGCCCATGCCGACGTTAAAAAACAACAAAATACACTATTTTTTCGTGTTTTTTCGCCCTTTTAGCTCATTTTGAAAGGCAAAATGCCCACGAAATGGGTAATTACCCACGATCTGGTATCACTGGCTGTATGTTCTACGTTGCGTGGAGTTCCAGCTACAAAGAGGACAATAGGATGTAGGTAACTAGGTTCTTATTCGAACTATGCACGTCACTCAATGTCCGTACAGAGGACTTAACGTTTTCAATAAATCACGCGTGCCCTTTGCGGATTGTTTGAAAATAGCTTTTCTTTTGTTAACTTTGCAAGTGAGAGTATGCAATGGATACACACGCCTCCATTCAGTGTGGTTGCACGCCCAAGTTTATCCAGTTGAAATACACAGGAAAACTTTACTTTAACATTGCATACCTACTGCAGCGACAGCCCCAACTGATATTGCTTGTGGTAGTTTTTTAAGCGGAGCAAGCGATAAACTTCTATGACAAAACCATTCGGGTGATAGATAAGTGAAGTCTACTTTTCAGTGGGGGATATTGAAGAAGTTGTAAGTCTGACAGCTCGATGTGTTTCAATTTTGATTGGCTTCGAGGAGTCACGAAATTCGGCTTACTCGTCCATAAGCTGGTCATGTGACCGATCTAGGCTAACCAAAGTCAGGCAGCCAGCTGATAGAGCCCCTAACTAGATTCTTGAACGCCCAAATCTACATTTCTAAATTGACACCGATGTCGAAATTCATCAACTATGAAGACGAAAATGTTATTTTTGTACCAGGCGCACAGAAAATCATGCAGCAAACATAGGTTATAGCAATTTAAGGACAGAAAGCGCAGCCACCCCTCAAAAATCCGACAAGCCGTGGCTCCGCCTGCCATACATTTTTTGAAACGGGACAATTTGGCACAAACTACTTGAAAACAGGGTGACTCTAATTAAATGTTATTGATGCTGCTATAGATAAAAATTTCACAGAATTCATGCTTTATATCCATTCGCGTACAAATTGTTTTAATAACAAATAACCTTTTAATGATGGATTGGATTTGAAAAACTGCTCTGGCTCTGAAAAAGGGCTTTTTGCGACCAATGGAACATGAAATCTGACAGTCAGCTCATTTCGAGAGCAGAAAAATGACTGAATCTGGAAAAAGTGTCTTTCATGTCCCAATGGAAAACGATATAACTTTTTTGAATCCGCAAAATCATCCTTTTCAGATTTCGGGAGCGCAATCAGAAAATTTTCGTTATCTATTGGGACAGAAAAGACACCTTTTCCAGATTCAGAACAGTTGTCTGCTCTCGATTGGCCGCAAAAAGCCCTTTTTTCAGAGTTAGAGCAATTTTGCAAATCTCAATTTCTGAGCGAGACTTACACCTATTTTCACTAACACCAAAACATTTGACTTTTGTCAAACGTTGAAGTGTGCTATTTTATACGACGAGTCTGTGAAAAATAGAGAAAAGTTTGCATTTGGCCGCTGCAATGGATACCAACATAAATAAATGGATTTTTATAAACACAGATTACAATTTCAGAACAGCTGACTTTTAAATCACGCACCAATTTAAATGCAAAAACAGAGTAATCTCATTTTAAGCTCCATTGGGCACGAAAAATCTGATATCTTAGAGTAAAATTTGAAAATCCCAATGGAAAACGACGTAAGATTTCAGACTCTTACGTCGTTTTCGATTTGGCAAAAAAATCGATTTTTTTGATTGAGATTGCTTTTCATGTTCGATTTGCCAAAAAAATCAATCTTTTTTTTGATCTGATACTCTTTAGAGAAATCTCGATTTTTTCTCAGATTTCACACATACTTTCACTAATACCAATATGTATGACACACAGCTGGCGCTACGAATTGTTTATCGTTGGAAGGATTGCTTTTTTAACTGAATTATTCATTTTTCGAGAATGGAAACGATTTTTTATATTAAATTATTTCGAAATGAGTTATTATAAATGTGTGCAAATCAATTCAAATGGATTTCCAGTACAAGCGAAAACAAACATTTTTTGCGGCCAACTGAATACACACAAGAACCAATAAAATTCGGATTTTATGTTCGATTTGGCAGCAGAAATCTCAAATCTCAGATCAAAATCTGAAAAGCCAAATCGAAAACTAGGTAACTAGATTGTTGAAAATCCCCAAGTTCAGTGAACAACTTGTACAACTTGGAGCCATCTCTGATCAAACGAACGTCAGCTTTGACGTTTTGTTGGCTGTCATTAGCCTGTCTGTCAACGTCAACCAAATTGTATGCTGTTTGTGCGAAGTTTTTGTTTTTCCCTCAAAACGTTTTGATAAAATTTAATAAAACAAAAACGGAGAACTCCAAATAAATTCTAGAAAAATGGAAAAATCACAGAAGATGCCCAAAGTGGCAAAGGTAATTATCCAACAACTGGTTTCAGGCCACTTCGCTAAGCAAAACCTCTTCTCATAGGTCAAAAATAAAGCCCCGGCTGAAGTGCAAATTACCGCCGAACAACTTCTACGCGAGGCAAAGGAACGTGATCTGGAGATCCTCCCTCCACCGCCGAAACAAAAAATCTCTGATCCAGCCGAACTAGCCGACTATCAGCAGCGCAAGCGAAAGGGTTTTGAAGATGCCCTCCGCAAGAATCGCATGGTCGTCAGTCATTGGATCAAATACGCCCAGTGGGAGGAATCGCAGAAGGAGATTCAGCGTGCCCGCTCCATTTGGGAGCGCGCCCTTGACAACGACCACAGGAACATCACCATTTGGTTGAAGTATGCCGAAATGGAGATGAAGAACAAACAGGTGAACCATGCGAGGAATTTGTGGGATCGAGCGGTTGTCATAATGCCGCGCGTGAATCAGTTTTGGTACAAGTACACGTACATGGAGGAGATGCTGGAGAATATTGCCGGAGCGCGTGCTGTGTTCGAGCGGTGGATGGAATGGCAGCCCGAGGAGCAGGCATGGCAGACGTACGTAAACTTTGAACTGCGCTACAAGGAAATTGACAGGGCACGACAAATCTACCAGAGATTTGTGTTTGTCCACCCGGACGTTAAGAATTGGATCAAATTTGCGCGCTTCGAGGAGAACCACGGCTACATCAAGGGTGCTCGTGAGGTCTACGAAAGGGGAGTGGAGTTCTTTGGCGACGAGTACATCGACGAAAAACTGTTCATCGCATTTGCCAAGTTCGAGGAGAATCAGAAGGAGCACGACAGAGCGAGGGTCATTTACAAATATGCTTTGGATCACTTGCCAAAGGAACGCACTAAGGAGCTGTACAAAGCCTACACGATTCATGAGAAGAAGTACGGCGATCGGGCTGGCATTGAGGACGTCATTGTGTCGAAGCGAAAGTTCCAGTACGAGCAGGAGGTGGCGGAAAACCCTCAGAACTACGACGCCTGGTTTGACTATTTACGCCTGATTGAAGGCGAGGGGGACTTCGGGACGATTCGCGAGACCTACGAGCGCGCCATTGCCAACGTTCCCCCTGGTAATGAAAAGAACCTCTGGCGGCGGTACATCTACCTGTGGATCAACTACGCTCTTTTCGAGGAGCTGGAGACGGAGGATGAGACCCGTACTCGCCAGATCTACCGCACCTGTCTCGAGCTGATTCCACACAAGGTTTTCACCTTCAGCAAGGTATGGCTGCTGTATGCGCAGTTCGAGATTCGTTGCAAACAGCTGCAACAGGCGCGCAAAACTCTCGGCATGTCGATAGGTATGTGCCCCAGAGACAAGCTATTCCGCGGCTACATCGAGCTGGAGATTCAGCTGCGTGAATTCGATCGCTGCCGCATTTTGTACGAGAAATTCCTCGAGTTCGGACCCGAGAACTGCGTGACGTGGATGAAATTCGCCGAACTGGAGAACCTCCTGGGGGACACAGAGCGCGCTCGTGGTATTTTCGAGCTCGCCGTGCAACAAACTCGCCTGGACATGCCCGAACTGCTGTGGAAAGCGTACATTGACTTTGAGGTGGCTCAGGGGGAGACCGAGCTTGCCCGACAGCTGTACGAACGGCTCCTGGAGCGGACGCATCACGTCAAAGTCTGGATGTCGTATGCAAAGTTCGAGTTCGCCTCAAACGAGGGGGCTGGCGATGGGGACGATAACATGCATGTGCGACTGGCTAGGAGAGTGTATGAGAGAGCCAACGACACTCTGCGGCAAATCGGCGACAAGGAGTCGCGAGTTCTCCTGCTCGAGGCATGGCGCGACTTTGAGAAGGAAAGTGGCGACGACGACAATCTGGAGAAGGTGATGGAGAGAATGCCACGGCGGGTAAAGAAACGGCAGAAGATCATTTCGGACACCGGCGCCGAAGAGGGCTGGGAGGAGGTGTTCGATTACATATTCCCCGAGGACGAGATGGCGCGACCGAACTTGAAGCTTCTCGCTGCAGCCAAGATGTGGAAGATGAAGAAGAAGGTTACAGAGGAGCCCCCAATGAAGGACAACTACGAAGAGCAAGCGGACGAATCGTCTGACACGTCTGACAGCAGTGAGGATGAAGAGATGCCGCAGGTGGAGGCAACTGCCACCGAGGGTCCTTCAAATTAATGGTATTTTGGGGGAGTATTGGAATAAAGATTAATTTTGTAAATCAAGCGAGTTTTTGAAATAGATTTGGTTGCCATCAGCATCTTTTGGGCCGCGAAGGAACAGGTAAGCATTTGGAGCAAAGAAAAGGATCGCAGCATCCTTGAAAGAAAACACAAAACAACTTTTTTTAGGTGTGAATTGCATGTAGCTGGTATATATTATCCGTATTCTCTCAGATCTAATTAAAGTTGTTCATGGAACTCCTCAATTCAGCCATCGTTATCTGCAAAGAAACGAGAGCGTTAATACGGAACTGCACTCGACATCGCTGCGCTGGTTATTTACGATTGAGAAAACTGCATCAAACTTACACGGTTCTCACAAATCCTTAAAAATCTATCTATCGGTCTCTTGGGGAAAATCAACAGATATTATTAACAAAATGTAGAAGAAGAAGAAGAAAAGTTATTCAACAGAAAGAAATCGACACAAATTTGATTATCTGTGGGCGGTTAGGTACACAAAACACAGACAAACTCGGGGGGGAAACAATCAAATTTAGTATCAGTCAACTTCCTCAAGCCGTACTGGGTGTGTAAACGGGATAACCGACTTCCTTTCCACGTCTCGGGAGAGTGCCTTACGCATATCTGAAATTTAGAGCATTACAAACAACCATGAAAGGGGCGGCGAAAAACAATCCTACCATAGGCATCTTCGTCTCGATCCCCTGAATAGTACTCCAGTACGGTGCGATAGATTATGTAGCCCAGATTCGTGTACATATTTATTGCCACCTTGTTGCTCACGCGCACAAAGAGGTCGACGAAGTATGCACGTTTCCTAAACAAGAAGAGGAACATAAATTTTTGATACATTTTTCTATGAGAACCTACTTCTCGGAGACGTCCTCGAGGAAATTCATAAGAAGTGCAGCCAGACCTAGGCGACGGTAGTCGGGGGACACGGTCAAACAGGTGACATGTCCATGCCAGTTTTCTCGCAGGCCCTCGGTCTTTCCCATGACTGCAAAGTGAATTTGTGTGTGATTATCAACCGCGGTAATCTGACGATTTTGGCCTCGCAGATCTGTGGTGTAACTTACTGTATCCCATGAACTCTCCACTTGGTGATTCGGCAACTTGGAAGTATTCGGGCCAGCGGGCAAGGTATAGGGTGTAGAAAGTCAGACCATAAGTCTCGGTTAATGGGTCGAAGTTGCTGTGAAACAGAAAAGATTTGTGAGAAAATAAAAGCACACCGGCGGACGAAGTCCGTTGGGACTTACACATTGTTGAACTTGAACATATCATCGCATGTGAACGGGCGTAGAGTCGTCATTTTCAAGACCTTTTCGCTAATAGCTTGAAAGTTATTGCGATTATTTCCGGGTAGCACGGGATTAGAATCCTAGGAGCCAAAAACGAATAAAATATAAACTTTGACCAGCCAATTGACAGTCTTGCACGTTTTCAGGGGAATAGAACTGTTTGTTGTTTGCACTGCGATGGAGCTAGGGTAATGAGGTGTGTTTCATTAACTGACAATGGTCTCCTCATGAATGAAATAACATTCGTTTATACATATTTTGGTTCGATCAAAGACATAATACTATTGTGTCAGATAATTATTTAGCGGAATCGACACACGGAACATTTTAAAGAATTTTACGTATTCTACGAAATTTGTGTCAGCTTTTGTTGCAAAAAGTGACGTCTACGCAATATACAAAAAATCGCATTGACAATTCGGTTCGTTTCCCTTTTCCCAATTAGGACACATTTGCTATACCTTAACCAGGTAAAAGGTTTACTTGTTTTATATGGACTTTATGCTGCTACTAATGGATATTTGACAGTAATTTGTTTGTAATTATACTTGACTAGCAGTAAACCCTTTCTGAATAACACACTCTAGCCTTTAAGATTCCCATATTTCATGACATATTGTTTTAAACCATGAAATGCAATGATCTAAACAGATCACATGGAAAAAATAAGAAAACCGCCTGCTCTACGTACAAATTCTTCTCGCATTGATCTACTACACTTACGCATGCAATCTCGACAGACGTCGCTACAATCGTTAAAAATGAACACCCCAACAACAGCCGCTGCAATGCAAAACGTATCATATCATCTCGCTCCAGCGTGCGCAACTTCCAATAGCGCCTATTCACAAATTGCTCAATTGCTTTTAAAAATGGCGTACAAAACAAGCCTTTTGTCCGCCGGGTAGTCTGTGTGGAAAATTTTTCCTATTCAAGTTTTTTTCTTTTATTATTTTCAATAAGATTCTCCCGTGAAACATTCGATTAAATGTGAACGACAAACTCCCAAAATCGCAAGTGACAAATTGTGCAAACATATAAAGCCCATAAACCCAAGGGAGAACCCCAAAAAACCTTCAACATCGTGCACACATAAAAAAAATACTCAACGAATCAACTATTTTTTTTTGTATCGTTCGTTGGTCTGTGGCTCGAAGTGGGGCACAGCGCACAGCAGCAGCACCAGCCTCTATAGCGCGAGCGAAAATAGAAAACGTCACATACTCTGATTATATTCGTTCGCATTAATTTGTTTTATTTGAAAATAAGAGAAGAGAAACATTCATAAAGTTGTTTCAAAGTGAATTTACGTGTGCAAAAAAAACTTGAATTAATTTTCTACAAAATCGTGTCCTCATCCAGCACATCGGGCAGCTGGCTGAATTGAATGTAAAAAGAAAAAGAAAAAAAGACGAAACGAACAAAAAGAGATTGACACAAAAAAATCCATCATCGCCGTTTTTGTGGTTAGGTTATTGCATAAAATAATTCTTATCGCGGCGTGTGTGCAGGAAAAGCTTTTAGAAAACAATTTGTGCACCCGGATCGGAGGTAAGTTTGCAAGGATTTTCCTTTCCTTTCTTTTTGTGTCTTGTGAAAAGTGGAAATTTCTTTCGTCAATTGCTCCTCACTACTTCAGCAATGGACGAGAACGACGAGAACATGGTGGTGCGGAACGATTTGTGAATTCGTTCTCGTCGTCGTTGGTTTTGTTCGGTGGTGGAAAATATTGTGTGGCTTCCAAAAAAGTTGTCAGTCGGACGCATGAAAACTTATTTTGTGGGTAAATTATATTTTTTTTTTATTGCAAATGGCTGATTTTTAAATATACAGACATTTTGGTGAAGTGAAGACAAGAAAGAGAAAAATGTCGTGTATGCCTATATGACAGAACAAAACACCACCACAGACACAGGCAGTATTCTTTTTTCTTCTCGTTATTATAATTTAATGTATATATGGCAATCATAAAAATATGTATTTTGTTGGTTTTCATTTCGTAGATATATATAGTTAGCATATAATTTTCGAGTTGAATGTTAGGCCGCAAAGTGTTTTGTGTTTTCCCTCGACCGCCACACGATAAAAACAAAAATATTCACTCGTTTGACATTTCGGCTCCCGCCGAACGCCGAACTCCGGTCTAATAGTTGGTATCTATCGGTGTTTTTGTAAGAAAATTATACATATCTGATTTTTTCGCGCGCAGCGAAATGGGAGAAACGTTCTTCAATCGGTACGCTGAGCTGATCGGAGTGTGCTGCTCGCCATCATGTTCATTCCACATTTGGCTTCCAATGCAGCAGCAGCGACATTGTGGTGTCGCTTGTCCACATACATCGAGTATGCTGGTTTGGGTATGGTTTTATTTTACGAAATTTTTTTCCGATTAGCATCTGATTCTGAATTCTGGACTGGCGAGTTGATTCAGTAGGCTCTACCCAGTGTTGCTGTTTGTATGCTGACAGCGAAAATGTATAAGGTCTGTTTTTATGAAAGAATTGTAATTAAATAAGTCGTCCACAAGTCGCGAATTATGTACTTTTTAGGCACACATCGGATATGAGAGATCTGCAAAGGTATCTGGTTCTGCACTAAAAATCAAAGAATCAAGTCTGCCGTCCTTTTGGCAAAGGTTTTTGACATTTTCACCTGAAGTAAAGGACTTGTGGTCAAAATTGATGATGAAAACCCATTGGAATGTACATTGTACAGAGATATAGCGTATCCAGTTGTAAATTTCATTTCATTGCAGCGAGTTTGGCCGGGTGTTCATCGATAGTTCTGTTATTAGTAGCGACGCTGTCAAATCTATTTGCACTTTACCTCAAAGGTAAGAAGGTGGAAGAATGTTATGAATTACGAACATTCTCGGAGAGCTCACAATAGAGCTAGAAAATGCAGAACCTCAGTTGCTGAACAGATGCCACCCTCGCTTAACTGACGGCCATAAGCCCGGCCAATGAATCAGTCAGTACAGCTTATGCACTATAGGAGATCAGATACCTGAAGGCCTCCTAACGCTGCGGTAGTTTCGAAGAATGTAAAAACCTAGAATGGCTTCGTTATTGCAAAGCGGGACAGTGCCCAAAAGTGGTTGCTTTGTTTCCACCTCCTCAGCTCTGCAGCTTCTGCATAAATCATTGTATTCCATTTACCCCACTTGACTATTGACAGAGTGTTCTTGGATTATTCCACTTATAAATTAATTTAATTTATTTCAATCCAGAAGACTTGTTCTTTTCTTTCTGTCTAATTTCGGCCATAACGGACGAGGAGTGTCATAGCCTTGCTGGATAACCAGGGCGTGCTGTCCTCTTTTCCTTTAATGGAGTCGATAGACAATTTTTCAATAGGTGGTAGTATGGTTGTGTTCATTTTGCTGATATGCTACCCCATTCATGGCAAAGCAGCCGTCTTTTTGTTACCCTCTATATTGCTATGTCAGGGAACCGTGCAGACTGAAATGACTCCTCTGTGAGTCACAAACTTTTCAAACTGCCTTTGATTTGATTGCATTTAATCGGTTTCAAATCTGTTTTCCAGTCAAAAAAGACAGTTTTATATCCAACAGAGAAAGGCATATTTTGCAGCTTATCCTATTGACAGGAGTTTAGCTACTACAGGGTTGTAAACGATTCCTTGTTTAGCAGGGCTTCTGAGGAGAAACATTCCACACATATCTCCAAGTCAACCCTGTTGATTGTCATCCCTAGATCGTTATCAGTGCTATTGGACTCCCGCTCGTCCTGCTTTGGAATTGATTGAGAATATCATGATTAAAATGAGGAAAGGGGACCAACACTCTGTTTTTCTTTGAATCTTTCGGATCATTATCTAGATGTTTTCACTGTGTGTTCAATATTACCGCATGTCGACAGATGGCTGGTTTATCTACTCTCTTGTGGCAAAACATTTAATGAATAAGTCCAGGGAAAAGGTATGAAGGATCATGTTCAGCCCGGCTTACGGCGCGCATCTGAAAACTGCAATGCAGAGTTCTGTCTTTGTAGTTTGTATAGTTCTTTTACATAGCTGTTCGTAGCAGTTGCTGTTTCCAAGACATGGTTCAAAAAATGGCTTACTACATCCAGTGAATGATGAGCGGTTGCAATCTCCATTATCTTCCAGTGTTTGCACCTATTCAAAGGAAACGCAGCGACATTCGTGCTTAATGTTAGGACTCACCAATTGTTCTCTTCTTGCACCATCACTCTGTCTAAATGATGGAGACTTAGGGCCTTACTAATAATCGAACATTAAAGTCGACCATTAGCTGGTTACCCACTTTAGTAAAAATGTACAGCATTAGTGAAACGGTACCTATAAACAATTAGACCTCCACATTTGCTAGTGCGACAACTTTTCTAGAATCTATTACATTTCTTGTCATCGCAGAATTCAAATTTCATAATTTGTTTTCGTGAAAAAAGAGGTCAATGGTTTATTTCACAACGAGGATTTTATTCTAAAAAAGGAATAAATAAATTGTAAATTAATTTGCCCGACAGATATCTTTCAAAGGCTTATTATAAACAAAAAACAAAATACAAAATAGGAAATGCACAAAATATCCGCTGATCTGTCAATTTATTATCATAAGCAAAACAGTAATGCCCTATCGTTCGATTGGACACAATTTTCGGTACTTTTTATAGTACGCTTCCCTTTGTTTTCTAATACTTCACGATTGATTTCTGAGCGAATTCACGTAGTATTTTGCTAAGTGCTGATAATTACTATACACCAAAACCCCGATTTGCGTCGTTAATTGGGACCAGAAAAAACACGACGCAAATCAAAACGACTCAAATTGAAATAACGATTCTTAACCTTAATTATCTTAATATTTATTTCTCCAAAATGATTGACTTCACGTAAAGTGTTAACTCGTTAGCCTTAATCTTGGGCAATCCCCTTTTTACAAAAAAAAAAAATTAACAAAAAAGCAAACTGAAATAAAATCGTCCCAACTTCGAAACCAGGATCATTTTTAAATGACGCAACTTCGAAAAGACGCAAATCGGAAAGACGCAAAGCGAGGTTTTGGTGTATCATTATTTTCCGTGAAGTCAACCTTTTCGCGCCAACCATTGATTCATTTGAGATTCTCATTTTTGGGGAACAAACTTCTTTTTCAAAGAGGGTTTAGTTGCAGTCAAATATCTACGGCCCAAGTTACTGACAATTGTACAAAAAAGTAGGTATTCGGGTATGAGCTGTCCAATCCTAAGTGAACAGATATTTTATCAAATTTATTTTTTACTAAGCATTCGTTACTTGTAAACTATAAAAAAAGGAAAAAATAATCAAAAAGCAAGCACAAGTTGAACAAGATAAGGCAGAGAAAAGCATTAACCATTTCATTTAATCAAAACGTTCGAAATATATAATTCAAGTGTTCAGAAATAAAACAAAAATGCAATATTTTTCAATTTTGTGCATACACATTTGTACAAATTTGTGTTTTATAGACTTGCGTTGTTGTATTGCAACTAATAAAATCAGAAAACATTTACAATTTCCTAAAATTGGTTTATAACTATAAACGTTCAGACTGAACAACATTGTATTTAAATTCGCTCCTATTACGAAATTGCATACACCATTTTGGGTGCTCTGGCAACACTTCTCTTGAAACTGACATTTAGGAAAGATTTGTTTGTCTAATGCCCGGATAAACATGGGTTTCTCAACATTAACATTTAACCATACAGTAAGCGATATTCTGGCAACTATATTTGTTTATTGGTAAAGGGATTTTGGAAAGTGCGGCGTCTTTTCGTAAACTGCCAGACTAAAGTTGATTATTGGTAAGGCCGTTAGCTGCGAACAATGCTACCTTAGGACATCTTCTTCCGCCTTGTACGTAGGTTTGTTTTGCCGTTTCGAAGATCAGAACTGATAATCTAACCAAACTATGTACCAACCAACTTTTATCCTTCTTCCAGAGCGGACGAGCCTGAACTGTGAAAAAATAAAAGCTCTTGCTGAAAAGTTTCTCAATTCAGATGCAGCATCAATTTGTTGGTCGATTCAACTCGTTGTTGTAAAAACTCACACGAACAAATGGTTGTGAGAAGCTAGGCCTAGGATTCCCTTCGAACCTGTTGCGCCCACGAAACGAATGGACAATTGTACCTTCAGCATCAAATGCCGTCAACTGTTCAGTCACTGTACCACATTCCTGGCGAGTGAGTAAACTATTTGGCCGCCGTTGACAAAAAATGTCGAAATAATTACTCAAATGTTCTCAAAATGCACACCCATTCTATCATCCCGGCAACTCTGGTGCTCAGCCCTTTTGCTGTTTGCGCGCGCGACAAACCCCGCACGGCTTCTCTCGGTCCCAGTGAATGGCAATGGATACGGATAGTACCGAGTGGTGGTAGGTAGTTCTTGTTTATACTATACGCTCTTCTGTGCCATACAACCGAGCTAACTACCCTTATTCAGGGAGAGAATTATGCTTTCTTTGCTCGTTATTGTTGTCTGTGAACATAAATGCTGGTTGGGGAAGGCTTCATTTCGTTCTTTCCATTTTATACATTTTTTTTTTCGTCGATTTTATTGAGTTCTTCTGTTGTTCTCTGGCTCCGGCTTCATCATTTCCAATTTTACTACTGGTTACGGGTGTAGATATTCTGGTTGCTACTTTATTATTGATTTCCTTTGATGTACACGTTTGTCGTTTGTGCAGTTTTGTTTAGGGAAACGAATTGTTTTTTTTTTTTCAGCATTTTGTCGGCATATGTTCGCCATGAAAACAATTTTCCGCAGGCAGTTTTGCTCGAATTGGAATGAGTTCGACGTCGAACGATCTAAAATCGATACGTCAATGTTTAATTAACGCATAGATTGAAGTAGCCATAAAGTGTGCGATAAAGCCGACCCACCGCCATACCGTCAATGGGGACGCGTACATCGAATTATTCGAATGTATTCGATCGGGAGTCGTCCCCAGATAGCGTAGGGAAGAATTTCCCCTCCAGAACAGATGTTAATTGAAATGCCTACTTATCGTTTGGTTTTTTGTAAGTTTTCAAGTAGTGTTAGTGTAAACACATGCTCCTCTCGAACGGCTGGTTTGGCAGAGATGTCTTCCGAAAACGTATACGCTTGTAGGGTACACCTAGATGGCAGAGATGCACGCACTTTCAAGTAAATTTTATTTCAACGAAGTGGATAATTTGATGGCTTCCTCAAAGGGGTGCCTCGGAAATTTCGGATGATGGAAGTAAAAACTGATGAAAGAAGATCCTTGGCCCAACAGCAATTGGATTCATTTCTAAATTGAAAGCCGGTTTTGGTGTGGAAGAACCCGCAACGTTAGACAGACTGTATACATTTGAAAATGACGAGGACAATGAAACCTTATTCATACACCGTTCCGTGTACCGTACCGCTGTGACTTTTAAAAAAAAAAAAAAAAAACCCTGGGTGCAGATTCCCTATATCAACGATCGTCTAAATCTAAACGATATCGTTTTTGAAACTTTGATCACCAAAAAAAGTCATATTCTGCTCGAATTTTTTTGACAAACGTCAGCTTCCATTATATTTTTGGAAAATGAACTGGATTAAGCTCTAAAAGTTGTTATTTTAGCAGTTAGTTGCTAGTTTTGGAGGTCTATCGTTTCGACGATAATCGTCTGAATAGTTACAGCAGGCAACCTAACACTAGGTGGCATGCAGAACTCTAGATGAGTAATTTTGATAGCTAGCAGCCGTTTCTAATGTGTCTCCATTTATATTGGCCTTTATTTATCACGTGAACAGTTTTTTCTGTTGAAGTTTATGGACAGATGTAGTGTAAAATTCTTTGATTGGTTATTTAGTTGACATTTCGATTCTATGGCTGGCTGATGTAGAAAAAGTGACGTTTACGGCGAATCTAGTCGAGACAAATCCAGTCGATTCAGACGACTATAGAGTTTTGAACGTGCCCACTTATGTCGTTTTCCATTGGGCAAAAAGAAGCGTCCGGGAGAGTCCGATTTGAAGTCAGAATCCACTCAAGAAGCACTCACACAGGTGTAATTTATGTATTTTATACGAGTCAGCTGACAGCAGCCGTAGATTATTTTTTGGCATTTCACCAATACTTTTGTGGATTCTTTCAGAAGCAGTTTTGTTGTTTCATTGGATTTCAGAATGAGTGGATCCCCGAGTGAAACCAATGGAAAACGACATTAGACTGCTCTGGTTTATGGGTACACGTACAATGCCGTTTCTCCAGGTTTGCTTAGGACGCATTTGGTACAGATTGTGTATCGAACAAGAGTCCATTCTGATTTGCTCGGTATATGCTGTTGCCGAGCAATATATACCGAGCAATCAGTAGCAGATCGGGGTTAACCATCTGCGTACAAAATAACGTGTTCGATATTCTTTTACGTCGGTTCCTTCATTTTAACAAGATTTTACTTCAAAAATTTACCGGCAAAAGCGGAGACTCGGTGCCATCTTGCCCAGGTCCATATTTCCATTTGAATCGCCCAAACAAACGAGTAATATTGGCTCGCTCTGTCGCAAGCAGACTCTGTTCTGTTACTTTTCACCATCAGTTTAGAGTTGCTAAGATATTTATTTGTTAATGACGCTCGTCTCACCCGATTTTAAGGCAACAATATTTCAATATAAGGCAGTGTTACAATTAAACTGAGTAAATAATTATGCGAGGATAATTTTCTGACCTAAATGGATCTCTTATTTCATGGTTGCCACTTGACTGGAAAGTCAGGGATAGTCAGGGAACGAAGATTTTGTCAGGGAATGTCAGGGAAAATTCACTCTGTATTTTTTTTTATATAATTAAAAAAAAAATTTTATGTCGAGCTCCAAAGTCTACCAACACGTTTACGCAAAAATATAAAAATCAATGCGCCTGAACACTCCCATTTGTTTCAAACAAATAAATAAACCCTTACTTAAATGCGTTATTTTTTTTGGTATATTTGCAAAATTTGGTCAGGGAAAACTTCAAAACCGGTCAGGGAAAGTCGCATTTTTTTTTATTGTATGTATTTACGACTTTATTACAACAACTTAAATTTTTAACCGATGACAATTATTTGACAGATTTGACACACAGAAAACGTTTAAAATATAAATCCATGAAAAAGCTCGAAATCCCTACAAATCCTTTGCCAAATTTAAAAAAATCCCAAGCAGACTAGACGATTCGCATTTTATTCGCTTCGAGTTCCCCGCGATGAATTATATATCGTTCGCGAGCAAGTTCATTTGAGAACCCCATGCCATAGAGGGTTCAGCAAAACACTGACCAGTAGCGTTATCCTAGATGAAAGTATCGGGAACATAATTAAATTTTGTTTTAAATCATATAGATCCAGAGTGTGTTTTTTTTTATATATTTTTGTTATAAGCTTGCCCTAGAGATGTTCGTATTTTGTTCTTTCGCGTGGGTTTTTTTGGCAAATCGTTCCCCGTTCTTCAAGAGACATTTGTCCCGACTTCCTCCATTTCCAATGAAACATTAAACATGCACCCCCGCTATTCTTACACGAGTTCAAAGCATTATTTCGCCGGAGAGTTCACCTAAGAATCTTAGGCAGTTCATATTTTGTATGAAATGGTTGAAGTCGCGACGAATGCCGATTGCAGAAGCTCACATATTCACACGCAACAACATCGCCGTATATCAGGCAAAAATTCTAAATAAGCTATTCTGCTTCAGAATTGACACTTTTTTTTTTCTCATTGGCCCTTTTTTTTGCGACTTTTCAGAATTCTGAAACGGTCACACTGCTTATAGCACTCTTTTGCGGGAAACTGCCATTGGTAATACTTCGCAGTTCTGGTTAGCAATTTATGCTGTGTCATCAGTGTTGTTCTCGAAACAACAGTAGTGGTGAATGAGAAAATTACTCCTGTCCTTCAGTTTTTGTAGTATTTATTAAAAATTCAGGTGGTTCTAAATACTACAAAGCAAATTACATTTAAATAAAGTTTTATTTGTTACTTTTTTTAGTTCTTTTCTTTATCTTTAGGAATATTTCTTTTGTAAAACAATTAAATGATGTTTGTGAAATTTGTACTTTTGCTGTCCGATTGCGATCATGTGTGCAATAGTAATGGCGACCTCCTTGACTTTTAGCCAAACGTTCAACCGGCAGCCATTACCCTATAGGATCGATTCGGCCGAAATCAGCCGGTCGAGTTGACAGCAGTATTGCCAACAATCAGCATCTGCCACTTGGGTTCTTTTCAGACGTTCGGCTCTTCTCAGTGGTAAGTTTGCTACACTATAGAGCGATGGGTGTCACCTTAAAAAAAAATTACACCTTAAAATCTGACAAACATGCGAGAGTTCTTCCTCTGTCAATATTCATCTGAAATCTCTCCACTCCTTCCACAGACGGAAGGGATATCGTTGCCAAATCTGCTGAGATATTATCCCCGATCTCTGTGCATACACTTACAACACCCGCCTGGTTTAATCCAAAACTGTTGTCACTGTATCCCTCGCAATAGGTCCCGTCATTGGGCGCCATTTTCGCCCTCAGGTAAAGAAAGTTCACAATGCAGTGTACATTCCTTCACTTGTGTAATCCCTCGCCTCATGTTCGCAAATTCCAATTGATACTGACCACGTCATTCTGACCAACAATTATGCAAATCACCGCAGAACATTAATAATGCACCGTTATGTACTTAAATCCATTCCTAATTCAATAGCGCATGAAAAAGCTCCGTGCGACTTCACCCATCAATCATTGGTGTGCATCAACTCAGCGATCAAGAAGCTAACCTATATTCACCTGGACAAAGCTAATAAATTCTTCCATATTGAATTCCGTTCCATTCTCGGCGCACCGCCGCCTTTCTGCTCAAGGGCGCTGCTCCTTGCAGCAGATACATTTAACCCGATGTACCTTTTGCCTGACTCACACTTTTTAAGACCTCAACACTAATAAAGTCGAAGAGCAAACAGCAAATGCGTGTGCTCCACAATGTGGCAGTGGCATTTCGAGAAATTCCCCTCCGCTCGTTGCCGCTACGTCATCCCAACTGGTGGTAGATTCATTCGAGCTACCTGTTTTCTTCCTTTTTTTTTTTTGTCGTGTTTTCCTTTAAATCGGGAAATAGCTCATCCGCCGAAAAACATTTTACAGTTAGTCATGTCATAATTGAATTTTGTTCCCTCCCCTCTATTCCTTTATTCAATTTTGTATCATTTCATTCGGGCATTCTCTCTCAGACGAAACACACAGATGCGATGTCACATACAAACACAACTCACTGCGTGTATTTCCATTGCATGCGCGCGCTGTTGCTTTGGCGACCAAACTATTTGAGACTTCTACACGATGTGGCTGCATCTAGCCGCTTGAGATGCAAGTCCATCTGTAACCCGAATCACATCCATCTCCGATCCCCATTGAGTAACGTGTGAGATTATTTTTAGAGTTGGAAAATAATTTTCCTCTTCTCGTTCTTGCTTTGATTTTTATATTTTCCCCCTCACCACGAACGCTGTGCTTGTGTAGGGTTATTTACTAACACCACGTTCCACCAAGTGGTGAGTTTCCGATTCTCAGCACGTTTTACTCGACAGCTTGGCCTTGTGTGGGGCCCGATATAATGGCTGGTGTTGTACGCACAAAAATGGTTGAATCGAAACACACTTCAAAAGTGAGATTTGTGTGCTGGTTTCTTCAAAAACAACAACAAAGTCTGTGTTGTGTGTAGTAGATAGTGGTAGTGGTGGCGGAGGCGACTACGTTTTTGTTTATTTGCTTTGCCTGTTTTTGATTCGATTGTGTTGGGGAATTTTTTCACAGTAACAAAACGAAAAGAATCACTGAAAACTGAAAAAAACAATGTTTGCATATGTAATAGATTTTTATACCTACTTGACAGTCATTTTTCCCTCGCTTTTAACTGTTACGGAGAACAGTGCCTTGAATTGTTTTGTTTGGCAGAGTCGAATAGCAGGGATGACACATGACACGGTTCGCGCTATGGAGTTGTTATCTAGGCAGGTGGGTAGGTATCCACTTTTGTTCTAGGCCAAGTGTCAAATGCGTTAAATAATTACCTTTAGTTATCATTTTCTGACATTTATGTGAAAATTAACGAGGGAATGTAATCAAACTCGAATAATTTAACTTTTATTCATTTGTGCATTATTTTTTCCCATGCTAAAGTAAACGTCAATTTGGCCGAAGGGGGCTACATTACAAGTTCTGTCATTGTTAACTAGATCAACTACCTACATTAGTGACAGTTGTGACAGGAAAAAGATCTAACTAAAAGATCGACATAGGTACGCAAGTGTGGTTGGTTTCGCTGTCAACGACAGTAACAGCACACAACCTGACATGCATTTGCCCCTTCTTCACAAATTTTTGTTATTTGAACTCACCATCCTGGTGAACTTTAATTCTGTGACGTTTGTAACAAAAGGTGTCTCATGTTCCAAAAAGTAACTCGATAACCAATAGTTAATCTTGAAAAGCAGCCTGGATTATTTGCCGTCTTTCTACTTGAGCAGTGTCATTTTTTGACAGCTGAATTTATTATTCTTTACCAGGATAGTGTCACAAAATTCTCAGAGCAACTGATCCAAGGCCTTTAAAAACAATTGGAAAAGTTGCCAACGAAGCAACTTCAAAAATCAGAATACGATTGCATGGAAGTAATCCAGCTTAAGCCATCTGTGCACGATCACATTGAAGTTGTGGTTTGGTCCCATAATAGAATGAGTGAGCCTTTATGGGCACATTCGAAAATCTATATATCTTAAGTCGACTAGATAGGTCTGGACTAGATGTAACCTGAACGCAAAAACTAGATTGGTCGGTAATGTCACTTTTCCTACGTCAGATGTGGTTGCGAACTGTCAACTTAGTACTCAGTCACAAATTTCCTGACCAGATTCGACTTCTATCCCTCCTTATAACGTCAAATGAAACAGCTGCTCATATGGCCGATCTAAGACAATCAAAATTAAGATGCATCAGCTATCAGACTTACTAAACTAGATACTTGAACTTCCCCATTTCATACTTGTGCACCATACGTATGACGTTGGAGAACTCTCGCTGATGCATTAAGGTCGCTGAACCTTTTGATGTCGCTGTCATGTGTCTTTTTTTTTACTGAAGTACAATCTTTCAAAAGTCACGTTCATGACATTGACATAATCGGAAGAACTCTACGAGCTGTCAGT
Source organism: Cheilosia variabilis (assembly GCA_951230905.1). Taxonomy (NCBI): domain Eukaryota; kingdom Metazoa; phylum Arthropoda; class Insecta; order Diptera; family Syrphidae; genus Cheilosia; species Cheilosia variabilis. Next base: position 3,507,970 of record OX579677.1, on the reverse strand, counting down.
GGTGCATAAATTAAGGCAGAAGCAGCAAAGTTGGGTCAAACCAAACAAAGTAGGTCCATACCGTCCTCATGAATATACATTGAACATCGCCGCCATTAACAGAACGTCACAGTGGACAGGTTTAATTTTGAGGTTATGAAAGAACTCCAACAATGAAATCAGCGCTGAGATCAAGATCGTTATTTAATTTCAGAACCCTTTTCGCAACACATGTCAGTTACCCCCTGAACTTCGCTAAAAAAAGTTATCTGGTTCTGTTTGAAACCTCATTCCCCTTTATAAACACCCCTTATCTTTTTGGATTGATAACACTGTCAGACATAAGGCATCACATTTCAAAGAGTGGGACTGCGCTCTTCCCCAATGATGTACGACTTCATTGCGAATGCACCTGGGCACACCGACCAGACCCAGAGACACAAAGTGGTTGACTGCATTTTACAAGTATATCCCCGCTGACTGCGTGACTGATGTTTAACAACTCTGCTCCATCGACACCATCAACAACTGGAATGAGCTCATTCGCCTTTTTCTGCTTCATTCGTTTTTTTTTCACTCGTTTTTGTCTGTTTGTTTTATTTGTTCCCAGTAAAACTTACATTCAGTTCACAAATTCCCTTGTTGTTCCGCTGCGGGCTGGGGTAAGTTGTAAGCAGCACCCCGTAGCCCGTACCCGTACCCATCCTATCATGTGAAGAGTGAACACACCACCACCACACAACTTCAGTAACTCACCATAGGGTCAAAGAAACATATTATTTGCCAGCTTGCTCCGCTTTTGTTCGCATTCCTTTCTTTGCTGTTCCTCACTTGACTTTACTTATTATTATTATTATTGTTGTTGTTAATATTGATGTTTTGTGCCGTCTATTTACACTTTGGCCTGTATTTTGCGCCGCTCTCTTTACCACTTGTCTTCTAAGGTGTTTGACGAGGGGGCGGGAGCGGGAGGGTATCGTAGCAGCCCATCGGAGCGAACAAACTTGATAGTATTCTTTTTTGCTTGCGTTCTCTTTGTCAATTTGCTGCTGTACATAGCCGTCTCTATCCGGCTGCTTGTCTGACGAGACAGATATAGAACGCCTGGTTTCTGGTTTGACGACGTCGAACGACAACGACGTTTTTGCTCGTGGTCTCTAAATCTGAGTCTGACATTTTTATCTTCTGCATATATAAAATATAAAATACGAATAAGAACAATTGGGCATAGCGCATAGGTACCTACCGTTTGCAAGTGGTGAAGAAAGTGAGTATAATTTGCAATCGCTGGCTGTCATCGACTTTGCAAATGAGGGGTGAGTTCGGTGCGAGTTGTGCGCGGTGGGCTCGTGGGTACGGGCAGCTCGCGGAGCAGTGTGGGGCACTAATTTCACTTGTCACAATCTGTTCCACACAAACAAGACACTATTAATACATAAAATGTACACAACACACCACTTGCTTGGTGCAATGAATGATGTGAAATGAAGTAAGGAAGGTGTGTGGTGAGTTTGAAGTGGGGAAGTGACTTTTTCTACATTGATTGTAAAATTACACATTTTTTTGATGGTGGCACTAATATTCAGTTGGACAAATTTATAAAAAACAAAAAAGCATCAACTTAGCAAGAGTTTATTGAAAAAATAGTGCGCGTAGCTGCTTTGACTTGATCTGTGAATGGCGTGCGGTGTGGTGAGTAGTAATTTGTCCATAGTGTTGCTATTTGAAACATTCTCATTCACTTCGCTAATTAAGTTAGAGCTGCTCATGTTTGTTGCAGCCTTCCCGCCTTCTTGTCGTTTTGCTTAACGTGTGGAATGCAATTAGCAACTCAATTGAGTTGCAATAATGTTTTTCTTTTAGTGTCTGATCTGATAGTTTTAGTGTTGTGGCAATGCCCCCAAGGTCGTTTTCGGTGGGGTAGGGTTAAGTGGGGGTATATTAATGAAGTTGCAGCAAAGATTTGTAGGTATGTGGGTGCATAGCATTTGAAATTACTTCCATTTAAAGTTTTCCTGGGTATACGTAGGTCGTAGGTACATAAGTTAAAGCTCAATTGCGCTCTTTTGAAAATCGATTCCAGTAGGTACCTACATATAGATGAATTGAGCATATTTTTGTATTTGCCAGATCCACAGGCTGTTACATGGAGGGCTACCTTCTACCACTTACAGAAATATATTCCTTCATTTTGAGTCCACTAAACTTCTTTGACATTTGACTGTCAAAACGTAGATATTCGACCATTGTGAAATTAAATAAGCAAATAATAGTCGAAAATTCAGTTAAAACTTTTTAACTGTTTGCAATTTTTATATTTGTAAGGAAAAATCGGCATTAAGTCTGTTGCACTTTTGACAGGCTTTGTGTGTCTTCATTAGATTGTCTGTCAGAAAGCCAGTTTTATTTTAAGCGAAACGAAATGATACATTTTAGACTTGCAAATTTGATATCTTGGCAGTTAAACATTAATTTACTAGCATAGAATACTTTACAAAAGTCTTTAAAACACCAACTGTCAGATGTCAAATGCACGACTTGACAGAAAGTACCCAGAGACCTATTCGTGCGTTTGGAGTTACTGCGTTCCATTGACCATTCATTAGCACAATATGTTATAGATACGTTTTATGTTATAGAACACAGCGCTAACGCCAGAAAAAAAATGACATTTAGTTTCAAAGGAATAAAATAACTACCTTCAATACATCTGGGAAAACAAAATTGAACCATAATTTAATTTTATTTCAACTTTTGTGGGTGAATTTCATGTCTTTGTTTTCTTTTCAATATTTTTGTTTATCTTTAATTGAATTACATTGACAGATAAATTGAGTAAAATTGTAAAACTTTCCTTTAAAGGAAATTCAACCAATTAGTTAAATGACATTTTGTATGAGTTTGACATGCAGCTTGTCATCTATATCGGTTAATGGACTGAACACAAATATTCATCTTTTGCTATAGGTATAATTTTTAATTCTACAAATGCCCAATCTCCATATTTATTTTCTAGAACAATGCGTTCTGCTTAATTGTCACATATAAAGAGAACTACGAAAGTTTTCTCCTTCTCTGAGATTTGAATAGAGTCAACAAATATTTAATTTAATTTTATCGTTTCTTCGAATCGAGTTTAGCATTTCATTTGATTCGAGCGAAAACTTGCAATTTTTAAAGAACACCGTCAAACACATGCACAGTTTAATAATAGTAACGTATAAAGGAAACCAAATTTATTTGTGACAGCTGACAAACACAGCACAGGTGATTTCATTTGATATTGAATCACTCTTCGTGGAAACGCTGAATGTGAGAAAGGTACGAGTAATTGAACGTTTTTAATTCATGGAATCAGCATATTGTTTTTAGCAGAAATTCGAACTCGAATTCAAAGTTTTGAGTCCATCGAACTCGTGATTGAATCGAATCTCGAATGTGAAACCCGGTATATTAATTAATTCAGATATTTCAATGGAAGGGTTTCTCATGAATGTTGTAGTTATAGATACTTCCGTTTGTCAGCCTCACAGTTGGCACCTAGTCGTACCTTAAATTATAAATGCACGACACATTTTCGTACGACACTACATACATTTTGACAGCTATTTATTTTCCTCTTCACCACGTCAGAAAATTAACAGAAGATCATTATTTTTAATAATACCGTATTTATAAAAAAAATTACAAGAATTGATAGTTAGCAAACGTCAGATATCATAAAACATTTTGACATAACTGCTGGTGACTTAAACGCTGAGATGCTTTATATATCCCTAGGAAATAAGTCTGGGGTGATTCCTCGCATGTCTGTCATTAGCTTCTTTTTTTTAAGTTTAAGTCTAGTTTAACAGAAATAAAATTATAAATGTTGACAGTTGCTAAATTTCGGTAAATCCGGCATAAATTAAACACGTGGAAAGAGTGTGCACAAGAAAACGTACTTTTCATTTTATAACTTCCCCCGAAATTAATACACAAATTTGATTTAACAGAGATAGGCAACGTCAAATGTCATAGAAAAAGTAGGCAGCATTTATTAAACAGAGCATTAATTTTTTAAATACATAAAAAAAAGTTTCTCAACTATACATTTCGAGAAACGTCAACTGAATAAAATGGTGTAAGAACATGTCTCGTCATCAATCTATGAGTCAGAAGAGTGCTCTCCAACCGCTGCCCGGCTAAAAAAGCGAACAATGTATAAAACTCATGTCAAAATTATACACATATCCAAAATGACGTCTTATTTTCGATTTGACAATAGGCGTTTTTTATTTTACCCACATGATTTATTTAGATCATTGATTTCCACGGTTTACAACAACAGTACGTGATCCAACTGTTGTTGTAAACCATGAAAATCCATGATCCATATAGATCATTTGAGCATAATAAAAAAGGCCTAATGTGGATGCTGACTAAAATGTGTCAACAATTTAATCAGCTTAGTTGAAATGTTTTTCATTGTGGAATTAAAAGCATTCTTTCTAACTTCGAGATGTGTAATCATCATTCGCCTCCAATGCTATAAAATCTCACTTGACTTTTTTCTTCATTTATTAAATTGTGTTTTCGATGTTGGAATCTCAGACAGGCAGTAAGTCAATTTATTTTTTAACCATTCCCAAAGTTACACATTTCCATTGACAGTTCTAGCGAATTCGAATTAGGTGACACTTCTTATGACTGAAATTCATCAGAAAAAATTAAAAATACGTATTTAACCACCAACGGTTCTACTGAAATCCAGCTGTCATTGCTTCCACGATTCAAAAATAAACCACTATAGTTTCTGTTTTCTCGAAGTCGAAAAAATTGTACTACAATTTCCGAACATAAAGAACTTGTCAATTGGTTCGAATAATGAGTACCTGTCCCATTTCAAATATTAAATTAAATAACAATCTTTGAATGCGAGCTGTCAAATACAGTTTAAAACTTGTTATCAAATCAATTCTAATACGCGATAAGAAGTCACACAAACTGGCGGCAATCTTCTGCATAACTTTTTACAACTTGCCCGAGCGCAGCGTTTTGATTTAACTGAATCGAATAAGAACCCCGTGCCCAAGTGTGTTCATTCCGTTACATTACCTATCCCAAACAAAACAATCGAACAACAACCAGCAGTGGTGGTGAGGTGACGGCCGAACTAAAGATTTCAGCGATGTCATTTATATGCGGATGGTGACGAAAGCGACAGCGACGACGCGTCGGCACTCAGCTCTAGTCGGGGATTCCTTCCGCCTCCATCGACAGAAAATAGTAGTAGCGCCAAGCCGACAACGACAGCAGCAGCCGCCAGCAGCAGCAGTAGTACTGCCACTAGCTGGCTGTTGTCTGGTCTGGTTGGTGTAGTTGGTGTGTTACCTTCCGCATCAAAGAGCTCCTCACAAATGTCGACCCGATTGCCGCTACGGCTACGGAGTGCGAATGCAGGCGCAGAGCAGATTAAAATTAAATTCCGAAATTGAAACAGGAGAGCCAGCTAGAGTTTGGGCGCGAGAGAGACGACCCAGCAGCAGCGAGTGAGAGTGACATACAATTTGTGTTTTGTATTCTTTAGGTTTGGTGTTGTTTTTTTTTTTTTTTTCGACATCGTCTTTGTAAAGTGGACGAATCACCCCCACCACTGTTCACAATCTGTTGCGCTTCTATTGGGGACTAATAATATAGCAGAGTCGTCTGATTTCGCACTCGCAGATAAACTGTCACCAGTGGTCGGTTCTGCACTTGACCTTGCTGACTGGGGGTGCGTTCGCAATGGGACTTTGACCCTAGCTCTCTTATCAGGCGGCAAATTACAATAAAATAAATAAACTATCGTCAGCATCAGTGTTACAAGTCCAGTATTTGGACGGAGTATACTGTATACCACGTGTGTTGTCTCTCGTGATTGGACTGGGACTCCGAGTCGAGTTAAGTCGATGGCGGTCAGCTGCCGCAGCGGCGGTAGACCGGTTTCTATGTGTTCTGCATTTGCATGGGTATGACTTTTCCGTGCGTTTTTCTGCTCAGACGTCATTCGAACGACGTATCTGTGTGATTGCCAGCAGGCGGCAGCACTTTTTGTTATGATTCCGATGTCGTTGAACTTTTAGATTCAGTTGCCGGTACAAATCGGCTCATAATATTGCGGGGAGTGAGCGCACGCCATGGATGGAGGAGAGAGACATTCAGACCAGAACACACGAGGAGAGAGCATAGTTTTTGATAAGCGCTACGGAATTGTGTTATTGGTACGAAATTGTTGATTGTTACCTCGGTGGCTATAGATAGTTTAGGTGGGTTTTAGTTTGGCTCTCAGTTTCTGATAAGAGATTGAGTCAGTGGGTTGCGGTTGATTTTTTGTGTGCGGATCTATGGAATGTGATAGAGGCTTTTTTATTTGAATAGTAACTTTCTTTTGGTGACTTGCTGGTGGGGTAGTTGTTTGTCATTTTTAAGAGGATGTTTTGTCTCAGTAACCGTCAACGGTCATTTATCATAAATATTTTGTGTCTAAGGGTTAGGCTAATATACAAATGCAAACTAAGTGACCATTTCTGACAGTTCCCGCTGTCAATATAAGGTCATGCAGTGTCTTACGAGTAAATAAGTTTAACAGACTACTTGATCAAGTGACAATGAATTTCTTTTTGAGACAATTAACATCGATGACATAATAACGTGATGATGACGTTGCGTAGACCAGATATTTGGTGGTGTGCGTGTGACTGAAAGCGATATTTTAAAAATAGAATCCACCCAGATTGCGCAGATTAACATCGAAGTATTAAAAAGGACGTCCAATTGGTTGAATAGCGAAATTCAGAGATAGTTTTATTACTTTATGAAGTTAAAAAAATGACAGAAGTCATTATTACATAAATAATAATGTAGTAGACAAATATTAGTTTACTTTCATATTTACTGTGAATAAAAATGGCATCTGTCAAGCAGTTGAATGTACAATTTTTCCATGATTTTAAAACCCCATGTGAAGCATAATGTTTCGAATATAGGTTTTTTAAATGCCGTGAACTATAAATCTTGTTACAGTTGCATGTTTGACAACGTTACCTGAATTTGACAGATTTCCACTACGATTTTCAAACTTCAACTTCATTGAATGAAAATAAATGTTCCCTCTAACGGAAATACCTAACTCGAAGTTTTCCCTAAGTTTTTATTCACGCCGCCGAAATGTCCTAAAAACATGGGCACGTTCATGTTCCCCCAAAAATTTAATCAATTACAAATGGGAAAATATTGTTTCAACCATTTGTTCACTGTTTGAATTTTGACCAACTTCCATTTAATTTGTTTATCCAAATTTGTTTACTTTCAATAAAATTGCAATACTTAGGTTGCTAATGCATTAAAATTTGCTAACATAGGTAGCTAAGATATGGAACGGTGCACTAGCGATAACCTAGAAAATGACAGAAAATGTTTGTGTTTCTTTGGATTGAAAATAATAGGTACGGAAAAATGAAAAATGTCAAATATAAAAAATCGAGAGAGAAATCTCTCAATTTCAAGAGGAGAACGTTACCGGTTTTCTTACAAAATGTTTAAGAAATGTCATTTTGACATTATCGTAAAATGCAGCATCTACAAAATAAGTTGGAATTGAATTTTTTTATAAGCCTATTAAACTTACCATTTTGAATGCGATGATATGTTTTAGGAGAACATGCAATCACAACTTCTTCCTCCGACATCGTTGAAGACGAAAATAAATAGAGTTTTACTTGTCAACTTGTCAAAATTTTGAGCTGTCACTTAGTTGTCAGTTTTCATTTTTCATTTTTCAGAAATTTAAAATTCGGCGATTATAAGATTACGAAAGAATGAAAAGAGGGGAAATGGATTGCTCTCATTTTTAAAATTTTCTCAGTACTTGACCGTATTCGCACAGCTTCTTAATAAATTTTTATTAAGTAGATTGACAGCTCTCGTGTTTAATAAATTTAGTTGGTAATTCAGCGCTAGAAAAGAGAAACAGTTTGATATGTAGAGTTGGACGTACTAGTGAAGTTTGGTGATGACATTGATCAACTTTTTCCAATTAAATTTCTTTGCTGTAAGGTTAGGTGGATGGCGATGGGCCCGCTAAAGTGCCTGGTCTTTTGTGACGATCTCACAACCGAACCTAACCTAAGGCTAGATTTTTTGGAGGACTGGCGCGAATCAGTAATCCGTGCCACATTGAGGTCGATACTGCGACCATTTGTGTTGTCCGTTGAGGGAAAGATGGACTTCCTTACCCATTGTGACGTGAAGCAGTGGCAACCGCCACAAGAGCACCCATTTAACTACCTACCTACCCATTGTGACTCTTATTTGTAAATAAGGTAACCAATTACTTACTCTGCTGCGTTCCTTGCATTTACTGATCAGTTGCTCAACGTTGAGAAATAATTAAGGTTCCTAGTCTTTCCTCTTACCAGGGGTAGCAACCATTTCGGAAAAACACACTTTTGACCTTACGCACATCTTGCACAATCGTAGAAAAGAGTACCTACCAATCTGAAGGAGAGTTTATGATGTGCAATTCGTCTGCACTTTGGCACACCCGTCGTACACACAGTTCTCCCCGAAACTATAGGATGAGCAAAGTTCATTACGTTTCCTCTCTGACCAAACAACTTATTGTCCTTTCACTCTTTTCCATTACTTAATCATGATTTCCTTTGTCTCTTTGCAGGAGGAGAACTAACAAAACAAAAAATAAAATCTCAAAATGATGATTGATCACCGATTATATCCTCATTTGTAATCGCAGATGCATGATACTGACAGAATCCAGCGAGAAATGCCATCACCCATGCTGAGCAACATCTGAAAAGATCCTAACGCTATTGTTCATCAGCAAAATAAAAGCTCTCGCAATAAAGCAATGAATGATACAAATAACTCGGCATTGCATCAACACCAGCAGCAGCAGCAGCAGCAAAATTCGCATGAGGACAACGAGGAACCATTAGTTTCATCGACATCAAATGACTTAACACTGTCATCGACAACGGTTGCCGTAGTAGTAACGTCGCCAACCAGCAATAGTAACAGTAGTAACAGTAGCAGCAGCAGCAACAGCAGTAGTAGTAGCAATCACCACGACAACGCGGCATCAACTTCATCGTCGCCAGCCAGAATCTGTGTGACGTCCAGTACGGGTAATAACAGTAATGACGCGCTCATTATAGTGTCTACCAATCATCATCATCATCACCGCCATCATCAGCAGCAGCAGGACGAACAAGAACAGGAACAGGATCAGGAGCAGGAGCATGGTGAGCGGTCACCCGTAGAGGCACTGAATGAGCCCAGTTGCAGTAATAGTAGAAGTACTGAAAGCGACAGTGATAAAGCTCAAAATACTTACAATGATGCAGCTGCAACAGCACCATCCGCAGCACCAGAAGCCGCCGCAGACGGAGCACCGGTGCCATCAGTAGGACCCAACAATAGTATTAATATTATAAATAAGAATACGGTAAATTCAAAGGAAGCGCCGTCTGAGGAAATGGTTTCGCTGCGCAAGACCCCCAGCGAGATGGTCACAGTCGCTTCAACCAGTGGCAGTAGTAGTATTACGAATGAGGTCAGTGGGACCAACTCCACAAAGATTGACGATGGAGGTGGCGGCAGTAGTGCCGACGATGGCGGAGGAGGAGGAGGAGGTGGTGGTGGTAAAAAGTACACGAATCACAGCGAATCTCAGAAAGAAGAGGATACACGGAAAGTGGAACCACTGAAAATAAATCTGATCCGACACGAGCCAACCATACCGAAGATAACGATTAAGCCGATTGTCAAGCCGTCGGAATCGTCAAGCTCGTCCACTTTGGACAACGTGAATGCGGAGACCAGTCGCAACTCTCCAATACCAAAGTTGACCATCAAGTCGTCTATGGTAACGAGTATGGTGGGCAGCGTATCGGGCGGAGATGATGCGCCCAGCGAGCCACATATCGTACCCAAGCTGACGATACGAGCGAACGACACAAGTACGAATGACGCTACATCGGCCTCGTCGAGTACCTCGCAGCACACAGTCGTTCCCAAGCTGACGATCAAAATGGACAGCGGCGGCATCAACTGCATAAACAACGACAAATCTCACTACGTCGAGCTGTCGTCATCGTCCTCCTCGACATCGTCTTGTTCGTCGCCATCTCCTCCGTCGGGACTAGACCTGCAGCCACCTTTGCCCAAGCTGATGATTAAGACCACCATCGATGGTAGCAGCGAGGCTATGATATCAAATATCTCCCCATCGCCATCACAATGCAATTTCATTGGTTCCACATCGGCTGGCAACAGCACTGGCTCGCCGACAGTTCCGAAAATTACCATCAAAAGTATTCCGAAGCCGCCCGAGGACTCGTCGGAATGCGAGGAGGAAGCCAAGGTGCCCAAGTTGACGATTAAAACCAGTCAGGAGCACGCTGTCATCATCCAGCACAGTGATTCGCCGAAAAGCCAAACGATTCCCAAAATGACGATAAAGACAAAGTCCTTGGAAATACACGACAGCGAACCGGTGGAGAAAATCCCCAAGATCACAATAAAAACGTCGAGCAACAGCAACGACAGTTTCACTATCAAGACTGTGCTGGAGAACAACTGCTCCTCGGCGTCGTCGTCTTCTTCTAGTTTCAGCGCTTCAACGTCAGCCACTTCCAGCCAACCGATACCGAAACTTACGATTTCGGTGAATGAATCCAGCTCCACGTGCACAGTGATTGAACAGTCTGCGGATCGTGTGCCCAAGTTGATGATATCGCGGCAGGACGACAAACTGCAGGCGGAATCTGAAAAAGTGCCTAAACCGGAGAAGATTCCGAAGCTGACAATCAAGTCTATCCCGCCCTTGACTGATGGTGAAACATTGGAGAAGCAGGTCGTTCCCAAGCTGACAATCAAGACAAGTGCCAGCACCAGTAGCAGCAGTGTCAGTGTGAGTTGCGTCGAAGATGTGCAGGAGAAAATCCCCAAGTTCACAATTCGCGCCACAGACACCAGCGGAGAGCACCTCAAGCTGACAGTGGTCTCAGCAGACACGCCGCCGACTGAACCCTCCGAGTCCAGCGAAGAGCAGCGACACAAAATCGTCCCCAAACTGACGATAAAAAACTTATCATCTCCAAAACTAAAAATCAAAGCAATTCCAGCCGAAGCAGTGGCAGCCGTCGAAGAAAAGCAAAAAGAAAACGAAGTCAGCGCAAGCGAAGATAATTCATCATCATCAGCCGTAGTTTTGGAGAACCATCAAATGAACAATATGATGAATCAATACATGAACGACGTGGAGAACGTACTGCCAAAGGTGCTTCTCCAGAACAACACCGCTGCGAATCACAACTGTAGCCCGCGGTCGTTAGCGCCCTCGCCCACCACCTCCGAGGGAGGGGAACGCAAGAACTCCTCCGACATGGACATCGACAAGACGCTGCAGAATCACGATCCCCAAACATTTAACAATGTGGACATGAACTTGAAATTCCCACCAAGCATTCCTGTAGCGAAAGTTACGCAGACTTTTGACACCGTTGATCTGACATCGTCGCCGTCGCCCGGCTCGTCGCCAGCGCATACTTTTGAAGATCAGCCGGCGGTGCCGGATGTGCAGCTACAACCCCTCAACATTATTACGCCGGACTCGGCGAATTTGTTGCTGGAGCGGCTGCAGCGGAAGGACATTGTCATCAATAAGCAGACGCCATTCCTCTCGTTTTGTCCAAGTGGTGTGGTGACAATGAAAGGAGTCAAGGCGGCGGCGGCGGTGCTACCGTCGCCTCCAGAAGCTATCCCAAACGGGCAGCATGACAGAAAAAGTGCGCCACCTGCAGCAGAGGCGGTTATGGAATCCATAGAAATACTGGATTCGCCAGAAGGCAGTCGCAGGTCTTCGTTTGATGAGACAGACAGAGTGTCAGCTTCGATGGAGCCGCAAACAGGAGCAGTTCCCTTAGCTGTGCGCGTGTGCAACGCAGTGGCAATGAAACCGAACTTGGTGTCTCCGCCAGTCGTCCAGCCTTCACCGAAGGAAAACCATCGGCTTCCGACACTGAACCACACCGTGAACCACTCGAGTATCTCCCATCATCCGACTATGTCGCATCATTCGAGCAAGTCGCACCACTCGTTGAACAACAACAACAAGGAAGATCAACAACAGGTGCGTGTGAACAATCTCAAGAGGCACGCAGCAGTGAGCGAAGTGTATTCCCCCGAAGGCCACAAGATGCCCAAGCTACAGAGCTACGCCGAGGAACAACGCAACAATTCGACGAGTTCGGTGTTTCATCAATCCTTTCCGCAAACACTGAACCACATCGATGTCCCGGTGCACCACCACGTTCGGGTGCCGAAGAAACAAATCGCAGATCCGTTGGCCATTCCGGCGGGATGCTCTCCCATTTCAATGGAGCCCACTAAAGTGGACCAAGTCGCTGCAGCAATGGACCGGAGTACAGTACCTGAAGTAGCAGTGATAGTTGCACCTCCAGTCAAACGGAAACCGGGCAGACCACGAAAAATCGACAAGCCAGTCACACCAGTGATCACTGAGCAACAGCCAGAATCGGAAAAGGCCGCCAAGGCGAAGCGTGTTTTGCTGCTGCGCAAGCGGTTGGCCATTGACTTGGTCGGAGCGGAGCAAATGGAAGACGTCAACGAGAAGCGGGCCAATCGAACGCCATTTCGAAACTCACGTCGCAGTGCTACCCCGGGACAAATAAGAATGTCGCGCGAGGAGAACTCCTTCAATGAGCGCATCCAGCCGTGGGTTAAACTCAACAAGCAGTCGTCCTTATCCTCGTCGCAGTCATCCCAAGACCAACCACTACCACCACCACCGAATCAGAATCAGAATCAGAATCATAATGTCTATTTGGTTGGGTCGTCGTCGTCGCAATCGTCAATTTCATCATCTTCCATGTCAACGCAACAGCTGCTCCTCGACACGCAGGCAGCCCTGATGACTGCATCGATTCCAGACGATGAGCAGAAATCGCCAGAGCCTGGCGATATGCCATTTTCGGATGAGCTGTTTATGACGCCGAAAACTGAGGACCGAAGGCGCACGGAGTCTTTTGATGGATCCAGTGGTAGGTGTTTCCCATTTAATCAGTCGGAAGGGGCGCACTCAATGGTTGATTTCTTTGCAGAAGAACTTCATTCACCGCGAACGCCGTCCCGAGGTAGGGGGCGAGGGAGAGGACGTGGTCGAGGCAGAGGTCGTGGTCGTGGTCGAGGTTCCGGCAGTGCCACACGAGGCATCCCCCGCCCGAGGTGCATTGGAGGACTGAAGCACACGCCGGATCCGGAGCGCCTGAAGGGGGTTCACTTTTTCAGTCCGGTAAGTCCGTTTTATTGGTTTAGTAAAGTTAGGGGTTGAGTAGGCAGATAGTTTCCCTTTCGGTTGTATTTTTGAAGAGAATGGGGTTAAATTCCTAATCCGGTTTTAATTGTCGCGCATACCTTGCTGCGCTTCCGTACGTCTTAGTGCAAGGGTAGTTTTGTGGACAGATCTTCACAGAGAGAAAGTAGTTCCATCTGTGTTTTTTTATTTTTTAGTGTTACAGTGGAAAGTCAACTGTTTCCGCAAGAGGAACTTAAAGGCGATAGGCTATCCTGCTCGTAGTTTCGTAGTTTTGGCCCAGGATCTCTTATAAACTGTCTTTGGTAGCTTGGGACTTTTCTTCTGTAAGGAGTCATGATGCCTACTGGCCTAAGACTTTCATTTGCGTGCCGAAATCTCAAGACCGTCTGTCTGAATAATCGCAGTCTCTGCTACCAATAATAGCTGCCACACTGTTTTGTCCGCTTTTGGTCTGGCCCATTCCATCGCGCTTCCTGTCAGTCAGTTATGTCTTATTTACACCAGGGTTACAGCTAATAATTGGTGATCCGAACGTCTTAGTTGTGCAGGGTTGTCAATGGTGAATCCGTCCTTTTTCGATGCTTGTGCTTAGTTGTTTCATAAGACGCACCCGAAGAATCATTTCCATACTATACGGTGTTCATCCGCCGCCAACTCTTTTCCAATACCCTGGCTTATTATTGCAAGTTTCCACCCGGGATACGAATATCTCGAAGCAGCAGAAGAACAACTCAGAACTATTGACGCCACAGTTATATGCAGGGAGATTGTTTGCTTCTACCCCGACCAAGGAAAAGCGTTTGAGTACAGAAACTACATCCCCAGTTAAGTCACCTCGGTACGAGTATCAGTTGATAGTTACAGCGGTTTTTGCCTCATGCAGTCGCATCACTACGCTTGGCAATTACGGTTTACGGAACGTTACTCACTTTCTTACTTAAGGTGGCGCTAGAGTCCAGTACAGATCTCTAGCCCGCTGTCTCCATTTCCGCACGCTAAGTTGGGTGTAGATTCAAAGATCTTCCGAGCCGGAGCATTCGTGTCCGTTCGGTCTACATGACCCAGCCTCCTTAGTCGATTGACCTTCACTCTTTTGGCTAGGTCGATGTCGCTATACAGTACAGTTCGTCGTTGTATCTCCCCCTTTTCCATTCACCGTTTATGCAGACTGGACGAAAAATTACTTGAAGAATTTTAGGGAATGTGGATCTCCGAACTGTCGTTTTCGAATAGACAACCATTTTAAATGAAAATGGTGCCAAAAGCTACGATTACACCTGTAATTTTTCGTGTTGACGACACAAAAATTCGGCCATTCTGTGGTCACTCGTCTGTTTTTCGTAAGAGTACGCTGCGACAGCCCGCCTTGAGTCATAATGACGTCGGCATGTCAAAATTTGACAGCACTCAGAAAAAAAAAATATTGTTGAGCGAAGAATTTTGAGATTTTAAATAAATTGTAAGTTAAAAGTTCGTGGTTCAAACATTTGTTAACAAGAACTTGTTTTTAAGTTTTCAAGAATCAGGGGTGGAATCGCGACCTCCGTGAACGAGTAGCTCGTTTTCGTAAAATGTTTATTTGGCATTATCGCATACGTGAACGTATATCCGTAAACGGAGTTTGGCATCACCACTTGGCTGAACGGATACCTAAACGTATACGTTCAATCCTAATGTCATTCATTTTTTTAGTGTTCGTTTATTGTGTTGTGGGAAAAATAGTAAGTTTGATAACAATAAATCAATTTAAATTTTAGTTCATAAATATGCACTTAAAAAAACATATTCTTAGGACAAATTGGAACAAAATAAACTCCACACACAAAATCGTCTTGGCAGAATACATGAGAGATCACCCGAATTTGGCCAAAAACATACTTCCAAACACCTGCCAAGGCAAAACTACTTCCATAAGAATGTGGGAAAGCTTGGCCTCAAAATTAAATACTGTTGGACCTCCGGTCAAAGAAGTAAAAGCGTGGAAGAACAATTAGCTTTCAATTGAACTCACGCTTTGCTTTGTAAAGAAAGCGATTGCTGTTATCCCTTAGCTATTTGCGAACAATTTTTTCATTGTTGTCACTACTTTCGTCCGAAGAACTTAAGTAAAATAACAACGTCGGGTCCATTGAAGCCTCTAAAATTATTTCATTGAAATATAAAAACCTATTTTTGCAGAGTTTTACTTCTGAATTACATTTATTTGACGTTTAAACTATTACCATTTTGATTTTAATGTATTACAACTACTATGTCAAATGAAAAAATTAAGTTCCGTGCAAAACAATTTCAATACGTATGACGAATCACGTAATTGCTGTTCGTACGATTGCCGATCCGTTCACGGAGGACGCGATTCGACCCCAGGCAGGTATTCAGCGTAAGAATAATATACCCTCCATAAGTATTTTATTACATCATTGCCAACAATTTCATTCATAAATCAAAGATTTTGATATTTGGGTTCATTTTAACCAACGAAAATTGTTGGCATTACAATTTATTTTTCTGAGTGTAAAAAGTGGCATAATATGCAATCGCAGCTTAATAATAATTTCTATACTTCACCTTTACTCATTTAAGGTCACAATGTCGCCATTGTGAGTTCGAAAAACTATCATCGACTACTAGCATCTTTTTTTGTTTCAAACACATAATGCGCCCAAGTGAATAATTGGCAATTGAGTGGAATAATGTGGCGCGCCCATTTACTGCATTCGAAAGCTCGCAAACAACGCCCACTCGGCAAATCACTTGACTCACTGGTGAGTTCGAAAGCAAAGTTAAGTGAGCGTCATTGCATTAGGTCACCCACAACAGCAATTGTCAATGAAAGCTATTAATGACACCCCATCGACTTAACCCGTTTAAAACGTCAAATTGATCAGAAGCGGCGCGTTCGGAAAATCTACTATAGGTACCTGTCAATGACACAATAAGAACTCCTAGAAGGCGCTGAATGAATAAGTTCCCCCGCAAAATGTACATCAGACTAAATAAGTCCTTTTTGGCGCAACAAGTGCTTCTTCTCACATCCTACTTCCTGTCCTAATTTCACTGCATTCCTCTCGGAATATATTAGCGCTACAAGGGAATACATTTTCTGTTGCAAACCCCTCCCGCCCACCAGCCACAGATAATTCATTTTAAATACCTATGAAAAATCCCACGTGAACAAAAATACCCCAAGCTAAAATTAGAAAACTTAACAAAGTAAAACAAAACAATCCGAATGGCTGTCTTACGCAATATAAACACAGAAAGCTGTAGCTGTAGTTGCCACCGCCGCATCCTCCCAACAGATAAGGGGGTGGTATATATTTTGCGCACACACATGGTGCGGTGTTGCACCCTAGCTGGCTGTATGTTTGTGTGCATTCAATCGAATTTCTCGGCATAAATCCGGCCATAGGTACAGCCGCTGCATAAAATTTCAGAGGCAAGAAGCGACCATACAGGTGAAGCTTGCGAATTGATGAACCGAATGGGAAACAGAACACTCCATCGTTCTCCCTTTCTCGGTGGGGCAATGACAATCCATTTTGATTGCCGAGCCAACACATGCACGCTACGGAGCGTCAAACAGATAGAAGTGTGCGCAGAGATAAATGGTCGGGGTTGCACACATCCGCAGAGACTTGGCGTTGTGTTGGTAACTGATGCGATGGCTGGTGGTGTGCTTGGGAAAGTTGGGGAAATTGAAGCGAGCAAAAAGTAGGACAGACGAGGAACGAAATCGATTGTGTGGTGAATTGCTGATTTCAATTCGAAGGGATACAGTGGTGAAAGAAAGTGATGGACTGTCTGCGGGAAATGTTCTTTGATACTGTGAAAATGTGTTTGACTGCTTTATTCCGATCGCATAGGACCATCTTCGTCCAAAAAAGTACAAAAAATGTCGTAGGCACAGCGTTTTCTTTAGGAAGAATTTCATTACAAACCCAACTGCCAACAGAATTCAGCCGCTTAAAGTACGCAAGTGGAGGGTTGACCAAACTCTCACAGTTGTATGAAGAGCAAAATGAAAGCTGCGCGTGGCAACTAAACCTTAATCTCTGTAGGCCGACGCAGATTTACGTATGGCACTCATTTGTCCATACCAAAGCCCAGATTTATACTAGTTGAGATTTCTGCCGGATGCTTCTTTCCTTTGCAATGGCTGCAGTCAGAGACAGAAGTAGTAAGTCGAAGAATATTTGTTACTTGGCTCCGGACGTATGGTTTCCATCGATGTGCGCTCGCTCAGATCCATCGATGGGCTTCGTAACGTCGACAGAAATAATTTCTTGATAAGAATATATTTCGAAATAAGAGCATAACCTGCTTCCACCAAGTCTGCTGTTAGTTACAGCTTTGGAAACTCGATTCTAACGAAACATTTTCTTTATAGGAACGCCGGAAACACCTCGAAGCTCTCAGTCAACGCACCCCCTCGGATATGCAAGTGTACGAAGAAGAAACTCGCATGAGTGCCGATTTCAGCACGCCCGCGAACCGGTAAGTGGAAAAACTCCCCTCACACTCTCCACATTGCATTTAACACAATTTTTTCCTTCCGCACACAGTCAAACGGACTTCCTAAACAATGACGACACTCAAAGTTCGATGATCAGCAACACCAGCATCCTAGACTCCAGCACATTGACATCCAGCTCTCGAAAAGTCAAAAAGAAGAAGTTCGAAGTTGTCGCCACCGACGGGTAAGCCAGTCTATCTGCCTTCTGGCGAACTGTTTCAATGGGTTATGTTTTTATTTCCAGAGCCGAATTCAATGTCGATTCAATTGCTGAGTACGATTGGCCGCCACCCAAAGGCTGTTGCCCGGCCAAGAACCGTGACACGTTCATGATTCAAGAACAGATCGCCCTGTTTCTGGGCATCAAGAGTTTCAAGCGAAAGTATCCGGATCTGCCGCGTCGCCAAGTCGACATGGAAGAGCGCAACTGGTTGCAGGAGAAGGGTCTGGTGACGGAGAAAATGTGCGACCTGGGTATAACGGCTGTGTGGGCGTCCGACGTGCTGGACATCATGTACACGGATTTCTACGAAAAGTACGAGGAGTACAAGAACTTTGTGCGGCAGAAGCATTTACGTGAACTCGAGGCTAAAGCGAAGGGTGCGTCCTACCATGTGTCCGGCCGGGGAATGGCAACGCGAGACCGAGCGTTACACTCGACTTCCAAATGGAATGCACACTTTAACAAATCGTAAGTAGTTCTTGTTCAAAGTGGGGGCCGCGGAAGTAAGTTCTCTTTTTTCTGTCTTTTAGCCGCAAGGAGGAGCGTCGATCGTGCTTGGATTTGCAGACGTTGGTTGTTAACGTTCCACTGCCGGGTAAATTGGCCAACCGTCCGGAGGCTGTTGCGCCGAAACCACTCGAGGCAGCGAACAGCTATGCGATGGCGCTGGTCCCGGGACAGTTCTGCGAGAGCTATCGGCAGTACACCGCCGAGGAATTGAGGTAAGTCCAATCGCCTGCCATTGTTAACATGCAGTCTTTGATGGTGTTTTGTGTTCTCTGTAGGTCATATCCAATCAACACTGTCCTGGACGATCCAATGAGATTAAATGAGCGGCTCGGCTCGGTGAAGGCTGAGACTGCAGACTACGCTACGTCGGAGGCGGAAGAAACAGCATCCTCGTGTGAAGACGACACGAACGACTCCAGCTCGAGTGGTGGTAGTTCATCAGACTCCAGCTCGGGTGATTCGGTAAGTTTGGAACGACACACAAGTCACAGCGCAGACGTTGCAACTTCCGCTCGTTTTAGGACTCGGATTCGTGTCAATCATCCGACGAGGACAAGCCTCCCGATGGACTCAAGTGCAGTGTCTGCCACCTGCCTCAGAATTGTAATCAAAAAGGCCTGCCTGAAGTATTTATCCAGTGTTACACCTGCCGAAGAAGAAGTAAGTCTGGGGTGACTCTCCAAAATGCTCGGCGCTAACATTTTGTTCCATTTACAGCACACCCTAGTTGTATAGAGATGCCAAATCGCATGGTGTACCGTGTGCGGAACTACAATTGGCAATGCGCCGACTGCAAGTGCTGCATCAAGTGCAAGAGAAAACAAGACGAGGATAAGATGTTGTTCTGTGAACAATGCGATCGCGGCTATCACATCTACTGCCTTGGCCTCAAAACCGTCAACGACTGTAAGTCTACACATCATATTCATTGGGCTGTTCCCTTAACAAGTGCGTCTGTCTTTGTAGGTCGATGGAACTGCGAACGATGCGCCGTGTGCATGCGTTGCGGCGCCACCAAACCAGAGGGACATGCACAGCCCGTTGCCACGTGTACATCACCGCCCGGTAGCGCTGCACCCAAGCCCATCAAACACAAAAAGGTCAAATGGATCAACGAGTACCGCATCGATCACATAACAAAGTTGCGCGAGCACAGCTCAATGCTGTGCGTGCCATGCGCCCGAAATAAGTCCAATTCGCGACGCATCGTCAACACCAGCTGCACCATCACCGGCAACAGCAGCAGCAGTAGTGCACATTCCCATAACAACCAACAAATGTCGCCGCCACCACCACCTCCGCCGCATGTGGCGATAATAACACCGGCGCCACAAAACCTCAGCACAGTCCTATCACCGATGTCACACAAACCTCCGCCAAAAGTCGCCTCCACTGCATCCACAGCAAAACATGCAACATCATCAACAAAACCAGCAACGACATCGTCGCTGTAAGTAGCTTATATATATGTTTATCAATAATTTCGCTAATTTAGTTTGTAATGTTAAACAAATCAAACAATTGACTAAGTAAATAAATACCCCCTAAACGAACATGATGAGACGAGACTAATACAATTTAAACATTAACCAACACACACGGTACACCACACACAAATAAAAGAGCCCACGCAACAGCGCAGTTTAGGAATTCTTTTCTTTTTTATGTAGTTCTAGTATATATATATAATTTTTTTTCTTTGTTAATTTATTGAACAAATCACTTTTTTTATACATTTACGGTATAAATGTGTTGCGAAGGTATTTAGTTAATTTTTTTTATACGAAAGAGAAACGTTTTCCCTAGTTTGTAAGACCTAACCTAACTTAAATGTGACTGTTCAGAGGGAGGAAGGAAGGGACAATTGGAAATTTTCCATCGAACCGCAGTCGAAAGGGTTTCTACTTCTCTGGTGGGCAATGAGACAGAGAGAGCTAGGGTGGAAGGGAGATTGTTTTGTTCATTGACCTAGCGTTTGCAACGACAGCGGATAGCGAGCAGCTCTTTATTTTGGAGTAGTCGCTGTAAGCGGTTCTATCCATCAAGGGTTTCATAGAAGTAGACTTGTTTGGCAATAGGTTAAGCCGCAACGACGGTAGCCCACCCATGACAGAGTAGGCCCATAGTTAACCACGCCACAGGACTTATAACTGTCCTCAAAAAGTTGTATTCTCATAAGTAAAGAGCGATTGGGAAATGGTTGGCCTAACTTGGGCGAACTTTTGTAAATTAATCGGTATAAGAAATCGGTTCAAGTTTTGTGAAAGTTGACCTAACCCCTGGCACCCAACATCCGCTAAAGATAGAGCGTCGACAAATTCTCTTCAATGCGTTTTAACTCTCTCTAGTTCAACCCGAAACATCGGCTACTTCTCATTCCTTCACGCGTTTGCTTAGGACAACCATTGACGTATTTTATATGGACTGCTTGTGAAGTGGCAGTATTTCGCAGGGAGAAAAGGTGGCGACCGCTATGTCTGTTGTAGTGATGGAGAAACTCAGATATAATTCGGTTCTTTTTGTGCTCGGTGTCAGAGTCGTGCTGCGTGGCTCGAACTCGAGCCTCTCGGGTCAGAAGAAATGACAGTTACCACTACACGATCGCCACTAACTTTTCTGGGTAAAAGGCAGATATTGTTTGAAACCTTTCCTACCCAAAACACAGTGCAATCCATTCGTACGAGTCGGTGGATGACAGATGGCTGTGTCCAATTTTCGCCACCGTGAATCCAAGAAGTTGGTTTTCGGTTTCTTGTCGGAATTTGGTGATACTCCAAACACACCTTACGAGACCTCTAGAATAAATTGATGCAAATGGACGTGAAGCTCAAGAGGAGTTGGGCCTTATGCCCGAGATTATTCAGTGGTCAGCAAAGAACGGCTTGTTTAGTGCGCGGTGTCTTGTTTTGGCAAAAGTCTTATTGGGGATTTCATCAGTTTATCCTTTAGGTGGCTTCCCCCATTTTTAGTAGCGTTTATTGAAACTCCCAAGTCTTATACTCTCTTCTCTACCTCAATCGGTTCGCTGTTGAAGTGTCAATTCCCCTTACAAATCCTTCCACCAGACCCCTACTTAATGATATTTACTTCCTTCTTACTCAAACTTACTTAAATTGACCGTTAAATTCCACAATCTACTGTATCAATCGGATTTATTATGCATTTTACTGTCCTTTGCGAAGAGAAGAACAAGGTTTTGGCACATTCTACTTGGACTTCCATTTTTGACGAGAATCACTTTTAAATTGCACATTCAAAACAAGTGAGTTGGAAGTTTCAATCTCATACACCCCTATCAGGAATAATATTTCCCTCGGAATGTTTTCTATTCAGCAATCTGATTAGCATTGCTGACAAGGAAAACATTTCCATCGGAATTTGTTCACGATGCCCCTGATAATCTCAAATCACAATGTAGGAACAAAAAAAGCTGAATAATTACTCATTGCAACTGCTGTCAGTTTAGCTACTTAAAAATAAGTACGCATTTGAATTACTTTGCCCACGTGACAGATATTGCTTCGAATAGTCTTCTTAGTTCTTATAGGATAGGACTGCCACCTCAGGAATGGTATTCGTCTTCTTGTGCCTTGCACTGTGAACAAAGAATTTGGAGATCTGCCAATAGCTCTACTAGTGACAAGAATTATTTGCGGAATAGTATTCCAATCGTGAAAGTAGTTTCCTTCAGGCCATGTTTCAGAATTCAGTAACATTGTGAATGAACGATTCCTTTCATCTAGGGTTCTCATTGTAGATGCGATCACTTTCCTCCTTTCGAAGTGACACATCTGCATGCTATTCCCATTTTTTTTAGAAGCAACGCGTTTCTGTTGAGTGGAAAATGAAGCACAATCTTTGGCAGACGGTGGTCTGCTTGTCTATCGCCGAAGTTGAACAGACAGTCCTTTTCTATATACAGCATAATTATATTTTACTTAGGTACTTTACTTTTGGTGCTGTTTACAGTCAGCGGTGGAGCGCGGCCTCAACCAACAAGCTCGTAACTGCCTTCAGTTACGCATATCAAAATGATTGCGGTCGCCCTGTAATTATGCGGGCCAAATAAGGTGAGCTACGTTGTCCCTCAGGGGTGGACACAAAGACTCTTGGAGCTGGTGCATTGCTGTCCATACGCTCCACGTGCCCCGGTCATCTCAGCATAAGTCGGGTGCTTTAAAAAATACCTCCACTTCATATTATTCGCCATAGCAACAGCCTTGGCTAGCTTAGGTCAAAATCGTCATTTCTGTGGCTTTAAAGAGCTTCACCTTCGTTGAGACTTCGACAACTTTACAACAGCTCTAACTAGCGAATGCTAGTACTTCTAAGTGTTGACTCACGGCAAAATGTTTCCAAATTGAAATACATTTTGTGACCTACAAGGTATTGAAGGTTAGAAAATGATCACCATCTATTGTCAAACTTTATAGATCACAATAGCGTGTTTCTTGAGTGGTCACTGATGACTTATAGCCACCGCAAACGATACGTGAAGTCCGATTCCCCAATAGTGACTTACTGGGTACACAAGGGAAAGGGTCTTACTAATGTCACTTTAGTTTCACCTTTAAACATGACGGAGCTCACAATAGCTGTATATTTTCCATAGAAGTTTTGCACTCGTGGGCTTCCGTAAGTTAAATTTATGTAGGCTAGAATTTGCTGCCAGTACGATTTCTTCCGGCGAACTTTTTGTACAAATGATCAGTCTTAACCTTAAATATCTTGTAGGTCACAATCGATCATTTTGTAGGTTAAATTTCCCTATTGTGAGTTTGTGAAACAGGGCACTAAAAATGATTATTAGTACCGCGCATTGTGTATGAATGTATTCACTCTTTTCTCGAGCGTACGTTTAAAGGATGACGCGACAATGGGAATACTATCCCAATTGACGAAAAAACAAAAGATGGTAGACAATAGACGCTCTCAAAACTCGCGGCGTCTTGCGGAATCACGTGAATTTAAAAAAGTGAACAGGCCGCAGATCTCTCATGTATTTCTTCCTCTCCAACTCCCTCTCAGAAAGACTGCGATTTCTATCTCTCTTCATCGTTCAAAAATCCATCCACAGCATTTCCCTCTAATAAGTCCCATCGGAGGTTTCCTTTGGATTTTTGCGCGTTCAGAAACCATTTCGGAACGAAGATCTGTTTAGGAACTCACAGAAATATTCGGAGGTATCTACTTACGTAAAGCGTACGAAGTACTTCGGAAGAATTTTGTAGAAGGTCTCAGAAATGACCCTGGAAAACACCCTTCCGAACGGACAGCCCGATCTGGCGCACATTTTCCTCTCTAGTCGCCCAAGCTGAACGATTACTTTTTGTTTGCTCCTTTCTCGACTGAAGCGCGTTTAATTTTGTTCGTTTTTTTTTTATAGTATATAGCAAATCCATTCTGAATTAACCAGAAGAAAAACCCAACTCAAATCTCATATTTACCCTAGTGTCTACTTACTTTAAAAAGAAGCTTCCTGTCTTCTTCCTTTTTTTACTGTCATTCATAACGCTTTTCGTGAATATAATAAAGAAAAAAAAATACACAGTGATAGTCTAAGAAAGAAATCTATTTAGTTATTTGAATAAAACAAAACAATACACTTAGAAATATATATTTTTTTACAAAGTGAACAACAAAATGGAGAAGAAAAACCTTGTTTACTAACTTTCTAAAAGCACTTAAACAAAGTCTAACAAAATTGTAAAGCCCTAAGTTAATTTAATCGCATAGTTTTTATTTCCCCTCGAAATAGAAAGTATCAACTAATTTTAAACACACAATTAATTTATAGGTAAAAGAAATTAAGAGCAAAATGAAACCCCACAAGTAAATACAAACTCATTACGTGTACAGAAAGAACTCCCCGCTATAAATAAACTAAACATATAAATAAAAATTAAAATAAAAAAAAAAACAAAAAATTCTACCACTAAGACTAGAGTTAGTTAATATTTTGTGTACAACATTTGCTATGTGTATATTATAAATCGTAAATAAATGGATACAAGAAAATATATATTAAATTGTTTAAAATTACCCATTCGATGTTTATTATTTCCTCTTAAGTTTGCCGTAATTATGTATATGTAAAAGTTGTATATTTTTATATTTTAAAATAAATTAAATGGATGAAAGAGCTAACTACTGTAAGAAGATTAAACGAAAAGAAAATAAGAAAAAAAAAAAACAAAAGAAAAATATGAATGTTTATCAAGTTAAACACAAAATACACACGATTTAAAGAAAAAAAAAAAAGAGAAAGATGAAAGAAACTACGACTAAGTAAAATCAATAAAAGTAAATATATACATGTATATATATATATTTCAAAGAAACAACTTTTTTCTATATCAAATGGTTTCATTTCTGCAATTATTTCTAGGTTACAGTGAAAACAGTACTGACGACAAAAAAACATCGCATGCCATCCATTCAAGAATCTAGTCATCTTAAGTCGACTAGATTGGTCTGGATGAGATGTAGAGATGAGCTTAGTCGTGATCTCGCAATCACAGGTAAAACTGTGACTGTGATTTACAAATCACTGTGAATTTAACCCATGATTGTGATTTTGACTCGCGAACTCACTGTAGGTACCTACTGCCATGCTATGTTTTATGCATTTTCCAGGCAAATACAGTGTGATCCTACCAATTTTTTATTAAATATATAACCATTTATTTTTAATAAACATAAATGCACTCGAAAATTCGCGAATAATACTCATTTGTTCCTTCAACCTCGCATTCAAATTACAAAATTCAAGAAGCAACAACAATCCAGCGCAGCATACGCAAAAAGAAGATTAAAAAATCAAAACTACCCCAATTAGGTACCGTACCTTAGCAATAACAAAGTTATATGCAACCAATGTATATAAATATATATTTACACAAAACACAATCACTCCAACTCCGACTCTCGAGTTCATCATAATTCTTTTTTCAGTTTTCTTTTGCAAAATTATCCTACCACCTATGACCTAAACTACCACTGCTCCCTTACCTGATGCGCGAGTGGCTACTTTCTTCTTGCTACTTTGAGTCGCAGTTTCGCTATTTCCCCATTTGCCTTGTGATTGTGATTCTTCTGTGTATGCCTTATTTCATTCTTTCGCTGTTTGCCCTGTGATTGCGATTTGTGTCGCGACTGTGCTACTGTGGGTGCTTTCCGTTTGTCGTGATTTTCAAACTGTGACTGCGATTGTGAATGAGTGAAATTAGATGCTGGCAGAACTCGATTGTATCGACTGAGCTCGATTGTATCAAGTTACGTGCACCCCCCAGTTATTTATTTTATTCACGCCCATCGAGGTATCCGTTCTGAAAAAATCCCGATACGAAAGTCAAATCTGATCGGAACTCAAATTGCGTTCGATGTATTCGTTTCGGAACAAAATAAATGAAGCATATAAAGTTTAAATTCAGAAAAGTCAAACATTTGCGCAGTGATGCGGCATCATTGCTTATTGGCGATGCTGATGCGATGCACAGTTTATGCTGATGCGTTGCTGATTGAATATCACGCTTGGGTTTTAGAACGCATTGTTCACATCAAACATTTTAATGTCAAGATGGAAGTTTTGTAAAAGACGACAAATTTGTTTTCATGCCTTATTCTTGTCGTTATAAAAAGCTTTACCTCCGCCGCGCTGAAATACTCAATGTAAAAAAATAAATGTTTGTGAGACAAATTTAAATAAAGAATTCAAAAAAAAATTATAAATTATTATAATTATGTACCTATTGATAAAAATGTTTATTTACTTTCTTTTGTTTCTCTTTCGACATTTTTCTTACTTTTTTGCCGGCGAATCAACAGCGCATCAGGTATTTCTGTGATGCTTTTTTTCGTTATGTTTGCTCATCAGTTTGATCAAATTTGCAATAATGAACACTTGACATTGAAAGTGATGCCAATAGTGGCATTACTGAACATTTTGCAAAGCATCATAAGCACCATGATGCCAGTGATGCGTTACTGAATTTACACTATTTGCTTATTCATTCCAATTCCACAGGCAGCATATTTTGTGTCTAAATTGTCATTTGTATTTCACAGTTTCCATCAATGAATGTGTTCCCTGTCAATTTGTGGAAACAACTGTCAACGGATTCGACGGACACGAACGAAGCAAACCAAGTTCATCCGTCTATTCGTCGCTTTGTCACCCATCCATCCATCCATCTGTCAGTTGAATAAGTTGCCGCAACGGACACGATTATGACTATCCATTACCTTAGAAGAAGATTTTGTTTGCGGACTAGTTCATCGGAGAATCCCAGGCGTATACGTTTCGTATCAAATGGTGAAAGTGTCAGCTGCCATTCGCCAAAATGCCCGCGACGGAATAAAATGCGAACATCTACGCATACCTAACGCGGCAACACACCGAAAGATTGTGCAAACTTCCTAGTGAACGATATTCAAATCCAAATGGGTGCTGATTAAGCGATCTCATCGGATTTTATTTTTAATTCAACCCAAAAGCTGTTATCTCATGGCCCGAACAGAGGAAACTTCTTTCAAGAGCAGTCCATCACTTTTGGAAGTAAAATCCTTAACACTGTCCTATTTCATATCCCGCACTTGACCTCTAAAACAAAGTGCAACTTAACAATTGTTTGCATAACACTCTACCACCGAACTTTTCAAGTGAAATGACACCTGGCCATTCACAGCCACTTTGAAGCCCCATTAAAAGTTGCACAACTTTTCTGTCATTTGCATAAACACAGAGTCCATTTCGTACAACAACGAGTATAAGAACCCTCCACACAATTCAGCTCAAACTACGTTATCTTCTGTCTGCAGCGGACTCAACATGGATCTGCCTCTAATCCACACCAACGAAGCATTCAAGTACCATTGGATGGTTTGGAAGCTGACTGGAATCAAGGCGCCGCATGGCTTTCCGAAACGTCTCTACACAACGTACGCTGTTTTAATCAACTTGTTCGTAACTGTCCTGTTTCCCCTCACGCTCATCATAAACCTCTTCTTTACTACCGACGGGATGCAGGAGGTCTGTGAGAATCTAACGATGACCATAACCGACACAATCGCCAACTTGAAGTTCCTGAACGTGTTCTACGTGCGTTCGAAGCTTTTTGCAATCGCTGGCAAACTGGCCAAGTTGGATGTTCGAGCTGAAAGCGACCCGGATCAGCGCAGAGTCCTGCAGCGGTCTGTCTACGTCGCACAGGTATCGTTCAAAATCTTTTGGCTCTTGTACACCATCGGCACGTGCTTAAGTCTGTGCAAGATCGCAATAGCTACTGATAGGAATCTGCTGTATCCGGCGTGGTTTCCTCTGGACTGGGAACACTCAGCGGGCCAATACGCGGTCGCATTGGGGTATCAGCTTTTCGGTTTGATTATACAAGCGATTCAGGATGTGGCCAATGACTCGTATCCGCCAGCGTATCTATGCATTCTCACCGGACACATTCGGGCGCTGGCCGTGAGAGTACGAAAAATCGGACACGCGAGTGTAGATTTGGAGGAAAACTTTGACGTGTTGGTCGCGTGCATCAAGGATCACCAGAACATTTTGGAGTAAGTATTACTTAGTTTCTCTTGTAAGGACTGACTGGCAATCGTTTTGCAGGCTATATGAAACAATTCAAGAAATCATCTCGACGGCTTGTTTGGCCCAGTTTCTATGCTCAGCACTGGTCCAGTGCACTGTTGGCGTCTATTTTCTGTTTATTGTGGGCGACAATAATATCTCGGCATTGATCCTGTCGGGGATATTCTTTCTGGCAGTCACCTTGGAGATATTCATAATCTGCTATTTTGGCCATGCCCTGAAGCAGGAGAGCGAGGATTTGACAGATGCTATATACGCCTGCAATTGGGTAGAACAGTTGCCGAAGTTTAAGAAGACGTTGGCGTTCTTTATAATGAGGACTCATCGGCATAATGTGATCTTTGCTGGCAACTACATTCCAGTGAATTATCCGACCTTTTTGCTGGTAGGATGAAGTTTTTACTAGGGAAGTATGAGCTTAGAGAATTTTCTTCTATTTGTAGATCATGAAGTATTCGTATTCGGTGTTTACTTTGCTGGTGAGGTTCAAGTGAAGACATCGCGCAGCAGAATAAATTGTGAGCGTGACGTGTTTTTTTTTTGTAGCAATTGTGGTAGATGCTGAAAAAAATTAGTTCAAGTTTGACGGTTAAGAAACAATAATTAAAATACGAACGATTTCGTAAACGTCGATGGCATGGACGATTTGTGAATTTACGCTTCTAAACCCAGCGGCACGGATGCGGATCATGTTTTGTTTGTTAAGGCCGTGTCTCAATTCTTATTTCACTTAAAACTGATCCTCGTATAGTTCTCTGACACTATCATTGTGAAAAGGTAAAATGTCAGCTGTCAAAAAATGATTAGCTCTGGGAGTAAGATGATAAATTACATATCTTATTTGGGTATTTTTTGGCGTTTTTTTTTAAGTTCAGGATTTACTAAAGGATTTAGAAAACACAAAATACTGAATTTTTAATAATTAAATGCATCAGTTTACCCAAAGATGATCCAAAGATTGGATAGTCTTTGAGATCACACCATGTTTATACCACCTAAGTTGATGTTTGTCAATCCTCTGACTTTATTTCTATTTATTGATAAATGAGCTGCAAATCTAACAGTTTATTACGTTTGTACTCCTATTCGAACAATTTTCAGTTTTCTGTTATCCAATTTATAAACTAACAGCATTATTTTCAAACAAGCTAGTACAATAAATTAAATGTGATAAGTCCATACAGCGGCTTTGAATTATTCTAGTACTTTTTTTGAATGTGGTTCGCAAAAAGTTCATCTTCCAACCAAGTGTCATTGAAATCGTTGCTTGTGCAGTAATTGCTAATTGCATGTTTTTATTCGTTCGCGCCTGAATATGATTAAATTGTGCTTTGTGCGTTATAAATTCGCGTTACTACGTAACGGTACTTTGTAGTGTACCTGGTCTAGGACCTATCCCATTTAAAGTTTATTGTGAATAGAAAGCGGTTTCGTCGCAAGCGCTATCAAAGTACAAAGTGTTTGTTGTTCTCTGCTTATTTTTTTTGTGTGCGCAGTTTCGAGTGGATTTATTTTATTGAAATAAGTGTTTGAAGATCAACGTAAAAGTGTAGCCAAATGAAGAAATTAACCTTCAGTTTGACCAAAGCCTTGGATAGGATGACCTTTTTCTGTTTGGGTAAGTGAAAGAAAGTATTTTACCTATATCTATATCATATTTTGCATTTTTTTGGGGCTTGTTTCAGTTTACATTTCGAAAGGAAGTTCTGCCTTAGTAAGGCGGAAAAGTAATTGAAAGTTAAAAACAATTTCGAGGCGGAAAGGGCAGTGGATAGTAGATAATTTTGTAGTCACTGCAATTGATTAGAAAAAAAACTTGCAGTTCCATGGAGCTCCATGCACGGAAAGTACACTACGTTGTTTCATTTTTGAAAATAATCCTTTACGTTTTAGGGCCCAATTAAAATGTTCGACAAACGAACCCTGCGACATCTGTGGTGGAGATTGTGATACCATATAGGGCGTTCATACGCCACATTTCAGGAAATAATTTCGTCAAGTTCCGCAAAACCACTGCCTTGGTTAACCTAGATCTATCTATTTCATGTCTAACCTAAACAAAAAGGAATCAAATATCAAATGGAGGAACATCCGCTAGATCCCTAACGTCAGCGGATCCGCTTGATCCCTTGCGATATCGTTTTGTTTAGTCTTTACTCTGAATACTAAATAATTTTACTTAAAGCTTTGATTAATATATTTCCGACATCTTGCTGACGAACCCCATTATTTTGTTGGTTTGTTTTTCGAAACCTTTTTACTTTTTATCGAATTGCTTTGCCTGATCGTTTTCTCTCTCCTTGTTCTCAATTTATCATGCAATTTTGCCATAAATGATAGATTGAGAAACTTAACTGGGACAGTTTACAATGGGGACGTTCAAGAATTTAGTTTAGTAAGTCTGACAGCTAGCTGAGTTGATGTGTTTCATTGATCTAGATCATTCACAGTTTTTTGACCTTTATGAATTGATATCCGACAAATCTAGTCAAGAGTTTCGTGACAAAGATATAAGTTGGCAGTTCGTGTAACCACAAATTTTCAAACGAATTTACTTTCAAATAATCCTGAAATGTCAAAAAAGCTGGCTGCAGCTGGAAAAATTTAATTTGAATACATTTTTAATGATTTTTTTAGGTTCTGGGCAATGGAAAACCCTCAAATTATTCACCAGTCACCTTTGCATCCATTAAAAGTTACAGTCTGGTGTGCAATTTGGTCACGAGGAATCATTGGACCTGATTGCCGCCGGCCTATAAACCACACCAAACCGTAATTTTTGTCGGGATGCAATGATGACTCATGGAGTACGTGTGGATTGCTGCCTGACCAATACCGCATATTTTGTGTATTGACGAAGCCATTCAGCCAGAAATGAGCCTCATCGCTGAAGACGATTTTTCGATGAAAATCCGAATCATTTTCAAGTTGTTGCTCAGCCCAATTCACGAACATACGACGCTTCTGGTGGTCAAGCGGCTTCAGTTCTTGCGTCAATTTAATCTTGTAAGGATGTAGGCCAAGATCTTTTCGCAAAATTCGCCACAACGACGTCACAGAGATGCCCAACGCTTGCGAACGACGTGTGAGAGACACATTTGGGCTTTCTTCAACTGAAGCCTCAGCGGCAGCAATATTCTCGAAACTACGGGCACTTCTTTGTCTCACTGGCACGGGAACATTTTGTACTGTGTCTGTGGATTCAAATTTTTTCAGTAGACGCTCAATTGTTGATCTGCTAGGACGCGATTATGACGACCATAAATTGGACGTAGCGCTCTTAACGTTGAGGCCACTGACCCCGAATTTCGGTAGTAAATTTTAATAATTTCGACTCGTTGTTGGCTCGTATATCTTTCCATCATGAAATGGCAAACCTTACTGAAGAGAAATGTCAAAAGAGCGGCAAGAAATTCGACATCGTTTGCTGTCCCTGTCGCTCTACTTTTGTAGCGTCCCTGTGGAAAAACCCTTTACTTCTAAGTCCCTTTCATTCTTCACAAAAAAAAAACACAACGAATGCTGGTAAGAAGCCAGGCCGACATGAATCTGTTGCGCTAAATATTTATTTATCTATTTATTATCTTTGTTTGTTTGTTTGGCTAGGTCACACTTTTTTTTCAAATAAAAAAAATGCTTAGATCATGGTCCTCCAAAACTGAAGTGACAACTGGATTCACTAAAAAGTCATAGGATGTATGAAAGACTTATTTCAATTCCACCAAAGATTCATCTCCAGCGATATTAATTATTAGTACCTGTAGGTTTTTTTTAGTTTATGGGTAAATAACTTAAGAAATCTATTGTTGTTTTCGATTTCTTTTACAAAACAATAAACATTACATAATTTATTGGAAATCACTCAAAGTAGCTTTGCTTCTTTTCAATAGATGACGCTCTTTTGTTTACACGTTACTATAAAAATGAATCTCTTCGGACAAGATGTCGCTCTTTTGTTTACATGTTTCTATGGAAACGAATTTGTTTTGAAGAACTGTCGCTTTTTTGTTTACGTTACTATGGCAATTTAAACTTGACGCCGGCGTGTGCTTCTTTGCTAATCCGCTGTAAAACAGTAGCGCCTGTGCTGTTTTGGAACATATTAGGTCTGTTCCTTTACTTTTGTAGTAAGAATGGAAAAGACTGTCAAAAGGGCAGGGTTCGGACTTTTGAAATCGTATTTCGAAGTAGATGTAAAGAAAAAGCGAAGTAGAACTAGATTTTTTGAAGTAGATTTTTAGATTTATAAATGAACATTTTTCTATTTTTCCAAAAAAAATGAGGGGAACAAAATTTGCACATTTATTACTATAACAAGAATTGAATATATATGAACATTTACATAAAATTGCTTTTTTTAACATTTTAGAATCCATTTATCATTGGTTTAAATTTTTTATTAAATTAAGCGGTGGAACATAAACATCAACAACAACATTTTCAACTGTTTTTACATTTAATCTATTTCGGAATTTATTTTTTACTAAATTCATTTCGGAGAGTTTTCTTTCATATGGATTCTTCGACAGTGTTTTTATTCACCATTATGGAAACCCAAAACTTTACCAAGTCTTTGAAAAATAAAAGCAACTTTTAAGTTTTAAGAACTATTTGCATATTGCATGTGTTGTGACGAATTTGATTTGCTTTTGCTAATTTAAAGTCAATTGCAAAACATCCTGCAATACTTTTTCTTTGATAATCTTTTTACTAGTCGGCAAACCAAAAAAGAAAAAAAACAACACAAGAGAAAGACGAACTTTTGTTGGGTAGCGTGAAAGAGACAACCTGCAAGTTTATTTCAAAAATTAATACTTCGATAATCAGCGCTGCCACATAATTATTCTCTGATTGATCTACAGAACAAAATCGAAGTAGTTTGTTAACAAAGAGGAGTGATGAAGTAGATTTAAGAGATGTTGCGAAAAGCGAAGTAGATCTACTCCGATAGGAGTAAAGTCCGAACCCTGGTGGTGGGTAAAAAGTTAGGGAACGCTTTTGTAGTAATCTATGAAAAACGACAGATACTTATAAAGGGTGATTTTTTAGCTGGTTTGGTTTTGGCAACACTGGTTTTGACAGCTGACGTGTGTTTAGTACCTTGTGTCACTGTCAAACAGCTTCAGTTTGGTTTGCAATTTAACCATGGATCGTCTTACAAATGAACAACGCTTGCAAATTATTGAATTTTACTATCAAAATTCGTGCTCGGTTCGAAATGTTCATCGCGCGCTGCTTCCATTTTATGATCGGCATTCTCGACCTTCTGAGCAGTCTATTCGGAAGATTGTGACCAAATTTTGCACCAAATTTACTTTGTTGGACATTAAACCACCAACACGTTTACGTACTGTGCGTAGTGAAGAAAATATTGCGGCCGTATCAGCTAGTGTGACAGAAGACCGCGAAATGTCGATTCGGCGCCGTTCCCAGCAGTTAGGCCTTTGTTACAGCACTACGTGGAAAATTTTGCGGAAGGATTTGGGCGTAAAGCCTTTTAAGATACAGCTGGTGCAAGAACTAAAGCCAGCCGACCTACCACAACGCCGAATTTTTGGTGAATGGGCTCTTGGAAAGCTGGCCGAGGATCCGCTTTTTTATCGAAAAATTGTGTTCAGCGATGAGGCTCATTTTTGGTTGAATGGGTACGTAAATAAGCAAAATTGCCGCATTTGGAGTGAAGATCAGCCAGAAGCATTGCAACAGCTACCAATGCATCCCGAAAAAGCCACTGTTTGGTGCGGTTTATGGGCCGGCGGCATTATTGGGCCATATTTCTTCAAAGATGATGCGAATCGCAGCGTTACTGTCAATGGTGAACGCTACCGAGCGATGATAACAAACTTTTTTTTGCCCGAAATGGAAGTTCTTGACTTGCATGATATGTGGTTTCAACAAGACGGTGCCACATGCCACACAGCACGCGAAACAATGGCGCAATTGCGAGGCGAGTTTGGTGAACAGTTAATTTCACGTTTCGGGCCGGTCAATTGGCCGCCTAGATCGTGCGATTTGACACCATTAGATTATTTTTTGTGGGGGTATGCCAAGGCTAATGTGTATAGGGACAAGCCCGCTTCGATTGACGCACTGGAAGCCAACATCCATGCATTCATTCGTGAGATACCGGCCGATATGTGTGAAAGAGTATGCCAAAATTGGACTCAGCGGATGGGCTACCTGAGACGCAGCCGCGGTCAACATTTGCATGAAATTATCTTTAAACATTAAATTGCAAGGTTCAAACTATCGATTCAAATAAATATTTCATTCATTTTTTCGAATTTTTTGTGTTTTTTTTTTAAAAAAAGTTCTAAACCTCTTAAAAAATCACCCTTTATAATTCAAAAATTCAAAAAAGTGGTCAGAAAAGTCGTTAAAATATAGTATAAACTCGAAGAATTTGCTAATTTACTAACAAAATTAGTTGATTGATCTACGCGATGAAAGTGATTCGCAATTAATCGAACTTCTTCTTCATGAATCGGAGTATATGGAAGAGGAAAAAACGACACGGAATAACATTTACGTGGAGGAGATTGTCCTTTCTTACACCTTACAGCGAGGCAGAATTCCATCGCCACTTTCTAAAAGAATCTAAGGAGAACATTAAATTTTATTTTTCCGCCTGTCGATACCATTTTAATATACAAGAAATCAAAACAAATGACAAAAAGGACAACGAATTTCGAATCAGCTGTTAATTGACAGCTTTTTCAATTCGTACAGAAATTTGTTGAGTAAAAATTCGTAAGATTCTCAGTGGAGGGGTAATTTCTTGCTCTCTCGATGACGCTCTCTTTTACGAATTTTTCGAGTTAAGGAACGGCATTGAGTAAAAATTCGTAAAAATTCGTAAAAATTCTTAAAAAAACGTAAGAATTAGTAAAAATTCGTAAGATTTAAAAGTAAAGGCTTAAAACAGACCTATTTTCTCGCAGAAGTATCAAGTATATGACTAGCAGTCCATATTTCTTACTCCTATCAGGAATTTTCGTTGCGATTTTTCGTACTGCTCTTGTTTCATTTTAAAAGTCTTAAAAATGCACAAAAAATGTAGTAAAATGGTTAAATGTCAGTTTTGTATGAAGTTCGGCTTGTCCTCCAACGACCAATATGCGTCTCAGCCGGCACCCGGAAGTTACGCCAGAGGAAATTACGCCTGAATTTTTTTTTGGAAAAAAGTCGCCAGAAAACTTTATGGAAAACATGCCTGAAATTGTGGAAAGATTGCCAGAAAAGTAAGGCCTTTTTTCCTAGGAAAGAAAGCCAGACTTTTATATGGAAGATTTTCTGTCATTTTTTCAAAAAAAAAAAAATGGCGTAATTTCCGGAAGCCGTCTCAGCCGATTAATATATTTATTGATAGATATTTCCATTGCAAACGTCAAGAAAAAGCATCACGAAAATTTCTCGTTTCTGTTTAAAAATAATAAAAATTTCCAACAGTATTTGATTTTACTGGCTTACCTGCCAAATATTTCCATCTCCCACACACAATTCTACAAACATAACCGTTCTCTTCATCAAATATATATTTTACATTTAAATTCCCTGCCGTCTTTATTATGTTGGTAAGGTACCTGGGGAAACATTCATACATCCTACGACATGGATTGATTACCAATCAGACAATTTGTGATTCCATGCGCCAGCGTTTAATTAAAGAAACGTAAAGATACGTGTTTTCGTAGCCACCATTATTCCGCATGCCACTTACCCACCAATTCAGTCTCAGTCTCAGTCTCAGTCTCAGTCTCAGTCTCAGCCTTTCAGGCCTTTGCAAAGGAATTTGACAAATGCATTCTGTTTCTCTTTCGCTGTCTCCTCTTGCTGCGAACAACCCGGATTCTTCTTATGCGCGCACGTACAACCGCAACCGCCACATAAGCTCTGCTTTCTACATATAAATGCACTATATACATATGCAGGATGAGATGCCTTGACTTGTTTCGTCTTCCGCGAGTTTGGCGTCGAACAACGCAGAAGAACACGCCACCTGTGCTGCGCGCAAGAGCGACTGGTGCGACTGGTGCGACTGGTGTGGATTACACAAACAATGCACAATCATTATGTACAAATACATTTAAGAGAAGGACGCTTACTCAACTGAAGACGAAGAGATTCAATCTCTTGCGCAACTGCAGTATATTTGCATAAACGCGTGAATAAAATCGATTGTTGATAACGTCAAAACGAAGATTGGAACTATGTGAGCCAATTTGTAATGGTGTCAGGGTCTTTCGGATCGTTCCTATTGAGATTGGTAACAGAGGAGTGATAAACTTGTCGGTAGACTGTCAATCAACAAAGAGCCACTGCGGGTTTCATTTACAGCGATACTGAAAGTGACAGGCAGCCGTCAAATTAAGGTACAACATGTTTGGGTCAAATGCCAAACAATCAATCAATCAATTTGTTTAAAATGTGTGATCACATTTAAGACATTTTTGAATGTGTCAATTCTGACAGCTGACAAGTTCCTATAATCGCAACATCATAATCAATGTCTGAGGTCGAAATTTTGGACGATTCAAAGTCTTTTGTATAACCAGACGGTTCTCTTCCTCTTACTTCCTTGTTTATCGTCCTTAGATTGATTTTCTCTCCATATCCGGCCCATGTTTCCACACAACACTCCCAAACAAACACACCTTTGCTTCGTTCCGCTTTTGTTGTTTTTTTTTATCAAATTTTCTTCTCAGCAATGTTGATAAATGCAAACCGAAAATATTTGGATCAGATGCCTCCGACTGCAATCTAACGAGGGGGTTAATGTTTCGACAGACACCAAACACAAACAGTAACACAAAAGGAACGTGCACTAAGAGAGCTAAGTGAGCAGCACGGCGGTGGCGGACGCGGCTGCATGCATGATGAACTTCTAATGAGGCTGCCAGTCTTTGACCCCTTCTGCTGGAGTTCCTGTATAGACTCTTGATTCCCAAATCGAGTGTGTGTGTGTGTGTAGAAGACGTTCGCATGCCATACCAATTGCCAGTGGGGCGAAGATTCTATTGGGAAATTTGTTTACTCCGTTTGAATGAGCCCAGAGGAAGATTACGGAAGCGGGTGTAGAATGTAAGTGCATAGCACATTCGAGTGAATTAATTTAAGGCCTTACGCAATCGATAAATAAACAAATATTCACCTTAGGCAGCCAATTCATTCAATTGTGGTACTTTGTGCAACCATTTTTGATGGTATTTTATTAGATACACCTGCGATAGCCGATCAAGCAATTTTTCGAGCTCCGCCACTTGTAGTCAAGGAGCTGTCTTTAAACGGGGACAACGTCAATGATGTCACACATTTTGCCTTTATTTAAATATACTTTATATGTATTTTGAAATTTGTACAAAAAACGCATAAAAAACCTATCAAAAAACGCGTCGAAAAAGCATCAAAAAAAGCTTCAAAAACGCGGGAAAAACGTGTCAAAAACGCGTCAAAAACGCATCTAAAAACGTGAGAAAAAACGCGTCAAAAAAC
The DNA here is from genome assembly GCA_951230905.1 of Cheilosia variabilis. NCBI lineage: Eukaryota > Metazoa > Arthropoda > Insecta > Diptera > Syrphidae > Cheilosia > Cheilosia variabilis. The sequence continues at coordinate 3,470,274 of OX579677.1, read as the reverse complement.
ACAAGAAAAAACGCAAGGAAAAACGCGTCGAAAAAGCATCTAAAAACGCGAGAAAAACGCACGCACAAAAAAACTCTTAAAAAAAAGCAAGTAAAAACGCGTCGAAAAAGCATCTACAAAAAAACGCGAAAAAAAAGGAGTGGAAAACGCATCAAAAAACGCCAAATAAAACACGTCAAAAAACGCGGGAAACACGCGACAAAAAACGCATCAAAAAACGCGAGAAGAAACGCGTCTAAAAACGCGAGAAAAAATGCGTCAAAAAACGCATAAAAAAACGCGAGAAAAACGCATCAAAAATCGCGAGAAAAAACGCATCAAAAACGCGTCTAAAAACGCGAGAAAAAAAAAACATAAAAAATCGCGGAAAAAAACGCATCAAAAACGCGGCAAACAAAAAACGCGAGGAAAAACGCGTCAAAAAACGCGTCTAAAAACGCGAGAAAAAAAAAAGTATCAAAAATCGCGGAAAAAAACGCATCAAATACGCGAGGAAAAAACGCGAGAAAAAACGCATCAAAAATCGCGAGGAAAAAACGCGTCTTAAAACTCGAGAAAAAACGCCTCAAAAAAATCGTCAATAATTGTAGATTGTAAACTTTAAACTCGAATCAGGGAAGGACAGCGACCAGGGAGCGCATTAATTAAGGAATAAATAAGTGTTCACTGAAACTGTCGTTTCAACTAATGTTTTGCATGTCACTATGTAGGGCTGCCAGTAAATCGATCAACAACTTTTCCAAATATTTAATTATTCACAACTTAACGTAAAACTTAGCTGTGCCGGCCGAGTGTTTAGCTAGTAACCCTCATAATCGATAGCCGCTCTGTCACTTTACATACAATAACTCATCTGTAACACCCCTCATAATGCACCATTAGAAATTCCGTCAACGATCTTTAAATCTTCCGCTACCACAACCACAACCACACCCTCTTCAAGAGCTCGAGTCCAGCTGACATGCCACTGCGCCCAGCATTAATAATCAGACACGGATCCCCAGCGTCCAGCCCCACGATCCCACAATCCCACATCCAGCAAGGCAACAACTCCACGAAACGAACGAGAGCGAGAGCCAAAGCCAATCTCTCTCTCTTTATCAATTTAAATACATTTCGATTATTCGATATCACTCTCTGCGAGAGACGTACGCTCTCTCAGTAGGAACACAATTTCCACTTCTTTCTTCTCTAGACCGCCACCGACCGAACCGACCGGCAGCCAACAAGCAATGCTTCAGTAAGCGTTTCGTTTCGTGCGACTCCGCTCCGCAGAGAACCAGAAATCTGACGATCGGTGTTTCGAATCGCGTTCGGATAGTTTGCGCCACGATTGCGGTACATAATATTTTTGTTTTTTTATGTTTTTTGTTTGAGGTAAATAAAACGAACAAAAATGCGAAACGCAATTAGGCACTTAAATCGTGTCTCATGATCGAATGCGAGTACACAGAAATATTTCGTTGATAACGCCACAACCGAAATTGCACAAATATCTGCGAGATCTGTTGCTATCGATATCGGGTGTGTCATCGTTTACGTTTTCTATCGCGTCGCGAATCACAAAACACAAGCATTCCGATTGGGATTATGCACTTTCTTCGAAGGAAAGTTAATTAGGTAATGTGTATAATAAGAAGAAATCCAAAAGCAACAACGATAACATAAACAGAAGAGGTGTGTAGTGTATCTTCTCACATAAAGTGGTGGAAGTGTTTCTCTCGTGCAACACAAGTTTCACTAGCAAACGTTTCTGTCTTGACAGAGAATTTATGCATCACTTTTCCATAAATTGGTGCATAATTGTATGGCGCCGATTGTTTTTTATGATCAGACACAGAATCTCATGCTGAATAGTGTTGTGCGTTTAGTTTGTGACAGCTGCGCTGGACCGGACGACAAACTGTGCGAGTGACTAGGAAAGTACATACATTTATTTGACTGTTCAAGTGAGAACAGTGAATCTGCAAAAATCAGTGCGTTCGAACATCTGTTCTCAGAAAGCGATCGGGATATTTAATTTCCCAATCGAAAATACCCCAAAAACACCGTGACGCTCAACTAGTTTCCCCCTTCGAATATTGTTTGCGAATTTCGTGTATCCACATTCCACACCTTCCGTCGGGTATCTAAATTTATAAAAACAAATCTCTCGGTGCAGTTAATTTTAGCATGCAAACAAATTATGCCGTCTCTAAATATGTCGTCTCAGTGCATGGAATAGTTTGCAGCTTCAACAGTGAAAATAATACCATACCTCCGGGTTTCGTTTGCTTACCTTGAGTATGACCAACTGGAAAATAATATTAAACTAAACAAGAGGAAGAACGAGTTCAACAATAGAAGCAATTGTTTACCAATGGTTTACCCTTCGTGTGCACGTCATAATTCCGCAAAAAAAAAAAAAAACTGTATCTGTAACTCTGTTATTGTTGTTCGTTCTAGGAAGTTAGAGCTGCAATTAACTTTGTTACTCAGATACAGATGCCTGTGGTTTTATTGAATTTTTTTTTTTTTAATTTAGTGCTTGACATTTGTGAATTTTGTTTTCTGTTCCAGTTTGTGGAAGGTGAAAATGACAATAGTTTGATTTTGATTGTGCAGTTCTTGGAAATTCGCCAATAGTTTGAGTGAAAAAAAATCTCAGTCGGAAATAGTTCGCATGAGAAATCGCCAACAAGTGGGCGGTTTTGATTTAAACAAGTGGATTAGAACGTGACAATCGGAGCCTTTCAAGGGACGTTTGGGATAATTTATTGGATACTTTTGCATTCTGGGGTGAGTTGATTTTTGGGTGTGTTGTTGTGGTATCAAAGAGCTGCTATAAATCCGTCAACGTTAATTTATTTTTTACAAGTTTGCCAAGTCAGTTGTTGGAAGGAATAATGGGATTATTTTTTTAATGACTGCAATTAGTTGAATTAGCGGCTGGACCGATTTTCTGTAGAAACTTGTTAGAAACTCTCGGGCCAATACCGAAGATTATTTCAAGGGGTAGAGCTAAATCGGTCCGGTGGTTAAGGAGTCCATGAAATAATATTCAAAGGCAGGAACATTCGCTTTTATAAGGGCGTTCCATAATTCACGCAAAAATTGAATTGAAAAAAAGATAACAATGTGACAGCTGACAGCTGACAATTCGGGGTTAGTAAAAATGGAGCGCTATAGGAAAGAACACCGCATTTTCATTGGGTCGTATGAATAAAACGTAGCAATTGCTTTTGCTCAAGAGAAATGTCAGAATCGAAGCATTTGCTACATTTCGTATGAATAAAAACCAATTTGAGTTAGTTCCAACTTTTGACATGTTCGAAAAGCGGCGGCACTGACCTTTTACTCAGATCGGTATGAATAAAACTTTTCACCGTTTCGTTAACTAATTGGTATGTGTGTCAAAAAATAGTTCCACAAGCCGATAATTGGATACATTTTCCGACAACTGAGGAAGAAATCAAGCATCACCAAGCGATTTGGCAAATACAATTTATGTTTCCAGGTGCAATTGGAGCTATAGATTGCTTTTGATAATTTCCCAACAAAAATTTGAAAATAAATTCAAAATAAACAAACCACCGGACCACCGGAAATTCCAAGGCAAGGACATGTACACGTACAGTGAAGTAAATGCTATGTTCGAATTTTCGAACTTACTTTAGCAAACTAGGTTTTTATTCATACCGATTCAAAGCATTTGCTAAGGGCTTTGTCTTTGCTAAAGCCTTTTACTCAAAGCAAATGCTAGTTGTTATTCATACGACCCATTGTTGAGCAATTTTTTTTAAAAAAATAATGAAGGCTTGTCAACTTTTTCCAACAAAATCATCTTCAGTGATGAAGCTCATTTTCATGTTGATGGCTTCGTAAGTCGTCAAAATTGTCGCATTTGGGGTTCAGAAAACCCTCGAGTAATTGTTGAGAAACAAATGCATCCACAACGCGTGACTGTTTAGTGCGGATTTCGGGCTGGAGGCATTATCGGACCATTCTTCTGCGAAAATGAGGCAGTAACAATTAGTTATTGTGACATGATAACCCATTTTTTAGTGTCTAAATTGCAAGATATGGATGTGACCAACATGTGGCTTCAACAAGACGGTGCCACATGCCGTACAGCCAGAGAAACAATTCATTTACTGCATGAGTCGTTTCCTAATCGCGTAATCGGACGTTTTGCCATCAGAATTGGCCATCCAGATCTTGCGATTTGACACAATTGGACTTTTTTCTTTTGGTTTTTTTTTTTGAAGTCAAAGGTCTATGCAAACAGGGCCACAGCAATGCCCTGAAAGAGGAAATTGGAAGGTTTATTGATGAAATTCAGCCACATTTCTGTCACAAGGAAAAACCGCTAATGTCTGTTTTACTAATTTTTCAGGAGAGCAGTTTAAAGTTTATGACAAACGCGTGAAATTCCAAGTGCCTCTATTGACTTTAGTGACTTAAGCTGTAAGGTTTTTTTTGAAATTGTGGCCACTTTTTTAAAGATATAAAGCTGAAAAAAATTTACAAAATAGATTAGAGTACGCTGAATCGAATAGCATCAAAATCTCAATTTCGTCTAAAGTCGGTTTTGGTTTGTGGCCACAGATTTATACGAAACGGCCATAGACAATTTCAGTAAAAGAGTACGTAAAGCCGTGGCGGCCATTTTTCCGATGTACTATTCCATACATAACCTCAATTTGTATACTCCATGAATCAATAACAAATTTAAGCTTTCTTATTAAAAGTCTCTATTTTCTATCAAATTTGGATTATGGGACACCCTTTATATACAGATAGAAATTTTGCTTTTAGCCGCACTGCCAAACTGGTGGTATCATTGGGTCACAGAACTCCTTGCAATTTATTTCTAGGCAGATGTTTACTATTCTCTATCGCCTATCGTATTGACATATTTCTTATAATGCTTCGTAGCGACTTGGTGTGGTATTTGATGGTGAGAAAAGAACGTACTACAACCTGGGGAAGGCCTCGACTTCAACAAATATCGTTCTCTAGTGAGCACGGTCTTTTGCGCACTCTGATTTGGTTGAGTTCCCCTTCCACTAATGCGCGCCAGCCAAGGCGCTATACTGCGTTGTCAATCCGGGCTTAAGTCGAAGATTCTGCGGTCCGGAGGACTTTTCTCCATCTGCTCTATATGTCCTAGTCGGCTTAGGCGACTGATTTACATTTTTTGACTTGAATTTAATTTGCTTTATGCCGCATTTACACGGTCACACATTCCTAACACGGAAGATTAAAGGGATGCTAAATACTAAGTAGCCGTGGGACTGAAAGAGACGGCATTACTTAACACACAAAAACGTGACACGTTTTTTGGTCGGCCATCTTGTTTATGTGTTGGGAATCATGGGAAATCTATGCATGATTATATTTTTATAGCGATTGCTTACTTTTGTAAAACAAAATGGCTTCCGGAAGTGATGAACGGATCATTATTTATTTATTTCGTATAACTGATTGATGAATTGTTTGTTTAATTTACTGAAACTAATAACCACTCTTATTTCACATGTTTTAAATCAGAAATAGAAATGTTTTCATGTGATAGTAGAGATGCTGTTCGCCTGAACTTGTGTTTGTTTCCGTTTTACGTATCTATAATTATGGGTAGAACATCCATGACACTTTAGGCGTCTGATTTGTGATCTCATTCTTACGCCTTTATTTGCATTGACTGCGGATAAACTGATCTCTCTGTCCCGTATCGTGCAAAAATGCGCGTGCGTGATGGTGTAAATGCAACATTAAACGCCCAAACTATAAAAAAGTAGCCCAAAATCGTTGAAAATTTTCCCAATTCCTTAAGTATTTTTTTTGGTAATTTTCCGACCTACCCATCTCATTTATGCGCGCTGCGAATTTCATTTGACTTCTATCTTCTGCAAAATTGGCCTTTGTGGCTTGTGTGTTGTGTCAAATCAAAAGGCCTGCAAAATAAACTTGTGGGCCTGCAAGTTGAACGACTGTTCGATGTCGCTTGACTGTAAGAGTGCTGCCAAGTTATAAAAGTGCAGGTTTGTTCGAAAGTATTTCTTTTTTTTTGTAGTTTTGTAAAGGAATAACACAAACAAAATGTACACAAAAGGGCCCAAAATTATGTTGGGCGCTCATGGAAGAAATTTCTATTGGTTTTTAAGAAAAAAAATAGCCCAAAATAAGACAAAGCGCCCAACCTGGCAAAACTGCGTATAGTTAGTCGTTAAATCTTCTCCTCCTCAAAAGTCCTTCAACGCAAACGGGGCCGACAAAATGTTTTTGTGATGGAACGAGGGTATCCGTTTATTTGTTTCATAGGTAAGTTCAAGCTTCATATAGATAGAGTTTATCTGAGTAAAGCTGGACTGGGATGATCGAGATCTAGTACAGAATTTTCTAAGCTTAATAACCTTCTTTACCGAAAGAAACACCGACTTGAAAGAGTTATTCTCTATTTAACTTCGGCTCAGGTTTTTAGTGTCCGAATTCGGAGCAGAGCCGACTTGTAAAAAATCAGTGCTCCTAACCCTGGCTTATGAGTTCCGAACTTTTTTTCCAAGTATGGTGTTCAAAGTTAAAAAATATGAAAGAGTCTGGTTTTGACATCAAAGGTTGGAGAAATTGTCATCCATCGCTATTCAGCGGAACCTGACAATTTTGTAAGGCTGCGAAAAATAGACCTGGCTCTATATAGATCGCCCCTTTAAACGCTGTCATATGCGGTCTTAAAACCCATGGTGGGTATCGGTCTGGACTTCTTGGGATTTTTCCAAGAACTAACTTGTAAATATTTTGTCGGTTGAGGACTTTTAGGGTCTCTAAAGCTCCACTGGTAGGAAAATATCAGTTCATTGGCTTTCGACATGGCAAATGCGGTTTCAGTCGTTCACACTGTACGATAGACATGATCTTGTATGCTATGTTAGGAAGAGTGATGCCTCTATATTTGTTAAGAAGGTTAATAAGGTCTTCCTTATACTGAAGGTTCCATTCTTGGACATATTTTCTTCTGAACAAATCTTGGAGATGACTTCGTGTATGCTTTTCACCTAGAAGCCTCCGGCTACCATAAATAGCTCTTTCAACAGCTTATTGTTATAAGACGTGCCTTAAGATATTGCCTCAATTCATTTTGGTCGGGTGGACGGAAATATTTACTTTCAGGGTCCGCTCTTGTCCTCCTCTGCAGCGACACTTTGAAGTATAGCTTTGTGCAGGTGTTTAGCGGCACTCTACTTCAAACCAAGACTTTCGTGCGGCGTACGTTTGAGCTGTTTGATTGTTAGATGACTAGCGACATGTCATATTCCATTTAGCAAAATTTGACATTTTACCATTTGGGGTACGCGACCTACATGCGTGTATACGCTGGGAATAGTGGAAATCGTTGGAGATTCACCGTGGATATTAATGGAAACGTTCAACTATCTAGTTTAGTAATTCTGACAGCTGGCTAACTTGATGTGTCCCAGGTTTGATTGGACTAGATCGATCATATGAACACTTTTTTCAGTTCAGACGTTAATGGAGGTGTAGCCGATGACTAGTCAGGAATTTTTTGACTGAGTAGGCACTAAATTGACAGTTCGCATTCGTGGCTGACGTAGGAAAAGTGACATTGGGTCGTATGAATAAAAACTAGCATTTGCTTTGAGTAAAAGGTCTTAGCAAAGTAAAAGCCCTTAGCAAATGCTTTGAATCGGTATGAATAAAAACCTAGTTTGCTAAAGTAAGTTCGAAAATTCGAACATAGCATTTACTTCACTGTACGTGTACATGTCCTTGCCTTGGAATTTCTGTCAAACTTGACAAGTGACAACTGGTGGTTTGTTTATTTTGAATTTATTTTCAAATTTTTGTTGGGAAATTATCAAAAGCAATCTATAGCTCCAATTGCACCTGGAAACATAAATTGTATTTGCCAAATCGCTCGGTGATGCTTGATTTCTTCCTCAGTTGTCGGAAAATGTATCCAAGTATCAGCTTGTTGAACTATTTTTTGACACACATACCAATTAGTTAACGAAACGGTGAAAAGTTTTATTCATACCGATCTGAGTAAAAGGTCAGTGCCGCCGCTTTTCGAACATGTCAAAAGTTGGAACTAACTCAAATTGGTTTTTATTCATACGAAATGTAGCAAATGCTTCGATTTTGACATTTCTCTTGAGCAAAAGCAATTGCTACGTTTTATTTATACGACCCATTACCGACCAATCTAGTTTTTGCGTTCAGGGTACAACTCGTCCAGACCGATCTAGTCGACTTAAGATAACTCGGTTTTTGAATGTGAAAGAATGCATACAAGATTCATATTTGACAGCGCTTCCGTCAGATTTTCATTTGCTAACTGTCAGCTGCTTTAGTTAACTTTCTTTTGCATTCTTGTACGAGGGTAAGATGTACATTTTTCGACAGTATTTGATTCGAATTTGAAAGGACAGTCATTCTCCGAAACAATCTCCCGCTGCATGTGTCACTTTAAGTGCCAACTCTAGTTCGAAAAATTAATTAAACCGAACGCTGAATGCCAACCAGTACTCGTAACTCGCATCTATTAAGTACTTTTATTAATACTGCAATAAAACGATTGAAATATTTTACAATCCTACCCAAAGAAAGACTGCGCGCAAAAAATACTTAACCCGTATATGGGACAGGTTTTCACTTGGCCATTCTGCATTTTTCTACTTGTGTCTATACCCTATGTGCAATCTCAGCAAAAATGAAAACAAAAAAAAGGCCCACAAGCTGACCACTGACCACTCGAATGGAGGACACGCTCGCCGCAGTCGCAGCCATTCAGACGGAACGGATGCATTCAAGAAACCACTTGCGACGACGACAATTCAGCGCTGGACTATAGTTAGTCGGTCGAATCTGTTCCGTACTCCGTTCGATTGAATACGCTTACGCACTTTAGTCGTTTTTATTCGTGTACCGTTCGAGGGACAGATTGGACATAAATGCCCACATATTGTATTTGGCGAATCTACTTGTGTGTGTGTTGGTTGTGACTCTTCTTTTGTTCTTATTCGTTTGGCTTCCCGCATAAACACAGAGTTTCTGTGGTGAGGTGCGATTGCTCTGGGGACTCACTGGAGCTCTGCTTCCCCATGTTGTGGGATAAGGTGCAATGACTCTAAACTCTAAAGACTCAATTAATGAGGGAAACGTATAAAAAAAGAGTAGAAAATCTCCTTTTTGTGTATTTCTCTTCTCCACCGTGTTTTGGGTTAATTACACGAAAGAGACGGCAAGATCAAGGTCTCGTTAATTTGGGTTGTGTTTGTGTCTGACTTAATGGCTTCCGAATTAAAATAAAAATTTGTTTCCATTTTTTATTTGCCGGCCTGATGAGTGTGATTCATCGTGGGGAACATGCGAATTTGAGAATGCGGCGCATTGTGTTCTTTTTTCGGATGAGGTCAGACAGAATGAATGGCAAGGTTGCGACGTGGCCTTTGCACATGTTCGGCGGCATTCTTTTGTGAGATTCACTATCAGGTCCTCAAGTGAAATGGGATGCACAGTAAAATGTTCCCTGTTGTTTAAGACGCGCGAAAGACTTTGTTGCCTTGAGCATTGTAGTGATTCGCAGTGAGTTGTGACTGGTTGTCTATGGCTAGGAGCAATAAGGGAAGTGACAGCAGCTGGAGTGTAGGTAGGAAAGCTGCAACTAAGTTTGACAGAAGGGAAATTTGGATTCGCGCTGTTTGAAAATACGTTTTCGATATTTCCCAACGTTGTTCTATCGTGAATTGATTCATTCATTTTGCGCGCAATAGCTGTCCGTCTCCGAGTCTTATTTGGTTCTGTGTCTGTCAAAAAATGCTAAGCTTCATAGACCACTATGCAAACGATTACCATTGGCCGGTAATAGAATTTATGAATAGATCCGGACCCCTAAAGTTAATAGCGATCCTGTCTTAAAGCCCTGGTGTTTAAAAATTATTTTCTGTTGATTTTCTGACACATGTCAGTTAGAAGTTAAAAAAACTCCAATCATTTCTTCAGTTTCTGTCTAAAAGCCGAGAGACAATTGTGTTTAAAAATTATTTTCTGTTGATTTTCTGACACATGTCAGTTAGAAGTTCAAAAAACTCCAATCATTTCTTCAGTTTCTGTCTAAAAGCCGAGAGACAATTGTGTTTAAAAATTATTTTCTGTTGATTTTCTGACACATGTCAGTGAGAAGTTCAAAAAACTCCAATCATTTCTTAAGTTTCTGTCTAAAAGCCGAGAGACAATTGTGCTTAAAAATTATTTTCTGTTGATTTTCTGACACATGTCAGTTAGAAGTTCAAAAAACTCCAATCATTTCTTCAGTTTCTGTCTAAAAGCCGAGAGACAATTGTGTTTAAAAATTATTTTCTGTTGATTTTCTGACACATGTCAGTTAGAAGTTCAAAAAACTCCAATCATTTTTTCAGTTTCATTCGATAACACTGAATGCTTTATTTTCTCCCAAGCACATTTTCGAAGGGAAACGTAACAATTAACCAACTGGATAAATTTTTGACAATTTACTCACCACGATAGTGTCAGAAAGTTGTTCGAGGACAGTTATTGAGAGCAATTGACGCGAGGTCTGTGTTGTGTGACTTTATGTATTCACAAATTTAGATGTCTTTAGTTGACTAGCCTTATAATTATGGACTAGATTTCCCCTAAACGCTTTTACGGCGTTAGGAACATAATCGAAATGTCTGTCAGAACTCAGCCAGCTGTCAGACTTACTACAGTTTTGAGCGTCCCGTCCGTCAATGTCAATTGAAAAATTGCAAATGTAATCAATCTATTTCTAAACCAACCAAAAGCGAGAGACAGCATTTGCTCAGACTGCAGTCCTCACAAATTCGAACTTCCCCAATATCAAAAACGAGTTTGACAGCCTCAGCGCACTTTATAGAGCCACTGCTTTTTAATGGCACATCAACATCGCTAGATTGACATTAGGCGTGTTTTTTGAGCTTCGATCTCAGCTAAGCAAAGTAATGCCATGCTCGAACCAAAGTGATTTAGCTAAATCATCTCAGAAATTACGTGTAACGTAACGTATTAACGTGATTTATACGTGTTTAAATTTTAATTACGTATCTGTCATCGCAAATACAATAATACCTGTACCATACCTGTTATTAACTTCAGCTGTTATTAACTTCAGCACTTTATTCAGCAGTCAAAAAATAAAAAAAAACTGTCAAACAAATTATTCCAATTTCAATTTTCTAATTTTGTTTGTGTTTCGGAGAGTTTTTGATATTTTTATTAATTACATACATTAAAAAATTGTTTTATTCTTGGCAGGTATGGCAACAAAACAGAAACAACAGAAAAAAAGAACTATCTGGTCCTAAGAGGACAATATTGAAAGTCGGACAACTAATGTCAAAGTTGACAAAAATGTCACACTAAAACACGTAAAGTTCGGTGGAGACGCCTTTCGTGATTTCTAAATCACTTTGGCTAAATTACGTTGGTGAGAACATAGTATAAAGTAGGATTTTCTGCACGCAAATACAACAACTACTGTGCGTCCTCGAAGTGTCAAGTAGAGCTTCTTTATTGTAAATGCGTGCTGAAAATCCTACTTAACTTTGCTTTGCTGAAATCGAAGCTAAAAAAACATGCCTTATGTCAATTTTGCGATGATCATTTGTCACTAAAAACCAATGGCTCTATAAAGTGCGCTGAGGCTGTCAAACGCGCTTCTTAAAAAACAGTCACCGAAGTTCGATATATTTCCTAAATTTAGATTTGTATTTTAAATTCGACCAACGCTACTTTGATTTTCGTTTAGTTTGCTTATGCCTAGAATGCTGTTCCAGGAAAGCTAAAATTAAGCGCCTCTCCAATGTTTCTCTCCACCACTTCGCTAAATGTTCGTTTAATGTCGGAGGTAAAAATGGTTTTATTGGTATCTTTTTCGTTTATTTTATTTGTACTTCCTCAAAAACCTCTTCCAGGTACTCCTCGTTAAAATATTCCATTTCTAAAAGAAATTAAATTATCAACAACGATTTTTTTTTTGTTGAACTTACCATTCTCCTTACTGTTATTTTGTTTTCGTTTGAAATACCGATATTTCCTTCAAAATTTAGCTGTGGAAAAATGTATTTTGCATTAATACGCCTACTTAAATTCTGTAGAGTTTTTTCGTACAGCGGCTAACAAATTTAGCTTCAACTGCGTACTGCTTGGCTTAACTGCTTTGCTTAGATTTATTTTTGGAGACATTTTTGTATGGGGGCTTAATTTAAGCGCGAGCAGCATACTAGGCTTTAACTTTCAGTCTGACATATTGATGACGCAGCCTTACCCAGAAAGAGTTACAAATTATTTCTCATGATCGGGCCGGTTGCTAAGTTTGTTCTGTTTTTTTTTACCCGCTGTTTGCTTTGGGAGGTATTTTCCACATTGCAAAAGTTGCTGCCAATGTTTTCCAGCATATTTATCATTTTTGGCTTCTGCTTCTGCAGTTGTTCCTTTTGCTGTGTTTATCTGTTTTTTTCTTTGTGTTATTGTTTTTCGTTTTTGACAAGTGAAGACGCTATAAAAATTAGGTTTGTTTAATTGAGTATTTATCTCAGGAAAGTAAAGCACACAAATGTCCAATAAAACAATCCAAAGCCACTTCTTATAAATCAATGGCAATCAGCCTGAAAGTCTGCAAGCATTCGAGATTTAGTGACATTTGTATATTTGGTATATTTCTTCAATTAAAAACGCAAGAAATTGTACAACGCAGTGTCGAATGAATACAAAATTAAGCAAAAGGTTGCTCCTTCTTCTTCCAAATCGATATTTTAAATCATGAGGCTTTCTCCCACCGCATTTAGATTTTCAGTTAATGGCTGTGTTCAGTGCGAATGCGAAAAGCTTAATACTGGCAACCCCATCTATTGTTTACCTCGCAAAAGCGTCACAAGAAGAGTGCAGTTGTTCAGTGTGCTAAAAATTCGATTTCACTTTGCTTCACTTAGAAAAATGTTCAATCGAACAGACCTAGCGTAAAGCAGATTACTCATGAATGACTGTGTTCAGAGCGAATGCGAAAAGGTTAATACTGTCAACACCATCTGAATCGGTGATTGTTAAAATCATTGACTTATTATATATGGACTGCTAGTAGACAACTTCGCGTTGGTTCCAACATAAGCGCTAGCTCTCGTGGTTCGGAGCGGAATAAATTGGAAACTCACATCAGACGTTTCCATTTCATTGCAGATATAAATACTTTCAGAAATATAGATGTAATGTGATATTCTCGACAATCATAAGTATTTACTGATCAGAAATGTAATTGAAATATAAAGTGTTATTGCATCATATTTCTAAAATTAATAATAAAAAACAACATACAAAATTGATTCGCAATAAATATACGAAAATTGTGCAATTTATGGGACAATGAAAAACGATTTTCTATTCAAATTTTGTTGGTTCCATCTATAATTAATTATTTAAACTAGCACAATCTATTGTAAACAATGACGCAACAATTCAAATTTCAACAGTTCCACTTGGCAAATACACTCACGCCCAATAGGTGGCTCTAGCATTCTGTGGAGAAATCCAAGATGGTTGTCATTTTGTTTCACTTATTTTTCGCATAGAACCACGAGCGCTAGTTGTGTTGGCGTCATTTTCTGGGCAGAGATTGCATGGAAGTGACATTTCACTAGTAGTTCATATATTTAAAACAACATAATACTACGTTTCCACCGGACACTAATTGCGAGATTTAGGGCAAGAGATTACAAACAAATCCTGACGTGTTTCCACCAAAAAAAAAAAAACAAGATTAATTTGACGTTTCACCAGATGTTGTCAACTACTGTCGAATCGAACAACCTAAAATTGTGATAATTGAAAAAAAAGAAACCAATTGTAAAGTTTAAAGTAATAAAACATGAATTCCAGAAATCTTAAAATATTATTGGCTTAATTCTACAAAATAAAATGAAAGTTTTGATGGTTGCATTGGAGAAGTCTCTCAGAAATATTTTTTTTTTTTTTATGACAAATTCAAATACAGCTCTGTTTGCTTTGTATTTTTGACATCTCGAGCTGTGGAAAGTGTGTTCACAAACCGGACTGCACATGCAAACCTGGTTGATAATCGAGATTTCATGAGATTAACTTTTGTATGACAAATCTCGAGATTTATGCGGGACTTACAGAAATTTTTCTAAATCTCGCAGTTAATCTCCGGTGGAAACGTAGTATAAGTAACAGATTTTTCTTACTACGTTTTTACACAGCTTATGTGTAGACACTGCGTTGTGAACAAAAGCAACATAATTCGATACCCAAAACACACAGAAATTCGATCATTTTGTACTAAGACAACCTGAGTCTTCTGCCATTTTTTGTTTCTCCTGTAACAAAAATAAAAATGTCACTTACGTTGTTTTTGCAATCACCGATTCATCTATTGTTTATCTCGCAGAAGTGTCAGAAGAAGAGTGCAGTTGTTGTGTTTGCTAAAAATTCTACTTCACTTAGAAAAATGTTCAATCGAACAGACCTTTGATGTAAAACTACTCCAGCATCATTGAACTTCTAACTTTGGAGTATATTTCTCCAAGTCATGGACTTCTTTGAACCGTCACATCGCCTTTCTTCATTATAATGAGAACAAGGTCATTCGATGTATTTCTTCTTGATCCATGAAAGATATCTTCTGAAATCACGAATGCCATCTCATGAAACCGACTTAATTGCGTCGATTCCGAATTTCAAACTGGCCACAAAAAATCTCCATTTTCTCTGCGTGATGAATTCCTCGATCAATTATCATGCCGCCGCGCAACTGAAACCACACACACGCGATAATCCGCCTCAAATATTGGATCACAAAAGACCAATTAAAGAGAAAATTTAAATTGAATCTATTTACTTCTGATGTGATGTTGTGGTTGCTTTGAAAGGAAATACTTTGCCGCCACTGGTAGACAACAATTTGCAAACTTGATCCTAACCACAGAATTGCGTTTAACACGCAGCGGCAACCCAGCATCAGTTGGGGAGGAAGTGAACCACGCAGTTCCGCCGCTTGCACGTGCCTAACGCACAAAAACCGCAGCAAGCTGCTTATGAGCCAAATGGCGATATTACGTTGCGCAGATTGTTGTTCGGGCGATCATGGTGTGACTCACAGTATGCTCTGCTCAGTCATGTCCGGAGCGATCTAAATCGGATTTTTCATTAGAATTCCATTCAAAAAGAATCGATTCCCAGCATCAATCATTGGGGGGTGGGACTTTGTTTGCTTTGCGGTCGTAGAAATGGAATTCCCGTTCTAATGCCAGCATATGGTTTGATGATGGACGACGGAGATGGACCCTCATGTAAATTGACATTGTTTGCCTGA
The DNA here is from genome assembly GCA_951230905.1 of Cheilosia variabilis. Classification (NCBI taxonomy): domain Eukaryota; kingdom Metazoa; phylum Arthropoda; class Insecta; order Diptera; family Syrphidae; genus Cheilosia; species Cheilosia variabilis. The sequence goes on along the minus strand of OX579677.1, from coordinate 3,454,910 downwards.
ATCATAATTTAGCTACGGAGAATGGGGGAAGCGAGCATTCAGAATTCAGAAAGTGAAAGCATCAATTGCAGTTAATTCGTGGAACTCATTTGTCAGTCCGACCGACTTTGATGACGCACTCTTTGACTGCTGAGAAGATGATGGACGACGAATGTTTGCTTTACATTAAATGGGCATCCTTGGTGGAATGTTAGAGCAGAGTGCGAGTGACTTAATCCATTTGTCTTCATTCGAAGGCGCAGCGGAGAACTGTCAAGTGGACTAGGCGTAGTTGTGTCCAGAACACCATCAGTGGGGAAAGTGAAAAGTGTGATATTCCCAAGTGAGCGAGGGTCGCAGTGCTGACCTTTGAATGTAGACATCGAACTTTGAAGTTGGAGTAGGTTGCAGATGTAGGAGAGACTAGGATCTGTATGGGAGTGTAATTCATGAGTCATTCTTGAGTAAAGCTGATGAGAAGAGGATGCTAAGCTGTTTTTTATGGGATGGTATCCTTTGAATAGTTAAAACCTAAGGTATGTGATCAGCTTCACAGAATCCAGAAGTGCCCAGCTCGTTGGGTATCTAGAGAGAGAGAGGTAGCTAATGTTGCTTTTTGGTATTTAATGGACGCTTGTGCTATCTCTGAGACTATTAGTCATAACAATTTCGTAAAAGGTAACTTGACAGATAAAAGAAAACTTGAAGAAGCACCTGACGTGGGTCTTGAATCTCTGTACAGTTACGTCTTACCTACTTGGACCTGGGCTTCAATAGGAAAGCCTTTTCAGTTGAAAACGTTTTTAGGTAAATGCCTTCAATTTGACGGCCAAGTGAAACTGTTGCCTTTTCAAAATATATGGTCAATCCACTGCCAATTCCATCCTTGGTAAGTCGTGCCTCTCTTGTTCGCTCCTGTCCCGTTTATGACAGTTTTTGATCTCAAATTCCTCTGGCAGAATGCTAATGTTTGCTCTTGCCCGATGTTTCCCTAATACCTCTGCTAACCAAGCAAAATATACTCCAAACTGGCACAACAAGGTTCCTTTTTAGAGGATCCTTAATCACTTTTTGCAAAAGATGGCGGCTTAATAAACTGTGTTGAGTATTTACGTCATACCTGACAAATCAGGTATACTATTGCCTTGTATCAGTCAGCTATCATAAGACTTGATCGATCGCCGTCGCCATGTCAACTCTCCTCCTCTGTTGTGGATGTCTCGGAGCCTACTTCCAAAGCGGGGAATGTCAATTTGTTTGCTAAATCATGGTGCCACCAATGAAAAGACGATTTCCATCGTAGAAATACAAAAAAAAACCTTCGTCTTTATCAATAATAAATTTGCATAAGTTGCTATAAATAACTTTAACCATGGCCATGAGTTTCCATACATTTCCACGTGGTTAGCTGTCAAAACTTACAACAAAAACAAGTTACCTTTCGAATGTCGTATTTATTTGATCCATCCGTCCTCTGTTTACCTTGCCGGTGCTCATATTTCTCGAACAGAGTGTGTTCAGAGCGACTTGATTTATGTACGAAGCACATTTGAGCACATACCAGCTGTCAAATGACTATAAAATTACACCCTGGGAACAGTATTTCTTATATTTTTCACACTTTTGTTGATCTACTACATTTTTTTAGAATCTACTTTGTCTGTCTGCAACAATATTCGCATTATTAGGTCCATTCGCGTTCTTTCACGAGCCAAGCACTAAAAATCTGTCAAACTCGAAAAATTGAGGGAAACTCTCTCAGAAAGCTGAAAATATACTCCAAAGTACGTGGATACACTTCGAGCTACTTTGAGCCACTTACATCTTTCAAATCGAATCCATATCACGAATAAATGTATAACTTACCTTTTTGCAACATTTCAAACGTTCTAGGAGAACATTCGACCACCACCGAATTTTCTTTATTTTCAGATATTTTATTTCTGAGTACAATTGATTTTTAAACCGGATTTTGAATTTGTTTCCTGTCAATTTTGCGCATTTGACATATTTATCAGTACTTGCCGGTTGAAATTCTCTGAGCTGTTTCGAGCCAAGAGAGGAACTGCTCATTACTCGTTATTTTGCTAATTTTCTCTTTTTCTGCCATTTTTGATGAGTACGTGTATAGATTTTGTGCGATTGCGATCGATTTATATCGATTGCGTTCGATTCAAACCGCGTACGCGAACGAACACACAAACTGTGGTTAGCTGTCAAAATATTGCTCTGAATTTTACTCACTCAATTAATTCTTAAGGAGTGCGCTGTAATTATGCTCTGAAAAGAAAGAACGAGGTATAAATGACGCAGGAAATTAAACCAAACTCGCTTTGCTCTGCTAAAAGAGAAAAACGACTACTGACAGCAAGATACCTCCACTATCGCTACTTCTTGAGACATACATACTTACATAATAAATTCAGATCTAGATTTAGAATATTTTTCTCAAACCTTTAGTACATATATGAACCTTCTTCGCAATTAAACCAACCAAACTCATGGCACATCTCCAGCATTGCCAGAAGCGACAGCGAATTAGGTTTAAACTTCAAAACTCACAGCAAACACTCATACTTTTAGGCCAGCATAATTAATTCATCCAATTTAGTGTCCCTCCTTGGGGGCTTATCAAAGCTTTTTATCAATGAGAAATTCTGTAAATTTTTCCCTAGAAACAGGGCCACTGCGAGTGTGAGTATCTTAATCTCTCTCAAGTTCACAAACAGAACAGCGCACCAAACCGACACGACCGGCTGTTTATTTTATCTCACAAACAATGGTTATTCGAATGAAAAATGAAAAATAAAAAAACTTTTCTTATGGGATAAGCAAATGATTCTCAATTGTGTGCTAGTATAGAAGATGTATGATTTTTTTCTTCTTTCTATTCACTTTTAATATCGCTTGAAAGAAACTGTACACATATGTGCGTCTGAGAAAGTGGGTTAAGTCGAGGGAAATATTGTGCGACGAGCGATGTAAACGGGCACTTATTAGTCATCTTGGCGATGGCTATGGCTGCAACGAGCAACGACTGTGGTGCTTAATAGCCATGAGAATATAATTACAGCTGGGGGGAAGTATAATTATTTCGAATGCTGATTATTTGCAATGTATAGTTAGTCAGTTGTTTATTGTTTGACATTAGAACTTAAGTCTTAAGGTTAAGGGACACTGCAAAGGTCGGCGAAAATGTGTGACGATATTTAATCTGAGTGACAGAAAGTGTGAAAGATGTTTGGAATTTACACTTAATTTACACCCATCGAGTTTTCTCCAAAATGTTCACATTTTTCATCCGTTTTGACAGTTGCAGGGGCGCTTTTTCTAATGCCAAAGTCAGAAATAATGTATATAATAAAGTAGAAGACGACACGTTCCCTAGCCCCTATTTTCAGTAGAATTTTTCTGCAATTTCCATATTGCTGATCGTTCCACAAGACCCCGCATTTTTTTTTGTGTTTTCATCGCATGAAAAGGAATTTTTGTTTTTGCGTTTTCTTTTATTTATCAGGCAAGTGTTTTCTGCGGTTTCCATAACAATAAATCAAAATCCATAATAATCACAGCACAAACTTTTTTCCTTTGTCTTCTGTCATAATTTATCTTTGATTTAATGTACCGGACATTTATTTCGCGAGCTAAATGAGTGGAGACTTGTCATTTATACGAAAGTAAGTAAGAATTTAGCGAGCGATTTTGCTAAACTGCCTCGCTGAATTTGATCTTTGTAGACATTTTTGTATGGGAGGAAAAATTTTGTTAAAAATAAAACAAAGCTTTAATTCTGACAGATCGAGGATAAAAAATAATTATTCAAGTCCGCAGTTTAAGCTTAAATTAAGGTAAATACGAATTTTCACAAAATTTCAGGTGACTGATGTAGACAACTTTCTTAGTTTAGTTAATGTGTAAATAATTCCATCAAATTCAATACTTCTTCTTGATCTGTCAAAGTTTTGTTTACAAAAGTGTGTCCTCCATTAATTACTCTTGCTCAAAAATGGTGGAGAAATTTCTGTACAGTTTGAGATGAATGTTGTTTAAATTTAGAGCGAAGTGCTGCTCGGCTGCAAGTTTTGACAGTTCATTTATATGATACATTCTTTTTGCGAATTAAGTGACAGTTGCTATAATTTGTTTCTAATTTCTTTAAAAACAAACACAAAGTAGGCAAATAATAGCCGCAATTAACTGTGGAAGAACACCTCTTGTAGGCCTATTTGTGGTGAATCAACACAACACCACAAACAAATTATGAACAACAAAATTGCAACGCCATTTCCAATTTTGAGGTTAAGTTTGAAAATTTATTTTTGTTCGCTGGTTTGTAAACATTGACAGTTCACGGCAATTTGACAGGTCGTTGAGCAATTATTCCGAACTCGTCTAAAGCGAAAAAGCGACAGGAAGCACGAGAAGAATGAAACATGGAAGAGGAATATAAAGACCTCGCGATACCTACTAATAAAGTGTTCAGGTTAGATTTTATGAACTCACAATGGCGAATTTTTCCATATAAAACTACCCACTGTGACCTACAAAACCTTTAGTGTGAAGGTTAAAAATTAAGCTTTGGTGTTTGAGTATTCCCCACAGATGTCATTAGTTGCGCAGTAGGTATTTTTATTGTTTATTTGAGTTTTACAGAGATGACAAACGCTGTTAAACAGTGTAAAGATTATCTTGAAGTGGAAACCATGCCTTAATCAAATGCTCAGTCGAGTTAAGAGCTTTAAAATACTTGCAATCTATAGGGTTAACAACCTTATTTTACCTGTCAATCGAGGTGGCTCATGTCAGAAAAAGTACTTTAATTTAAAAGATTCTTTTTTACAGTCTCTTGAAAAATATCCATCGGAAGCAATGGAATAAGAAAGAGATATTTTATGTGTCATCTTTAAACCTTTTTTTGTCTGCATTTTGGGGCGATTTTGGATCGGTTTTTAGTGCGAACACTTTACTTTGTTCAACGTTGCTTTGCGTTAACAGCTTTTTTTTCTGCACGTATTTCATTGTAAATCGACCTTAAAATGGAAGAAAACTTGTTCGGCCTTACTAATAATCAAACACTAAAGTCGACGATTTTTAGTAAAAATGTACAGCATTAGTGACACGGCACCAATAAACAATTAGACCTCCACATTTGCTAGTGCGACAACTTTCTTAGATTCTATTAAATTTTTTTTGTCATCGCAGAATTCAAATTTCAGAATTTGTTTTCGTGAAAAACAAGATCAATGGTTTATTTCACAACGAGGATTTTATTCCAAAGAGAGGAATATGTAAATTGCAAATTAATTTGACCATCAGATATCTTTCAAATGGTTTTTGAAGCTTGTTATAAGCGAAAAACAAAACACAAAATATCCGCTGATCTGTCAAATGTCATAGGCAAATCAGTAATGCCCTTTCGTTTGATCGGACACAATTTTCGGTACTTTTTCTAGTACGCTTTCCTTTGTTTTCTAATACTTCGCAATTGATTTCTGAGCCAATTTATGTCGTAATAAGATCTCTTTCAAATTATTCAATAAACGGAACATAGTTTATTCGTAGGCTGATGATTTATTCGTAGGCTGACGATGCAAATCAAAGGAAGTCTAAAGATCACATTTGAATCATTAGCAAATGAATATTTTTGAAAGAAATAATAGCCTGCTAATTCATTTCCGTTTGAATTACATTTTGCCAAACTACGAAACGGTAGGTAATTGCAAAAGTATATGGAAGTGTGAAAATAAATATAACTTGAACTTTTTAAAATTGTATAGTTTATGTTACTTTACTCTCGCACCAAGTACAAAGTACAGAATTCTGTATATCTGGAATTCGCACATACAATCCTAAATTAAGTATTTCTCGTGAGTTTTGCTGAATGCTGACAATACTTATATACATATCTATATTTTCCACGATGTCAATCTTTTCACACTAACATTTTCTTTTTCAAAAAGGGTTTGGTTGCAGCCAAATATCTACCTGGGCCGCCTAAGGAACTGCGAATTGTACAAAAAAGTAGGTATTCAGGTGTGAGCTGTCCAATCTTAAGTGAACAGATATTTTATTCTCTTTGCGACGACTCTTAAGAAAGTATTGGAAATATCCCAAACTTACATCAAATTTATCTTTCACTAAGCATTCGTTACTTGCAAAATATTAAAAAAGGAAATCCAATCAAAAAGCACAATTTAAACAAGATAGAGCAGAGAAGAGCATTAACCATTTAACCAAATTTTTGAAATATATATTTCAAGTTTTCAGAAATGAAACAAAAAATGCAATATTTTTCAATTTTGTGCATACGTTTGTAGAAATTTGTGTTTTATAGACTTAAAAACCACTTGCATTGTTGTATTCCAACGAATCAAGTCAGAAAACATTTACAATTTTCTAAAATTAGTTTATAATTATAAACGCCCAAAAATTTGCTCCTGTTACGAAATTCCATACCGGGTGGGCAGCACTCCTCTTCAAAATGACATTAAGGGAGGATTTATTTAGCTAATGCCCGAGATAAACATGGGTTTCTGAACATAAACATTTAACCCTACCGTTAGTGGTATTCTGGAATATATTTGTTTAATGGTAAAGGGATTTTTGAAAGTGAAGTGAGTCTTTGCGTAAACTGCCAGACTAAAGTTGATTATTAGTAAGGCCGATTGACTGCGACAAGTAATAACCGTCAACATTATGAATAGATTATTTCTTGACAGCTGTTAAAACGACAGCGCTCTCTACCGGATTCCATTCAAAGCACTCTCTGAACACTGTCAGCACTTGTAAGAACAAATTGTTTATTTGTTAGCAAAGTCAGTCGAGAAGCTTTTGAGTCTATGGGCGACATATACACGACGGCCATTGCTCTTTTATTTATATATAACACATAGCCGAAAGTGGTATATCTGTCATTTCCGATTGATGGTATGAATGCCTCTATATTACATAGTCTGTCGCTGTCCAGAGTGTATTGACTGGAATAAACTGTCACAACTTCACATATTTGGGGATATGTCATTCGTCCAAATGTCAAATTTGACAGATTGCAATGGGAATAGGTATTTATTAACAGATTTCCCAACCACAATGGATCTGCATTGATCTAAGTGTGACATGTGAAAGAATTTCTTTTCCTGTCAGTAGCCTTGTTGTCAGAATGGAAAAAAAATCCATCCTAGTGGCATTTAGCCTTACAATCTAGTCGCAGCTTAGTCATCGTTCTCATTGTAGCCCATTTAAGCATGAAACAGCTCAACCTAACCTAACTTAACCTAAGCATGAAACAATCTCATTGATGCAGTAGCAAAATAAGAAAGCGTAACTGTCAAAAGAAATAACTTCCACAAGCAACTTCACATTATTCACACAAACCTCTCAAGTAACCATACAAACGTCTTTTTCTTTACATCATTCCACACTTCCAGTCTCCACTTTCAGTTTCTATTGCAACTCATTTAACAGTCACCCAATAAAGAGCGCGCGACGCATTTTTGATTGGCAATTAATTCAATACCCTCGCATCATCATGAAAATATAATTTCCATCGCGACACGCGAACAGCCCTAATCAAATACCCATTTTGATTAATTCAACAATTCCATCAGAGATTTTCAATAGATGCTGCAACGGGGATAGCCCGTCTGCCCTCTCCCCGCCGGCAAATTAAAGACCCGCAGAGCGCGGGCCTGCATCATCATGCATAATAAGTTTCTTCAACTTTAACCTCGAACTTAGCTGGGTGATATTTAACAGCAACGAGGACGACGACAACTTCGTCGTCGACGTGTGGCGTCTACATCTGTTGTCATTGTCTGAGGGTTTCGCACTAGGCAGAGAGATTCCTTAGCGGAATTCCTACAGTACACTCAGATCGCAATCGAAAATCGTGTTTCGATTTCATTTTTCACTGGAAAGTAGAAAATATTTATTAAAAACACAACACCCGCTGCATAACAATTTACCGCCGGTCTGTCTTGTCAGCGTCTGCCTTCTGCTAGCTGCCTGGTGTTGGTGTACTATTATTATTATTATTTTGCCGGCGGTAAAATTAGCATTCAATTGATTTCAATTGCGTTTTATGACGTGGTGGTGGTGGTGGGAGAAAGACCCCGGCGCGGAATCTACACCAGTAGCAAGTGAAGTAACATACGTTCGCCATGTGTGGCGGCGGCGGAGCAGGGTGTGTAAACACGTATCAAGAAGAACTGTCAACTAGTTTCAGTCGTTTTTGACAAACAAATTACGAAGAAAATAATTAAATTCCAATTAAGTGCGAGATGGACGTGATGCGATCATGAGTCGCGTTTCTGAAAGCGCCTATCTTTGTATACTTTGAAAGACATAATTAGACGCAATGACGGAAGACGAATATAATTACCGGCGTATTTATGTTGATTAAAAATAATGGGAGTAGGTAGAATAGCGCTTGATGATTGGATGATTTGCAAATGTAGGTCAGATGGGATGGAAACGATGCTCCTGCCAGACTACGGTGGAGGTATTGTATGGGTAATGAAAAGAGTAATGACATGTGGTTGAGCTGCATAGAAGAGTCAGTTCAATTGAAAAATGGGGCGAGTCGATGAGGTGTCAGGGTCTACTTCAAGGCAGCTCCGACTGAAGTAGCTTAAGCTAGAAACCATTTTACACAGTAGGTCCATTCGCGTACTTTCACGAGCCAAGCACTAAAAATCTGTCAAACTCGAAAAATTGAGGAAAACTCTCTCAGAAAGCTGAAAATATACTCCAAAGTACGTGGATACACTTCGAGCTACTTTGAGCCACTTACATCTTTCAAATCTAATTTATATCACGAATAAATTTATAACTTACCTTTTTGCAACATATGAAACGTTCTAGGAGAACATTCGACCACCACCGAATTTTCTTTATTTTCAGATATTTTATTTCTGAGTACAATTGATTTTTAAACCGGATTTTGAATTTGTTTCCTGTCAATTTTGCGCATTTGACATATTTATCAGTACTTGCCGGTTGAAATTCTCTGAGCTGTTTCGAGCCAAGAGAGGAACTGCTCGTTACTCGTTATTTTGCTAATTTTCTCTTTTTCTGTCATTTTTGATGAGTACGTGTATAGACTTTGTGCGATTGCGTTCGATTCAACCCGCGTACGCGAACGAACCCAGTAATAAGGCAAAGAAAACATAGTTTTTAAATGAAAAAAAAAAACAAACTGACATAAGATTAATGGCGTTCCCATTTAAAATACAATACGAGCCCCCAAGCTGATTTTGTGGAAACCCACGAACTGGAGAATTTTCACACATCTTACGGCCTCTTCAGCGTTCACCAAGTAATCAATCGCTGGAAGTAAATGACGCTTAAAGTTGCCCTTACCGGGTTCCATTTGAGGAGTCACATGAAAATTGTTTGCCTTTCACGGAACTGTCATGTTTCCTACAAATGTCGCCAAACAGAAGCTCACTGTAACCTGTCAATTGATTTGACATGTTATTTGCAAATTGAAACCAAAAGTTATATAATATCTGTTCCTTTACTTTTAAATCTTACGAATTTTTACTAATTCTTACGAATTTTTACGAATTTTTACTCGGTGCCGTTCCTTAACTCGAAAAATTCGTAAAAGAGAGCGTCATCGAGAGAGCAAGATATTACCCCTCCACTGAGAATCTTACGAATTTTTACTCAACAAATTTCTTCGTGTAAGAATTGAAAAAGCTGTCAATTAACAGCTGATTCGAAATTCGTTGTCCTTTTTGTCATTTGTTTTGATTTCTTGTATATTAAAATGGTATCGACAGGCGGAAAAGTAAAATCGAATGTTCTCCTTAGAGTCTTTGGTGGCGACGAAATTCTTCCTTGCTGTAAGGAGTAAGAAGGGACAATCTCCTCCACGTAAATTTTAATGCTGTGCCGCTTTTTCCTCTTCTCGAAAGTCGAATGCTTGTAGTTCAATCAGTACAAACTCTTCCATTACTCGGATTCATGAATTTGATTAATTCCGAATCACTTTCATCGCTAGGTAAATGAATCAACTAATTTTGTTTGTAAATTAGCAAATTCTTCGAGTTTATCAGATCTTTTAACGACTTTTCGTACCACTTTTTTGATTTTTTTAATTATAAATCATAGATTACTGCAAAAGCGTTCCATAACTTTTTCGTAAGTCTCTCTCTCTTTAGTTCTTTATGTCTTTAACCATCACAGCACTTGACTTGTTTCGAACTTTCGACAGCAAATATTAGGTCTGTTCTTTTACTTTTACATTTGACGAATTTTTACTCAATGCTGCTCCTTAACTCTAAAAATTTATAAAAGACTGAGAAATTTACTAGTTTTACTCAACACATTTCTTCACCTGACAATTGACAGATGATTTTTAATTTATTGTTCTATTTGACATACGCGTGCATTGTTTTGATTCCCTCTCTCTTTATCTTCTTCTCGAATGCTTCTAGTTCAGTGTCAGTACAAAGTCTTTCACACACTCGGATCTAACAAGAAGAAGTTCGATTTACTCTGAACCACTTTTAATGAATCAACTAATATTGTTAATAAATTAGCGAATTTCTCGCTTTAGTCAGACATTTTGAAGACTTTTATGAATTGTTTGTCATTTTTCATAGATTACTAGAAAAGCGTTCCATAACTATTTCGTAAGTCTCTCTCTCTTTGAGAGAGAATTTATTCCCACCACAGCAATTTTGACAGTCTTTTCCCTTCTTAATACAAAAATAAACAAACCTTTTAACCCCATCTGCGCAACGACTGCGACTAACGCATTTGGACTGAGAAAAATATGCCATCCCTGGCTACCTCATACCAATCAATAAATAAATGAACTATAGCTGTCAATGTTGCCGCAGTTTTTTTTTAAACTGTGACAAAAAGTGTAACAAATGGAAAACAAAATCTAACAAACTGAAAAAAAATTGTTCTACTCAAAAAAATCGTTTGTTTCTTTGTTTGTTTGTGTTTCAGCCGCAGCACTTTTGCTCACTTTTGTTTTTGTTATAAACCTAAAAATCAACATACAAATTTTATAACTTTACAAAAAAAAAAGCTCTTTATTGACCTACCTCTCCATTTTGTGTTTAACAAATAAAAAGAAAGAAGATTATTGACCATCGAAGTAGATTTAAATTTCTATTTCACAAACTTTATTTACCACGAGATGTAGAACATTGACAATGGCGACGCGGCGAGACAGAAAAATATTTTGCACAACTTGTGCCCTGTGTAAACGAACAAAAAAAATTGACAGAATTGGTAGAAGTTTGTTCGAAAGAAAAAAGTGCTGCCAGTTCAACTTTTCGATATTTTTTAACGAGAAAAATAAAAAAAGATTTTAATGGGAAAAAGTGTAACAAAACGAAAATAAAAGTAACATTGTAACAAAATTATAAAATAATTAAAAACTGTAACACTTTTGTTACAATTGTATCATTGTGGCAACGCTGGTTGTAAATTATAAATTTAATGCATGTACGGTAGTAAGATTCCTAAATGGAAGAGTTCCAGATGGATCCCCCTGACAAACACTTTAAGGTCCCACCTTTCGCAAAAGTCTGACAAACATTCGTGCGTAAAACTGTCGTGGGGAAGCTTCTCAAATCAGACTTTCGAAAACGGAGTAACATTGAAGTTTCTTTTCATTCTTCCCAACAATTTCAAAAACTTCCACCAACGAATACCTTTGAAAAGCAAGAAAAATAGGGACGTTCCAAACTCTTTCCCAGTATAAGTCTGACAGCTGTCTGATTTAATTATTGTTATGGTTATTATTGACCCTGATTTGCCACGTGAAATGTTTTTTTAGTTGACGTTCATGGAGGGGTTGCCGACAAATTCAGTCAAGAATTTCTAGACAGGTCGTGGTACTAAGTTGACATTTTGTACATGTGACTGACGTTGGAAAGTGACGTTACCGATGAATCTAGTTTTTACGTTCAGGTAACGATAACAGATAAATCTAATCGAATTAAGACAAATAGATTTTTGAATGTGCCCAATAATACGTGACAGCTAAGTCAATAGAGTGTTTCTTTCTATCTTTTTGGTTCAAACGTCAAAAAACCTTGTATGATTACAAAGCCAGAGTAGTGTTTTGTTCAAATATTGCCAAAAAGCGCACAATTCCCATTACTTTAACCTCTCTTCTTTTACCTAATACATGTGATAAACATCAGTTTTCAATTCTTAAATGTTTTTATTCTCTTTTTGGACTTTATTATAAACTTTTAAGTATTTTTTTTAAGAAAATCATGTTACAGCCATATAAAGTCTGTTTTGTTTTCCTACAAGTTTTTTAGCTGTCACTTGGTTTTTTCTTCTTCATATTTGACACTGACGTTGTCGCGAGCTACCCTATTGGAATATTTCCACGTGTCAAACTAATTTAGTCATGTGTCATGACTTCAAAACGTCATTGGTTAATTGAAGAATGTCAATTGACAATTCGAATCCTTAAAGCAGTTTGTCAGTTGCGTTGGATATATTATCCCCGACGTGATGTTGGAGCAATACTGTTAGCTAAGTTTTTGCAGTTTTCTTTTAAAGAAATCATAAACGTCTGCGTTTCAGGATTAGAGTTTGGAAAACTCTTATTTTCAGCACTCACATAAATGCCGACAAATGAGTGGAGGATTGTACACAATTGACCGCAATTTCGGGCATACGAAATGTCATTTTCAATTATTTTCAACTGTCAATACATAATTGTTTCTGAACAATCGTCTATTTTACTTCGCTTTGCTTTACTTTGCTGTGATTGGTGTATAATAAAAATATCCTAGTGCCAAGCAAGCGTTGATTTTCAAAACAAAAACTAAATAAATAAATTACGTCAGTCGTTAAATTGTATTTTGTCTATCAGAAAACGAATCTTCAAGAAAATGAAACTCAACTCTCTGTGTAGGCGACCAAATTAAGAAAATTATATTATAAACATTTAATACCCTTTTTGCACATACTTTTTGTCAAAAATGATTTAATGAAAATGCAACTTTCATCATTTTCAGATTCATCGACCGTCAATTTTGATCGCCACTACTGTACGGAAAAAGTCACAGCCAGCAAACACAAACCGCCCAAAAGTATGCACCACTGAGCACCACCATGACATCAGACGAAGTTATTCTGCGGTAAGTCTGTCGTGGTTTTTCCACTCTTAAGAAACATTGTTCCGTGCAATTGAATTTTTATTGAATCAAAGATATACCGAACATTGAGATTGGGAAAAAACGAAAATCCAGCCCTAATTGCTCCTCTGACTGTGATAAGCCATCGAATGAGATAGGTCCCTCCGCTTTCGCTTTCCAATGCTAGAAACCGTCCCGAGTTGCAGCAGAAGTGGATTACTAGCCAGAGCTGCTGCGATACCCAGGACCGCAGCACTTGCCAGAGGGATTAGAAAACTCTTAGCCAGGAGTGCCTTATCGTAGCCGTGCTTGCCATGTTGGTATCCACCAGCGGCGTGTGCTTCTCCTCCTCCGTGTCCGGTGCCGACAGTGTAGGTTGCGTATTCGCCACCATGTCCGTAGCCGCCGTAGCCTCTGTTGTAGAGTTCGACGGGAATCCCTTCAGCGCCACCGTCGGAGTATCCGTGGTTGTTTCCCGTCGGGGTGTAGTATTCGTATTCAATTGCTTGCGGAGGTCCGTAGGGGTGGGCGGTCGAGGAGCTTCCATAACCGTGATTGCCATAGCCCGAGCCCGAGTGACTCGACCCAGCGGTATAGTGTCCTGCAGAAGAAACAGATTGTCATATTTTTGCTTTGTTTAGTTTCTCACCTGCGATCCTTTCTCGAATATCTTACCCACACTGACTCTGTCGTGGAGTCCTTTGCGTTCCTGCTGACCATTGCCACCCTTATGGCCGTAGCTCTCGGTGGGGAATGCAACTGGTCGGGATGAATACCCTGTCGCCGTATTGTCCCTATTGCCGGTGTACGAGGATGAGCCCGAGGACGATGCAGGTCCGCTGGAAAATGTAATCATGTTGGGATTATTTGAAAATTATCCTTACATCGTCGGCAGAGCTTTGATTATACACCCCAGAATGAGCTCAGTCCCAGGTACTATTACTTATTTCCAGAGGAGAAAGGATTATCGTCCTCCGGAGAGGATAGGATTCAAATAAAAGGACATAAATTGATAACCCCACAGGAATTCTGTTCTATCTTGTCGCAAATATTTTTATTGCCACCTCATCATCATCGTTGTCGTTGTCCTGGCCCTGGTGCTGTTCCAGGTCCGGTGAGTGCCCATTTCCTGCGACCAAAATTGCATGAATGCGTGTTCATAATTTGTTATGTGTTTCATTTTGTGTTCGTCCTTTTGTATCTTGCTGTCGGTCCTGTCGTGGCGTATGTGCCCGATGCTCACCACCGAACTTAATGGGTATTAAGGTGAATTTGTTCGTTGGATTAGGACTTCGGAATGGACATTCCGATGCTGGGAATGGGCATTTTTCTTTTTCCCTAGTGTTTTTTTTTTATCCTTTTTTCTTGGGAGACATTTTTTTCCGGATTATTTTCCATGCGGAATGGAATGTAAATTGATGTGTGTGAGTGTGTGCTTTTTGACTTTCAGTTGTGTGGATATGGGGGCTGGGGGATTATGTCGTGAATTAAGGATTTATTTTTAGGGATTATTTTTTTTGGGGACATGGTCAGAGAATGGGAAGGAATTTGAACGATAAAGTGACACCTCGGCTTTGCTTCTGAAGGAGTCAAGTGTAAAATTGTGATTTTAGAAAGGAATTGGTCTTTAAAGTTGATGCAGGGAAGTTGCCTAAACTTGATTGCAATGCAATGCGTTCCGGGTGAGTTGGTTTAGTTTGTTTTGAAAAAAATTAAAAGCGGGCACTTGCTCTTAAGTCAGGTGACATAACTTTTTTCTATTCTATAACTATTCTATAACTATTCGCCGAAATGGCGTCAAGGATTTTGAAGCCATTAAAATAGGAAGAGAGAGGTGTTGATTTATGTCTTTAAAAACCTCAAAAGAGCGAATGTGTCAAGTTGACAGTTGGTGACAGGTGGTTTTGTTATGCCATTTAAAGAACATTACTGTTTTTGGCATTTCCATGGGAAGGACTATACGAATACCCGCGTTTCGTTGAGGACTTTCAAGTATCTTACCCTTATTGCGAAGATCAACTATCAATAAATAATTGAAATTTATCAATCAATTTTGTTAAATAGTATTGTGACTGTCAACTGTCAATATTCTTGTTACATTGTGAGTTTTTTTGAAAAAATCTATTGTGAATGAAAAAAATCGGTATTGCGAACAACAATTTTCATCGATTTTCTTGTCAGCTGTCAATTTTTCAGTCAATCGTAAATTTGCAGTTGATGAGTTCGTGCTCCATAAAGAAATAACTAAAAAATGTCGAATTAAATAAGTGATACATTTTATCAGGATAGTAGGATCATACAACTCCTCATCTTCATCAAAATATAGTTCAGATAGCCATTTTATATTCTGTTTTTAATTTTTCTGATTTTTTTTGTACATTCCTCAACATCTGTCAGACGCACAATAATAGACTTATTTTGAAGGTTAATGCCTTTAATATTTTATCAATTCATTTTCGCAATACCGATTTTTATTTGAATTGATGAATTCTATCAAACGTCAATCGGTTGATAGTTGATCTTCGCAATAAGGGTGTCTAGCTTAGTTAGTTTGACAGCTGGCTGACTTAATGTGTCTCAGTTTTGACTGGGCTAGATTGGTCACATGAACAGCTTTTTCTGTTGACGTTTATGGAGAGGTGGCCGACGAATTTAGTCAAAATTTGTGGCTGAGTAATAAGTTGACAGTTCGTATATGTGACTGACGTAAGAAAAGTGACGTTGCCTACAGATTTAGTTCTGGCGTTTTGGGTACATCTTGTCCATTGACTGCTAGCGGCACGTCAAACTTACATCCAAATTCGTATAAAACTTTTGACATCTGAGGGTAAGACTTCAGCGCAAAAGGCAAGTTCTCAATTTCATTTTATTTTGAGTTTGACGTAAGCTTAAAATGCTGTTAGTCATCCGATTGGTGAATAGATCTGTTTGACGTGGACTATATGACTGACTTATCCGTACCGCGTTCGATACAGTGTTGGGCTCGCACTGAAAATGAAAACCTGAACTCGAAGTGGCCACTGAGGCGGCCTGGCTAAGCTCTGATCTGTCTCTACGTATTTAGTGAGGGCAGGAGGTCAGTGCTGGGTTTTGCTGTCAATCTTAGCTGTCATTGGTATGAACTGTTATTTTTGTAAAATGAACTATTGTTGCGCACGTAAAGAAATTTGTTTTTCAATACTAAATGCATTTATTAAATCAGTTTATGAATTATCGCAACCGTTAAAGGCTCTTTTTTAGTGCAATTTAAAGGTTAGGGTTGCACTGGGGTTTTCATTGGTTTTTGAAAGCCGCCAAAGTGAACTGACATTTTGAAAACCCATTAGGTCAGATTACGTCGAACCAACTCAATCAAAATCGGGCAATGTGACTGACATTCGCTACTCTCAAGCAATAATAAACAGCGAAAATGGTTGTGAAAAACAATTATATAAAAAACAATATGTCAATTTGCGGTTTTGAAACATGATTGCAGAACAAATTTATAACTCTGTTTGCTGAAATATAGAAATTGAAGTTCCCAATTGACAGTTGAACACTGTTTAGGTGTTGTAGACAACTGCATGTGTGTACATTCGAATATTCTTTCAATGAGTCTTTGCGTTCAATAATCTTATAAATAAAATCTGTTTAAATTTTGACAGTGCAATCAAACAGATCTGCTATTTTTACCTAATTTTACAATAATGCTGTCAAAGTTTCATTTATTCTTCCTGAAGCTTTGAAAGAGGGAAATGTAAAGAAATCTATATTAGAAAAACCAATGCAAAACGTTCAGAGCAGAGTTTGAACTGTCAAACAAAAGATCGCGTTTATTTTTACATCAGGGCTCGTAATTTATGTGTCCTTCTTTTTGATCAGAGTGGACTCTAAAAGTTTATGAAAAGTTGACATAGTAGTCTGAAAGAAGAAAGAAAGTAGTACATCAGTATAATTTGACAGTTAACCATATGACAGCTGGCCACGAGTGCGAAATATGACACAGAAGACAAATTATATTTTAAAAATATGTAGCAGCCTAAATAAATACAACAAGTACTGCCCACAAAATGTATAATTTTGTAGTCATATAATTCATAAATAAGATTCTTCTGAACACGCCTTGAGTGATGCATCTCTGGTCAGTGCTTTACTCTGAACGCGAAAAGAGAACACCTATTTTAAACGCTTTGCCAATTCAACTGCAGACACAATCGTAGTATAGCGTTATTTCCTATTAAAATTTGCGTCACCTGCATTTTTGCTTTGCAGAAGAACAACGTCACAACATTTGAAATTAAACATTCAAATGCACTTAGGCACTCATTTGGAACTTATCGTCATTGAAAATTGGACATTTATCCTATTTTCATCGCGAGTTGCCAGTTGCCAATGCTATCGTGTCCTAGCTTAAGCTGGATTACTTGAATGCAGCCCTTAATAGGTTCTCACTTAAAACTGAACAGAACTTTTCTCGTGATTGTTGCACCCGAATAAATCATTTTTACGATCACACTGGGTTAAGCCCGTCTCTTTTCAATCAAAACCACTTTCACTATAACTGTACCTGTAGTACTCTGGTGGGGGATCATAACTATCCACATTGATTCCCCTTTTTGTTGGTCCATCTTTTGTTTTATTTCCCGAATATCCTTGCGTTTGTATTGCATTTGGCGACTGTACTGCGTTCAACTCTGCGCCCAGGCAAAGCTTTAAAATCACAAAAAACACCACAGGCCGAATCATGTTTGTATATCCCCGCGTATATGTTTCACGTTAATCCACCGAAATCAAACTGATCCACCACAAGGTATGACAGGTAGTTTTATAAAAAAAATGGAAAGCCGCAGAGGACAATCCCTCTTCGGTGTAGGTAATTTCACATCTCGATGGATTCACAATTCATTTGGACTCATTCTTTTGAACTAAGAGTTTGCCTACACTCAATGCGCCGCCATCTTGGTGTGTAATACGAGGTAATTTTCCAATTGTCAATTAGTGCCGTCAACTGAGCATCATATGTGGAATGCGCATTGCATTTTCTTTTGCTTTTCACTTTGCATGCAAAGTTGCAGACATATTACTTGAAATAAAATGGAAATTGTCAAATCGGTGTCGACGTTCGCTCCTAATTTATTTGTGGTGATGATGACGACGACGAATGTTGCAACAATCAGACTTCCAAGCGAAACCGAAAAATTGTCTTGTTAAGTAATAGACGCGCACATCGTAACATGGAAGTTATATGGTTCTGATTATGTTGTAAGTGGTTTGCTTATATTCGGTGGGCCCATTTTGACAGCTAAGAAGCGAAACAAAGTTTTTATTTCGTTCTTAAATGACAGTTGAAATTCGCTATAATAATGTCGAAATTTATCGCTAGCGATGATGAAAGTTCAATGTCAAAGTTTATGAGGGACTTTCGTGGCCTTGCCGGTGGAAGGAAGTTGTTAAGGGAAGTGACTGTTGAGTTTAAGTTTGTATACTGTTGAGGGTTTTTCCTGAGAATTAAAAATAGAAGTTCAAAATGACAAGTTGAAGGAAATAGAAGCCTTAAGCACTTAAAAAGCATTCCACTTGTGTAGTTCTCTTTGTTCTATTCAATTGACATTTGGTGGACCGGCACTTTTAGTTGAGTTCGCGGAATTTGTGGACTTCATAACAAGTTGTAGGCAGAAATATCGTTCAAAAGAGAATACACACGGGAAACTGCCAACTAGAACAGTTTTATTCGAAATAATTCTAATTCGAACAACCAAATCTATCAAATTTCGAAACAGAAAGTGTCAACAGCTAAATCTTAACAATCGCAGTTACTCCTCGCTGTCACTAATTTAACTTGGTTGCGAATCGAATCTTGTTGTAAATGCCAATGAGTCCATTGCCGTACTTTTTGAGTTAAGCATTTATCTGTCAAGCTGTCACTGTCAGTACTATCCATCTATAGACATCGAGCTATACCTTGAAATACTACCAGCTAAACATCAAAATGAACGTTTTCTATCTTTGACAAATTTATCAGCTGTGGTGAATTACTCGTTACTTTGATAATTTATTTTTATTTTTCTGTCATTTAAAAATAAAAAGACTAGATACTCTCTCGATTTGAATCGTGTCCGACCTGTTGTTAACTTTGACTTCCAAAACTTCTTTCGATTTGACAGCAGGGAGTATTTTTAATGTCCAACCGTACTGATATTTAACTTCTCTTATAATTGGATGCTGTAGGGGCAAGTAAAGAATGACAGCAGTAACAAAAACGTGTCCAAAACTCATTTGTTGTCTGCTTAGTTAATTATTAACAACTTGGAACAGGGCTGTAAGCAAGTCGGAATAAATTCTCTGGTCTGTTTAGAGCAAATAGGTTAACCATTCGTTATTCGTTATTTCCTCTTTCACTGTCAAATTTAATGGAAACGTGTTTCTGCGATTTATATATGGATTTATTTCGATTAAAACAATTAAACCGAATCCACAAATGAACCTAATGAAAGTCACTTTGATTTTGGTGTAAAAATTAGCATCTTTCTTACTCGTTATTTGCAAACTTAACATCGAACTAGTAATCTACATCGCTATTAGATTCGATTCTCGCGACAATCCATTTGACAAGTGACAGCTGAATTGTGGTCTTTACTCTAGGGAAATTTGAACTAAATATTTTGTGATGAAATTCTTGGCTAGATTTGACAGCTAACCATAAACGTCAACTGAAAAAAGCTGCTCATCTACGCCAATTTAAACTGAAAGACAGCGAGTCAGCCAGCGATTAGACTTACTTACTAAACTAGAGTTTTGAACGCCCCATAGACTTTCATATTGCGTCAAATTAATTATTGCATCTGTCATTTTCCAGTACAATTGTCAGTGTCAGAATTGTGAAGTTTATTTTATTAAGTTCGATTCTCGCGACAAACGATTTGACAGGTGACAGCCGAATTGTGGTCTTTACTCAAGGGAAATTTCAACTAAGCACTTTGTGATGAAATTCTTGGCTAGATTTGACAGCTAACCATAAACGTCACCTGAAAAAAGCTGCTCATCTACGCCAATTTAAACTGAAAGACAGCGAGTCAGCCAGCGATTAGACTTACTTACTAAACTAGAGTTTTGAACGCCCCATAGACTTTCATATTGCGTCAAATTAATTATTGCATCTGTCATTTTCCAGTACAATTGTCAGTGTCAGAATTGTGAATTTTATTTTATTAAGTTCGATTCTCGCGACAAACCATTTGACAGGTGACAGCCGAATTGTGGTCTTTACTCAAAAGAAATTTCAACTAAGCACTTTGTGCTGAAATTCTTGGCTAGATTTGACAGCTAACCATAAACTTCAACTGAAAAAAGCTGCCAATTTAAATTGAAAGACAGCGAGTCAGCGAGGGATTAGACTTACTGAACTAGAGTTTTGAACGTCCCCATAGAATTTCATATTTATTACTGCATCTGTCATTTTCCAGAAGGGCTGTCAATGTCAGATTTGTTATGTGTATTTTGGCGCATGAACTATCGGAATAGTACAAGCGGTTCTTCAGATGCGCCGAAAATATACTGTTATGTAAGAAGATGAAGGCGGTACCGCTACCTTCTCGGTGAAGCTGTAAATACCGAATACAGGGGGGCCATTAAACGTCTTTCCTAGTGCGGTTATAGCTTTTTAAAACTCGAATTTATACAAACGTTCTGCTCTCAAGTCTCCAAATTCGCCTAAGATCGTCCATGTCCAGTCCTCAACACATCAGCGCACATCCAACACGTTTTTTCCCCTAAGAAATCCTTCATCCAATTAAGAGATTCCTCCTCAAATCAGTTGGACACCACTCGCAGCGCAAACGATAATGACAACAATCATCATCAACATCAGTTTGATGTTGTATTACATCCGCCAAATCGTTTCGATTCAATTTACTTGAATAATTGCCGAGCAATTTGCAAGTGATTCTCGCTTCCAACTACATCGCACACATATGAGCTGCGAGGACATTCACTGAAACACCCCCCAAACGGCAAATAAGTGATTATCTCCTACATCGCATCCACCCACATGCGGAGGGAAACTAATCAATTCCTATCGCTCCTTCTGTTCCTTTGTATTTTTTTTGTATTCCTTTTGCCAAATGCTTATTCATGCAAAGGATTCATCCTCGTCGGGGAAATTCTTTGTTCTTTCAAAATCGACGATATTATATTGATTGCCCCCGCTGTGAAGTTCAAGCTCGTTGCTGCTCTGTATCCACATCACGATGAAACAAATCGAAGCAAATTTACCACCAAAGCCGCACGAACAGTTCCGGAAGGATCTAATGCTATGCTGCTGTTGGTTATGTGCGAGTGGTGGTGGGGAGACCTCCAGACTGCAGTATAGCTAATGGCCTGAATTCCTCCTTGCATTTGCGTTCCGTGGGTTCTTATTGTGTCTATTGTGTGTGTTGCGCTGTCGTCTTTGCCTGTTTATCGCATTCTCAAGTCGTCATCCTTTCCACCAGTGTTTAGAGTCGGTGGGTGTGTGTGTGTGTGTTTTGTTCACCAGGACTTTGATTCTGATCGTTGATGTGCGGACTAGGATTTGCAAATTGCTGCAATTTGTTTAGCTGACAGTGGTAACAAACGTGCGTTTGACTGAAAAATCGCTGGGGTATACTGTATAGAGGGTTTTATTCAATTACGGCCCGATGACACCACGCTGACAGATTGATGTATTGGAGGGTTTTTCTTCGATTTTGCTGCTTCCTGCAGACAATGTGACTTCCTTTGGATTAGGATCAGCACTTTAGGCCAAAGATTTGCGGGAAAATCGACTTTAATTTGAAAAACTGCCAGTGTAGGTTAAAAGGGCCCATAATGGACTAAGCGCGATCCACAACTCAGCTGTCAAAAATTGATCCATTTTTTAACTTTCAATAAATTGTCTTGTTTCAAAAAAATTCCCACTGAACCATTATCAGTGCGCAGAGCTCTAGTACAATCTCAATCTAAATATAGATTGAAAAAAAGAAGATAAAAAACAAGCTGTCAATGGACACATTCAAGAATCTAGTTATCTTAAGTCGACTAGATTGGTCTGGATGAGATGTAACCTGAACGCAAAAACTAGAGTGGTCGGGAACGTCACTATTTCTACGTCAGCCACATATGAGAACTGTCAACTTAGTACTCAGTCACGAATTTCTCGACTAGATTCGTCGGCTGTCAACTGAAACATCTGCTCTCACGACCGATTTCCCCCAATCAGAGCCGATTTTCATCTAGTGAGAGAGCTGTCAGACTTACTAAACTAGAACTTGAACGTCCCCAATGGGTCAGTTCGTCGATAAAATTCGAAATGACGTGTACTAAACGCTTGTATTATATTTTTCAATGGGAATTTCGTGTATTTTTAAATAGAAAGCAATTTCAACAACCAAATGTCACATTTGCTCCACAGGCGATAGAGTAAGAGCGGGTGTTCCTCTAGGACAATATTTGCAAATGCATGACGTTTAATAATGGAAGGCGGCAAATATCTGTCTGACAAAAAAAAGGCAGCGACTTTGGGCACATTCAAGACTTGGAATGCGCTAAAGGAAAAAGAGGAAATGGCTCTATAACGTCAGACCTACAGCGTGAGCCATACTATCCAAATGTAAACTCAAGCTTAGTACGCTGCTCGAGCTAAACTATATTTAAGCTGTTCTCCCACTTTTTTCTCCAAAATTCTAGCTTAATTTTGACATAGAGTTCGCTGTGGATAAGTGTCACAGAAAACAGACGTTCTTTGAAAAAACTTCCTTCAAAAATTCAATTCTCTTTGAGCTCAAACATTTCAGATTCCACGTCGAGGTAAAGTCATTAAAAATGCTCATCCGTGCTTACTTTTCCGCACCACAAAAACGTAACAGATCAACAAAACACAACGACATCTGTCTTAATTTAGCTGAAGAAAATGTGCCGATCCATTAAATGGGCGCGTTCAGTTCCAACATGATGTACATTCTGAAACAAAATTTATATTTAGAGCTGAGTACGATTCGGGTAAAGGGATTGGTTTAAAATTTAGCTCAGTTAATTTTTGGAGAGAATTTTGTATGGGCGCTAAAATTTAGCTCGGGCAGTGTAAGTTGAAGTTGAGGAATTTGTTGCCAGATAAGTCGGCAAACCCCCCCATAAACGTCAACCAAAAATACTGGTCACCTTGACAAGGCTGGGCCGTTTTTACTTTTTCTAACTTTTCCAAGAGGCTTATTGTGCAAATAGTGCAAAATTACTTCAAATTGGGATATGTAAAATCTTATTACATTCTTAGAAGTCCTTCTGCCTACGGATCGTTGTCAAAGTTTAAAGAAAAAAAAACAGTTTTTCACGTTTTATAGGTAAGTTGTTGCATGAAGATTAGGTACTTAAAATCAAGTAATAAGCGTACTATTTAAGAAAATAGAATGCTATTATAACCTCCACACATTTTTCAAAAACTGGTAGAATTGAAATTCGTCTATAATTACTGATTTCGTTTCTTACTCCTCCTTTGTAGATTGGCCAGTTTTAAGGGCAATTGGAATTTTTGATTGTGTCAAGCTGAGGTTAATAAACTTGCAGAGGATAGGAGCAAATATATTTGCATCTGTTTTTATGTCAGCTGCTCGAATTTCATCTACACCTGGCGATTTATTTTCTCCCAGTTTGCTTATGATTTTATTTACCTCCTCAATGGTAGTAGCCTTGGCGAATATTGAATTCGCTATGGTTTTATTTGTATGGGTTGACGTTATCGCATTGCAGTGATGGATTATGTTAATCGTTATTTGTGTTAAAAACATGTTTGCACATTCATTAGTTAATATTGTAACTTCCGTTGGAAAATTGGCTATCATGGTCTCATCGATATTTGACTTTTTTCTTCCCAAAAGCTCGTTTATTAGTCCCCATGTTTTGCGGGGATCAGCTTTGAATAAATTGAATTGATTTTTATAGAAATAGTAATTTTTGTATTGTTATTTCTTCTGGTACCTACCTAGCTTCCAAAATTGATCTCTTTTTGATGTCAGTTTTTAACTTTTAGACAGTTAAATGCTCCCATAAAGGAGGTAATTTGGTTCCTCTTTATACGTTAAAATCAACTTGTTCTTTTGGCATATAGTTTCGGCAAAATTGTATGTTCGAAAAAATTGTCATTTGAAGTAAATTTAATGATTGATCAGGTAATTCTCAATTTGAACTCTCAATTTGATTTCTACAGCTATCTTCTTTACAAAGATCTAAGACAACCTATCCGACTGACCGTGTCAAACCAATTTTGACACTTCGAAGAAAAAAAAGTGTGAAACAAACTCCATAGACGTTATGGTGAAAATCAAACTTGTGACATTTTAAAATGCATATTCCTTGTGAAAAATAGTGATTTTCCCAATGTTTGCATTTATGTGTCAAATTTTCGAACGCAACTGTCAGTTGGAATGAGAAATGATAGCGAACTGGTCGTGCGAATTTGTGGATGGGCCCACGAACCAAAAAGCATTCTTTGCACAAGTTCACCGCTGAAAAAAAATGATTCTATTAATTTTAGACCATTATTATCCTACTTTCGAACAAAACTGTCAAGTGGACTGATTGAAATTAAGCGAAACTGAAACAGAAATAGAGCGCAGTTCGAAGGGAATTAAGTGTCCATGTCCGAAATGACTTAAAGTGGATAATGGGAGCACATTTCAAAACCTACACTCAGAAAAAAAAAGATTGTTAAGCGAAGAATTTTGAGATTTTTAAAAAAATTGTAAGTTAAAAGTTTTTGCTTCAAATATTATTTTTGTTAACAAGAACTCGTTTTTAAGTTTTCCAGAAACAGGTATTCAGTGTAAGAATAATATACTCTCTATAAGTATTTTATTATTTCATTGCCAACAATTTCATTCTTAAATCAAAGATTTTGATATTTGGGTTAATTTTAACCAACATAAATTGTAGGCAGTACAATTTCTTTTTCTGAGTGTAGTTATCTTAAGTCGACTTGATTGGTCTGGTCTAGATGTAACCTGAATCAAAAAAAAAAATTGATTTGGTCGGGAACGGGAATTTTTGAACATAACCGTCACTTTATAGGTACCGAAAATTATAAAGCACGAATAGTGCGAAAAAGAAGAAAATACATCTTTTCTATCTTGCGGCCATTATTATTGAACTTTCGGAGTCGTAAAGCTGATTTAGACGCAACTTATTTACCGAAGATGTCAATAGGAATTAGCGGGGCAGCTCCCAGTTTGTTCTATTCAGCTGCCATGGAGTTAAAACTATAGGCACCCCTGTAACTCTGAAACCTACAGCACTTTCCTGAGCAGTTGTCATCAGTTGAACCACTTTCGTTTGCTGTCTGGTTATCGGTTGGAAGTCTCATGGATCTGCTTTCAGAGCTCTTGATTTACTATATGGATTTGATTCAGTTCGTCCTGTAAAAACAAACAGATTAGAGGTACTATTGGGCCTACTGGGCGATGCGGACTTAAGGCAGCTTCTGCTTCACCTTTCTGCCAGAAAACACAGCGGAATTCGAAATTATTTCGCCAGGAACCATAACTCTTTCAATCCTTATACCGATGGTTCAACAACTGTGGATGGGGTCGGTGGATGTGCACCTGCCGGATACCTACTCTAGCGTTTTGCCAATACAAAAAGCAGTTCGTTCCAGAGCGCACTCATGGATAGCAGGTTAAGATGCATTAGAGAGCATATGGATGCTGATGTAATGGGCGAAACTTTTCGTGAAGGGATTAATGAAGTGGT
This sequence comes from Cheilosia variabilis, assembly GCA_951230905.1. Classification (NCBI taxonomy): domain Eukaryota; kingdom Metazoa; phylum Arthropoda; class Insecta; order Diptera; family Syrphidae; genus Cheilosia; species Cheilosia variabilis. The sequence goes on along the minus strand of OX579677.1, from coordinate 3,429,075 downwards.
AAACAATCTTACATCAATCAAGTTTAAGAAATATTAAGTGAATGAGTGGTTTGGTTGATCACTCAGTAGCTACCTGAGCTATTTTTGAAAATGAATTCGTTTAATAAGGCAGTGATTACGAAGGCAGTGAGTGACTGGAATCACTAGAAACAATTATAAAAATGAAATAAAGAACAGCGTAAAAAAGTAAATTTATTAAATTAAATGTTGAAAACTCATCAAAACAAATCAAAAAGATATGTGGCGCAACTTGAAGAAATATGTTTTAAAGAGTGTTAAATATTGTGAAATAAGAGACTTAGTCTTTAATCGTGTTGTTCGTGAAAAGTGGATTTGCCCGTTATTTGGTAACACATGTGAGTTAAAAGACAACATCTCCCCCGAATATGAAGACATGATGAAGTTTTATGAGTGGACCCGTCGAAAAATTAAACTCGAGCAGTGCACAAAAAAGGAACCCACGTATAAAGAAATAGAAGATAGTGGCAAAAATGACTGAAATATTTGGTAAGGCTTCAATTCCAACTATTAAACTCAAAGGAATCAGAGTAATGTTAAAGTCATGTCATCTCAAATGCAAAAACCTCCTAAAATCCCACCCAAAAATACCCAAGAAAAAATTAGAAGAAATTCGCCGTCACACTAAAGTTTTGTTTGATATTTCTTCTTGTAAATGTGAAGACATTTCTAAGTGTACCTGTCCTAGAGAAAAAAAAGTAACTGCAAGAGAACACAGCTCAGGAAACTGTCGAGGTGTAGGAATCGACCAACGAACTACAAGAAAAATGTTTATTGGAAGCGTTGATACTATTACAACTAATAAACTACAAAACACGTCTAAACGAAAGTTATTAGGGCAACATTTTCCAAGGTTTCAGGTGGAAAATGATAGCACACAAGAGCTTAATGTTTCTTTTTCGTCGGAATCTAAGTCAGAATGCACTACATCGGATCAAGATGATGAATTCGAAGCACAGCTGGAGCAAGTCAAGCCATCGGTAACTCCTTCCAAAAAAACTGTCTTCTGAAAGCTTAGACAATGAGTGGCTCTCGAAAACTTGTGATAGGTTTGGTGTCTCTGACAGAGCCGCGGCTGCAATCACCTCGGCAGTGCTCCATGCTTCCAGCGCAGAAGTTATTGAGAAAAATCAGATTCGCCGGAAAAGAGATCTAACTAGAAAATATGCCGTGATGCGAGCTAAAGTCACCGAGATACCTGCTTTATACTTCGACGGAAGGAAAGATAAAACTTTGTTTATATCGAAAAAGAATGGACACCAGATTTGGGCACTTCAAAGTGTATAGAAAAAGGTATCGTCGACTTCTGTTCAAAAAAAGAAATTTCCTATGCTCGCTGGTTAACTCGCGCTAATAGAATTATGCGTTTGTATGTTTGAACGGAACATTCATCTGAAAGCTTAGTGGTTCTCGCTAAAAGTATTTTTATTGATGAACTAAGCCAAATTCTTAGCACGACTCCAGCTAAAAATTTAATTGTTGTAGGAGATATCAATATTGATATTCTTATTGAATGTAACATTGAAACAGAAAGCTATTTGTTTGCTATGGCCTCGTATGGTCTCAAAAGTTTGACAAACGAACCTACCCGTTTGACCGATTCCTCTTCGAGTTGTATTGACCACATTTTTTTTAGATCTCCAAGTAACAATAAAAATATTTTTAGTGGCCAAGTACACGATTTGAAGCTGACAGATCATAGCATGGTTACCCTAAATTACTCTTCTGTTTACAATCGTCCTGAAAGCCTTAAATCCGCAACCGCTAAAGTAAAATATTATATAGACTATATGATGCTAAAAGAATTGTTAATCTTTGAAGGTTGGGAATCGGTTTATTCCGAAAGTAATCCTTCTATTGCTTTTGACCTATTTATGGACACTTTTCAAAAACACATCAAATCGAGTTCTTACCAGAGAAAACTGTCGTGTAAAAAGAAACATTTAAAACCATGGATGAATAATAATCTCCTTAATAAGATTGCAAAAAAGAAAAAGTTGAGCTTAAAATGCAAGAAACATATAAATAATAAAAAATAAAAACTTAAGAAACATTACGAAACTTTTTGTAAATCCTTAAACAAAGAGATCGAAGATACTCGTAACAATTTCTACGGTGATATGTTTGCTAGAGCTGAAGGTAATATGTACGCGAAGTGTGGAGAGTAGTTGATAACATCTTGGGAAAGGATAGGAATTCTGTTAAATTTGATACTATTGAAGATGAGGGCAAAATTGAAAACGATTTAGGCAGAATTGCAAATAAATTTAATGAGTATTTTACCGAAATTTCTGAAAATTTGAGCACAGCTGTCGAACCTTGTATAAATTGCAATTGTTCCTCTTCTTCAGGCATTTTTGTGGAGGATGTTCAATCAAACAGTTTTGTGTTTGATGCGATTACACCCATAGAAGTTCACAATGCTATTTCGTACCTAAAAAATCAAACTTCTTGCACAGGTGATGGTGTTTCAAGCAGTTTATTAAAAAATGTTTCCTGGTATGTGGTTGATATATTGTCCTTCCTCTTTAATAAAAGTGTAAATATGGGTTGTTTTCCTGACCATCTAAAATGTGCTGAAGTTCTACCCCTTTTCAAAAAAGGGAATAGAAAAAATGTTTCGAATTACAGGCCAATATCTCTACTTTCGACCTTTTCCAAAATTTTCGAGAAGTTAATCAAGGTTCGAATTGTCTCATTTTTGAATAAGTTTAACTTCTTTTGTAACAATCAATTTGGTTTTAGAGCAGGTTTGTCAACTGAGGACGCCATCTTACGGGTGTGTAGTCAGTTTAAATAACAACAAATCAACTATTGGACTATTTATTGATATGACAAAAGCGTTTGATCTGGTAAACCACGATATTTTGCTAGCTAAACTCTATAAAGTTGGTTTTCGTGGCAACATTTTTAATTGGCTAAATTCTTATTTAAGGAATAGAACACAAAGTGTCATTATTGAAGGGATCTCAAGTGAACCAAGAGAATTAAAGAACGGTGTTCCTCAGGGATCTGTTCTTGGCCCTCTGTTTTTCTTGATATAAATACATAAATTTTATTTTCAAACTCAAGTTAAATGGTACTTCAACTGCTTTTGCGGATGACATAGTTTTTACGTACGAAACTGAAACTATTTTCGAAAGTATAGTAAAGATAAATGAAGATCTTGAAATCTTACGATTGTGGTTTACTTATCATAAATTGATTATCAGCGAGAAAACTAAACTGATGTGTTTTAAGGTATCTGAAAATAGCCTGAATGATTTTAATTTATGGTTTCACGCTCACGATTGTAAACAGTTTTCCTTACCTTTACATAAGTGTGGAAAAGGTAATTTTGTAGGTGGTGCGCATTGCACTGAACACTGCATCAAAATCGAATCGGTTCGTTCTCAGAAAGTTTTAACAAGTATTTACTATGGTCTTGCACACTCGAAGTTGCAATACGGCATAACAAGCTGGGCTGGTTCTTATACAAATACTATGAGACCCTTATTAACGGCACAAAAACATTTAATACGAATTATTTTGAATCAAAATCAGGCATTTATATGTTTTTAAAGTTTTAAAAGAATTCTTTAAGCAGAGCGGAAATATTCCTAGTAGGAATATTCAAATGTGCAATCTACGTGTAAACAATATGAACTTAGTAAATGTACCTTTCGCACATAAAACACATTCTACACATTTTTACACATATTCGGCTCCAAATTTTTTTAATAAATTGCCTTTATTTGTAAGAGATACGCTACGTTTTTCACATTTCACCAAAAAGGTTACAGACTGGCTATTCACGTTAAGCTATGAATTTATTGAATCCTTTGTTTAAATCATTTATCTCATCAACAGCACAACATTTTAGTAATATGAAATGAATTGTAATTTATATTATTTATGAATTGTTACGTTTATGATTTATTAATATCAATTAAATTGTTGATTTTTTTCCCCTTTTGCTTCATCTAAATTAAAAATCTGAATTAAATTAATGATTGATTGTCACCCCACATCAAATAACAAATGAAATATCAATCTTGATGTGTCATTCACCACTAACTTCAAGTTAAAGAATGAACACGAATATTTATTTATTTATTTATTTATTCATCAATCGAAGAACAAAGTTCTCCTACAGACTAATAGAAAACAATTATTCGCTACAGCTAATAGTAAATATATCAGAACTTCAAGATTATCTAAGTACATTCAAAACATAAATCTTAAAGGTAATTTCTGAAAAAGTCTAACCTAGTGCAAACTGAATTTGCTTCTCTGATGCAACGAGAAACCGGTTCATTACGACCATAGTTAGATATATGAAATTTCTCATAAAAAAGAACATAATTTCTGGAATTATGAGTGGGAACACGAATAGAAATTAGTGCCAGAAGTTGTGCACATTTAATATGGTAAGTAAGTATATCTCTAATGAACATTATCGCAAAATAAGCACGTCGATTTGCCAAACTCTGCATTCCAAATAAGAGACATCTTGTTTCATAAGATGGGATAACAGTACCCCAATGAAGTTTATAATACATAAATCTTGAAATATTTTTTTGGATTTTTTCGATTCTTACACACGAGTTATTGTAGTAAGGGTGCCAAACTATGTTGCAGTATTCAGGCAAAGATCGAACGAGAGAGATAAAAAGAGTCTTTATAGTGTACGGATCTGTAAATTCCTTACTATTTCTTTTGATGAATCCTAACATTTGGTTAAATTTGTTTATAATGTAGTCGATATGAGGAAGAAAAGAGAGTTTGGTATCAAGGATAACACCTAAATCTTTCTTTTGTGCTACTCTATCCAAAGAAGAACTATCAATATGATAATCGTACAATATCGGAGAAATGTTTCGAAAAGTAGACATGACTTGGCATTTTGAAATATTAAGATGCAGGAAGTTTGTATTACACCATTCTGCCAGTTTATTCAAGTCATCGTTTAACAAAACACAATCATCCAAGCATTTAATACTACGATATAGTTTAAGGTCGTCTGCAAAAAGAAGACACTGAGAATTTTTAAAGAATTTAGGAATATCGTTAACAAAAAGCAGGAACAATAATGGGCCTAAATGGCTACCTTGTGGGACACCGGATGGAACCAATATTTGATTAGAATGATGATCTTCAATCTTAACAACTTGAACTCTCGATGTTAACTAAGATTTAATCCAATCAAGAAACTTGGAATGAAAACCCAGTTCCAACAGTTTGTGTAAAAGAATACGATGATTAACACGGTCAAATGCTTTTGCAAAATCGGTGAAAATTATATCAGTTTGACGATAAGATTCAAAATTATTAACGATATAATTCGTCATTAATGTAAGATTAGTGGATGTAGATCTTCCAGAAATAAAGCCGTGTTGGAAATCGGATATAAAATCTTTTAATACAAAAGTAAGCTTGTCACAAACTATTTTCTCAAATACTTTAGGAAGAGCAGATATTTTGCAGATTGGTCTATAATTTGTCGTTTCTTGTTTAGATCCAGATTTAAAAATAGGTGTTATATAAGACAATTTCCAACAGTCTAAAAATTCACCTTTCATAAGCGATAGGTTGAAAATAGTCGATAACGGAATGGCTAAAGAAGACGCACATTTAAGCAATAGAATTTGTGGGATCCCATCAGGACCTCCCTTTTTGTTGGTATCTAAACCTAGTAGGGCTGATTCTACATCAGACGTAGACAAGACCATAGACCCTATATTAACGATGGTAGAAAGATTAGGAGAATTTACATTCAATGAAGTGTTTGTGGAGTAGACAGACTGGAAATAAACAGCAAAGAAGTTGCAAATTTCTTGCACATCACTCGTTGATTTGTCCAGATACTTCATACAGCTTGGATACCCATTGCTTTTACGCTTAGTATTAATATATTTCCAAAAATTGTCACTGTTATATTTAATATTTGACTCAATAGAGAATAAGTAAGCCCGATATAAAAACTTATTAAGTGTATCGAATTCTTTCTGAATTTTCAAATGCTTGGACCGCAGATGAGCATCATCGCGGTTAGTTTTTAGTAATTTAAAAGATTTATTTTTTCTATTTTTTAGATTTATAAGTCTATTGTTGAACCATGCAGGATTACTCCAAGATTTTGCTTTATTATTTGGAACAAATCTACGTACAGCCTCATTGATAATAGATAGTAGAGTATCATTAGCGTTGTCTAATTCTGTTTTAGATAAAAGCGATTCCCAAGGAATAGACACAAAGTAATCATTCATTGCATCAAAGTTAGCCTTATTATAAAGGGTGATTTTTTAAGAGGTTTAGAACTTTTTTTAAAAAAAAAACACAAAAAATTCGAAAAAATGAATGAAATATTTATTTGAATCGATAGTTTGAACCTTGCAATTTAATGTTTAAAGATAATTTCATGCAAATGTTGACCGCGGCTGCGTCTCAGGTAGCCCATCCGCTGAGTCCAATTTTGGCATACTCTTTCACACATATCGGCCGGTATCTCACGAATGAATGCATGGATGTTGGCTTCCAGTGCGTCAATCGAAGCGGGCTTGTCCCTATACACATTAGCCTTGGCATACCCCCACAAAAAATAATCTAATGGTGTCAAATCGCACGATCTAGGCGGCCAATTGACCGGCCCGAAACGTGAAATTAACTGTTCACCAAACTCGCCTCGCAATTGCGCCATTGTTTAGCGTGCTGTGTGGCATGTGGCACCGTCTTGTTGAAACCACATATCATGCAAGTCAAGAACTTCCATTTCGGGCAAAAAAAAGTTTGTTATCATCGCTCGGTAGCGTTCACCATTGACAGTAACGCTGCGATTCGCATCATCTTTGAAGAAATATGGCCCAATAATGCCGCCGGCCCATAAACCGCACCAAACAGTGGCTTTTTCGGGATGCATTGGTAGCTGTTGCAATGCTTCTGGCTGATCTTCACTCCAAATGCGGCAATTTTGCTTATTTACGTACCCATTCAACCAAAAATGAGCCTCATCGCTGAACACAATTTTTCGATAAAAAAGCGGATCCTCGGCCAGCTTTCCAAGAGCCCATTCACCAAAAATTCGGCGTTGTGGTAGGTCGGCTGGCTTTAGTTCTTGCACCAGCTGTATCTTAAAAGGCTTTACGCCCAAATCCTTCCGCAAAATTTTCCACGTAGTGCTGTAACAAAGGCCTAACTGCTGGGAACGGCGCCGAATCGACATTTCGCGGTCTTCTGTCACACTAGCTGATACGGCCGCAATATTTTCTTCACTACACACAGTACGTAAACGTGTTGGTGGTTTAATGTCCAACAAAGTAAATTTGGTGCGAAATTTGGTCACAATCTTCCGAACAGACTGCTCAGAAGGTCGAGAATGCCGATCATAAAATGGAAGCAGCGCGCGATGAACATTTCGAACCGAGCACGAATTTTGATAGTAAAATTCAATAATTTGCAAGCGTTGTTCATTTGTAAGACGATCCATGGTTAAATTGCAAACCAAACTGAAGCTGTTTGACAGTGACACAAGGTACTAAACACACGTCAGCTGTCAAAACCAGTGTTGCCAAAACCAAACCAACTAAAAAATCACCCTTTAATTAGGTACAAATTTTTTATCATTTTGAACATTTTTCATAAAAGTATAAAAACATAAGTTTCCTTCTAATGCAATATTATGTATAGAGTTATTAACTATAGGAGTGTCAGATTTTTCAACATATATATTAAATTCCTTATCTACAAAAATAAGATCAAGAACTCGACCTAAGCTGTTTAAATTATAATTGATTTGTATCAGGTCAAACTGGCTAAAGAAGTCAATTAAATTTATCTCAATTTCAGAAGTTACATCAAATGGAACTAGATAACTATCATCTGAATCAAATAATCACTTAATGTTTCCTAGATTAAAATCACCAATACAAATAATATGTTGCGATGGATTTAAGTTTTCGAGAATAGTTTTACAATTTTGGAGAAGTATTTATATTATAACAATCACAAGAGCTCCTTGGAGGTATATAATTTATAATAATAAATAATTCAATATTTCCATTTATCGCCAACGAAACAATCAGTTGATCGATATCATAATAAGTTGTAGATATAGTATTAGAGTTTAGTTTGACTTCTCTACATGACAAGGAAGAACGAATGGCGATAAGAACACCACCCCCTCTGTCCATGCCAGTAGATAAGTAAGATCTATCTTTTCTAAATACAGTGTAATCTAAGTTAAATAATTCGGATGTTAATTGTTTTTCAGTTAACCAAGTTTCAGTTAATAATATAATATCATATGAACTAGATGCTAAAGTAAGATACAATAAATCTAGCTTGATTCTTATACCTCCTACGTTTTGATAATAAAATGATAAATTACTTGATGGAGCAGCAGCGTTGAATCCATTCAAAGATGTATTTGAAGGTCCGGGAGCGGTTTTTAGTTCATAGTTTATTACGTCAAATTTACAGGATGGGTTGCATCGGCGTTTTTTGGATGATTAATTAACTTTTTCACCTTAACGAACATAGGCCATATAGAAGAGTCACTCATGAGTTTATTGTAGCAATCAGAGGGGACACTCAGTTTAAAATTCACATGAGAAACATCGCTTAAGGATAATCCTTTTTTAATTAGTTTAAAACATTTAAAATAGTTTTTGGGAATATTAGACTGAGCAGATATGTGATTAATTAAGTCTTCAGGTTTGGTGTCTACATTAAATTTCGAAATGTGTAACTAAACGGAAGATGTTAACGTATTTAAATCACTAATTCCACTACCCATTAAACAATCATTTCGATGTTTATTAATTCTATTCTGTCTCCTAGAATTAAGGTTTTCATTATTTATGTTGATATTTACATCTTTTTTATTAAAAAGATCGTTTAGCATTGGAGTAGAGATGGGTTTAGAAGCAGCAGGAGGGCCATCACCAGCGTTGTCGACGAAACCATCAACAACAGTATCATCGCCAATAACAACATCAACAGCAGCAGCAGCGCGGGGTGCATCGCCATCAGCAGTGGTAGTAGCAGCGGCAACGAAACTGATATCGGCAACCTTATTAGCACCAACAACATCCAACTCAATATTTTGGTTTTCTTTTTTGCCATTCTTTCTATCGTCACTGAATTTATGTTTGTTGATAAGTGCAGGAGATGAGACGTGAGCAGCTGTGTTTAAAAAAAACCGGTTTGTTTTCGTAGTTCCCATTTAAACTCTTGTTCTTGTTCATACCAGTGCACGGTGGACGAGAGTTTGGAGTCAGAGCAGTTGATTTAGATATTGATGAGTGAGATAATTTCCTTTTGTGCAAGGTGAGAGCAAGGGGACACTTTTTATTTTGGCTATTATTCGTCGTAAGGTTAATAACCGCTTCTTTGGTCATACTTCTTGTTGACACACCTACTTCACTGTTTTTATTGCACAAATAGGGAAAATCATTCTTTAGGCAGTTTAAATTTAAAAGAACACCATGCACTAAATTATCAATATTAATTATATAGTTTATTATTTAGCACATTAGTAAGACATTTATCACATTTGATAAAGAAGTTTTTTTTGGATTTAATGGAGTTATAGTCGGTTTTCTTAATTTTTGCACAAGTAAAATGCAATAAAGAATTGCAGACACCACACGAAAAATAATCGATGGGTTCAACTTTGTTACATAAAGCACAACTAGGCATACTGAGAAAAATTAAAAAAAAAGCGACTGATGCATACGAGAGTTAGTCAACGACTTCAATAATCATTGTTTAATAGTTCTAAGTTTATGATACATATATGATATGAATAAAATAAAAATACAAATACAAATTCAAATACAAATTGCTACGTATATCGTCAAAGCTTACGCACCCACCTGGTTCTCTACTAAAACTCATCCTGTATCCTGTAAAGATGGATCACGACACTTGTATCAACCCATCTCTATCACCAGATATTTGCCAGAAGAACTGAAATCGATAGTCGATCCAGTTATTCAAAGAAATGGATATTTCGCCCACTCTGAAAACCTATTGCTAGCAATGCTGACTCTGATTCTCAACAGCACATACGCGAACTGGCCGCACAACGCATTTTGAAAGCTCGTAGCGTTCAAACCAATAGATTTAAATCTATCTTTGAATCTAAACGCATCATCCTATATCGATCTTGTTGACTTGGCAGCTTAACGTTACAGATCCTCCGGTATTAAAATCAATATCTGATGCACAAATTCAAACGTATGTTGCGCAAAAAGGAGAAGGAAGTTTACCGTTACTACATCTACCATGCCATTCTCAAGCAGTCGAAAGAGCAGTCAAGACTCCAACGGAAGCTTCAACCAAATTAAGTAATAGAAGTGACAGAGAAGGAAGGCTTTATAAAATCCCAAATCGAGTCTCGTAGAGCTATGCCAAAATTTGATAGCGAGAAAGATCTTCGGGCTAATTAAAGTCATAATAACAAATTCAGTAAATAATTTTGTACCATTTATCCTTCTTTTTTAATAAATATAACGCAGTATGTTGTGTTTAATTATATAAATACTCGTTTCTACGTATTTGTACGCATTGCTGAAATCACGTAATTTTATAAGACTTTTCGATATTTTGAAAACCAATACGGTGGCAGAAGATGGTGTTCAATCTACACCATATTTAAGGTATGATTTAACGGCATTGTTTGGCACTTTTTCTGCAATAAGCCCGAAAGAAATCGAGCACTTTTTGTTTCGCCATAGAAAGTGGCCCACCCTGTGGACATACAACAACTGTCAAATTTAGTAAGATAGAAATTGAATGCAACAGGGAAATTCTAGTACAGTTTAGCTCTGTTCGATCGGCGAATTTGCCAACGACAGTCTGGTTTTCTATTAAACTTTGCAACCTGTGCACTTTTACCAAAGACAAAGATTCGAAGCTGATTCTGGTGCTTGGAGATATCGGTGGTTGGGGTTGAATTTAGTTAATTTTACTTGTACTCACTCTCTATCTCTCTGTCTCTGTCTCATGTTTCAACTCGTATTAAATGATAGCATCGGGAAGGAATTCCACATGCTCTACTGAGTAATCCCAATTAAGTTTTATTTTAGTACGTCCATTAAAAACGACAGTCGTTTCAATCTTTTGCAGACATTTTAACAGCCATTCACCGAGCTTTTAATGGAATGCCTACTTAGATGCCTTAAAATTGGACAAAACTCCCACATTAACGTACCACTGACCTTTATACCGTTCATTTCTATGGTAATTCCAGACCATAAACTATTATTGCTTTTGTTGTCGATGTGCCAAAACAAAGGCCACAGCACAAATTGTTTAATTAACTTTTCCGACAGTCTTGCGGATGGCAATAAATCGTCGGCCGAGTCGAACTTTTTATCCACACCGTGTCGTAAGATTCCGATGCCAGAAACTATTCCTGCAACTGACAACAACTCTAATTTGACCCCAAGAACTCATATAAAGAATTTTAACGAACCAAACTCTTGCACATGATATGAAAACAATTTTGCCAAGAAAATCGCCCATCCCCCCTAAACAGCTTATCTTGCAGCCGCCACCAAAAACTCATTATGGTCTCATTTATCCTGACCATCAAATGGCTTATACACAATAAAGTGGAATTCCACAAGTGGACACAGGTCAAAATGAAAATCCCTACTTCCTCCAGGAAAACTAGTGCAAATGTGTTTTTTTTTTGCTTATCTTATGTCATCTCCGAAAGGAAAAGACTTTCAAATTAAAAAAGGACGAACAACAGACGACAACAAAATTGGGGACAATTCGACTGCTGGAATTATGACATACTGCAGGCTCCCTCCTTGGACGTGTCTCCGGGACATTCTCTTTATTGCAATTGTTCTCGTTTTCGTTTTATTTTTATACTCCTTGCGACTGTATCCTTATTTCATTTCTGTTTATTGGTATCCTGATCTCGTTGGGGCGGGGATTCTTCATTTGTTGGTCTCTGATTTAAATTGGAGCGACCGTATATATATAAGTTTTATGTTTGACGACAATATCCGGGACAATGATTGGATTTCCTTTTGACAAATTTCTCCCTGTCTTTTCTCGTTTCAGTCGCCAGAGGTCAACCGATGAGAATGGCTGTGAAACAATCGAGCCACCTCCACCACCGAGGTTGCGTGGCCAGAGCACCTACTTAGCGGTAAGTCTAGACAATTCTTTTGATTACATTTACAAGACTGGGGATGGGGGTATATGCTTTTTAACTCTCGCCATTGATGCGGGGGACAAAAGCAATTTTCAGCATCGTCATCCCAATTTTGTGGAGGACAATAATTATGGTCCTTATTACTTAACCTTGCCATTTTGAGTTGTTTTTTTTTTTGGGGGTGACGCGCAGTTATTCTTATGTCCTTGGTTTGGGGCACCGGTGGTGTTTAGCATTCATCTTTTCTCTATTGGCATTTAAGGATAAAGGCGGCAGAGGGACAAGGGTACTTCTTTTCACTTCAGTTTTATTACTCTATTTGTTTGAGACATTGTACGCAGATTCTGTCACCATAAAGGAAGAAGTGAACAATGAAAGGGTAAACGAAAAATTATAAAAGCATTACGGTTCAAAGGATATCAAGGGGAGTCTTGGGAGTTGAATTGGTTGAGTCTGTTTATGGCTTTGGTGAATCGGCGACAACAGGTCGTAATTACAGTCCTTAAACATCTCACAATGGCACGTATAGCTGTCTGGTTTTTGCAGGACTGTAAGGGACCTAATTATAGCTTTGTGTTGTATTGTTCGCATTAAAATAACATCCGCGGTAGTTTATATTTTCTATTTTCAGTCTCTAATTTTAAATAAATTTAGCCTATATCTACGTATTGCCTGACGACTCTCTCACATATCCTAGACTCACTCTTCTCTCTCTTTCATTCACCAACAATTTGAAACATATTGCTATAACCGATATAATGTAAACTTAACCGACTGTCAAACTGTCAATATTAAAAACACTATTTAGTCTGACAGCTGCCCGACATTTAAGATTTGGTATTCCGGCCCCGATAAATCACGTGAACTGTTTTCCTAGCTGACGTTTATGTTCCTTTCATCAGTCATCATTTTTCTACTGAGTTAGTTGACATTTCGATTGAGAAAGGCGACGTTAACGGCGAATATAGTTTCTGCATTTATGAAAAATCTAGTCCAGAGAATTCTAGTCGACGCATCTTCTTCTGCAGATCTTTTCTGATTGTTTTTTTTTTGTGCAGATCTTTTCTGATTGTTTTTTTTTATGGCTTAAGCTCAGTACGCTGTTTCACTGTTTCAGCAAACACAAAATTAAGCGGCTATCCCCTTTTGCTAAATGTCGGCTTAATTTTGACAGTTCAACATTCAGAGGAAATCAAACTTTGCTCATATTTTGCTTGTTTTTCCTACATCATCTTCTTAATCTACTACATAAATATCCAATATTCCCAGACGAAGTATTTATTTTCCAAAAATAATTTCAGTAAAGGCACCAAGTGACAAAGAACAGAAACATGAACAGAAACTGAAACAGAACAGAAAGTTTTTTCGTTCTGTAGTAAATTCTGGTTCTGTTTACGTTGCTCGCTCAGCTACACAAAACTAAAACAGAAACAGACCCATAAAAACATGTTGCTGTCGCAAAATATTGGGTGACGGTCATTATACATTATTTGGTGATTTCTCACGAAATCTATTATACTCTCCTCTTCGTCTACTAAAAACTTTTTTTTTCCATTTTTCATTTGTTATTCATACGTGGTCATCACAATATAAAGGGTTTTCCAATAAGAGGTGTTATTTTGGTATTCAAAGAAAAATGCCATTTTTTGAGATAAATGATCGGATGTTTATTTCATAATAAAGAGGAAGGTATGCCGTTAATAATGAAAAACAATATCAGCCAAATGGCCACCACGAGCACGCATACAGGACCATATCCTTTTCATGAAATTTTCCATAACCAAATCGCAAAGTGGCTGCCCTATGTCCTCGATAGCCTCACGAATCGAGGTCTTGAATCGACGCTGGGCTGTTGGCGTAGACCTTATCTTTCACGTGGCCCCAAAGGAAGAAGTCGCAAGGTGTTAAATCACAAGATCTCGGTGGCCAATTGTGATCACCTCTTCGAGAGAAAACACGGTCCGGAAACTTTTCCCGTAAAAGATCAATGGTTTCGTTGCTTGTGTGGCACGTAGCGCCGTCTTGTTGAAAGTAAACGGTGTCCAGATCAATACCATCCAACTCCGACCATAAAAAATCATTAATCATCGACGACCAAAAAATGCTTTAGTTTTGCGAACTGTGACTGCAAGATTTTCACCATTTTTGTAGTGAATTTTTAAAATTTCAATGCGTTGTTGAAGCGTGTATCGTTCCATTCTTAGCGTAGTTTCTACTTGTCAAATGTCAAAGAATAAAAGCTTCAAAAGTGACAGCTACCGAAATAGCGGGTCATTCACAATAACACCTCTTATTGGAGAACCCTTTACAAAAGTACGATGCTAAACAAACAGCCAGATTACAGATGCAGAAAAATCCTTAAAGTGCCTTGGGTGCTAAGTTTTTTGAATATCTTTCTGCATTAAATGTTGTCCCATTTAATAAAGCTGTTGATGAACTGTTACCATTAGAAGTTGCTACGTAAACTCCGCAGTTGTTACTCGGACTGTCAAAATGTAAGTAAAAATGGCTATAACCAAGCAGTGTGCACTTCGCTCTACATTTTAGCAAAACCTTTAACAGCTTTTTTTTAGTTTGCGTAATAAATGCGTTACACATTTTCATTAACTAAATGTGACAAATCGCAACAACATTTGAATATCACCGCAAATAAAATAGTTGGTTAAACTTTCTACAAAAAAAAAAAAAAAAGCAACCGTTCAGTGTCGCCCAGTGTTGGTAGCACTCTCTCTTCATTTATCCCACGAAGCGTGGTCATTTTTCCCCTTTCACCGTACTCAAATTCCCTTTTAAAACCCATTTTTTAAAAGCAAAATTTGGTTACACGGAAAGAAAATCACGTTAAATTAACCTTTAGTATAAAAACTGCAGATTGTAACACTGCTATGATTATTTTTTGACACTAGAAAATTTTGATAAAAGACGATTTACATGAGCTGATTTTTATGAACATTCAGTGTTGGTAATCATGGTGAAATACAGGTGTATTGATAGAATTTCATCAAAAATTTATAGTTTGAATGCTTTTCTGTTAGATTTCTGAACGTCCCACGATTTGGTAATTTTTCCCTTTATCCCACGGAAGGTTTTTCGGACATTGAAATTCCCACAAAAAGGGATAAATCCCACGATATAGCAATTTTCGGTTAATCTGTCAAAGTATAGAATCATGAATTGTGAATTATTCGCTGGTTTAACTTTTGTGGAGACATTTTGTGTACCTAGTCCGAAGCAAAACTTGCTTCAATTCAATTTTAACTGTGTACTGCTCCGAACTTTGCTTGATTTTATTTTTGTAGAGGATTTTTCATGGACTCTTAATTTTTTCTGCAAATAGCATACGTGATTTTGTATTTTTCTCTAATACATTTTTGGCTGTCATTTCTGACCAAATTCCACATTTAAACAAACATACTTGTTCCAATTTTTTGCTAAAGCCCGTATGACACTCCATCTTTCTCTCATTTTTTCCCTCATATTTATCATGTCGAAAAGTCAGCGATATTTCAAAGACTAAGGCCTGGTTTGTTCAATCTTGGTTATATTTAATCATCGGTTATTCCAGATGGTAGCCATCGACTGTGTTTGTTCAATAGAATATTAGCCAGAGAATCTAAGGTTTCGTTAGTTAACCCAAGAAAGATAACCGGTCGATTTTGCGCGGTTAACGAGATTTAACCAATGATTTTCTAGAATTTCGTTTATTCAAGATTTTGTAAGGATTTCGTAGGTACTAGTTTTGACGTATCTGCTATACCACAACTTTTCGTAGAATATTGCGAGCAATACAAAGTAATAAAATAAATAAAAGCAAGATGGAACGAAGGCCCTGACCAATAAAACCTGTTCAACTGACTGATGTATACAATACACTGCACGCCATTCTATGCAAGGTGAGGGTACAGACACGTTCCCAACTTTAGCCGGATGAATTAAGTTTACTTTCTTACTTGACCTTTGACAGTTCTCATAAATTGAATATTGAGAATATTGAGAGAATCAGAAAGTTATTGCGACGTTCGTATACGAAATAGAGATGAGGCCCAATAATGGGTTAACAATTGTTATTGGTTGTTGTACTGATTCAGTTTTGTTCTCAATTACTAGCTTATTGATCTTATTCCTCTGTTTTTAAAAAAATTCCTGTATCATTTGATTTTGACATTTATGCAGCTACTAATCAGTGAAAATATATATTAATAATAAATTACCTAAACCAAAACACAAGGAGCAAAAAAAAATGTAACCATAGATTCGGCTAACCACTGAATTGAAAAAGCAAATAATCTTGAAATGTCAAAAAAAGCTGCCAGCAGCTGAAAAATGATATTTGAATACATTTTCAATAGGTTTTTTTATGTGTCTACATTAATAAAGTTGGTGTGTACGCACTCACTCCTATCGGGAATTTTTGTACTGCTCTAATTTCATTTTAAACGTCTGAAAAATGTAAAAATATTTTGTGTCATACGGACTTAAACAATTCGCAATCTTTCAATAGGCGTGTTTTTTTGAGCTTCGATCTCAGCAAAGCAAAGTAAAATAGGATTTTCAGCACGCGATTACAACAACTATTTACAACACAGTCTCGAAGTGTCAAGTAGAGCGTAGTTGTTGTAATTGCGTGATGAAAATCCTACTTTACTTTGCTTTGCTGAGATCGAAGCTCAAAAAAACACGACTAATAAAATTCAAATGTAAATTGAACAACTTCCCAACAAATAAAGCAAAACCTTCTTACTTCACATTCAAAGAAACTTGTTTTGACATTGTTTGGATTTTTGAAAAGTTTGTACGCTATTTCTCATAGTTGTCTAGTGGAATTGAATTTTTTTTGCTGATCCACGTGATCATTTACCATCGTTTCTATTACCAGCGGGTGAATTTTTTTTAGCGCAATTAAATTGCACACAAAATTACTCATTGCCATTGAATTTCTTCGAAATCACCATCGCCCCCCATGCGAACAAAAAATTTCCAAATCAAACAGAACTACTACGCGATCGCCCCGCCGCAGTTCGACTTGAAATGCAAACGCAGCCATCTTCAGTTTGCGGCGACCATTTTGTGTGAAGTGAAGTGAAAGTTCGCGTTTAACCCGAACTTTCATAAAAATAAACTTTTATCCAGTAATTCAGTAGTTTTTTCTACCAAATTTCAAGTTTAACAAATGAAAAATGTGTGCATTGTGTTATTCAAGTGAAATTTCCAATATTCTGGTTGGTTATATGGCGGTTATCCAGTTGCAGGGTGAGTTTGTGCAAAATTCTTTAAAGCTCGTTTATTTTTTTTACACAAGTTTCGCATGAAAAAGACCGCCGACGATCAACCGTGTGGGGGGGGAGGGTAACATTTTTCTTCTCATTCTCTTTGGTGTAATTATTTTACAAGACTTTCAAAAGGCATTAATGTCTGCTTTTGTTGCAAGTACGTTGCTTCGTAATTTCTTCTTTGTGCGTTTGCGAGCGCTGTTCTATGGCACAGAGCTATTAGTTGCGAAAGTGAAAATCCTTTTGCAGCGAACTCATAATGCGTTTTCACATAAAGGATACTGTCTCTCTGGCTGTGTGTTGGCAGTTTTTCTATGAATTGTGTTTATTTTTTCTGTCTCCTGCACAGCACTCAACGAAAGCCAGCAGCAGGAGCACAGGTGGTTGTGATGGGTGATGATGTTTTCACTGCTGACTCCAGGTGGAGGTATATGGAGTAGGGATGTGTCTACGTTGAAGTAAATTGCAGTCCATTTGAAGGGTAGTTGCCTTAAATACTGCTAGCAGGCAAAAGTCCATTTCCGTGCGGATTATCATAAAGCTTGACAGGAGGAGGTGGTTGTTTTGGGTTGCCTTGCCACCCCAATCATTCCAACGTCATTATTGAGATTACGTTGATGTACTTTGATGAGTTCGTACTTAATGCGTGTGCCAGACGATTAGTTGCGATTAAGCAGGTGCTTTCAATGTTGTTTCCGCAGGATTACGAGTGTGCCAGACACGGGGAGGCGGTTCACGGGACAACACGATTCTATGCTCGGGGATTATACGTTTATGTCCTTATTACACAAAATGGCAGTGAATTAAAATTTTAAAAGCTCTAAAAGGTGAACGTCGTTTGTGACGTCTGACTGGGGGAATGGGAGATGTTTTGCATTGCTCAGGGAAATTGTGTAGCGGGGTGATGGGAAATTAGCGGCAGAAGCTGCTGTTAAGTGACGTGATGGATGGTATTGTGAGAATGGGTAATGTACCGTGGGCGGGGGCTATACCCAAGTACTTTGCGACATGAGTTGGATAGTTTTTGGCAAGCAGTTGGAGGTGAGTGTTACATTTGGCAGTTGCGTTTGTTGTTTGATTTTCGGTGACAAGTTTTATCGTTTTAGGTCGGTCAGGGTTATTGTTTGGGACATCTCCGTGTTGCAGTCTGCCTTTTGGGTGAATTCTCGTGCATTTCAAGACGACTTGTCTTCGAAAACAGTTCACATTTTGGTTTGTTTTGCATTCTGCAATGGACAAGAGAGACTCGAAGTCAAACACGCTTCATTAAAAGCCCAAACTGGTTCAACACATGGGGATAAACAACTCCATTCATTCATGTGGCTTCACAAGGGTCATGCTCTAAGTTGCTAACCAACTTAAATATGTCCACGTAATTTCTATGAAAGAGTGGGTATACCCTCTTCCTCCACTGTCAATAAGGCACCTTCAGAAATTCAAAATTCATATGCGAGGACAATTTTCAATCAGGTTGTCCTCATTTTAAGCACCCTCGCTTCCACTCCGCTAACCAAATGAATATACAAAACCCACCCCCACCCAGTCCTCTTCGGAATATGCTTCCCAGCGGCACTTGATTTGTGCAAAATTATTCCGAAACAAAAAAACCTCCGCAGCTCGATTCATCATTCAGCCTGATGGTATTCAAATTCAAATTCGAAATCTGCTCACTATGCCTCTCGCTCCCAAAAATATGCTTCGAAAATTCCACATCTCCTTTTCTGTGGCGGGACTTCAGGCGGTACGCTCTGGGAATTATTTACACACGAAAAACTATGCAAAAATATTTGAAAACATTGGGTCCCCCCTGTTTTTGGTGAAATGAATTTTTAGGCGAACGCATTTGTAGAACATTTCAAAAGGGATTAAAAGTGGGTGGCCGGCCACAAAAGTAAAACAAACAAAAAAAAAACCGTCAACTTGTACACCGGAAGGCGTTCGGAAATGAAAATTCAAACCGACGACGACGAGTGGCAGAGAATCCTTTTATGCGAGTATTTTCATTCGGGATATGTGATTTCGTTCCCTTTGGTGGTTTTTACCTTTTTTAGTTTAGAAAATGGAACTGTACACAATAGCCGTTGATTTGAGAGAGTTTGTTTTGTTGGGGGGCAACAACCGAACCATTCATCCGGAAGTGCAGTGGTTTTGGCTTTGCAAAGTCGGGTTTTTTTTTTGGGATTCTCCCCCCCCCCGTAGTGTGTGTGTGTGGTTTCTAATTAGTGATTATGTGTAGAGGAAATTGACCTTTTGTTCGCCGACAATGAATAATGATGAATGGGGGCGATGCTTGGAATTGCAAATTCGTTGCTACCTGAGTGGGGTGGAGTTGGGTTTCTTTGATCTTTAAGCGGGTGTTGAATTTTGTTGTATGGCATAAAATGGTGGAAACGCGATGTTTTCTAGTTGTTTTTCAAACTGACAATGACAACTGGTTTTGCTTTGGCATTTCACCAATGGGTATAGGCTTGAGGTGGACGAACGACGGAGCTGGTTCTGTGTTCATAAACATCCAATTCAAGGTCTGATACAAACTCCCGACAGTTTTACTTATCCCAGTCGATTCATTACGAGTGTCAATCTTTTTCACTTGCATTAGTTACCTTCATAAATATACAACCGAAGTCGAATATGGTTCTATAAAAAACGAAAAACTTTTTAAAAAACGAAAAGCTTTATAAAAAAAACGAAACGCTTTTCAAAAAACGAAACGCTTTTCAAAAACTGAAAAAAAAATCGTGCGAAAGCCAACCATTGCTTTATCTAATTCCTTTCGTTTTCTACTTGATATTTGCAAACGTTTAAGAAGCAGTGAGTTCAAATTGTAGAGTTTTTGGTATTATTATAGTTCGAGGAACTTTCGTTTTTGCCAGCGCGCCACGTGTGTTCTTATGTTCCTGCTCTATATTAATCTGCATTAATAATTCATTTCTAGACAATTTATTTTGATTCATAAAAAAAGATATGAAAATGTTTTCGTTTTATTTTTCGCGCGAAACGAAAACGTTTTTCGTTTTCGAACTTACTTCGAGCAATACGTACGATTGAACATTTTCGACGTGTGTTCTTATGGTCTTGCTCAATATTAATCTGATTATATTATGCAGTTCAAGACAATTTATTTTGATTCATAAAAAAAGAACAATAACGTCCAGAAACGAAAACGTTTTTCGTTTTCGAAAAAAACATCAAGCAATAGGTGCGATTTAAAATGTTCAGCTCACGAGATCGGATCTCTAGTCTTAGTCTCGGCTTCGTCGTCTAGAAGGTAGTAAAAGCTTAGAAACCACTTCAGGGCCTTCCACTCTACAAGTGATCTTTTTCCGAATTTTCCCCCTCTGCTTCTGTTTTATGATGCACGAGTTACGAACCGGTCGGCGCTAGCTTTCTACAGTTCTAGTTCCTTTATTACAGTGAGTTCGATATCCCTTTTAGTCTTTCCCAGAACCAATACGACGATGTCATTCTGCAAAGCGGATAATTGAGACTTTTCTCGGAACAGCTAGGCGCAGAATTTTGTCATATAGAACCGACCCCTTGTGCTTGGCGTGTAGAGCTGGACTTCGTCTTAACTCCGTTTGTAGGTTGGCTGTCTCCGGACCTATGGTCATGGGATGCGAATTGATTTTCTAGATATAATTTACAGCCTCCTTGCCTTGTTCCTTGATAGCTACTTTGACCCACGAGTCCCGGTTGAGCCCCCAGTTTGTGGAGATTAAATAAAGAGAACACGTTTTCAAACTTAAATCGAGGCTGAGGTGTGGGGATCATTTTCACACGATGGTTCTTCTTCGGGAAAGTAATCGGTCTTAACTGAGCCCATAGACCGAAAATCACGACCACCTTTGCGGTTTCTAAGAGCTCTTTAAGTTGAAATGTTCCTCAGAAATTCTAGTGACACCTAACTGGCAGCTTCAGAAGATTCCTTCCATCGCATTAATGCCTCTGAGCTGCCTCGGAACTACTCACCCAATTCGTACGAATTTCTTATCAAACTTAGTCTCGGGTTGCAGCTAGTTTACCTTCTAAGTCGCAGCTTCTTTTTCGTACCTAAACCCCGTCTATAAACCGCATATATGAGCCGTTTTAAAAACAAGCTTTTCTATAAATAGAAGGCTAGAACTATAAAAAAGCTCCTCACCATTAAAAGTTGCAATCCCTGATCCGACAAGGAAATATTGGTGACCATTTGACCATTTTATGCGGCAAGCTTCCTGCAACGCGGACCCCTTTAACAAGCCGTCAATTTCCCATTACCCTCAGTAAAAAGCGGTTGCAACCAGGCAACAACTTAACTCGTCGTAAGCCGCTCCATCCGAAGCGGAAACGATCACCATCGATCGTCACTATAACTCCCTCCATGAAACTCTCGTTAAAATGCAAATTTAATTAAAATTTTCACTCAACTCGGCGCGCGATCGCTTAGCAACTGCATAATAACATAAATCTTCCCCTTGGAATAAAGTATCGCATGCGCACTAGTGAAAGGATTTGTATCGTGCGAGTGTAACCCCGAAACAGAGTCGAAATAAACTACCAATCAGCGCGACTTAATTTTATTGCATTGCATCAACATTTCAACTATAGATCTGGTCTGGTCTGTTCTGGGCCAAATGAAGATCGCATCATCGCGGAGATCTCTCACAGCACAACTGGATCGCCAACGCAAAGCAGATTCCAAAAGGAAAAGTGAACAATACTGACCCACGCCCCAATCTCGATCTGGAGCTGCAATCCGAACCTTTCGCTTTTGGCGATCGTCGCTCGTCTCTTCCCAGGCGCGGTGCTCGTTGTGTACACTGTGATGACGGTGGATCATTCTGTATGTACACCGGCGAGTGTAATGAAACGATTTGTTTACTGGATACCGAGATGAGGTAATCATATTGAAATATCACACGCCTTGAGATAAAAGTTGGTCTGGCCGCAAGTAGAGGGAGCGCTGCTAATGGTGGATCTGATGGCGGGCCAGTACCGCGCACGGAGTTCTAAGAGGTTGTTTCTGGTAGTTGGGTTTGTTTGGGTCGCTTGGCTATTTAGTTGTCAGAAATATGATATTAGCCCAAATAGCTGCGGGTGAGATGTAAATTACAGCAACTTCGCAGCTTGTGTGTTGTATGGCGTGGATGTGCAACTTGTGGACGGGTTTATTTCCATTTTGAGTGAGTTATTGCAAATTGAATTTTGAGCCTGAGCTTGTTAAGATGATCAAGAAGTTCTTTTGCAAGAACTAGCCGCCTTTGGAGGAAGTTATCGTATGGGAGTGTCATAAGCGGACCGTGTGCTCATTTTAAAGAGGCTCTAGGTTTGCCTCATAAGTTTGAAGTGAATTGACGTCCAGTAAACTGTTATAGTTTATGACTTCCACAGTAGTTCGGTGTAGAATGAGTCAATTGCCTGCAGGGTTAGTGATTCCCAGTCGTTTCATCAAGGAAACTTGTCCGGCTTTCGCCAAAAAAACCGATACACATCAAAGTAGCCATAAAGTATCTCAGTTGTCTATCAGAAACCAGTTCTCCACCCCTCTAGGAACGGCGTCCGAGATCTGACGGCAGCCACAACTGTTGACCAGACCAGGAAACTCGTCCAACATTGACTAACAAATCGATGGAAACCACAGTTGCCACACAGTTCTCAAGTTAATAGGAAACTCTTCCAAAATTGACCAACATCAATTGATGAATATCGCAGTCGCCAGCAAGTACCCCAGTTACCAGGAACCTCCTTCAGCACCCACCAACAAATCGATGGATACAACGACTGCCACCACCCAGGAAACTTGCGTAAATTTTGAATCCACAAATCGATGGACATCACAATTGCCACCCGGTCCCCCCGTTCAGCAAGAAAATATTTCAAAACCGACCAAGAAATTGAAAGATACAACGACTGCCCCCAAGTACCCCAGTTGCCTAGAAACTTGTGTAATTTTTGAACCAGCAAATCAATGGATACCGCAATTGCCGCCCTGTTCCCACTTACCAGGCAACTCACCTAAAATACACCAACAAATGCATGAATACAGCAATCGCCAGCAAGTACCCCAGTTGCCAGGAACCTCCTTCAGCTTTGAAATAGTTTCCTGATAAAAAATAACTTGGATACCACTTTTACCAACAATTACCCCAGTTGCCAGGAAACTCTTCCAATGTTTTCACCAAGAAACCAGTGGATTCTACAACTGTCCAGTTGCCAGGAAACTCAACTTAAATCCACCAACAAATCGATGGATACCACTTTTACCACCAAGTACCCCAGTTGCCAGGGAACTCTTCCAATATTTTCACCAAAAAACCAATGGAATCTACAATTGTCCAGTTGCCACGGAACTTGTGCAAAATTCCCCACCAAATCGATGGATACCAATTTTGTCAACAAGTACCCCAGTTGCCAGGAACCTCCTTCAGCTTTGAAATAGTTTCCTGATAAAAAATCGATCGATACCACTTTTACCACCAAGTACCCCAGTTGCCAGGGAACTCTTCCAATATTTTCACCAACAAACCAATGGAATCTACAATTGTCCAGTTGCCACGGAACTTGTGCAAAATTCCCCACCAAATCGATGGATACCAATTTTGTCAACAAGTACCCCAGTTGCCAGGAACCTCCTTCAGCTTTGAAATAGTTTCCTGATAAAAAATCGATCGATACCACTTTTACCACCAAGTACCCCAGTTGCCAGGAAACTTTTCCAATGTTTTCACCAACAAACCAGTGAATTCTACAACTGTCCAGTTGCCAGGAAACTCACCCAAAATCCAGCAACAAATCGATGGATACCACTTTTACCACCAAGTACCCCAGTTGCCAGGCAACTCTTCCAATGTTTTTACCAACAAACCAGTGGATTCTACAACTATCCAGTTGCCAGGCAACTCTTCCAATATTTTCACCAACAAACCAGTTGATTCTACAACTGTCCAGTTGCCAGGCAACTCTTCCAATGTTTTTATCAACAAACCAGTTGATTCTACAACTGTCCAGTTGCCAGGCAACTCTTCCAATGTTTTCACCAACAAACCAGTGGATTCTACAACTGTCCAGTTGCCAGGAAACTCACCCAAAATCCAGCAACAAATCGATGGATACCACTTTTACCACCAAGTACCCCAGTTGCCAGGCAACTCTTCCAATGTTTTTACCAACAAACCAGTTGATTCTACAACTATCCAGTTGCCAGGAACCTCCTTCAGCTTTGAAATAGTTTCCTGATAAAAAATCGATCGATACCACTTTTACCACCAAGTACCCCAGTTGCCAGGGAACTCTTCCAATATTTTCACCAACAAACCAATGGAATCTACAATTGTCCAGTTGCCACGGAACTTGTGCAAAATTCCCCACCAAATCGATGGATACCAATTTTGTCAACAAGTACCCCAGTTGCCAGGAACCTCCTTCAGCTTTGAAATAGTTTCCTGATAAAAAATCGATCGATACCACTTTTACCACCAAGTACCCCAGTTGCCAGGAAACTTTTCCAATGTTTTCACCAACAAACCAGTGAATTCTACAACTGTCCAGTTGCCAGGAAACTCACCCAAAATCCAGCAACAAATCGATGGATACCACTTTTACCACCAAGTACCCCAGTTGCCAGGCAACTCTTCCAATGTTTTTACCAACAAACCAGTGGATTCTACAACTATCCAGTTGCCAGGCAACTCTTCCAATATTTTCACCAACAAACCAGTTGATTCTACAACTGTCCAGTTGCCAGGCAACTCTTCCAATGTTTTTATCAACAAACCAGTTGATTCTACAACTGTCCAGTTGCCAGGCAACTCTTCCAATGTTTTCACCAACAAACCAGTGGATTCTACAACTGTCCAGTTGCCAGGAAACTCACCCAAAATCCAGCAACAAATCGATGGATACCACTTTTACCACCAAGTACCCCAGTTGCCAGGCAACTCTTCCAATGTTTTTACCAACAAACCAGTTGATTCTACAACTATCCAGTTGCCAGGGAACTCACCCAAAATCCACCAACAAATGCATGAACACCGCAATCGCCAGCTACCCCAGTTGCCAGGAACCTCCTTCAGATTCGAAATAGTTTCCTCATAAAAAAACTTGGAGATCAATTTTATCAAAAATTACCCCAGTTGCCAGGAAACTCTTCCAATATTTTCACCAACAAACCAAACCAATGGTTTGGGAACGGTTTTCAGGGAACTCGTGCGAAATTCCCCACCAAATCGATCGATCGAAACCGCAATCGACACCCAGTCCCGCAGTTGCCCGGAAACTCATTCAAGCTACCAATTGAAACTGATTGACCCGCAAAATCTCTTAAACTTTTTCCTTTCAATAAACCAATTGCAGATCTAACGTTTAGCTCCCCCCAATTAACCAGATGAAATGAATCTGGTAAAGCTCTTTGTGCGAAATACCCTCGGGCGACAATAATCCTCCACTTGGCCGTAATCAGCGGCCGCACAGACCCTCCTATTCCGAAAGCATTCCTCGGCTCTAATACAAGATCATTGACACTCTTGCCATGCAACACTGCATAATAAATCATTCACTTGCCGCTCATCTAACTGCCACAAATTGGAAGGAATTCGTTGTGCCCATCTCGGCAACATTTTGATCGTTGCGCACACACAACAATGACGTCACACACATAATCTATCCCATCCAACGAAGGCCACCACACACGCACAGGCAGAAGCACGCACGCTGATTGCAATTGGGGAAAAATGCCTCCGGGAAGATCACAATTCACAATTGCAATGCAATCTTGTGCCGCCGTCCATGGATGGGGCTGCAAGCAATGTGCGACCGGATTGGTAATTGAAGCAAATGAATCGCACACACACAACGCAAATACGCAATATTCATGAGAACCGACAGAGGAAGACGAAGAAGTGTCGTCGTCGTGGCCGACTAGGCCACCGCGTTCTGAATTTGTTTAATAGGCGATGGAATTCGAAAACAAAAACAAAAGCGAACAAGGAATCAAGTGTGAGGCAGTTTTTTGGAGCACTCACAGGCGTGTGCGTTCGTTCTAGATACGAGGCGTCAAATTGTCGCATAACCCGAACATTGGCTTTTGAAATTCGCACGATAAGAAGTAATCCGATGCTGGCGTGGATATATATCGTGGATTTGAGGTCAACGCTGGTAGCGCGGACGGCATGGACAGAGCTTTTGGGCGGCCCGCGGTCGTTCGGTGAGTGCAACTGGATCTAATGGTGTGGCCGTAAATGAGTATTTGCTAAATGGGTGGCGAAATGCAATTTACAGAAATTAATACGTTTCTGAGAATCAAGGACAGCGCACTGGAGTTTGGTATGAAATCTGTGGACTGGAGATACTGATCACGATCGCCTATGCTTGCAGTAGTCACTTGGAAATCTACTCAAAATATTTGTCAAAAGATCTTGCATTCAACTTAGGAAATTTAAGAGCCTGATGATCGCAAAGAATCGGTCAGCAGTAAACGGTGATCGCCATCAAAAGAGGTTTAATCGCTTTGCAAAGTGTATGATCTTCAATGAGGTAGCAGTTGCTGGTGACGATCGTCGCTGCCTTAAAATATTGAAATATTGAAGAACATATTGAACAGAGCTTGGATTGATGATCGCAACAAGTATAGACTGTCAAGCTGTCATCAAGGAACGGTGATCAGAAGACGTTTGGCCACTAGAAAACTCGTGATCTTTGGCGATTGATCGCGACTGATGGAAAATTGATCAATACCCCGAGCTGCGGAAACCGATCATGGAAGGAATGATCACACTTGGGGCCTCAAACACGTGATCGCGAAGCATGGCGCCGATGTGATCGCTATGACAAATCGGCGATCATTTAGCTACAAGTCGACAAATAAGAAGTTGGCCCTAAGACGTCGGAGAAAGAGGAGAAGCCGATATGGAGATGGAGCGGGATCACTCTTTAATGCGGAAGCAACTGCTCAAGTAGACATCGATCTCAGTGCGCCAACAATAAGGAAGCAAGAAGTGGAAGTTACCTGCAGCTCAAGTCCGCCAACAATCGAAGACCATTGGAGCTCTGTGAACGTTATTTTCAACTCGGTATGGGTCATAAATATGAAGACCTTAAAAACTTGACGGCAGATTGAAGAACTAAAACATTTTACAGTCGGAGTTTCAACTTCTTAGAGCTACCTAAGGTAACCTATCCCAGACGTAGAAAGGAACGGACTATACTGTCTCAATGAATAAAAATGTCATTTGACGTGACAAGTCGTACCTAATTGTCTTGGCCTTAGAAACAGCGAGCAGATGTGACCGCAGGTTGGTCTATAGAGCTCCCTTGCAGTCATCGGTCTAGCCAACACACGGTTGAAGGTTAAAATGGACTGAAGTTCGAGAGTAAGAGCTTCAAGACTTTGATTCTCTCTAAAAACACACAAGCCTCCAAGAACATCCTAAAAGATGTATTATTCCCTGTCCTATCGCATTACCTCAAGTGGAGAACCGGTAGAGGGAGTACAGTATTTATTTCCAACATTTTGAGAGTGTTTTTTGGACAGGCAGTTAAATTGGCGAGGCAAAGTCTGCGCAGAAAGGCTAAAGCAATGCTATTTAAAACCTTAAACATCAAGCTACGTCTGCTCTGCCGCTTCTATCGCCAGAGAGGTTCTTGGTTCGAAGTCTACGATATATGCTAAGGATTATCTAAAGGTCCAACAAAATCCATAAAAGGACGGAGGACAAACCAATCGACATGCATACTTAAAAGAACCTGTGCAGAAAATTCGTGCTTTTCCCTATGCCTAACGATCACGATACAAAGAATTTAAATCTGTTACACATATTTTCAGCATTCGTCTTTTTTCGCGAGTATTACCATCAAATTTTAGCACTTGTCTACATAATTTGCATAACCTTCTTCTAAATGTTCGCATTTTGTTCGCATTTTGTTCTTCGAGATTGGCGAATCGCCGGCGATTCTTCTATTCGCCGCGAAGTGAAACATTTTACGCGAACAAGTACTCATATCACTTTGAATTCGCAGAGGAACTCGTCGGCGAACAAAGACTTCTTTGCGGGAATTCAAAGCGAACGAAATGCGAATCGCCTAGTTTGATGTGGTGGAAATTGTTAACCTAAGTTGGAAGAGGACGTAAATTCGGTCTTTTTTCCGTCTGAAACCGAGGGTAGGTACCTGTGGTTTGTAAATTCGTGATGGTTTGCGTTTTTCTAAACGAGTTAAAAAATGTAAGAGCAACCTATTGAAGTAAACTGACAGCAACTTAATATGATTTCACTCTCATCATTTGTTTACCGCAAAGGGTTTATTTCTCTCATTTCTCTCACTGACAGCAAAGAGAAATGCGATCTTTCGTTACTTAACAGACCATAGAACTCTTTAATTGGAATAAAAGTGCAAATCATTCAGTTGTGCAACGAGTCATTTCTTATAATTGTAGTTTAAAAATGGGAATACATTATTTGACTTCCATTTTACTCAATAGATGGCGTGCACACATTTTTCTTGTTTTAATTTGTTTCGTTGTAGCTGCTTTGGCTCGTTTCTTCTTACATATTTCCCCTTTTCTGGACGATTTATATTGCTTTATTTATTAAAGTTAAACGTGCCTTGCTAGGTCACTCAAAAAAGAAACACTCGCACCATCTATCTTGCTTAATTAGTAACCATCCTCCACACGAAAGCAGCGACATGCTAAAGTTGTATCACATTTGGAGGAAGTCAGTATCGTTCCTAAATGTTATAAAACTATATATGAAACACTGACAACGCAATTGATTTTGATATAAATCGCCTAGCTCGTGATTCTCAATAGATGGCGCTCCAACTAGTCAATTCCTAAAATGGTTTTAAGTGATTTCCGGATCGTTTGGTCGATTTCGATTGTTCTTTTGTGATGAAACTATGTAAAACACGACATTGGAATTGATTTTGATCCACATATTTAGCCTAGCCCGTGACTCTCACTTTACTCAATAGATGGCGCTCCAACTTAAATGTTTCTTAGTGATTTTCTTGGTGAATTTCGACTTTTCCTTCCTTACCTTTGGTGTTCACCTCAGCTTCCGGCTGATATTCAATTGGAGAAATTAAGCAATATTTGACATTTAGGTGACATTTTGTTTCCTCAATAGATGGCGCACCGTCTCCATACAGACATCCCTAGCTCTAGTTTGGCACAATCGTTCTTGGGCGTGGATTTAATTTATACGAACTGAAAGGAATGTTTCTACACAATTTGCATGGTTGAATTCAGTAGATTTTGCCGGACAATTTTGCCCTGTTTGTCAGCGCAGTGTAACTTTGGACTTTGAAATGTTCGTCATTTGTCGATGATTTCTTTACAATTTTTCTGCGTGATTTCTTTCTGCCACTGGCATTCATTTTCCTTGGCATTTATAATGGCGGCCCACCCATCACGAAACCTCTCAAGGATGACTCAACCCAGCCCCACCCAGCACGGGTCAGTGTAGTCGCACCGACATCCAATTTCTCAAACAAATTGAATTAGACTTCTAAAGTTCACTCGTACCCCGGGGCTGCTCTGCACACACACACACAATACCATTCCATGCCACGAGAAACAAGAAACAAGAAACAAGAAACTGCATTTCCAATTTTCCCACAATGGATAACTTATCTTTGCAATCTTAACTGCGATACAACACCATCAACAACAAAGTGCAACTGCAGAACTCATTCAAACCTCGCGCCTCACCTGCCTGCCTCCGCTTGGCAGTCGTCGTTCCCCCTTCGAGGTTAGGTTAATATGAAAATTATGTTTTATGCAAATTGAAGTTGAAGAAACTCAAAATTGAAATTGGAAATTCTCATGTGCCTGCGTTGCTTGGTCAGCTAAAAAACACTTAGCAGCAGCAGCAGCATCGCCGGGTACGACTTGAGAGAAAGGTCGTCGATTAAGCACACAGCGATAAGAATTCAATTTGAAAATCTCTAATTACTGCGGTTGCCGTCCGCCCGAAACGAAATTTCTGCGGCAGAATGTCGCCGGTAGGTGCTGAAATAAAAAACAAGAAGAAAACTCATTTTAAAATCCACCCACACACAGAGGGGTGAGTGCGTTTAATTACAGGGCTCGTTTGGAGGGATTACGCCAACGAAATGGCTGAATTTTTATTTCTCTGTCTCCAGCGATGCATTTCAACGTTAGTCCCCTTTGCCGGCGAACTCATGAGGAGACATTTTCTTCGTATCCACTTTTGTGGATTCACTGCGAAGCCATAGCGGGCTTAGACCTACTTAATGGGGACCAGATGAAGGGTTTTAGATGCAGCGTAAAGTTGGGTGTGTTTGTCCACCAGTAAACCGCGATAAGCTGTTGTATAGATGGAGGAACAAATCTGCCTACCTCCATTGCAAACGAAAAAGAGAGGCCTGGAATATATTCGACAGCCCACAACACTCGCCACTGAGTTGGATCACGATTCAGTTGGAAAAACGACCGTAGACAGATCAGTGTCAAGTTGGGACCGTGTTTCTATAGAAGGCACACGACAAATGCACTGACTTCTTCATCGGAGAAGGTGGGGGGTCTAGGGTTCGATTTCGACCTTTCACTTTTTGGTTCTTTCAAATTTCGTAGGTGAAAAACTGTTTTGAAGACCCACATTCCCTATAAATCAATCCTAACCGCCCAATCAGTTCTTCTTAAGGACCCTGGGGCCTATTGCTAAAAAAATTAACAGCTGTTCAGACTTTAAAAAAGAAACCCATGATAAATATTTAAAAATCTGCAACGCAAGCACGAAACGGTTAAAAATCCTGGCGTTAAATTTAATATTTTTAGGGTTGTATACAAGACAATATTAAAATTTTATATTAAAATTATTTTTTTTCCATGTATTCTAATTAAACAACTTATAAAGGATTTATTAATTTTAAATAATCTCTGCTATTACAAAATATGTCTGAAATATTAAATTTGAACATAGAGGAAGATGGGTTTCAATGCAAAAGTATTTAAATTAAACCCTTGATTATATTGCAAAAATTAAAGAATTTTAATACATTTGTATTCGAATTAAATAAACTGCAGAGAAAAATATAATACTTTCCCCTCAAATGGAATACTTTTTTTTAATCTTATCCATGGAATTATATTTTAATATTTTTTAGATTTAATTAAAATATCCATGCGAGATATTTTAACACCGAAAATATTTTATTTTTACACTTATTGGTCTTAAATATTTCAATACATATAGAAAATTGTCAAGAGTAGGCAAATTCCCGTGATTTTTTATCCCCTTTGAAAATAATCCTATAGAGTGCCGCTGTGGTTCCTTTAGTAGGTATATTTTATAATATAAGAATGAAGTTATTTCATTGTCAAATCCCACCTTGTAACGAAAATAGCCGCATTTTCCTGATATTTTGCAACAATTTTGTAGTATTTGTGTTTTATTTGGGTTATTTTTTGTTAAATAATAGTTTTCATTACGTTGTTTCAACGAAAACATGTTGCATTTGACTTAACCAATGTTTTAGCAATGTAACCATTAAGTAACTGTTGTGTTGTCCTGTTGTTTATGCAAATCAGTTTTAATAACATGTTGGATATAATATATGTATGAGAAATGTTTCTGTAAACATTCCAGAAGTTTTAAATAAGTTATTATTAGAATGCTTTTTGAGTCTACATGTAGAGACAAACAAATTATGAAGTATAAAAGGAAAGGTAAACATATTTGAAGGTATTAGTATCTAAAACAGTTCAAGTTTGCTGCGATTTCCGACCAAAATCTTTAAACGAATACTACTTTTGTCATAAACATTAATGTTTTGGGTCCGGAAAATGCACGCGCCTCCAAAAAAGCGTTAAATAGGACAAAAGTTTGAAAATCAGAAAATATTAAAATTTGTATTTAAGCTTCAAAATCCCAAAAGACTTGTAGAAAACAATTTTAATATACCATATTTATTAGTTTCTATAAAAATGAATTGTAGAAGCTATGTAATTATATTGGGTAAATTGAAATGCATTTTTCACATCTCAAAACCTATGGTTAAACAGGTATATAAAATGGTGAACAATATGGCGGTTGTTGCATGAAACATCATTAAAACATGAACCATAATAATATAACTAAAATTTATCTTGAAATGCTATTGAAATTAAGTTACAACAAAGTAACAACTGAATGTTAGCAAACTGTTGTTTCCATATTTATGGAGGTGTAACAACAACAGTAAGTATATAACAGACATTTTAGTTTTCTTCGAAATAGTAAATCAACATTATTATAACATCATTATAATTGAAATAAGCAATAGCATTATAACATCTTTATAACTAACTTTTGTTTGTTGACATTATAGTCACTGTTGCCAAACATTTTTAGAAGCTGGTTTTAAAAATGTTCATCGGTGATTTTTATAGTTTTTGTTTTCCGTATAACTTCAACTTAAGATTTTCAGCTTTTACAAACACTTTTGATAAATGTAAAATTTCAACTCTACAATGTTTTTGTTTGTCCTATAATTTGCACATTAAAATATTTGTATCAACAAACTTTCCAATAAAATACTGCTCTGACCAAATAGGCTTGCAAGTTTTCAGCTGCCATTTGGTTTTTTCTCCTTTTCTCCTTTTTCGTGAAGATTGTAAGCAATATTTTTCCCAAAATCCGAAGTTACATTAATCTTTTTAACTTACATTTGATTGCTGACTTCCAATTTTAGTTTTAAAATGATAAAACTACAAATCAGTGCTATTATTCCTTTTCGACGAAGAAAATCATGATCTCACTTTTACAACATATTTTTTAATTACGGATCGTCTGCGTGGAACAATATTACATTCGATGGTATATCTTATTTTTGTGCATTGATGTAACATTTTCTGCAATACAGAATAATTGCGGGAAACTGATTTGGCAACGCTGACTACAACTACTTGATTATGTGGAGGAGCTACAATAACGTTATGAAACTTGACACTGACATTTCGATTTTCTCATCAACATTATATTATGATGATTTCACTAATCAGCAGTGATTGACGACGACTGAAGCTCATAATGAAACATATTTATAATTGTTAAAACTCAACATTCTAATTTCCTTTAATGTTTTTTTTTCATTTAATTGCAAAAATATCCCAGATGACTTTGTAAAAACATATAAAAAACTTAGCAATGACTTTTCTTTTTTGTAAGTTTCTTTATTTATATAACATTCTGTAAACGTAATTTGCACATATTAGAAACTTAACCACTTTTGATTGTAATTAAGTTACTTCGCTGTTAAGTTTCTGCTATGCAAACGTTTCAATGTGTTTTAGTTAGAAGTATCCAAAATGAAAATTTACTAAACGCATCTGTAACTTATTACCAACCTTTTTAGAACTCTAACTTACGAACTTTTGTAAAACTATTTTGAAACATCCCCTCTTTTTGTGAACAAGCTTGAAACTTTAAAAAACGTAATTACAACATTTCGAATGACAAAGTGAATGTGAATGAATATAACTGATATAGAACGGATTTTGTTACATATTACTTAAATATAACAGAAATACAATCGAAGTTTTGTTGCAAATCAACATCTGTGCTATTCGGGAAGGAGAACCCCGGTATGCCCGAATTGTCTTATTAATTATTCAGTCAATTACTTACTTTTTGGATTGTAATATCTATATTTCTGAGGCAATGAAATCGAATCTCTAGACCGCCCTTACCTTCAAAAGCAAATCCACTAGGAACATCTCTGCGCTTCACAGCTTTAGAAAAAAAGCTAATTTTATAACATCTTACAAGAATACTTTGGAAATTAAGTTACTCACTTGTAAGAAGAATATTCTCATTGGATATCAATCTAACCCCGTTTTCAGTATGACTTTCACTTGTTTGTATTTTTAAATCATTTTTGTCTTAAAAAAACTTTATCCAAGTCATCCCCTTTATTGAGTAGGACGCTCAAACTAACTCTAAATCCTTAACCAAGCGAAAGTAAAGTGCACGACTGGGTCGAACGTAACTTTCTCGTTCATCAAAAGTTTTAATGTAAATTAAGTGGGAGTTGCTGATTGTGTAAGCTCCAAGTTGTTGGAAATATTTTTAGGGTGCACATTCAATATGGTGTAGGCGCAGTGGCTTAGTGGTTAGTGTGTTGGACTACTAAGCGAGGGGTCCGAGGTTCGAATCCCGAAAAATCACAAAATTCCAGCTTATGGTTTTTTTCCGCTGCGCCACCTCTCGCGAACGTCTGACAAACATCCGAGAGTATAGCTGTCATGAAGGAGCTTCTCAATTAGCCGTTTGGACCCGGCATAAAATTGCAGATCCCTTCCATTCGTCCCAAAAATTAAAAACGCACACAAACGAATGGTTGTGAGAAGCTAGGCCTTGGGTCTCTACAGACCTGTTGCGCCAACTATTTATTTATTTATTTTTTTATTTATTTACATTCAATATGGTTGAAAAAAATTTCAAGTGGGTAATATTTGCTAAAAATAAGTTTTACGTAGCTGTTATTCGAAGTTGGGGCATTGTTATTATTTCAAAATTATACCGAAAATATGTGAATACAGATCGGAATTTGGGTAGTAATTTTTGACAAATATTTAAGAAATTTGTTCGAATTTTTTGAACAAAAACTAAGTACGGGATCTTATTTACAATACTTATATTTATTATCTTTAATATGTATTTTGGTCAAAATCGTTAGAGCGGTTTTTGTAAAATTTGGCAGACAAAACAGTACCAAATGCTGCAATGTTTAGTTTGAAAAATACTATTGTTTAACTATTTAGCTGAAAACCGAGTACAAGTTATTGTTCGGGATGCAAGCATTACTTGGTTTTTAGGGTTTTATCGAAATCGAAAATGGGGTTTTCGAGATATGAGCAGTTTTTAAAATTAATTAAAGACGCAATAATTTTGAAAGCATCAATTTTACTCAAATTTTGAATTTGGGTCAACAATTTTATTGCCGTTTTCAGGTCAACTAAAGAAAAGAAAATTTTTCAAAAATGCCTTTTTTCAAAAATCCATTTTACGAAAATACAGAGAAAAACTGAGTTTGCCTTTAAGTTAGAAATGACCATATTACCTTAGAAATGAATTTTTCTTGCAATCGTATGGACCGTTTTCGAGATACATATGTCCAAATTTCAAAAGAACCGTTATTCGATATTTTAGCTAAAAACTGAGTATGCAGTAATGTTAACCTCACCTCAATTTCTGTTGAAATCGTAAGAGCCGTTTTCGAACAAATCAAACTGGTGGGAACATTTTGTATGAGAAGTACCATTAATATTGAGGTTACCATGCAAAAAAAAAAACGGCCCCGAAGTGTAAGCCCCCAAACTTTAAATCATAAGTTTGATAAGGCTGTAGGCCTCGGGACATACGGAAAAACAGACAGACGGACAGAATCTTGCGACCCACTTTTTTGAGTTCGCCTATCATCGTACTGTCAGAATTGATTAACATCTCGAGTTCGAAATTTTGTACGAATACAATATCTTTCTCTTACCACGGAATGGAGAAAGTTAAAAATATATTTGGGTTGAAAAGTAATACCGATATATTTAAATCTAATCACTTTGGTTCAAATTCAAATGCATTGAAGTTGATGGCTTTAATCAGTTCGTATTAAAATGTAATCCGAGAAGTTGTTATATTTCAGGTCAACTGTAACTGAATTGTAATAAGTTGTTGATTGAAATATTTTTTTAATATAGACCGGGTTAGATTGTAGAAAAAAAATACGGGATTTTAATCTTTAGAGTTTAAACTTCAGAAAATTCGTACTAAAATGAGCATTTTAATGAAAGAATTATTAAATTTCAATATAAATATATTACAGAAAAAGTTTAATATTGAATAGACCTGGACCCTATTTCACCAACCTCTTTTCACTTTGCATTTTGCAATTTTTCACTTTATAGGAAATTATTCCTTTGCAAAGTTGAAAATGTTCCCTCTTTGCAACATTCGTTTCATTAAACACAAATTTTCAAAGTGCAAAGCTTCTTTTTGCAAATTGCAAAGTTTCGTCAATTTGCAAAGAATTCGTCCATTCGTCACCAAACAAATTAGATTTGCACTTTACATTTAAAATCGTGAAAAGTTTGTCAATATGCAAAGAAAAAAAATCATTTGCAGTTGACCTTTTGTTGTGAACAGTTGGCGATATAATTATAATAATCTTTGAAGACGAAGAGGATACAAATAATGTACAAAGGGTTCTAAAATTAAGGACAAATTTTGAAATTGGAGATAATTTTTCAACCCGGGAAAGCTTTTGTTTTACGAAGACAAGTATTGAACGTGTTTTGGCAACAATTGGACATAGGCTAAGGTTTGACAGCGAACGAAATAATTGCTTAAGTCCCTCGCAACAGATTCTATGCACACGATCATGGAGTCGCTGCTATGCACGGAATAAATAAAGCTACAGTCTGCAGATTAGTACAACGAGTTTCGGACGCAATAATCGAGGAATTGCTTGCAACCACCATTTGCTGGCCACAAAGTACTTCGGAAATAGCTACCCAATTTTTTGCTCAAGCTGGATTCCCTTGTATAGCTGGATGCGTTGACGGTTTTTTGTTTAGTTATTTATAGTAAATTACAGTTTTGTACAGAGTTGAAACGAAGGAGTGAAACGTTAAGTAGGCCGAGGCCAAAAAAATGTCCTTCCTGCCATATAGCTTGAAATGAATAAGTTTTAAGTTATTACATAGTATTTATTTTTATACCATGGACGTCGTAACTCACATGTCTAACAGTTTGCATATGACTTGTATGCAGTGGAGGGTATCAAAGCATCGGTCAGGCCGATTTTTTACGTGTTTTAATTGTTCTGAACTTGGACGCTTTTTTTTTAGGATATTATGTTAAATATTGCTCAGATTTCAGTTTGAATCGAAATTCATAGAGTATTAGACAACAATTTTTTTAAGCCCAACAAACAATTTTACGACAATAAAACTTGCTCTATATTACATATGTTTTGCATATGTTTTTCACTTTGCAAATTTACAAAACACGATTATAAATGCAAAGTTCTCTTTCTAATTGGTGAAACACTTATACTTTTCACTTTGCAAAAAAGTCTGAAAAAGTGTTTGGTGAAACACATCGCACTTGTACTTTGAAGGAATTATTTTTTTTTTTCAAAATTGCAAAGTGAAAAGTGGTTGGTGAAATAGGGCCCTGTTATACTGCGGACGTATTAAAAAAACACCCCTACATTTTTAACCGTAAACCAAAACCAACAAGCCTCTCCGAGCTAGTGCGATACAACTAATTTCAGTTGTGAAATTCAGTCGAATATTTCGAATTTTACAAGGCGAGCTTCAAATGTCCTTCCTGTCCTAGGTGGAGCGGTGCCACAACCAACAAGCCTGTCCAGTAAGTCCGATCAAACTCATTTCAGTTGCGAAATCCAGTTTAAGAAAGCTTTCTACTTGTGGGCGCCAGTCAAGCCAAGGTGGTTCTCTTCTAATACTTTGGCCCTCCAGTTTCGGATTGAATACTCTTAGAGCCGGAGCATCAGGCTAATCATGTCCCTAAACAGTTTCTCGAGTAAGCTTTCAAATCTTTGTCAGTCCCCAAGTAACAATTTGACTTCGAAAGGGTGCTATATATAGAAGCCATAGACTATAGAAGCTCTATCGAAGCTGTTGCCTACAGAAATTACAAATTTGAACCTTACCGAAGTCAAATTGTTTTGGGACCGAAAATTGTAGAGTTTCGCGTTAATCCGTCTTGTGTCGTCCATCTTTCTACGGTTAATGGGAAACGAAACTGACTGAATTTGCTTTTATACAGTCAAAAAGATCATCCTTCAATTATTTTTGTACCTCGAAATCACCTACAGTTCCGTGCAATTGCTTTTTTAAGCCTGCTCGGGAAAGGTGCAAAATCACTTATCCATGGCCAACCACAAGGTTCCATTTGTTCTACTGGCACGTTTAGGGAGTTCCACAAGCACGCACAAGGACCCTTACAGGTTGGCCGACGCCTATTGCAAACAAATAGCTTTTATCGACTAAACTAGGCGGAGTTGTGAGATTTGGGGTTTTGTTAAACGCACCAACCACCGTTGAAACTCCTACAAAAGGAGCCCCCATCCATTCCATCTGCCATCAACTTCAGACCACAGTCCAACACACTATCCGACGTCTTGTGGAACAACAACTTCCCTCGATCATAATGACATTAGCTCCCATCCAACCTTAGGTCGATTTGAATTTATTGACAAGAAAATCTTGTCCCAAGTCGACACCACTCACAGAGATAGATTCCCATCAATCCCGGCAAAGAGATAATTTACCTGGCGCTGCCTTGTCACTCGGCCAGAGTTGTATTCACGTTTGTAAAGCTATACCCCAGCCACACAGGCAAGATATGCGCCCATCAGATGGGTCCAGATCAAGGCGCAGATACGCGCAGCACATAAAAGCAAAAGATGCGAATGAGCGATGCATTATGCATCACACCTCGTTTTCGTCGTTTTGCTGTGTGCCATCAGCTCAAGCCCACATTTACGCAGAAAGCCTCATTTCGTATGCATTTCATTAATCAGCCATCGAACTTTTTGCACACATCCACGGAGCATGCGTTCGTTCGCGCATGCGCGCATCGCATACAACATATTTTATTCATTTCGGGAAATTACCATCACCATCACCAACAACATTGTGCCATCATCATCATCATCATCATCATCATCATGGTCTTCGTCGTCGTCGTCGTTGCCATGGTCGTCCTTATAAAGAGTCTGAGTCTGACGAGGAGGAGATGTTTCTGTGCATATCATTCATGCTCGTCTGTCTTCTTGTGCTTCATCTTCTTGGTGCAGCATTTTCCCCCAGTTGCATCCGGTTCGCCCACGTGTTGTTTGGCTTATATGCTTGGCACAGCATGTATTCGTATCCTGCATCTGCAGTGAACTGAAAATCAATCTGATTTTCACCTCTTGCTCAGATATCTTTCGATTTGATCGTCGTGACGGGTTTGTTGCAACTTATATGCGATGCTGCTACCGCGCCGCGCTCCACTGCGTATTTAAGCCAAACTAGCTGCACGTCTTTGGTGAATTGAGATGACATTTAACGATGTTTTCCGGTAATTGAGAGGATTAATTCATAATGTTTACGATCAATTAAAGCGTCATAATTGGATTCAGATATTCTGGTTGGATATAGGCGAAACGTGTATAACGGTTGATCGTGATTTTCCCCCGATTAACGATCGAATTAACGGGCTTAATTGGTGGTGATGGTGATAGGCTATGGCTTAAATGAGAAAATGAAGGGGTAAGGTGGAAAAGAGTCGCCTGGAAGGGGTGTAAAAACCGACGAAAAATGTGGAAAAAACAAATAAAATAGAAAGAGATCGCGAATTGGTGCGAACAAGCGAACAACTGTCAAGTTGAAAGGTGAGGTTTGTGTCTCTGATATATGGCATATGAAGATAGACAGCATCGGAGATATAAACCTCATCTTAGTAGTCTGAACCATTTCGAATTATTTTCATACCTCGGTTATATTCAGAGGTTATCAAAAGAGCGCTTTACCCTGCGTCTATATCTAACCAGAAAATATGGAAAAAGTCATTTAAGATCACAGTACAATATCTATCCCACGTTGCTTGTCACTCTTTACTTGACACTCGTTACTTGTCACTCGTTACTTTAAATCGTTACTTATCACTCATTACTTATAAATAAAAAAATAGTTGGAGCAACGCAACGGCTAATTGAGAAACTCTTTCATGGCAGCTATACTCTCGGACGTTTGTCAGACCATCGGGAGATGTGGCGCAGTGAAAAACATACCTTAAGATGGATTTTTTTTTTTTTTTTCGGGGATCGAACTTAGGACCCCTCGCTAAGTAGTCCAACATATTAACCACTAAGCCAATCTGTCTGCACTCGTTACTTACCACTCGTTTTTTATTACTCGTTATTTAACACTCGTTTTTTATTACTCGTTACTTATTACGCCTTACTTGTCACCCGTTAATTTTCAGTCGTTATTTGTCATTCTGAGCACCCGTTACTTGACACTCGTGACTTATCCCACGTTGCTTGCCACTCGTTACTTGGCAGGTTATTTGTTACTCGTTACTTGTAATTCGTTACTTATCACTCATTACTTATACAAAAATAATAGTTGGCGCAACGCAAAGGCTAATTAAGAAGCTCGTTCATGACAGCTATACTTGCAGACGTTTGTCACCCCT
This sequence comes from Cheilosia variabilis, assembly GCA_951230905.1. Classification (NCBI taxonomy): domain Eukaryota; kingdom Metazoa; phylum Arthropoda; class Insecta; order Diptera; family Syrphidae; genus Cheilosia; species Cheilosia variabilis. The sequence goes on along the minus strand of OX579677.1, from coordinate 3,388,447 downwards.
TTCGGAGAGGTGGCGCAGTGGAAAAAAATACCTTAAGATTCACTTAGGGCCCCTCGCTAAGTAGTCCAACATCGTTTTTTTGTACTCGTTAATTATTACTCGTTACCTGTCAGTCGTTATTTGTCATTCGTTATTTATCACTCGTTACTTATCTTTCACTCGTTACTCATCACTCGTTACTTGTCAATCGTTACATCTTGCTCTTTACTTATCACGTGTTACTTGCCGCAATTCCATAATCCACCATTGTATGCCATATTTTTCGTAACGTATTCTCAAGCATTTGCTCGTTATATTTCGAGGGAATCATTTTTCGTAAACACTGACAATATTTACGTTTCCGTACGCTCAACAAAAATGAGCTGTGACACATAATTTTGTTCTTGCAGGCATTTAAACTACCGAGTTGACAGATTTGCCCTCTCTCTCTTGCTTTAAATGCAACAGTCCGCAGCGCACCCCAGCCATCCGCTTACTTCTGTCTGACTTCATCAAATGAAAAGTGCATCATTCAAATCTAATCCAACTAGTTCCCCCGTAGCTACCACCAGACAATTGTTATCTCCTTATTGATTGAGCTCGGCTGAAAATCTCACAAAAATTAGACCATCAATTATTCCTAAGTGGATGTAGTCCTAGCTGGGAACAAAAAAAATCACAAATCCCAGCCAGACAGACGAAAAAAAAAAAAAAACTTTTTCACCACCCACCTCCACACAGGACAATCAACCCAGCCTGCAGCGATGCCTGCCATCATATTTACCGAGATGTGCCAACTACTCGCTTCTCTAAAGGCAGTCACAAAAAAAAAGAAGAATTCCTTTCGTGCATTTGGATGACAGAATCAGAAGCCATGAGGCTCAGCTTGAAGAGTGTTGCATTTCGCCTCAGAGTGTACTCATCTCGCAAGTTGCATAATTTTAATGGATGTTTGAGCATAGTTGGTTGGAGTTGACGGTTTTTTTTTTCTCCTATGCTGTGCTTCCTTCCCTTTGTGACACAACCTGGCACTGGTAATGGTAGTAGTGGATAAATGAGGAGAAAACGCCGCGACGATGGATGCTTTTGCCTCTCCAAATATGATGTTTGCTGTGCATTATGGTTTTAAATGAGGAATCGTTGCGATATGATGATGTGGTGTGGAAATGAGGTAACTACTCCTAGCTGCGCTATCGGTGGCGGTTTTTTCTTCGTCCCTGGCTTTGGGTGTGACAATTTTGCAAATGGAGGGATTTTACTTGTTGGATTTTGTAATAAGAAGGTGAATTCGAAAAGGGTGTCCTTTAAAATTTTAAGGAAAAGTCCAATGACTTTTTAATTTGAGTGGAGTAGTTTGAGTGTTGTGGGTGTCGGTGTCTTCTCGGAGGACAAAAGACTGCTTTTTCAGCAAGTTTGAGATGGCCCTATATCGCCGCACTCTGGTTCAAAATGACTTTTTTTGTTGCAAAAATCATAACTTTTGAATGCATGGAGATATCGCCACAATTTTTCTTCTTCTTAAAGGAAATTTCTAAGCCTATAAAAATTGTGATATTTAAGAAAATTGCTTCACAGGTTGTTTCTAAATCTTAGGCTGAAGTAAGATTTTCTTTGAAAAAGGAATCAACAGACAAACGAACTAAAGAAAAACTTTAAAAATACATAAAATTTTACGAATCTTGTAAAACAAGGTCTGTGGCCCTTTAATCGAAATTAACGAACCATTACGTAGTAAGAGAAAGATATTGTATTCGTACAAAATTTCGAACTCGGATGTTAATCAATTCTGACAGTACGATGATAGGCGAGCTCAAAAAGTGGGGTCGCAAAATTCTGTCCGTCTGTCCGTCTGCCTGTCTCTTCCGAGGCCGACAGCCTAAGCGGCTGAACGGATTTCGTTCAAACTTCGGATTTAAAGTTTGGGGGCTTACGGCTCGGGGCCGTTTTTTTTTTTGCACAGTAGCCTCAATATTAAAGGCACTTCCCATACAAAATTTTCCAACCAGTTTGATTTGTTCGAAAACGGCTCTTACGATTTCAACAGAAATTGAGGTGAGGTTAACATTACTGCATACTCAGTTTTAAGCTAAAAAATCTAATAACGGTACTTTTGAAATTTGGACATATCTCGAAAACGGTCCATACGATTGTAAGAAAAATTCATTTCTAAGGTAATATGGTCATTTCTAACTTAATGGCAAACACAGTTTTTCTCTGTATTTTCGTAAAAAGGATTTTTGAAAAAAAAACATTTTTAAAAATTTTATTTCTTTAATTTACCTGAAAATGGTAATAAAAATGTTGACCCAAATTCAAAATTTGAGTAAAATTGATGTTTTCAAAATTATTGCGTCTTTAATTTTCAATTCGAATCACCAAAAACGCTAATTTTAAAAACTGCTCATATCTGTAAAACCCAATTTTCGATTTCGATAAAACCCTAAAAACCAAGTAATGCTTACATTCTGAACAATAACTTGTACTCGGTTTTCAGCTAAATAGTTAAGCAATAGTATTTTTCAAACTAGACAATATTTGGTACTGTTTTGTCTGCGAAATTTTACAAAAACCGCTCTAACGATTTTGACCAAAACACATATTAAAGATAATGTAAGTATTCTAAATAAGATCCCGTACTTAGTTTTTCTCAAAAAATTCGGACAAATTTCTTAAATATTTCTCAAAAATTACTACCCAAATTCCGATCTGTATTCACATATTTTCGGTATAATTTTGAAATAATAACAATGCCCCAACTTCGAATAACAGCTACGTAAAACTTCTATTATATATATATATATATATTACCAATTTTAAATTTTTTTCAACCATATTGAATGTAAATAAATAAATAAATAGTTGGCGCAACAGGTCTGTAGAGACCCAAGGCCTAGCTTCTCACAACCATTCGTTTGGGTGCGTTTTTCATTTTTGGGACGAATGGAAGGGATCTACAATTTTATGCCGGGTCCAAACGGCTAATTGAGAAGCTCCTTCATGACAGTTATACTCTCGGATGTTTGTCAGACGTTCGCGAGAGGTGGCGCAGCGGAAAAAACCATAAGTTGGAATTTTGTGATTTTTCGGGACTCGAACCTCGGACCCCTCGCCACTAAGCCACTGCGCCTACACCATATTGAATGTGCACCCTAAAAATATTTCCAACAACTTGGAGCTTACACAATCAGCAACTCCCACTTCATTTACATTAAAACTTTTGATGAACGAGAAAGTTACGTTCGACTCAGTAGTGCACTTTATTTTTACAACAATGGATGCATAAAATTAACGAAACAATTTTTAATGTTTATTCGAACAGTATTTTTTCATTTTGTATTTTTCCTTAAAAAGCCCCATTTCCAAGAACAAGGCTAGCGCAGTTGGACCTTCGTATTTTATTGGATCACTTTGAGGTGTACGAAAACTCGCCTTTGTCCGTTGCACTCTTATTCGGCTTGCATTAAAAACTGCTTTTGTGATGTCGGCTTTTGTCTTTTCGTGATCCTTATTATATTTTATACTCAGAGCTGTGGAAACACTTTCAGTCGAAAATATTGCCGTAGTTTCCAATAGCTTCCTTTCGTTTTTGGTGTATTCTGAACATGCATCTAAGAATTTCGAAGACCTTCCTCTTGATGTACTTGTCACGTCATCGTCACTGTCTTCAATTTGTTTGATTGTAAATGTTCCTTTCAAAAATTCTTCATGTTTTGAAAGAAATCTTGGTCGTAGTCTAAAACAGTCAATCCATTTGTTTTTTTTTAAACAAGAGTATACTCATTGGAGTTTTTTTTCGCTTCATCGTTGTCACTTATATCTTCGTATTTATTTTGGATGAAGTTAAAAATTCTTGGGAATTCGAAACATTGATAAAATGTTCTTAAATGGTTCTCTTTGGAATATTCATATTGATATTTAATTTGCACGCTCCGCTCTTCAACGAAGCCTTTTGAAAACTAACCCCACTTATCCATTGTCATGGTTTTTATATACCTGCTTCCCAATGTGTGGTAACAGAGGAAAATGAATATTTCTACCTGTTTTATTAGATCATAAAATAATAATCCACAATTAAATATTTCTTTCAACTTTTTGTTTTGTTTAGTTAATAAATCAATTAATCCCTTTCTTTTGGCAAGTTAATCCATGTTTACGTATACTTTAAGAACAGTACAATAATTATTTACAATAATTTAAGTAATTCGAGGAAAATCAGTTACAGATACCTTAAAAACCCTTTTGGTTTAGGAGGAATTTATTCAAAAAGAGTTGTTAAAGTGGGCGGATTTCAAAAACCAATTGGCGTTTATATAAAAAGGGGCGCTGAAGTGGGTAACATTTTTTAAACGATCAAAATAATAGCAAAACTATTTTTAATTGATCTAAGAAGAAAATTTCACGCTCTCAGCTCTTTTAATTAACAAAATAATTGAAATATTTCATAAGGAAATTTGCTCTAAGGCCAAAATGTCAGCACTGGGAACACGGCTTTTTTAAGCACATTACAAATCCTCCGAACATTGCAAATAATTGCAGCTACAATCTCGCATATGGTTTAACAAATAGTTAGGGTCAACTATCGTGGTGAATTTTCCGCATGAAATCTCGAGAATTTTTTGTAGCTGTACTCAAACCAAAAAAGACTAAAAAATGTGTTTTTTTTTTGTTATATTTGTTAAAAATATGAGATAATTTTTTAAAATTTTAATTTACATATACAGTAGTAACCGGTTAAAGCGAACTTTCGCATATAACGAACCCATTCTGCGCGTGAAATAAAGAAAATGTCCGGTTGTAACGAACCAAAAATCTGTCGCTTTACATTGTCATCCAGATTTTCCCAACTTTTCGGGACTTCCCCGAGAACTGTATAGCTGCGTACGAACCAACATTCTCAAGCGTCAACATTTTGTCCTTCAATATAATTTGTTCGGTACTTCCCCGAGTAACCTTATGCTTACAAACGAAAGGTTTTAAAATCATTTAAGTAAAATGGGAGATTTAGAAACAAATAAAAGAAAATGTTTCACACTAAAAGACAAATACGACTTAATAAAGCGTTTAGAACAAGGCGTAAAACAAAGCGATATATGCAAGGAAATGAATCTAAGTAAATCGACTGTTGGCACAATTTGGAAGAAAAGAGAAGAGATCCTGAACCACTTCAATCGAACGAATTCAAAGGTAAAAAAACCTACAAAGGAGAGGGTGGATAGGGGATTATTGAAGTGGTTTAGCCAACAAAGGGCTAACAATGTGACCGTGAGTAGTGCAATTCAACAAAAAAAAAGCCGAAGACTTTGGTCGAAAATTGACGAATCAGGAATGCAGTCTTAGCAAGAGTTGGTTAAATAGATTTAAAAAACGGCATCATATTAGGACCGGAAAAATTGTTGGCTTCGTGCTTTTCTTCAATCTCAAAACACTCCCCAAAAGAATTTTCAATGGACTTGCAGACGTCGAATTGTTTTTAATCAAATTGAAATCTTCTCAAACAAAACAATCTAAAATTCATGAATTTCTTAAACAAAAAATTTAATAAAAATATAATGCTTTTATACTGAAATATGTACTTATTTTTTATGTGTTTTGAACACTTTTTCTTTTCTTTCAAAACAAAACTTGATGATTTTTTTAGCGTATCACTTATAACGAACTTCGGTTATAACGAACCAATTTGGTCAGTCCCTTCGAGTTCGTTATAAGCGGACACTACTGTATATCAAACAACTAAACTTCATTCAAGAAAATAAATATTTCTCGTTTAATATGCCATAATTGCAAAAAAGAAAATAAAAAAGTTGTTTTTTTCTTCTTTTTTTTTTGTACTTTATAACAAAATTGAGCAACTTTGAAAAGCGCTATAAGTCGAAGTAGGTAGCAGAAAATTATTTTGCTGTTTTTGAAACTCCGTTTATATTTCTATTAGAAATAGAAAACAAAACATTAAAATTAAAACATAGAATTCAAAATTTTGCCACGAGATTTGCCTTTTTGGACCACAGTTGAACTTTATTCAGCCACGTCCCTTGAAGCTGCCTGTGCTGGAGTCTGTGGACCTAGGTTCCAAAGAAAGTCACCCAACATCTTTCAAACTTTAAAAGCTAACGAAGACACACTAACGGGGTCCGCATCTTAATTTTTTTCGGACAGTCAAGCAGCTTCGAAGACCCTAAGCTGGAACTCGATCGAGTCTACGCTGGTTTGGGACTCTTAAACTCCCAGAAGATCTAACGTAAGACAATATATTCACCAGGATACGAGGAAGCAGTGGATTGTCAGCTTCCGCCTGTTCACTGGTCTTCAACCCCTTCCTAGGGGTAATTTCAGTCGCCTTCAGTTAAAAATGAAAAGTTGACAACCCAGCTGAATACTGGACCAAATCTAATGGCTAGAGGTTAAAAGTGTTATATGCATAGCTCATAAAAGAAAAACCTAAAGGCTGTTTGAAAATACCTAAGGGTTATCCCACGCGGCAGTGGTTACCATCTTAAATAAAATGGAGCTAGGAGACGACAAAGCCGCGCTGGCAGAGTTCTCCATATGTAAAGAGGCTTTTTGAGCTCGAAAGTGATGGACACTTGGAAATCGATGAAGTTTCCAGTGCATATAAAGAGGCTAAGCACCTAATAAACAAAGGCCGGTCGAAAAGACCTCTTTTCTATGTAGAGTTAGGGTCTGCTTCGATACAAAATCTGGACAACCACCTGTCCTTCGATCTGCGGAGGGATTTCCATGCCTTTTAGGCCGAAGTCGTAGCTCGCAAGCCGCTGACTGGTGGTCCGAAAAGTTATATATCCAACCTTCGTCGCATGCAGCTTTTTCTCTGGAAGTTGGCAGCCGATATCCAACCCACAAGGTACTGTTCTTAGACCTCAATTTAGAGGGTTGTCATTTAATCGCAGTCAGCACATGTATTTGAATTTTGGAAGAGATTCTGACCCGAATCTGAATTCGAATCTTCTGTCAGTGAAAAGTCGCTAAAGCTTTCCGTAAAACAACAAGCTGAAGACTTGCGTTGCAAGTTGCTTGTATACTCTGTCAATGCGAACTTTATTTTTATTTTTTTTAAATCGGATATTTTTCGTTTAAGTCCAAGTAACCTCAGGTGTTCCGGAGGGTTGCCATATTAGGCCCTTGCTTTACATTTTTTTTCTTAATGACTCCTCCGGTCCGAGTGGCTTGCTAAATTTAGACGGGCACCCAAGACGTGACAATTTTTAACCACATTCTCCTACAGTTTCATTTCATGACAGTATCATCGATTTCACCCACCAGACTCAAGATAAAACTCTCCTCTGGTCAGCATCTTAACCCAAACGAGGCCAGCAAATGTCAAAACAAAAAAAGAACCTAATTTCAACGTGTAGGTCATGAAACTCGTCTCCATAAATCTCCCGCCCCGCCATTGATACTCGTCGCTTTCGCAAAACACCTTCAAAGCGTCACCCAGCATCCACTCACCGCAGTCACATTTCCATCTGCATCTGCATCTAAATGCCCGACCTGCCCTCACGTACAATATATTGCGAGCGGCCAAACATAATACACAGAACATGCCAAAAACTGTCATTACGGTCTAAATTAATAGCCGGTGTAATTTTTCCGTGACGCCTCATCAGCATCACCTCGCTCGGTTCCAATGTGCCTTTGCGCGCAGACAAAAATAGAAACTTTCAACTTGTGTGATGTGAACTGATGGCGCGACATTATGTGCGCGCTGCACCTCGCAAAAGGAACTTTGCGCTCGTGAGGATCGCAAAACAACAATAAAAACTGTCAAACTCCCACCGATCGCGACGACGCCACCGCCATCTTCATCATCGCGTTTGTTCTTTGCTCATATCGCCAATGAACCTGAAACTCATCTACACGCTCGCGTCGAAGCAGCAGTGGCAGCAGCGCTCTAAACTCCTCTGTCACTCTCGATTGCAGCAATCCATGCGGGTCGGTTCTAGTTAAGGCGCGCTACGTCTATAAATAGCCCTCACCTTGCTTTGAGGTTCCGTGGCATGCAGAAGTTCTTTTTGCTCGCCTTTGGTCTGGAGTTTCCTTAATCAGCAGCGCGGCATCGCGCATCGCATCGCCTTGGCTATAGATGACTGGCTGTGATGGAGATGGCCTTTTGTGGTTCTGTCTCCTGCGAATACAGTAGTCGCGGCAACCATATTCGCAAAGGAATCTTTGAGCAGCATCGATATCGTTCGCGTTCGCGTAGGTTACTCTGTCGCAATTGTCGTGTGCGGCACACCCAAAATGGGGATAGGAAAGCGAAACTTCATTGCAAGGATACACGCCAGAGAGGAGCCGTACAAGTGGTTGCGGAATGTAAACAGTTTTTGCCTTTTTTCTGTTGTATCCACTGCCACACAGACAAAAGTCGGCGCTAAAATAAACACAGGACTATACCGGACCCCAGAGCTGCATGATGGATCAAAAGGATTCGCATGGCTTTTACTTTCCGTGTGCGCGGAAGCTGAAAACGGGAACGGGAACGGGAACGGGAAACGTGGTCGCGATAGTCGCCCTGAAAATTAGCACATGTGCATTATTTCTGGATGCATGCAAGAATTGCATGCACAGAGCACAGCACATGAACATCACAGATCATATCATGCAGTTGACTGACTGTGTGTGTCTGTGTGCTTCGTGTCGTTGTCCCGCATTTGGACAAAGATGCAGCCAGACAATAATGGTCTGGTTTCGCCGACGTTGTTGCGAGTTTTGTGCTGTCGCTGTAACAGGGAATGTCGTGACATAAGGATAATTAGCTTGGTTATGAAGATCACCGAGCGCGAGCAGACACCTGATAATTATGGAAAATATGCAAGGATCGAGAGTATGAGACAATTTGTGCCTTCGCAAATTGGATAAATTGTGCTCACAAAGGCTCGTAAAGTTTAGTGCTATGTGCCGGCTGGGATGCATATCTTTAGGGGGTAATAGACAAGTAAAAGTGATGATGGAATAAAATCACGTAACCTATGGTAATGAGGGAGACATGTCGGTGTCGAGGCGTGGCTGTGTAGACTGTGAGTGGGTACAGATGGAAAAAGTCTTCCTTGGGTCTCTATATTTAGTGCAAAGAATGTTGTTGACATAAAGACTGTTACCACGATCGGTAATCTAAATCGATCATAATTGAGAGCCTTGCGAGGATTAGTGATTTTTACGATCGTCAGTTTAGGGGACCACATTTTCAATGAGACAAGTGAAGTCTGTAAAGGTTTTCATTCTTGTTTCAGTGAGGATCAATTACAAGATAAATTCGCTCAGCTTTCGATGAGGTATGTCATGTTTCTTAAGGCGATTTGTTAAATATGACTAACCGATCTGTGAGGAGAGGATCGATGAGGATCAGTTGTGTATAAAATCTAAATTTTCTTAGAAGAGTAGTTAAGATTTGTTCATCATCTTTCAGAGAGGTGGGATTTGTCTAGAGCTGAATCTTTAAAAATGGCTACTGATCATTGAAAACCGATCGTGCAAATAGGATCAGCTTTCATGAGCATTTTTCCGGTCAGGACCAACTTGCTTTTTAACGTGATAGTTTGTGTCTGTGAAAATTCGCTTTTAAATTGGCTGCATATATGTGAGGATCTATCGTACAAATAAGGCCAATCTGCTCTAGAAGATATGCCTGAAAACTGGCTACCGATCTGTGATGGTCGATCGCTGAGGCTCAGTGGTATCTAAATTCGCCTTCAATCAAAAGCTTTTCACAAGATCAGAAAGAAAACTTTCAGTAGGAGAGGTGGGATTTTTCTAAGTTTGTGTCTGCAGAAAATCCCCCTGCTGATCAGTGAAGATCGACTGTGCAAATAAAATCAGCTTACATGAGCAACAATTTTGCACGATCAAACATTTTTCTGCTGAGGGTGACAGTCACAGTCTTAAGAAGATATACGCTTAAAAAGTGAGGCTTTTATTTGTCAGACGCCTTCAACTGTAATCGATCGTGCAAAATGGACCAATTTTCTCTAGACCTGTTTTCAACGCGACGATTTCGATTTCGTTGGTGAGGATCACTGGTATTTCGAATTCGTTGCCATCGAGATCGTCTTTTAAAATCATATCTAACGCGAATTTTCTATAGTGGCTACTGATCGGTATATATTCGATTGTAATCTGGGATCAGTTTGTTCTGAGATGTAATTCCCAATCGCTTTTCATCGAGATATTCTTCCCTGTCCCTGACTTTGATGAAGCCCCCTTATGTCTGTAAAGATTGTTTGAAAATGCCTACCGATCTGTGAGGATTGATCGATGAGGATCTGTGACATCCTCACACAATATCAACTACCTCCGCAAGAAGAGCTTTCGACAAGACGTGGGATTTCTGAAGAGATAATTCTTCAAAAATGTCTACCATTCTGGTAAAGATCGATCAAACTGTATGAAGTAGTTGAATGAATTTGTTTTTCTGATGGGGATCAGTGGTCTCTAAAATTGGTTTCAATTTAAATCTTCTGACAAGAAAAGCTACCACCAGACAAAAAATTTTTTCGATGAAAACTGTTTGCTCTCTAAAGTTAATTCTTTAAAATTGTCTACCGATCTGTATTAGATCGCTCTTCTCAGCATCTGTGTTTTTCATAAGACGCACAATATCTTTGAAGATGACTCTTGGATGAATCGAACTGTGAGAAGTAGCTAAATAAATTTTGTTTCTACTAGTGAAGATCAGGGGACTTTAAATTTGTTCCGCACAAGATCGCTTCTTCCCTGGTGAGGATCAGTTTCCTCTGAAATCGCTTTCACTCAAAATCTTCGGACAAGATCAACTTTCGATGAGAGGTGGGATTTCTGCAAAGATGGGATTTAAAAAGGGCCTACCAAGGGGTGAGGATCGGTCCTCCGTAGAAAGAGGATCGCATATACTTAGAAGCAGTTGTAATATTTTTTTTTCTGGTGAGGCTCAGTGTCGTCTGCTGTCTTCAGAAAATTGTTTGTCTTGTTATCGATATCTTCAAAAAGATCACCTTTTGATGGGTGTCACGATCAAAAAAAGACGAACTTCCTAGGATGGCAATGATCTTTGAGGATCGATCGTACCAAACTACCATCAAATTTGAACCTCCTATAATCTTAAATCTTCTCAGATCTTCCACACCAGAAGACTTTTCTTTTTTATAGATCACGCTCTCATGTATTGAAAAATGTCTGACCCCCACTGGCCCGCTTCCTGGTCCCGTTCTTTTGAATATTTCACACAGTCTTGAACATGAACTTCACGCTGTTCGCGAAGACCATAATGTCCACTTTTGATCTGTTAGTCGCCCTCAACAAGGCACTCAACTTGGCCATCATACTTCACACGATCACTTTTCACATTATAACGATGCACATCATCTTTGCCCATTGACAAACGATCACAGCCGTCGAATCAAATATAAACTCTGTGGGACGGGACCATCTATGCGAACAAGAAAATACCCAACCAGTGAATAACCCAAAAGCGGGCCCATCAACAAAAAACAATTTATGTCCAGTGTCAGAGCACGACGACCATCTGTCAAATGGTGCTAATGCGATCGTTTGTTCCACCTTTTATCTTCTGTTGCTCTGTGCGAGACGGAGAGTCACGCAGGAACGTGCACTACCCCAGAGGCCTGCACAACACCACAGAGCCACTCGGGGTGCTCCAAAGGAAGTCGTCGCTAAATTGTGATGGAGTGAAGGCATTTGCATTGCAATTTATTAGAACAACCGTCGCGCCGATCTCTCTCGGATGGACTTTGGCTACATAGCGCTGTAAGCTGCTTAGCACACAAGTGCTGGAAAGTAGATGGCAAATGGAACAAATGGAAGAAATGGCTATTGGACAAGCCAGTGTGGTACAACATGCGTGAGGCGATTATGCAAATTAATTGTTACAAGGCTGCCAATTTCTGGTTCTGGCATAGATCATATGCAAGAGGTATCCTCTGAGGATCACACGAGTTCGGGGATTATCGACTGCTGGTGGGGTGATGGTCCTGGTGCGCGATCAATCATGGGCTTGTTGTGAGCGAGTGTGTCGCCCTGTTGAATGACATCGCCAGGTGGCGGTAGAGTCGGTTTTCTTTATCCGATCTACAGAGAGATCTTCTCCGCTTTAGGTCACATTCGGCGACTACCACGACGACGGCAGACAGACAGCGGCGCGCTATTGCATAGCGACTGCACTTTTGAGTTATGAAGTTGTTTGTGGCATCTCGCCGTTGAGTGGTGGTAGACTGGCACACTTTACAGTACACTTACGGTCCGGCTTACGGCCGATCGGTTGATCGGTGTGAATATCATTTGACTGCATCTGTGCACGCTGGGCCCCAGAAGTGGTAATTTATGAAGTATGCAACGGATTTATGGCTCGTGGTGTTTTATTGTTTTCGCAGTTAGGTTTCGTTATCGAAATTTCGCGATCGCTCCTGACCAGGTTATGAGTGTTGTGGCCTTAGAAACATTTGAAAGGAGGAAACCTCCGCCAGTTGGCCGCAGCGCGGTATATTTTACTTTTCGGAATGATATTCCTTTTTGGCGTAGCTAATATGTGAGGATGGAGTTGCTGGCATTGCAGGTGAGAGATGGAAATGTTGTCGCGCAATAAATTGTGAGAAATGTCATATTTGAGCCTAGAGAGAGAGGTGGATCGTTAATGGGTCTTAATGGGGCTTTGGGTGATGCCAGATTTGTCGATAGATATGAGGGAGAAGTTTATTCAAACTGAGTTGTTGCAAGTGGTGAAATGTTGCAGACAGGGTCTTCAATAACTCGTGGGGAGTATAAATCTTCATTGATTTCATACGAACGTACTGATCGTTGCCGAGATTAGTCATTGGTTGGTGATGCTATTTTGTTGGGCTTTTCTTAAAAGTTTGTTCGTCACAAAAATAAAGAGAATGTAGGTCGGGGGACCTCTTTGTTTTTATTTTTGCCTGAAAGTGATCAGTGATCTAGCATTCGCAGCATTTTCGGATCTTACTTAAGGAAGGCAGGTTGTTAAAATTACAGAGCCTTGATGTTTCGGTTCTAAATAATCAATTGGGTAAAGAAAAACTTTTCCAATCAGCATAGGAGGTTTTTACTGCTTTCATTCTTCGCACGATCATTATTATGCCCCCCAAGATCACTCTTGTCCTCCACAGGATCAGTATTATCCTCTGCAAGATCACTATTATCCTCCACCAGAGGTTCGCTTGTTGCTTTTAAGATTTAAACACTATTTCAGTAGTAGTTGCTTCCAGCTCATTAATTTAGCTTGGTTCCGAGGATCACTCAAAATCGACGATCACTTTGCTAGTATTCTTTACTTAGTAAGAAGGTTGGCGTCTTGTAAGGTAATTTACATTGCGAGTAATTTCGTAGGCAAGATACTGTGTCAAGAAGCGCTTGGCTCTTGTGAAATTGTCTAAGATTATATAAAGATCGGTGAACATTCCATCGAAAATTTATGTGGACGATCTCTCTTTCTTGTGGTTTCGTAAAATTTTTTACCATTCTTTTACAGAGGTTTGTTTGGGAATGAACTGAATGTAAGAAGGGATCGGTCTTCATTGAGGATCGGTAAGTAATTACATAAACCAACCGTTTTCAATCAGTTGGTCTTGCAGAAATATCAGCTAAAGCGAGTGTTTTTTATTTTTTTTGTTGAGGATCGTCGTCCGAAATTGTTTTCTTTTCAACGATCAGTGTTTGATCTTATTTCTTCAAGGAATATTTCTCCATAATGGAGTTTCATTTACTTACAGATCAGTTTTCTTTTTAACTGATTATCGTTGAGCATGATCCTCCGATCATCAGTCTTCTTTGAGTACCCGCTGCAACAGAATTAAAATAAACTTTTTTCGATGAAGATCAACTCTTAGAAAGATCTTCTTTTTTTTTATAATTACAGGTTTGTGTAATGTCCTATATATGATATTGGAAGGACAAGTTCTTTTTGGTTTTTACCTTCATTTTGGGACTAGCTGAAAGCATACCAGTTCGCTGTGAGGATCATTTCATTTGGCTGAGTGTTCTGCAATTTGAAGTAACCGACTATTTTTTTTGCTTAAAAAGATCGGCTTGTTTTTTGAGGGCGTTGTTTCTTTTTATTACTTTTTTTACAGATCGAATTGAGCTATAAGTTTGTATCAGAAAGTCAAGACATACAACAAAATTTACCTGTTTACATCACTTTACCACAACTGCTTGCATACCTTCAGGGTGATTCGGAATAAGTTTCTCTCAATAGTCTTACTTGATGTTTCTTAAATTAAGTCTGTTCAATAGCCAGTTCTGCTTTGTGGACTGAATTTTACCTGCTTTTATTTTGCTTCTGAAATCCTTAGAAAATTCTTTTGGGAAAATCAATTTGAAAAACAAATAAAAAACAAACGTTTCCAGGCTAAATCAAAATTGTAATAATAATAAAAAGAAACCAAAAAAGTATAACAAGAAAAAAAACGAAAGCTTGAAAATAAAAATTAAATAACAAGTGAAATTCAGGCCAGTGGATTTAATTGAAGCTCCGCTTCTACGCTGCCTATATCTACTATTATAATGCTTCGGCGTTAGCAAAGTCGTTGAAAAGTCTCCCAAAAATTGATTCATCAACAGAAGTAAGATGGGTATGCTATAGAAGACGAATATTCGGTAGAAGATCGTGTCCGCCTTTTTCAACTTTCGTCGTTTCACATGCCCTCAAATGCGTAAATCAAATAGTTCCTTTTCCCAACGTATTTATTGATGGCTTAGGTAATGAACGAAGGATTATATTTAAAAACAAACAACCGCCCAACAAACCAAGCTTTCATATAGATTAAGAGGTATTTTGTAACAGCGGTCAACAAAAACTATTGCAAAAGACAATAGTGCTCCCCGGTGAGCTTCTCAAGGCTATTTTCGAGTCAAAATCGAATAGTCCCAACCAATTATTCTGCATGTCTCAAAAGCATCCAAATCTTCTGCATTTGTTGGCAGTCTATTGGCCGATCGCACTGTTCTTCCCCAGCTAACATAGTCACAGCCATAACAGACCAGGTAAATCTGACACTGTTTTCGCATTTCGGCGAGTATCAGTTCAATTCTTTCGCTCTATGGAAGTCCCATGTTCAATTGCATTTCGTATGAATTTTTTAGTAATTCGTTTAATTTTTTATCAGCCTATAATTTTAATAACTTGATTTTAAAGAAGACTATTGAGAGGAAGAAGGAATCGGGTCACCAACAGCAAACAATTATGACGGGACATTCTATCACTTTTGAAATTCCTTCAAAAATATATAAAAATGTAACCTCAAAAACTGCATATTTTGAAATGACTTTAAAGCGAACCATACGCTTTGTGTCCTATACATCACAAAAATTTGCAATTGTTTTTTTTTTAATTTAATTTAATGTTTTCGAATCACATTTAATTTTGTAAAAAAACAGCAAAGAGGACAATTCTTTTAAAATATCGGAGACTCTTCTGTCGTGTTCAAAATTGACCAATCAGATGTCAAAATGTGAAAAGTGACGTATCTAGTTTAGCTCCTTTGCTGGCTAAGGGAAAAATATTTTTTTTTTAATTCAAAACGCCGTAAGATTTGATCCGATTCAGTTTCTTTCGAGTAGAAATTTGGATAGTTTCCTTTTAAAATATTATTATTGTACCCGCAATTTAAAAAAAAAAAAAAACAACTGACAGCCGGTATATTATTTTGATAATGAACGACTTCCCCTCAAAACTGACAATATATAAATTTCAGTACATAACGAACAGAAGTTATTTTTGAAACTGCTTCCGTTTTTCCAAAGTTGTTTTCCTAAAAATTATTAAATTCCCTGAGACTCATCGGACAGTTTTGTTTAACAAAGAGCTCTGCTTTCAAGACGTATCATGGACCGCTGGACTTCGTTCATCTCGCCATGAGTTGTTCATGATACTGAATATTCTTTTAAAGCTAGCATTTATTAAAAAATGGGCTCTGAAAATACCAAATTGCATATAGTTTCCAAATTTGGCGCCCAAACGTTTTTTCGCAAAAAGTGGACCCCACTTTTCACATTTTTAACGTAGTAATAGAAAGATATTGTATTCGTACAAAATTTCGAACTCGAGATGTTAATCAATTCTGACATTACGATGATGAGCGAACTCAAAAAAGTGGGTCGCAAAATTCTGTCCGTCTGTCTGTCTCTTCCGAGGCCGACAGCCTAAGCGGCTGAACGGATTTCGTTCAAACTTCGGATTTAAAGTTTGGGGGCTTACAGCTCGAGGCCGTTTTTTTTTTGCACAGTGGCCTCAATATTAATGGCACTTCCCATACAAAATTTTCCAACCAGTTTGATTTGTTCGAAAACGGCTCTAACGATTTCAACAGAAATTGAGGTGAGGTTAACATTACTGCCTACTCAGTTTTTAGCTAAAAAATCGAATAACGGTTCTTTTGAAATTTGGACATATGTATCTCGAAAACGGTCCATACGATTGTAAGAAAAATTCATTTCTGAGTTAATATGGTCGTTCCTAAGGTAATGGCAAGCTCAGTTTTTTTCTCTGTATTATCGTAAAATGAATTTTTGAAATTTTTTTGTTCCTTTAGTTTACTAGAAAACGGCAATAGCGATTTTGACCAAATTGCAAACTTAGAGTAAAATTGATGTTTTCAAAATTACTGCGTCCTTAATTTTCAATTCGAATAATCGAAAACGCTAATTTAAAAAAAAACTTCTCATATCTCGAAAACCCCATTTTCGATTTCGATAAAACTTTAAAAACAAAGTAATGCTTACATCCCGAACAATAAATTGTACTCGGTTTTCAGCTAAAAAGTTAAGAAATTGTATTTTTCAAACTAAACATTGCAATACTGTTTTGTCTGCCAAATTTCAGAAAAACCACTCTAACGATTTTGACTAAATTACATATATTCAAGTTAATATAAGTATTTTAAATAAGATCCCGTACTTAGTTTTTATCAAAAAAATCTAATAAATGAGATTATTAATTATTTCTCAAAAATTATTGCATAGATCACGATCTTTTTTCACGGTATATTGTGTAATAATATTAATGTCCCACTTCTAATAAAAATGCAATAATAGCAAACGCAAAACTTATTTTTAGCAAATAAAACCGAGTTCTTCTTTTTTCAACCATATTGAA
The DNA here is from genome assembly GCA_951230905.1 of Cheilosia variabilis. NCBI lineage: Eukaryota > Metazoa > Arthropoda > Insecta > Diptera > Syrphidae > Cheilosia > Cheilosia variabilis. The sequence goes on along the minus strand of OX579677.1, from coordinate 3,371,355 downwards.
TATGCACCTTAAAATAATGCCAACCACTTGGAGCTTACACAATCAGCAACTCCCACTTCTTTGCACACCATACACGTCGAGGTATTTAGTTTATAACTGCTAAAGCAAATTCCAGTCAAAAATAAAAAGAGGGCATGATCAGAAAACAGAAACTCCTGCTACACTTTGCCTTGTACTCAAAAATCTTGTAAAGCGTAAGAGCTTATAAAGTAGTACAGTAGCCGCTTACAACTCTCTCTCTAACCAGAACTTGCGACAATTGACTGTTACTGAGTGCTTCAACTTTTAAAAGTCAATTTTATTTAACACTATTCCTTTTCCTATATTCTATGCACCGTTTATTTTATCTATCCCAGATTTTTACCTGAGAAAACAACCAACCAAACTCTTGATAAACGAGAAAGTTTCGTTCGACCCAGTCGTGCACTTTATTTTTTTCTTAGGCATGTTTTTTTATAAATTTTCTTAGAAACTCTACCAGTTTTATTTAGCTGGTGTTAAAGTCAAACTTTTTTTCTAAGAAATTAGGACCGCCATCATAGAATTATCATCATAATTTTTTGATAAAATTGCTGGATGCACTGAACAGAAATATTTGTGTTCTCTTTCGTTTCCTAATTGAAAATTGAACTCTCACTTTGTCCATAATACAAAACAAATAACCAGCTAAAAGTCCGCAAATTCTAGAGACTATATACTGTCTTTTGAAAAAATTTCCCAGAATCGCATTAGAATAGCCTATGCGAAGACAGAAAGTTACACATCAGGAGAAACCAGCCATCACCACAAGGGATACTTGCTTTATAATTTGATAGTTAAACTAAGGCGACATGTTGAAAAATAAATAAATAAATAAATGTTGAAAGGCGGTACATTTGATGGAACAATTTTTACTACTGTGCGTGTACATTTTGGGCCAACATTTGCAGAATAAAAGCCTCTTACTCGAAGTCCCTTCCCTACTCGAAGTCACATTTCACCAGTAATGAAATAAAATATTCCTTCTAATAAACCCAACATTGACTTGTTTCACTTGGTTTTTACGTTCAGTACCTTTTAAAAAACGCACCTTCTTTTCCTTCGAATAACCATCGAACAACTATCAATATCGAGAGTGAATCCCCTTTGTTTCCATCGAATTCGCAGTCACTTGTGAGTGAAGAAATGCATTCGACTGCAATCGAATAAATCGATCGCTACTTCGCCTACCTCTGCAACCGTTTCTCGGTGTTTTCGCTCGTTTTCCATCTGACACTGACATCTATCAAATTGGCCTGTTCCAGCTGCAAGCCCACTTTATGCCTCCGCTCCAACAGCAGCACAAGTGCTTGACGCTTGAGCATTGAACCGTGAACGGGGCAATAAACGAAACGCGAGCGAAACCACTGTAAAGTGCAACTTTGAGCAACAACTTGCCACCGCGAGAAGAAACTCTCCACAAACTCTGCCTCTACTTCTACTTCAGACTGCAGTATTTGTGTACACACACAAGTGCCAGACCTGAATGTGTGTGCGTTGACGACTACATAAGTCTCCACTTTGTGCAACTCGCCCCTTAAATTCTAAGCCCACTGCACCCGAGTGCCTCCATCTGCATGAGTGTTGGTGGTCGGTTTCTCTATGCCTATGATAAGAACGAAAAAAGAAAAAACGAGCGAATAAAGGAAAACAAAAAAATAAAAGCAAACACCGGCTTTATTGTTTGCAGTTGTGACTTGTGAGTTGTGCTTGTGAGTTTGTGACGCGCTGTAGCCGTGGTCGTTGTCGCCGCTGTTCAGTTTCAGTTCTCAGTTGGCATGTTGTGGTTCGAACAAGTCGCTGTTTTGTGTGAGACGACAAAGTTTGCCTGACTCGATCGCGCTGTTACAACTCGCCGTCAGTCCGAGTGGCATTGCGTTATGGATTTATGTTGCCGTTGCCGCAGTCGTTCAGTTGCTTCTCAACGGATTTGTTGACGAAAAGTCGCGCAACTTTGCGAAATTCAAAACCGATTGCGGATTGTTCTGTTGCGACGACACGGACACAGAGCTGTTTCTTCTCTTTTTTTTGTGCTGTCGGTTTTTGTTTTTTGTCGGTTATTGTTTTTTTTTTTTGGCCGTTGCAGATATACGCGAATTGAATTTCCTTATTGGTGGTGCTGCGCAAAGTGAGTTTCAGTTTGAGTTCTGCATTCTGCCGTTTGGCTGCAGTTGCTCGTGCGTTTTGTCGTTGTCACGGCGATCTTGGCGTTCTCCGTTCTCGTTCTCGTTCTGTGTGTGTTTTACTGTACGTGCGCGCGCGCGGTCTTTATGGTAAATCGCGAAAAATTCCTGGTGCTTTGCCGGTTCTGGCTGCCATCATAGTTTGGGTATCGTTTTTCGATACAAATCAAGTGAAGTTCAAGGTTTGCTGCTGAAGTGCATCCGTATTTTGAATGGTTTACCTGTTTCCCAATAAGATTTGGCAACGCATGCCAAAAAAAGAAAAGAAAAAAAAGTGATCCCCGACACACTATCAAGATCGTGTCTCGATCGTGTGTTACGTCATAACCACAATTTTGGATACCCAACCAGCAGCCGAAGCCGACAGCAAAGTTCGGCCGAAGAGACAAAGGATTAAGTCACCGCATGGATATTATAATCTAATGGATACATCGATTGCGTTCTTTGTGTAAATGTTTCTTTCGAAGTATCTCTTCTTCTGGTGTGCGGTGTTTTCGGTCGTGTCTAGCTGGCAGACTGTTGGACTTCTTTTCGCGCTAATTATTGACCCCATGCAGACAGCGCCGGACGGATTTTTTGATTTTTACTCTTTTTTTTTTTTTTACTGATGTGGGACAGAGTTGGGCTTTTGCGCGATTCAGAAACAGTTTATGTAGGTTAAGTAAACAAAAAGGTACACATCGAAGAGGAGTTTGAATGATTTCCGTCCGTAGTTTTGTAGTCCGCGACGGGATGAAGTTAATCATGCCGATTGTTTGTTTTGGGGGTGATTAGTGCGATTCAACTTCTTTGATGAGGAACCAACTTTTTTTTTCTTAGAAAATAAGAAATTATCGCGCAATTTCGTGCGAATTGCTAGGTTCGGTATCGCGAATTCTTTGAAGCTCGCATAACCACAAAATTGGCAGATTTAACGACCTCCGAAGCGGGTTTCTTGTAGCTTGAGCTTGGGATTTGAATTTTAAATTGCTTGAAGGACTTTAACCTTGGGGCGGGAGAGTGATTTATTGTTTGCTTTCGTTTTATTGTTGTTAGCTATAGGTGGGCTCAGTGGTTAGTGTGTTGGACTACCAGGTTCGATCGCCAAAAGAAACACAATCTTAAGGTAATTTTTCCACTGCGCTACCTCTTGCAAACATCCGAGAGGATGACTGTTAAGAAATAGCTTCTCAATTGGCCGTTTGGACTCGGCATAAAGTTGCAAAAACTTCCACAAAACGAATGATTGTGAGGAGCTGGGCCTAGGGTCTCTATTTATCTATTTATTTGTTTCTTAGGTAGGTAGCCGTGGATGTAGAAGGAAATAAGGTCAAGGAAACTTGGATTACTGAAAGATTTCCAATTTTTTTTCAGGGAAACTGCAGGCAGATGGGTGTAGGTTTTATTATAAATCTTTTGAAGCAAGACTTGGACCTAATTACGCATGTAACTTATTTGTCCCAAGTCCACGTCTAGATAACTTTTTTAAAACCTGCAGAAGGAGTACCAGAAACTCCAAGATTCTTACGGATTGTATACTCCAAGGGCCCTTCTGACATAAGACTCATGATGGCTCTGAGTGCTGTTTATATTTTCTGCAAATTATTATGACCTCTACTTTCTATTTTCAAGGTTTTTGGTGAAAATGCCACTATTTCTCAGTATATTATAAAAAAAGGAAATTTTTTAACTATAGGACGCTACTTCGGCGCAGTGGCCTAGTGGTTAGTGTGTTGGACTACTAAGCGAGGGGTCCCAGGTTCGAATCCCGCAAAAACCCAAATTCCAACTTATGGTTTTTTTCCGCTGCGCCACCTCTCGCGAACGCCTGACAAACATCCGAGAGTATAACTGTCATGAAGGAGCTTCTCAATTAGCCGTTTGGACCCGGCATAAAATTGTAGATCCCTTCCATTCGTCCCAAAAATGAAAAACGCACACAAACGAATGGTTGTGAGAAGCTAGGCCTTGGGTCTCTACAGACCTGTTGCGCCAACTATTTTTTTTTTTTTTTTTAGGACGCTACTTGAACTAAAGAGAGCTACTTAGATTCCACAAGGAAATCAAGTGTCAAGATTCTTCCTTTGGAATTTTTAATTTACAATTGGTTCGTGGTGATATTCCTCACACCCTGGTTAACCTTACCAAACCTATGTTCGTTTGCGGTACTGGTGAAACAGATTTAAACCCACGAAGATCGTAGCTGCCTCCAGTTGAGGTTGGTTGAGGTCGCTTCTTAATTGTGGACGTCGCATGATGTGGGTCCTTCCTCTGTTTCGTCGTAGCTTAGGGATCGACTCATTGTCGAGCTTTTCTATTCTTGTACTCCACATGAACTGGACCGAATATGACAGGAAGCCCGTTTCTCTCATGTTTCGTTTCATGTCTTTGATAGTATCCGCGCAAAGGTCTGTTTTATGCAGGTCATAAAAGTAACTAAGGAGAAGAGGTTCACTTATCTGTTATGAATCTCAATAGCCTTTAAGATCTTCTTTATCCAGACCTTCAATTAATTATGAAGTAACCTTAGGGAAACTGACCTTCCCAACGTTTTTTTTTTTTTCAATATTCTGCTTTATCTGTTTATTCTGTATCTCTTTGATGGGTGCTAAGAACTTATACAGCATATTCAGCTGCTTTGAGTGGCTGCGCCTATATTTATCACATTGTGAGCAGTGAGTGACAAGTAATAACCATGTCCGCTTTGAGTATGCGAATGTCTAATTGGTTTAGTTCGATCAGGACTTTCTTACCACTGTTCGTATTCATTTAGCTTGCCAACTGTTTCTGAGCCAGCCAGCTTGTGTCGAGATAGGTTTGTAGTAGATTTCTTCTGCTCAAGGCCCCCATTACAGCCTTTTTTCTTCTCAGCGGAGTTCTCGTAAATTTTACGGCCAAAGATTAGTGCATTATTGACAAATTTCTTGGAAGCTCTTCTCTTTTTTAATACCTGCCCCGGCTCCCAACATAGGGTCAGAAGTTGTCAGATAAAATGTTGATTTAAATATTTCTTGACATGACTTACAGCCCTTAGCCTGTCAAAGACAGGTTCTATGGTTTTTATGGACACTTGGGTAACAGGGTAGATGTTTTTGTTTTTGGCAAAGTAACATCTCATGTTCTTTGAAGCCTGTGTGGTATGAGCCACCTTAAAACGCACTGCAGTCGTTGCTGATTCTATATGATTCTCTTTCGCATATGATACCCGCGAGTCTACCGAAGTCTAGCTTAAGACCGTCCGCATGGAGAAGCTGTGATTACTTTCCTCTCCCATTCGTTTCTGTTCGGAGATTTGGTATAGTGAATCACCTTTTATGGCCGAGGTTGGGGTTGGGGTTTGTGAATTACAAGTTATAAAATATCTAGACAAAAGGTTGATATTTCGGGACTTGTCTAAGCACCATTTCAGAGATCGGCGGTTTGATCCTGTATATAAACAACGATCTTACTGAGTTACTGAAACTCCTCATTTACGATTCAAAAGAGTCGTGTCAATAGTTTTTTGACTGACTATAGTCTTGATTCTCTAAGCCTGAGACTTTCCGATGAGCTTGAGCTAAGCTGCCTCCAGTTATGTACTCCAAGGCGATGATAGTGATCTCAAGATTAAGTGTCTGGTTTCTAGGGCGAGTGCGAAATGCCTTTCAAAACCTTGTCCCATATTGACAAATCCACACAAGATTTAAGGGGACACACGACTGGCTGCAGCAATCATAAGACCGACCCGCAATTATCTGGCTTTGTCATCTTGGTAGACAAAGCTCGTTGGGATTTTTTCTAGTTCTTCTTCAAGGCCTGCCAAAAGAGCACAGCAAGCCGCAGATAAATGTGCAACGGCCTTAATATCGTTGCAGCCAGTGGTGTGTCCCCTGAAATCTGCGCCAGTGGGAGAAGTCTGTAAAGTGGGACAAGTCTGTACTAGCAATAAAAAATTGAATTCGTTGTTGCTAGTAGAGTTGTTGAGTTTCGTGATTCAGAAATTCAAGTCCAAGGACTACCAATCTCCGATCTAATTCAATACCCAGATATTCTTACTCCTGAACCTTGTAGGGCTTCAAACTTAACCTAAGTATTTTGATTCCACTTTGTTCCTTATACTTTACAAGTCCATAACTCCTGAACCTTTAAAGTCACCGAAAGCAAACGTAGGTAAGATTTCATAACTCCTGAACCGTGAAAAAAATACTTGGGATCAATGTCAAATTTGAATGCTCCTAAAATGTTGCGTGTAACTGTTTCCAGCAACGAAATACAGGAAAGGGGGATTCAAAACCCAGTATCTAGAGAGCTGCTTGAGATTTTGTTTAAGAATTTCCTACAAAGTAGAGTCTTGCTAAAAAAATTCCCATAAAACTGCTACCAAAAATCCTGAAATTGAATGATTGTAAATAAATCCGAAGCGGGTCCAGTCTTTCTTAGTTTGTTCCACTTTAAACGTCTCAATTCAACCATCTCAGCTCAACAGCCATTTTTAAAACCAGTGACATTCCAGGGCTTGAAACTCATTAGCAGCAACATCAACCTCGGCGTTTGACTGAAATCCTAAATTCAACGTCATCGTGTTTTACTTTCCTGTTTCTTTTCCACCCTGACAAAGGTGCTGTTGCTTTTCCAATCTGTTCCACACGACTTAGAACTTTAAAAGTTTTATGGCTCATCCTTTTCTTTCATTTGCGATTAAAATGACAGGCCACGGACAAAACAAAATCATTCCAGTGCAGTCTTCGAAGAAAGCTTCGATTTAACTAACGAATAATAGTTTTAAGTTGGCAAACTCATAAGCCTCCATAAAAAAAATCGACTACGAAGTGCGTCTAGAAAAGATCGAGACGAAAAATATTTTTGAACAGAGGTCAGTAAATTTTCTAACATTGTTCTAGCTGTCAAAGTTGCTACAGTTGCTACAGTTCCAGCTGCGTTTCTTATAAGCGATGAGTCCTTAAATGAGTGTTTCTTATAACCGTCTTGTTGTAAATATATAAATCTTGCACAAAAGTTCCGAATCATTTCAACTACGAGCTGGCCCAAGCACCCAAAGATCAAAAAAGTTTCTCAGTTCTTCTCAGTCTTCTGACGGACAGTTTTGATTTACACCACTGCTGTTTTCAATCTCTTTGACACGACTTTGGAAGTTGACGTTATTTCTACTGTCAAAAATATTATTTCAATCAGCTCCTTACGTACTTTAAATGGTTTCGGCCACTGGGGGCAAATTTAGTATAACAAAAACGGAATCGTTTTTGAAACTCGTAACGACCTTAAGTTACATTTGTTGAAAATGAACTGGATAATTCTTAAGCTCAAATTCTGCACTTCGTTCCTAGTTTCGGAGGTCAAAACGATCGACGATAATCGTCCGAAAAATTGCAGACTCAGTGCCTGAGTTTGTTTAGTTCTTTATTTCCACCGATAGCTTTTTGGACGCTGGCGTTCGATTGGTTCGATATCCTCATCACGGAAAGGATATAGAAGCTCTTGTGACAGTTATGTTTCGTTTTCAATCTGTTTGAAACGACTTCCGAAGTTGCCGGTTGTTCTGCTTCCAGTTCCTGCTGACACAGCAGTTCATGACATATAAAAAAACCGAATGAACAAAATTTGGTAAAAAAATCTACGTAAGATTGTAATGGTCCCATTTGCTGTTTTTTTTTTGTTAACGCTCTCTACCCAACTTCCTATCTACATCTTTGTCAAAGAAAGAAGCAACTTTTTACTATAAAGCTGGTTCCATATTTGGTATAGGGTTCGTGGCTCCACTAGTTGTGCTGAGCGCCATTTTCTCAGCCATTCGCGTTGTGCAGATGAATACGATGTTTGAATTCGTCAATACGATCTTTAGATTCGCAAAATCCCTTCATTTGGCATCCCTGGCTCATTAAATATGACCATGACTTGATTAAGTACAAATTTGAACAGCCTATGGGTTTGTGTCCCAACTATTTTGAAGTGTTGGCTTTCTTCGAATTCTCTATCATACTGCTGCCTAGGTCCTTCTGACCTCGTTTCAAACACATTGTCATAACAAACTGATCAGTATTTACGACTTGAATGCGAAACTGACACTAAAGACAGAGTTATTGCCGCAACTCCAACTGAATAATGGGCCGCAACTAAACTGATACTAAACGACCCCATTCGCTAATAAAAGATTTATCCGGCTTAAGATCTCTGATTAGCCAGACGTCACCTCAAGTACCCGCACCGACGGCAGTATTATTCTGGGCGTGTCGGACTTAAACCTTTGCGCCTCATTAACATTCCATTCAACCTTGGCTTGGCTGTCTCTCTCTCTCTTTCTCTCTCTCCCTCTCTGTAACATGCACCAGTTTTTGTTTTTTTCCCTCGTTTTTAATGTCCACTGTCACCGCGAACAAAAGTCATTTACGAATAAAACCTTTAATTTATCACCTGAACTTCGCGGTTCGATTAACTGCGGAAAAGAGTATTTGCAAGTGTCTTGTTAGGCCGCCTTTAAACAGGTCATTTGGCCGTGTGACCGCGGCAGTGTTTTTGGTTTTATCCACCTTTATCTGGCTGCTTTTAATTGGAAGAGAAATTGCCGCTAAACGAGGAGAGGATGGCCAGTTTAAGGAATGGCATTAACGATTCGGGACAGGTGGGAGTGGTGGACCAAAAGAAAGCTCGCACTAGATCACTGATCGTATTCAAATCCCACCACGGACGTGACCCACAAAATGAGACAACAGTCAGAGTTAAGTGATTGGTAAACAACGGCGCCGATTTAAATGCGAGAAAGTGACTCCGAACATCGATACCGAGTGTCTATAGCTATTTCCGATACCAGCTGATGTACGATCGGTCGATCGTTTTTTGGTTGGTTTTTTTATATTTTTTGTCAGCTTTAATCCATTCCTCTGTGGGCGTATGTTGCTTTGTGGCTTAGTTACTCATAGCAGTCAGCGCGTGAAGTTTGATATGCAACGATGATCATGCTGATCGAGTTGTCATTGATCTGCTTGGTTTGGGCTTGTTTTTTTTTTTTTTTTTTTTTTTTCTTACCACTCAGTGTGTACATAAATGAAAAATCAGCGATTTGTTCCGCTTTGGGGTTTTTTGTTTTTTGTTGTGCTTTTGGAATATTTGGCGCGACAGGTTGACGATGTCGGGTTACATAATCGATAGAAGTTGCTCGATTGGCCAGGCAGGTAGATCATGGCTGTTTGTTTTGTTAAGTAAATGCTAATTTTGGTTTGATTACACGCGGTTTCTTGTACGACACGGATTTACACAAAAAATATCATCACAAAATTACAGAGAAACCGTGAATACTGCCATACGAGAGTTGGGCAACAGCCGAAGGTTAGTCAGCGCGCATAAATTTATCGGGCTTTATGTTTGGGTATTCAAATCTAGTTGGCGGTCCATCTGTAGAGATGCGTTCTAAACGGGGTTCGTTTGAATTGGACAGTTTCAGGTTTTTGGTAATTAAATGCTCAGTTGGGTGAATTCCAAACCAGTAGTCACAGAAGGGGAATCTCTTGATAGTGAATGGGAACTGATTAGCTGTTCGTGGGTAGATGTGTTGAAAGTCGCATGCAAATTCCTACTTCAAGGGTGTCTAATGAAGCGGACCGAGCTGTTGAGTGTCATTTGGAGAGCAAAATCTTCTGCCCATTTTACCGGGTCTTGAAGACGATGGATTTCAAATCAAGAAGCATCGTATAGGTGTCCATCCAGTAGTTTGTAGTTGAAGGAAGGGAGACAATCAGCTCTTACTAAAAAAAGTGCCAGCCTAGAGGAGGATATCCGTCGTTTGCCTCCACTGAGCTTGATTCTTTTCAACCCATTTTCGGTCCAAATGCATGTTTTATTTTTTTAAGAAGTCATAATGGCGAAGTCCGCCTATTGTGACCTAAAATTTGTTAAAGGTAAAGATTTGATCAAAATTAATAGTCTCAGGAACCTATCCGTCTTGGAATTGCGGCCTAACTTCTCACAAGTTAGGCCGCAATTCCAAGATTCGCCGAATCCAAGCGGCTGAATTGAGAAGCTTAAAAAATATCTATGAAGATTATAAGCAAGGTCTAGACAAAGAGGGTTTAGCGTGCTTTGCACAGCGGTGGCTGGAGAGGTTGGAGAGGTGCGCGGTCCTGCCAAACGCCGAGTCTTTTCCCGGGCCGGTAAACTCTAGATTCCATCCAGAGCTGTTAACCGTCCTTCGATGTTTTACGTACAAGACCACGTGTCAAATGCCACTAGAGATAACCAGCACGTTCGGCAAAATTCTCACTCCATACAAACTTTTTATATAGCTCCAGAGGCAGGTTTTGGTGCTTCCGATCAACTCAAGGGGAGTGTCTTTGACCATGTCAACTTGATCTTTCTAATAAATACAAGTAGCTCCTTTTTTGTCGGGTTGATGGTCCAGCAGACTAGTTTACGAAGAGCGAATTGCGGTCAGTGTTTCAGAAATCTAGGAAGTTTGTGTAGCACTTGTATGGTACCGAACGAGTTCCTTGGATAGAAGATTCCAAACGAGTGGAGTCAGTACACCTCCACGCCGCCTGAACTTGTTGAAAGAGCTATTGCCAAATGCAACCTACACCACCCTTTGTGTTAGCTGAATGAAGCGCCATATTGCTTGCTCAATTTAAAGCCTGTTGAAGATTTGGAAGGTTGATCTTGTGTCGATCTATATGTCACGGAAATCTGCTGCAATCGTTGGTAGAGAACCGATCTTTCTACAATAGAGTGGAGAGCAGTCGTGACAGTTTTGATAGCTAAAAAGAAATAAATAATTTGCGCAACAGGTCTGTAAGGAAGGTCCCTAGTCCTAGGTTTTCAAGAACCGATCTTTTGACAGTAGAGTGGAGAGCAGTCTTGACAGACATAGCTGAAAATAAATAAATAAATAAATCCTAGGCCTAGCTTCTCACAACCTCAAGTTTTCACTTTTTGGGACGAATGGGTGTCTGATTTTTAAGACTGATCAAAACGATCATTAATTAGGAGGCTGGTCTTGATCTTAAAGAGCTCAAGGGTGGGCATACTGCTAATAAAACTAGAGCCGAATATGACGGACTTGCACCCACGGTCTTTCACTGATCTTACACTGATCAAGAGAGTCTGAAGCGACCAAGTGGTGCACCTTATTTTGTGGTCCCATCAGAGGTCCAATTGTGTCTCTGGTCGACCTTGGCCCTTTCCGTGGCGACCTCATTCAACAACAATCAGTAACCGATTCTAATTTTCCAATATACGAGTACCTTCAGCTTCACCTTCCATTTGCTACAACATGTGGCAGCATATACGAGTACTTGGATCTCACTTATGCTCACCAACAATAAACCTCTTCATCGGTCCGATAACATTGTTTGGTTCCTTTTTTTTTTTTTTATAAAAACCTACCTCAATTCAAAAGCTGTTTACATTTGTACCTACTGAATGCAGTGATACGCGATAAGGTCCTCTCGACTGTTGCACACAATTGGCGGGGTGGGAGAAACCTTCCTCAAGCCAGATACAAAAAATAAACAAAAGAACCCAACGAATGAGATAATGATTGCTCAAAGTAAACACGATGATAAGAAGGAAGTAATAAAAAAAGAGGAGGACACACTAATGCGCACCCACCACCATTTGTTCGCATATGGTTGTGGAGCGGTCTTTTCTTATCGTGAGTTTGGTGATGATTGGTGGTTGCACTCGTACAAAATTACAGTCGAGTGACTGTGGTGACGCACTGCTATCGAGTGATGTATGATGTCGTGTGAGTTGTGAGTTCGCAACTGGCAAACCGTAGTCGAAATCGGAATACGTATTTTATTTTCAATTGAGTAAAAGGCCGGTTTGTACAATTCCAGAGAGTCTTATGAATGTTTTAGCTCCTTAAGAACACATTGTACATATCAAAGGTAGTTTTTCCCGCATCTGTCGCAGTGCGAACATTTTAACCGTTTCCCAAAATTTCGAATATTTTTCGTACCAACTCGTATTGAAAAATAAGCTTCTTCAAAGGTAGTCCCAATTTTTTGACGCTAGATGTGCGCTTTCGACTTCCACGATCACTTGTCAAAATTGGGCACATTTTTCGTACGAATCTGTAGGAAGATCCAATTGGTTAGATCAAGATTTGTAACGAAAGATGTGTGCAAATAACTTAACACGATCACTCATACAATTTTTGAACACTTTTCGTACGAACTCTGGCAAAGGCTGATCAGACCAGAGTTCTGCTAGATGGCGAGTTTATTTACCAACAATTTTTGTACGAATTAATTTTTTTAAATTAAGAGTCTACTGCTATAGGAAGGTCCACTTTGTTTGGCAGTATAGGTGCTTATTCCACGATCACTTGTCAAAATTCGAACGAGCTCAGAACCTGTTTCTTAGACAGATCGAGAGCTCTAAAATTTGATGAAACCATACACATTTTCACGATCACTTACCACAATTTGGAAAATTTTTCATGCGGATTTCTTATCTAAATTGAACTGCTTCTGCTCTTTATTTCCGGTGTTTTTATAATTTCCCAAAATTTGAGTTTCTAATCTCAAACCAGTATTATTGATCTTTAATAATTTTTGAACATTTTTTTATTAACTCTGGCAAAGGCTGATCAGACCAGAGTTCTGCTAGATGGTGAATTTATTTGCCAACAATTTTTGTACGAATTCATTTTGTAAATTTAGCGTCTTCCGCTTCAAAGAAGGTCCAATTTGTTAGGTGGTTATTCCACGATCACTTATACGATCACTGGTCGAAATTCGAACGAGTTCGGAACCTGTTTCTTAGACAGATCAATAGCTCTAAAATTTGATGAAACCATACACATTTTCACGATCACTAACCACAATTTGGAATATTTTTCATGCGGATTTCTTATCTAAATTGAACTGCTTCTGCTCTTTATTTCCGGCGTTTTTATAATTTGCGAAAATTTTTTATCTAAACCAGTATAAGTGATCTTTACTAATTTTTGAAACATTTTTTTATCAACTTGTATTCGCCCTAGTTGATAAACGTGTTCAAACTAATTTTGACGATCACTTTGTAAAGTTTTCTATATAATTGGCACGATCAAGAGCTCAAGCTGTTGAAGAATCCACGTTTTTTTTTGCAGGATCAGCAACATTTGTCGCCGGTTTTTTTTAAATTCTTGGCTCTTACTCTATGGGGTGATCGTGAGCTCTGACTTTTTCAAAAACTTTACACGATCAGCAGCATTTGTTGCAATTTGCACGATTACTTTGCAAATTTTCGAAGATTTGTTGTACAAACGTTTTAAAATTGTTTGGTTACTTCTTTAATAGGTCGAAGATCGAAGCTCTGACGGTTTAAAGAACTTTTCGCGATCACTTTTCAAAACTAACAAAAATGCTTTCTATAGACCTTATTTTGAAAAATGAGAGGCTTCTGCCTGGCCAGAGATCTTTATCCCATAACAGAGACTTATTTCCTCTCTAGAAAAATTTCAAAGTGATCGTTAATTTTTATGAAATGATCCCTGGTTTCGGTACCGGATTTCGGGAGATCACCTTCTTCTGCGTTAGAATATGCAACACCTCTCGATGTGATTTCATGTGACATACTGCGGGGAAACAACCTCCCACGATCATTCCCTGAAATTTTAAATGCATGAATGTTCTCAGCGAATTCAAGACCTCTGTCGATCGGCTACAAACTTCTACGATCACGTTATACAATTTTGGACATCATTCGAATGAATTCTGTCTTTCAAAGATATCTGATCTGATTCAAGCTTGTAAATAGTCTTTTGCATACGTAAACAGCCTGCTGAAATCCCCTTATCCATTGCTGATCGAGTGCCGATCTTGTGGTATATCACGATCACTTTGCCGAATTAAGTACACTTTTCTGAACGATAGATCAAATTTCTCCGACAAAAGTTACTTTGATAAGCCAACCACTAGATCAGAGACTCAGTGATCGTGTTTTCTCATTTTGGTCACTTCTTCCCATCCTGATCACTTCTTCTCATTCTTTTCCCCGAAATTCTCACCGCTTTTATCCTAAAAATGAAGTCGTCTTAATTCCTTGAAACTTTTATTAGATCAACGACTCAAAACGATTGTCGTTCTCTTTAGCTTCTCCCCCCAGACCTGACGACGCGATCTTGTCTTTATTCCAAATTCTAACCTACAGTCTTACTTTTGCGACGACAAATTCAGTCCTTTCCCATAAATTCCGACATTTCTTCCAACTCCATCCACACAAGTCCTATCCACCGTCAGACAAAGAAAAACTTGCCATTTCCTTGCACGGGCAATAGTCGACGTCGTCGACGATTCCCATTCTCTGCCAATCTCCGGCGAATGGCTATTTTTATCATTTCAAGAATCCCAGTAAATAAAGCAAGAAAGTGGAATCCTATCCGATGCGTTCCGCAGAAATAGAAGCACCAGACGACCGCGGCAAACACGAAGAACAAGCCTGCAAAACCAGTAGCTCCAGTGGAACTTGAGTTTTTTTTCTTTTTTTATCAGAAAGTGAAACCCTTTTCCAGTGGCTCTTGCTCGATTGTGTGTATATTCGTGGTCATTGTTCGGGCCCTTCTTTATCGTCAGCCAGCAATTGACGATTGTTTGTTCAAACTCTGACTGTTAGATGCGAACGGGGGATAATCACGTAAAAAAGGACTGGGCAAATTAAATTAACCGAAAATGATTAGATAAGTCCAAGTGGACGTGGAGGGAACAAAATTTGCAATTCAGTGGGGAATTTTGAAACGAAACACGAGGGGGAATCGAGTGAAAGTGAAACCCACAAGTGTATGACAGATTGTACAGCGACAACGACGACGATTCTGTATCAATCAATCAGAGTAAATATTTGAGTTTTAATTTGCATAACGATGACGGAGAGAATGTCTCGACCACAGAGTCGGCTGGCATTTATTTGCTTTTTTTTCTCCTCAATTGACGTTTGCTTGCAGGTCACGACGATGATAGATTGAGGAGTGGGAGACAACGGCCAGCGAGACGACTGTCAGTGTCACCGCTGAGAGAACGCTGTGGAATTGAATGATTTCTGCGAAATGTATCTGTACATTCTGGGGACTGACTGGCATTGTGTTGATTTATGGAAATTTTGCTCGCTGATTGAATTAGGTTCATTGCTTATCAATTGTAAACAGATGGTTGGAATTTGAGGTGGGTGACTGGTGGAATGCTGGACAAAGTGCTTTGCGCTATACAGCAATATCAGGGTCCCACTTATTTGGGTCATGTTTTTCAGAGATATTGGGTCGCAAATAGATCGGTTTGGGATTGATTAATGGAAGTCTAAGTATGGGACTAGTCGTTTTCTAGCCTGCGGTTGGTCTGCTTTGTGTAGCTACTGTTGAAATTGATTGACTCCCTAACTATCTGTCAAAAGTGTTCGCTGTGATCGCTGATTAGATCAGTTTTACGAAATTTAAGTGATTGTTACTGGCAACCGTCAATTCTTTTCGTATAAACAGACGAGTTGTCGTCGATCGTAGTCTTGATATAGCGATCATCCATCAATTAACAAGATCAGTTGCATATTTTCGCTCTTAATTCCGGGACACTTCATTTTACTCTCGGTGAAAGTCATTCGACTAATATTTATATTCCCTTGCAAACGTTCGCGATCACTTGTGTTCAGTTTTGGTAAACTTTTTATACCTGATAAATAGTTCCTGAGTCGGAAACGTCATTCCTTAAAAGGGTTTTCCTGAAGATCGCTTTAGACCCTTTTTCCAATGGTGATCGCCAGCTTGATAGCTAAAGACTGTCTCTGTGTCCAGACAATACACTATTTATGCCGCTTTCTTCTACTATGATCGGGCGATTTGAGTTTACATTCTTAGGAAGTGTCACGACTTGTGACATGATCATTTTGGACTTATTTTCTTAATAATAAAATTGGGATCATTTTTTCCACGATCGTTTGGAGCTATGACGCCGACAAAGTCTGCCTTGATAGATGTGTACACCTCATGAAGTTCTGTTCACCCGGATATCAGATTACAAATCCGATCACCAGCTAGTTCAATACAATTTATCTTTTTGTACGAATGTCTAGTGATCTACACTATGTAATGTCGACCTAGAGGCTTAAACCCGGGTTTCTTCACCTCGATTGTTTAACTGATCGCGACCTGATCTGTTTTTTGAACTTGCTCTACTGCCAAAAAGTTAAGTGCGATGTGAACGTTCTATGGATCATAAGCGCGATGTAGTACAACCAATTTCAGATTACTGAATCGAGTTCTAGGGATCTTCCCTGTCTAATCGGAGGGTTATAGCAGTCACTCAAGTGTGATCACTTCGCAGATATACATTCTTTCGCGCGGGCTACGTTGCGCTGATTATTCAAGTGATTTCGTGATAGTAGAGTCGATTCAAATTAACTGTCTACAAGTCTAATGATCGACACAGTGCTGTGTGATCGATAATGGGTAGTTCTAGTACGATCAGTTTGCAAATTCAGTCTTTAAGACGGGCTTGTGCGACGATTGGTTATAAGCTTTAAAATTTTCTATTTAGAATTTTATATCTTTTTTTTTGTTTTTTTTTTAGTATAGTGATCTACACAGTGGAATGTGATCAGAGCGATCGCTGGCAGTGATCTGGTACAATCAGTTTTTTGTCTTCTCTACAATCCGATCGTAATACCATAGTTTCCCAAGAGTGATCACCTTCTAGTTAGAGTCTTTAACCGGGCATACGGCGTGATAGTGATCCGGTACAGTCAATTCGAATTTGCTGTCTTAAAAACGATCGATCTATGCTAACTAATGCGATCGTTACATACGTCATACAAACAGGATCACTTTGTGTCTAGAGTCTTGGATTCGGGCCGACATTTCCCCGATCATTTAAATGATCTTCAGCTTGTTCAATCAATTCAAATTCAATGAATTCAGTGAAATGTGATCGTTCTAAGGCCAACACGATCGTTACCACTGTACAACTACAGTCTTAAAACTGGGCGCACATTCAGACGATTACTGCAGTGATCATCAGCTGTGGATCAGTTGGAGGTCACTACGCCCAAAGTAGTGCAGATCGTCAGGATCACTATCTCGTTCGCTATATGCGTAATACCATCAATCGGGCTACGTCCGCTATTTCGATCTTGCTCGATAAGCAAACTCGTTGCAATATTTTAATAGCTGAGCATCGAGCTAGTGAGCTTTTTTTATATCTCCTGACTCGCCTAGGCATTGAGAAGGGAAAGATATTCAGTCGGGGGTTTTGTTTAGTATCCAAGTGAAGATCCCCCTTTGTGAAGACGATCACTTCGTAGGATCACTATGACAGTTCTTTTCCGATGACACTCCCCCGTTGCCCTTCCTGTTAAGCTAGCTTTAAAAACGCAGCTGGTACGATCAGCGATCAGTATAGTTTCGGCTGTCTTTTTTCCCTTGACGACTTGTGACATGATCATTTTGTTAACATGCTTTCTGTATACTCGTCTCGAAACTGTGATCGTTCAGTAGGTTTTGTAACTTTTTCGCTGTGAAATATCGACTACCAGACAGAAATTTAACCCAAACACATTCCAACGCATTGCGTATTTTTGTCGACGAGTTCAATCACCTACGCTCCCAAATGTAAATGTCTCCGTCACACAAACCCATCCCAAACGTCCATTGAACTGTTCACATTCGTTCGCTCTGCGCGCAATAAAACAATCCCATTCGACACGATAAATCTCCACCTTGACATTCGCTGCACAAGATATACAAAAACGAAAACCTTTACAGATCGACGAAACCCGATCGAGCGGTTCCTCGCCACCAAAATCTATCAATCCTTCCTCGACTGCGAGTCCCATGGTCGTGCTCCTAAGCCCATTCCCGAATGCACGTATCTAATTGAAATTCGACAACAAGCTGGCAAACAAACTCTCTTACATCCAGCGATGTACATGGAGATAACATTTCCATGTTGCTCGAAGTGCATGCAGCGTGCATTCCTGATGGGACCAGAGACCACGCGCGATCAAGGAAGGAAATCCCCCAAAAATGTCGAAAAAACAAAAAAATTATACCACGATTGCCAAATTTGTCCAGTGAGCCGAAGAGGACAACGACGACGACGACGACGACGACGACAGACAACAAACAACAAACAATACTGTGTAAGGCGACGTTTACATTTCGACAGCCGACCCCGTAAGATACGTTTTACGTGCAGCGCAACCTTATCGCGACTTTATTTGCCTGGAATTTTTTTTTTCCCCTTTTTGTTTTATTTATTTTCCTTCCTCCTTGTGTTCCTTTCTTGAGTTCGTTTCGTTTTGTTGATGAATTTTAATTCGTGTTGCCCTTATTTGGGACCTTTGCATGATTAATCCGCTTTGCGGTGTGTAATCTTAATTGTTAGAGAGACGAACGCTATCTACAGTGGCTTAAGTAAATATTTCTGGTAATGATAACTGAAAGGAAAAGAAAAACAAGTTTACAATAGCACAGAGCATGGATTGAGAGTGAACGTATCCTTATCACATGGAGTGAGTACCCTCGTAAGTTCTTTTGACGAGGGTTCAGTCCATACACACACACGCTGTATATATTTCTGACCAAAATCAACAGACGCGTTGACGATGGGGAGCTGCACCACACAGCGCTATGACGCAAGAGGAAGTCTCGGATTTAATTGTGCGGCCTGCATGCTAAGCAGAATTAACAAAGGAGCTGCAGCGCACCCGGCCGGCGGCTGGCTAACCGGTGAATTTTAACCTTTTCGTGAGCGATTGGCACCGAATTGTGTGCGTCTGACAAGTGTCTGCAGTTTAGGCGAATATTTATGTGGGAATTTGGACGATTTTTACTTTAAGAGATTGAATCACTGCTTATTAACGCAGCAAAAACTGACAGTGAGTTGTTGGATTTGTTTTTTCCCGCACAGCGCACACGCAATGAGTCAGTAACTAGTGCATACCAATTTTTTAAGGCTCTAAGGTGAAGTGTGAGATGAGCGCACACTTAAAATCGGATATCGCACACGATTGTGCGCTTAAACTTTATCATTGTCAGCATTCAAAAACCATTGTGAGTTCAGAAGTCAACAACTATTGAAAATAAATAGAAATGTATGAACGCACGCTCATATATTCTAAATCGCACACGATTGTGCGTTCACTTTTGATCATTTTTGTTGCTAGAAGCACCACCCAAAACCCATTGTAAGTTCAAAAAGCAAAAACTTAAAAACAGAGAACTGGAAATGTTAACGCACACTGTATGTGGGATATCGCACATGAGTTTGCATTCGCATTGCCATTCCCATTGTATGAATTTAAAAAGGAAACGACTATAAAAAAATGATTGGGTACGTCAACGCACACTCATTTATTGACAACCGCACACGACTGTGCGTTTAAATTTGAACAGTGAAAAAATGATTCAATTCATGAACAGCGTTTTCTTTTTCTATGTAGAAAGATGGAAGCAATGAATGATATTCTTTTTAAAACTGAAAATGTTAACAAGTGAAATAAGTCGTGTGATATATAAAAAAGAAATTTAAGCGCTTACTTTGGATGCCCTGATGTGCGGAAAAGTTGCGTCAGCTTAAACACCAACAGTAAAGCAATATTCTGTGAGCCGTTCACAAAAATGTGACTCATTAGTGGATAGCGCACATAAGTGTGCGTTTCGATATATAGCCTTCGAAAAATTCAACAATAAGTATCCTGGAGAAAATAAAATAAAAGTAGTTAGGTAGGTGTGCCTTTTTTTGCTAGTTTGGGTACTCTAAATGTATGATTTCGAGGGTTTTTTTTCAACTTAACTTCAGAAGCTCTAATTCTTTTAAAGAAAAAGCTACCGATGACCTTCGTCTGTTCTTTAGGGCAGTCGCATAGTAGGTGACAGCAAAATTCTGTCTCTTCAACGTTGCTGTAGCTTCTTGTCTTTGTACAGTATGCAAATCAACTCCGTACGTAAACCTATCGTGGTGTGCCCTTTAAAAAGAATCAGTCAGTAAGGCGAACATCTGCAATTTTATCCAATCATGAATATTTGTGTGGTCCAAGCTCTCTTTCTGTTTGAACGGTCGGTATAGACAGTTGTCGATTTCTCCTTTGTATTCTTTGCTGATCCATTCTCATCTGTCAGAAATTTTGGAACTGAATGGTCTGAATTACATCAAGATAATCTTATTTATTAATTTCACTTTTATGCTCAACTTCAAGGATTGGAGCCACTTATTTGCTAGAGCTCCGTGAAAATGCAGTTATTTTTCACCAATCAAATGATTTAAATCATCGGAATGGTTAATTTCCTACCATTTGCAATTAATTTTTTATTTTCTGCAATCATTTACATTCTTTCTCAATCGTTTACATTTTTTTTCAGTCAGTTTCCCATCAATTCCAATCATTGTTTTGAATTCTATTACTTTCAAATTTCTGTTGTATTGCAATCATTTCTATTTTTCCCCAATCATTTACTTTTTTTTCCAGTCATTTACATTCATTTTAAGTCAGTTGCAATCGTTTCACATCAATTCTACACATTATTTTGAATTCTATTTCAATTACTTTCAAATTTCTGTTGTATTGCAATCATTTCCATTTTTCCCCAATCATTCCCATTGTTTCTCAATCATTTCCATTTTTCTTCAGTCATTTTAAGTCAGTTGCAATCGTTTCTCATCAATTCCACTCATTATTTTGAACTCTTTTCCAATCACTTCCAAACTTCTGCTGTTCTGCAATCATTTGCATTCTTTTCCAAAAAAATTGCATACCTCCCAATCATTTGCAATTACTTGCTTCCAAAATGTTAACGAAAAGCCCGTACAAAATTGTGCAACGTCAAACGATTTATTTTAAAGTACTATTTTTCAAAGTTCAACTCGTTTAACATCCTTTATCTGCGTACAAAACAACAAGTTTGTTTCCAACTATATTGATTTAAATTCTACCTTTAAAGACTTGTATTTTCTTACTTTAGTTATGTAGATATATCCTACATTTTTAAATTTTTAAGTCAGAAGGGTTGTAAAAGAACCACCATTCTCTAGTGGGCAACAACCTTACATTTCCAATTAAAATTAAAAAAAATATAAAAATTAAAAAAAAAAGTGTGATAATGATAACCCCAACCTTATATTGGATTGTGTCAAAGCGAGCAGTAACAACGTTTTAAGTTAATTGATAAACAGCCACCGACTTGTGCTTTGAAAAACAGTCGAATATCGTTGAAAAAAAAACCGCTTTGGTTGGAACAGTACCAATTTCAAACAAGACTACAAAAGAAGTCCGTCAATTGGCAAGTGGCGTGGGTCTTCGAATTATAGTAAAGACTGTAACTACACCTCTTTGCAGACAACCACATTGGTTGGAACTATACCCCATTTCAAACAGCTCTTTCAAAATTTTGTGTTCATTATTGAGTGAAATGGTTCGAAATAGCTACAATTCCAACCAAAGTATTTAATTTCAAGTAATTGCGGTTGTTCGCTCAATAATAATTCGAGCACAAAATTAAAATTCTCTGAGTGCTTTTATTTTTTTTTGCAACTTGGTCGAATGTAGGAGGTACCTTTTAAATGTCCTGAGACCCTGTTAATTCCCAAAAGCACTGCAGTTTGACATTTAAATGTTTGGCGTGTCTATTTTTGAGCTATCAATCAAATAGGTGGCGATTTGGGGGTGGATTTTGAATTGCCCCGATGTCAAACTTCCTATAAATAAAGTGCAATTGCAATTCCAGTTCAATCACCTTCGGACGAGTTACTAGTATAAAACACTCGCTCCCCTTCCGGCACACATGAGCATACTTACTTTGTCCCAAATGATAACGATGCAAAGACTCGTGAATTTGGTTCATTTCCAACATCCCTATGTCTGCTTGCAGTCCTTAAACACTCAGAAAGGGAGAGGGCGAAAAAACAACAACCAAATACAGTCCACAGTGCTAGTGCATGCCTCCGCATCTCTCTACACAAACTATAGGCATCAACGTCCCAGACAATAGGCGCACTACTCTGTAACCACAACTCATAGGAGTTGCACAAAGCAAAAGTAAATGTGTGCTCTTTGTGCAACAAAAAGCTTTTGTTTCTCCTGCGGCTGGTTTGTTAATGAAGCGCAGCATACACACGCCGTATGAAAACAGGAATACAATAAGAACGGAAATATTATTCTTTCCACTGCAGTTCATTGACTGACAACAAAAAATCGCGAAAAACCCACTCTCTCCCAATCAGTATCTATCTATATCTATTTTCAATGTGCTTCTCTATAACCTTTGCAGGGAAAATTCAAATAACAAAACGAAATATTCAAAAAGCAACCCGACTTTTAAATGTCACTAGTGAAAGGAATATTATCGAAGAAAAAATTTGTGTGCGTGTAAATTTTAACAACAAATAAATAAAACAACAGAAAAATTCGAAAAAATAATAGAAAATACAACAAATGCTCAAGCAATATAAACGGATTACTTCAAAATGGTCAACGCTGTTATGGATGCCATTGCGGTAAGTTTGACAAAGTTATATTTAAATTTCTGGGGTATCGATTGCTGTTATACACTGCGCGTCATCAGATTAGCGCTCCCCCTATACATTCTCGTATAATTTTCAATATTATTTTCAATATTGATGACGCGCAGTGTATGTTTAAGGAACTAGGTCCACGTCAAGTGTGAAACAAAAGGAGATTTCAATTCATGAATTATGCAGCTGTCTGTCTCTGGTATGTTCTATAGAAACGGAACGAGTTTTAAGAAGTTTGCTTGGGCTTTGGATAGCCCAAACTAGAGACGAAGCTGTAGGTAGAAGCTGCGGTCTATTCTTCGGTTAAGGAATAGGTTTTTTTTTGTGTTTTACCTATCGTTGTGAATTTTGGGCTTTTAGCTAGCGTGGCCTTTGACATTGTTCACAGACAGGAGTCCAAGTTTCTTAAGACCAAAGTCGAGTTCTTCCTCGAATGCATTGTCGTCCCTGGTCGGAATCGAAGACTCTTTTTTTCAGGACTGATTCTTGGCTGATGCACTGATTCTTTTCTAATTCTTGGTCGTTGTCCCTGTCGCTGTAGAGTCGTCTTCCCTAAAATCCTCTTTTAAATAAAAGATCTCGGCGAAGTCATGACAGACCTTTTGGGTTTATAAACTTTCCTTGGTTGCAGCTATTTTCTAAATTTAAGATCCTTTGACGAGTGCCTTTCATCGATTGCAGCATAACTAGTTAAGTTGAAAGTTTAATGATCTAGTGGCCGCCATTTTCATTAATCTGAACGGAGGTGAGAAGACCTGTCAGCTATAGAAAGTTACCGTCCCGCAAAAAAAGACAAGGAGAATGAATCCGTTCCCAGGCTGAACAAAGAAATCCTCATAAATCCTACTGTTCATATATTTTGTCGATGGGCTCGATACCGAACTGATGATAGTATTTGCGTGTTGAGAGTTCAAGACCCTTTACCTTAGTCTAGGGCTTATAACAATTTGGGGGCGAAAAGGTGTTCCTTCTGATAGAGGAATTTTTTTCTGAATCTCTCCCAAATATATTTTTAAACAGACTACGGCCTTCACTAATAGTTTGGCTGAGGCCTTTTGAGGGTAGGAGCTTTCCACATACATATCTCCCTTTTTTCCGGCTTCGTCATTCTTATCCCAGGCTGTTGCGGTGGATCTGTGCCCATATTGATTTTAAGGATCATGCGCAACCCCAACCTGGAGGGGAAATGCCGCTTTAAACGCTTCTGCCACGAAGGAGGTCGTATATTCCATGTTAAGTAGCCCTCGTGTTGGCTATGCCAACCTCTGTTGGTCCTTTTAGGGCTCTTTCGCCACAATTGCTATTTCAACTTCTTTCTCTGATCATCCTGAATAGGGTTGCCATGGCTGTCTAAGCTAACCAAGGACAAAATGTTTTAAAACCCCGGACTTTGGAGGACATCATCTTCCTTAAAAAGGAGGATAAAATGAAAACAAAAACTAGGTCCGTGAACTGAAACAGAAATATATTTAATTTTTAAAATAACATAAATTAAACGACAGATAAAATGTTTATTTATTTTCTTGGTAAAAGGAAAAAAAAACAAACCAAACCAAATTACAATGAAGCTGAACGAATGGGATCGTTCAATGAAATTGCGCAGTTTGACATTCAGAGGGTTGATCTCTTTCATTTCAGGTTTCGTATTGGCTCTGTTTTTCTTTTTAATTCAGAGCTCGATGATTTTTTATATTTTCGAAATAACTTTTTAGGGGAAAAAAGAGGACAATTTCTTAAAACGTTGGAGGACGTTCCGCGCCGCTGTGAAAAAGAGGATATGTCCTCCAAAATAGGACGCATGGCAACCCTAATCATGAATGCACTCGGCTTCAAATAACTCGTGATAGCTCACTCATATACTGCTGCTGTCTATCAAGATATGCAAGTCGCAAGTGTCACGGGTACAGTTCTATAAAAATAAATGTATAGTGTGAAAGCGGAACAGCTTCCTGGGGGTAAATTCTCGTTCTATACGAAAATGTGAAACCAAACATCAAAAATTTTCATATGAATATTTAACTTTCTCCATTACGTAGTAAGAGAAAGATATTGTATTCGTACAAAATTTCGAACTCGAGATGTTAATCAATTCTGACATTACGATGATAGGCGAACTCAAAAAAGTGAGTCGCAAAATTCTGTCCGTCTGTCTGTCTGTCTGTCTGTATGTGCCGAGGCCTACAGCCTAAGCGGCTGAACGGATTTCGTTCAAACTTCGGATTTAAAGTTGGGGGGCTTACAGTTCGGGGCCGTTTTTTTTTTTGCATGGTAACCTCAATATTAATGGTACTTCCCATACAAAATTTTCATACCAGATTGATTTGTTTGAAAACGGCTCTAACGATTTCAACAAAAATTGATATTTAAGCTTAAGTAGGTGAGGTAAACATAACTGCATACTAAGTTTTTCGCTAAAAAATGGAATAACGGTAGGAACTTTTGAAATTTGGACATATCTCGAAAACGGTCCATACTGTAATTGTAACAAAAATTAATTTCTAAAGTAATATGGTCATTTCTAACTTAATGACGAACTCAGTTTTTCTCTGTATTATCGTAAAATACATTTTTGAAAAAAGTAATTTTTGAAAAATATAGTTTTCCCTAGTTTTTTTTTTCACCGTAAAAATATATGTCCAACAACTCGGAGCTTACACAATACTCCCAATCCATTTACATTAATACTTTTGATGAACGAGAAAGTTACGTTCGACCCAGTCGTGCACTTTATTTTTTCACGTATTCATTTTCAAATGGATGATTTTAGTGAGAGATTGAAAATTGAGAACCTGACACAGTGTGCGATATTAAATTCAGCACGATATTTTCACTCGATATTTTTAGTACTGAGTGAATCGAAAAAATTTAACCAGTGTCTGAAAGCGAATGTGAAAACGATTTATTCGATTCACTCTTTCACAGAACCAGAATCGACCCCCAGGTCAAGAGCGTCCGGTTATTACCAGTGATGCATTTTAGAAAGCAGTATCCTCGTTTTTATTCAGGTCCGCATTAGACCAATTAGACACGTCCTTTTGTCGACTGCAAGTGAAAACTTTTGGCATTTTTAGGAGACTTCTCTACGAGACTCACTGTGACCAATTAAATATTTGAAATCATGCTAAGTTCAGCAGCAAAGCATTTTTTGTTTGAATAAAAAAAGTTCTAAAAATCATGCTAAATAATTTTTTAAATTAAAACCTGCTAAAAAACAAAAAAAAATTAACAAAAAAAAGCTGTTTCCAGGAAAAATAATATACACTATTTCACAAAAACATCATAAAATAAAAATCACTTCCTGACGCTTCTACGTATTACATAAAAAATATTTTATTTAAATGATGTTCAGGGGTGGTATCGGCTAAGGTGAAAGTTGATAGTTGACAGTCAAAATCATAGCTTCACGTCCATGCAAGGTGATTATCAAATAGACAATCGCTTTTTTTGCGATCAATTTCATGTGAGAGCTATTAAGGTGTCGCTTCCATACATTTGTGTCAATTTCAAAGGTATGCACCTCGGCTTCAACTCCAAATAAATTAAATACTTTAGTGAAGGAAAAAGAATATAAAGGGTTTTCCAATAAGAGGTGTTATTTTGGTATTCAAAGAAAAATGCAATTTTTTGAGATAAATGATCGGATGTTTATTTCATAATAAAGTGGAAGGTATGCCGTTAATAATGAAAAACAACATCAGCCAAATGGCCACCACGAGCACGCATACAGGACCATATCCTTTTCATGAAATTTTCCATATCCAAATCGCAAAGTGGCTGCCCTATGTCCTCGATAGCCTCACGAATCGAGGTCTTGAATCGACGCTGGGCTGTTGGCGTAGACCTTATCGTTCACGTGGCCCCAAAGGAAGAAGTCGCAAGGTGTTAAATCACAGGATCTCGGTGGCCGATTGTGATCACCTCTTCGAGAGAAAACACGGTCCGGAAACTTTTCCCGTAAAAGATCAATGGTTTCGTTGCTTGTGTGGCACGTAGCGCCGTCTTGTTGAAAAAATCATTAATCATCGACGACCAAAAAATGCTTTAGTTTTGCGAACTGTGACCGCAAGATTTTCACCATTTTTGTAGTGAATTTTTAAAATTTCAATGCGTTGTTGAAGCGTGTATCACTCCATTTTTAGCGTAGTTTCTACTTGTCAAATGTCAAAGAATAAAAGCTTCAAAAGTGACAGCTACCGAAATAGCGGGTCATTCACAATAACATCTCTTATTGGAAAACCCTTTACATATAAAATAAATTAAAATAAAAAACTTAAATTGAAATTTGAAAATTCGTGAAGTGCAATGTTTACTTTTGGAACTTTTCTACACATATGAGGAAAATAATTACAAAAATGTCCAACTATTAAGAAGAAACCTGAGAAATAAAGCAAATATCTGGGAACTTCCAAACGCGATTTAAGAATGCACAGTTATAAATATTAATTTTTGATTGGTAGCATTTATTATTGCGTATTTATTTTAGATTTTTTTTTTTAGAAACTTTCGCTTATCAAAAGATGTGTTTGTGTTGGTTTTGGGACTGTTTTTTTTTCGGAGAATTTTAATTGTGCGTGTACTTTTTTTCTTGCTATTTGTGAACACATTGTTCTCAAATCCACTTACATTTTTCACAATAAAAAAGAAACACACATCACCTGCTCGGAATGATAGCGTCGGCAAGGAAGTGACATTTAAAACTCTAAGTGCTGTCAAAATCAATCATTTTTTGGTGATCGCTTTACGGAGAGCAAAGAAGAGTTGATAATCTAAAACGACAATCAAAACAGGGACAATCAACTATCACCTTAGCCGATTCCAGCCCAGTCTCTGCTCGTTGAGTAAAAATATCCAAAGTTTCGTTATTATTACTAGCTGAATTCGTTGAATGGCTGTGTTCAGTGTTTACTTTCAAATGAGAATTGTAATGGTTTTGGCTTTGATTTTATATTATTATTTTAATTCATAATTTGGCTAAACCACAATCCGCTAGGTTTTCCTCCTACAGCATGAAATCATGTTAAAAAAATGCAGCCATGATTTGAAAAAAAAAAAAAAAAAATGCTAAAAATAAAATAATCCTGCTAAATTTAGCAAGAACTTATGGTAAATTGGTCACACTGACGAGACTCCATAGGGTCCACAAAAGGCGATATTTTTTTATTTTTAAATGGGTTTAAAAAAGAGCTATTTTCACGAAACCCTATGAGCTTTGGCGATAGTTTTCAAAGTGAATCTTTACCTTCCCAGTTTCCTCTTAAATATTTAAGCTACTGATGAGTTTGTAGTTTAAAACTTGTTAAAATATGTCTCCTTTTAATTGGCTCACATTACTATTCACAGCCAGAGAGCTTCGGAAAGCCGGGATCAGTGGCTTATTACCTGTTATATTATGTTCTACTACTAAAAAAATAAATTGTTTGGTTTATCACCTGTACCAAATACAAAAAATGCCCAACGATAGAGTTGTATGGTGTAACTCTGCTGCGTTTAAGGCGGGCTTCTGTGATGTTTTGTCCGTTTACTGAAGAAAAGATTTCCGGTTCGACGCCCAACAAAAATCACGCTCGCCTGAAGAGAGTTTTACATACACCTGTTGATTAAACTTTTTTTTAAAGCTTCTGTACGTGCAATTGTTTATTGTTCCACGTGACCGGTTCGACCCCCAAAAAAGTGCCCGCTTAACTTCTCATTTGCCAACTCGAACGCGGTTTAAGGTTCCATGTGTTCCCTCAAAAATCCATAGATTGTCAAGGTGCACGCTTAATATTTTCCACATTTCCTCTGCTTTGTTTTTAAGTAACACTTTGTCAGCCATTCCGTCACCTCTCTCCTTAATCAAGTCAACTGGCGCCGCCCTTAGGTTGACATTGCTTACTCGGTTACTTCTGAGTCCTGACTTGTGCCATATTACCACGCCATTCCGCGACCCTTTCTCTTCAATTCAATTGAAACCCATCTCATTCATCTCGTCAGTCGTCAACTCATTTATATCTTTTTTTTCTAACTCCTCTGCATAAAAAAGGACGAAGGGGAGCCATCCACATTCAAATGAAGATATAAACAACCCAAACCGAACTGTTTCTCGTTTTGTTCATTCCTTCTTTTTGTTAATAATGCCGAAATTGATGTTCAGCTTTGACTGCACTTTAAAGTACCTACCCGACGTGCCCCCAAGGGGAAAGACACGAATACTCCCCGTGGAGAAGGGTTGCAGTATCCCCTTACAACCCGAATCTCATGTCTGAAGTAATGGCAAAGCAAGACAACGCAAAGTGTTAGTTTCTAAGCAACGTTTCATCTTAAAAGTTTCGAGGTATGATGCGGTCTGGGCTTCCCAAATACTTTTGCGGATTATATGAGTTTTTTTTTCTTCCCGCTTGTTTGCCTTCCTTGGGGTTTTCAACTTGAAGTTGCTCGCCAAGGCAACCGAAACCACAATAACATTTATTCAAGATTATTACGTGAGTTATGATCGCGTTTATTGGATGAGACGCCGGAACACGAGTCTTACACAGTGTGGAACCGGCAGCAGATATATATACTCGCTTTCACCGAGCAAAAGGATACAACGAGTCGATTATTTATGGTGGGAGAACAGGCAACCCAGACGCACTTGTTCGTCGGGGGAATTGTTGAATGCGCGCGGGTTGGTATGATTTGCAGTTTGTACGTTTGCGGTTAGACAGGGTTGGTTGTTCTGGCCAATTATTTTAAATGGAATGTCTTTACTCGGAGCACTCGAGGGTTTTCGAAGGAAATTCCATTAATATGGTATTCGAAAGTCGGATGGAAGCTGCAGACCATGGAAATGGAACTTTTTCGACCTCCCAAGTCGCTAGCTAACAAGAGTCTGAGGGCGGCACTCCGTTTGGCTTCCGCAAATGTGATGAAAAAAGTCAGAAAATGAGTGTTGATCTTTCAAAGACGAAGAGGTTTGTCGTCTGGTTGATCGGTCACCTCTGCAGCACTTTCCACTTGAAACTGCGATGAAACCGTAGGCCCCGAATTGAGCTTTGAAGCGAAAAGTATAACCTATCTGCATGATTCTTGGAGCGCTATAAGAGCTGTATTGGTTTGCCTTTACCCAGCCTTTACCTTGTTTGTTTATAATTTGTCTCGAGTTCATAAAAACAACATGAGGATAACCTCAAATGATGCAAATGATAGCTGGATGTATATTTCTACCCCCAAAAACCATTTTTAAGATCCTTTTCGATCGCAGATGTCGCAATTCCTAATTAGAACCTGGCCAGTTTGAGCCTGTAAGGCACTAAAAACCGGGACTCGTTTTACTTCTAGGTCTTTGGAAATTGTTTCCTTAATCATTGTGGGGTCTAATTTGTTGGGTGCATCTTTTTATGCCACAGTTCAAAGCCGTTAAGTGCAGTCTTGGCCACTGTCTTGTACTCTGGGCCATAAACTAAGTATGAAATAGACTGACAGCTTTCCTACGTCTCCCCGATTTCCCCCGCAATTTTTTCAATATTAGCCCCTCCCTCCCGCTCTCAATTGTACTGTCTGTGGAGTGAATACATGTGAACCAGCACTCAGCAGTGTTCCTTCATCGTGGTATCTCTACCTTTCTGTGGGAATTTCAATTTTCGAAAAACTGTCCGTGTGTGAAAGGAAACAAATGTCAAAATTGTTGGAATATCAATAATACTGTCAGAAAAACATTCAAACTACATTTCACCATGAATATCAACGCACTAAATGTACATAAAAAGGAGATTTGCCTTCAGCAACAATTTCTAGTATACCAAAAAATAATCATTACAATGCTAGCAAATTGTGATTTTAATGCTGAAGATTAATTTAATATGATTTTATTTCCGAATAATACAAATTTTACTTTTAAAAGTACGGTTTCTTTTTTCTTAAAAAAATAAATTAAATTAGAGGTTAGTGAAAAGGGAAAAATGAACACGCCTTTTGTGAAAAGTAAAGAGAGAGTGCTAAGAACACTGATTTGTTGAGTCAGCTGTCAGCTGATGGATGCGTTCTGAGAGTTTAAATTCGTTGTCTTATTTCACCATGAAAACATGTTTTCTACAAAATCTTTCATAGTTAATGCAATCAACATAAATAAAAGGAATAAAGTGTGAAAAATTCATTCGTTGAAATAAAATAAGATATTTTTGTTCCCATTCTTGTTATCTCTGTTTTCGTTTGTTTAAAGAGAAGAATTGATTACGAATATTAAGAATTGAAATATGATTTAGAAAAAAAAACAAAAAAACATTAAATTTATGAGAAAATTTGAAAGAATTGACATTTGACAACAACTGATTCAGCCACAAATATGAATACCTAATGTTAGTTTTTAATAAAAAACAAGTAAAAGCGTTATCATCGGCCAGGCCGATGCCTTGATACCCTCCACTGCATACAAGTCATGCAAAGTTTTAGGCATGTGAGGCAGTACGTGATTACATTGAACAACAGACAGAGAGACACATGGGTCTAATATTGATTTTGTATGGGAGGTACCACAACTACTTGACCGACATACACCATTTTTAATACCAACAAAACGACGATAAAAATAAGTCCTTTCACCAACTTTCATTCACCTATGTCAATTCCTTTGGGCGCTATCGTGCTTTCAACATGTGTTTTCTAATATTGGTTTTGTATGGGAGATACCAGAACTACTTGACCGACATAGCCCATCTTCAATACCAACCTGACGACGATAAAAAGAAGTCCTTTCACCAACTTTCATTCGCCTATGTCAATTCCTTTGGGCGCTATCGTGCTTTCAACATGTGTTTTTTAATATTGGTTTTGTATGGGAGATACCAGAACTACTTGACCGACATAGCCCATTTTCAATACCAACCTGACGACGATAAAAAGAAGTCCTTTCACCAAATTTCATTCGCCTATGTCAATTCCTTTGGGCGCTATCGTGCTTTCAACATGTGTTTTCTAATATTGATTTTGTATGGGAGGTACCACAACTACTTGACCGACATACACCATTTTTAATACCAACAAAACGACGATAAAAATAAGTCCTTTCACCAACTTTCATTCGCCTATGTCAATTCCTTTGGGCGCTATCGTGCTTTCAACATGTGTTTTCTAATATTGGTTTTGTATGGGAGATACCAGAACTACTTGACCGACATAGCCCATTTTCAATACCAACCTGACGACGATAAAAAGAAGTCCTTTCACCAACTTTCATTCGCCTATGTCAATTCCTTTGGGCGCTATCGTGCTTTCAACATCTGTTTTTTAATTTTGGTTTTGTATGGGAGATACCAGAACTACTTGACCGACATAGCCCATTTTCAATACCAACCTGACGACGATATAAAGAAGTCCTTTCACCAAATTTCATTCGCCTATGTCAATTTCTTTTGGGCGCTATCGTGCTTTCAACATCTGTTTTTTAATATTGGTTTTGTATGGGAGATACCAGAACTATTTGACCGACATAGCCCATTTTCAATACCAACCTGACGACGATATAAAGAAGTCCTTTCACCAACTTTCATTCGCCTATGTCAATTCCTTTGGGCGCTATCGTGCTTTCAACATCTGTTTTCTAATATTGGTTTTGTATGGGAGATACCAGAACTACTTGACCGACATAGCCCATTTTCAATACCAACCTGACGACGATAAAAAGAAGTCCTTGCACCAAATTTCATTCGCCTATGTCAATTCCTTTGGGCGCTATCGTGCTTTCAACATCTGTTTTCTAATATTGATTTTGTATGGGAGGTACCAGAACTACTTGACCGACATAGCCCATTTTCAATACCAACCTGACGACGATAAAAAGAAGTCCTTGCACCAAATTTCATTCGCCTATGTCAATTCCTTTGGGCGCTATCGTGCTTTCAACATCTGTTTTCTAATATTGGTTTTGTATGGGAGGTACCAGAACTACTTGACCGACATAGCCCATTTTCAATACCAACCTGACGACGATAAAAATAAGTCCTTTCACCAACTTTCATTCGCCTATGTCAATTCCTTTGGACGCTATCGTGCTTTCAACATGTGTTTTCTAATATTGGTTTTGTATGGGAGATACCAGAACTACTTGACCGACATAGCCCATTTTCAATACCAACCTGACGACGTTATATAGAAGTCCTTTCACCAAATTTCATTCGCCTCTGTCAATTCCTTTTGGCGCTATCGTGCTTTCAACAGACAGACAGACGGACAGACATGGCTAAATCGATTCAGAATGCGATCCTGATTCAGAATATATATACTTCATGAGGTCTTCGGTGACTCCTTCTTGGCGTTACAAATGTAATGACAAAGTGAATATACCTTCCTGTGGAGGGTATAATAAATAAAAAAGCGGCCAAGTGCGAGTCGGACTCACCCATGAAAGGTTCCGTAGCAGCCTGTATGGGCTCGCATATAGTTAGATCTAAATCCCATCATTTAGGTACCTTATTATAACGTTTACTTATCAATAAATTAATTTAAAAAAAATACACTATAATTAAAACATCGATCAAAGTTACAACGAACTTCAAGAACTTTTATATTATGTTACTTGCTGCTACGGAACCCTTCATGGGCGAGTCCGACTCGCACTTGGTTGTTTTTTTTTAAGTATGCGTAAGCCTCCTTTGTGATTAACATGAAACAAATACATGAATTCAAACTGGTCTACATCCAAGGTCAAATTAAGCTTGTAGGCAATCCCCCCTTTTTCGCTGAAGCTGTCAGTCTATTTAAAACTTAGCTTCGTTTATTGAAAACAATGTCGGATATCGTCGATCGTATATCGTAAGGGGAGACCCCTCGTAATACTGTTCCGCGTTATCACCTCTTTAGCTTACATCGATGCTTGCTCCTTCTTCTTTTTCTAGTCATGGAATAATCTATCTTTTGCGATAAGGATGGACTTGCAATGTCCATTTTGCTCTTAGACCTGGGAACACTTTTTCTCTTTCGCTTTATTGTTCCTGAGTCTCATGTCGGCAGGTTTAAGCGATGCAGCCCTTCCTTTTTAGATTAACATTTCTAAATATATACAGGCTTCTAAAGACTTACGGATAGAGAGTTCGTTCAAGCCACTGGGAATGTCTCAGCTCATCAATCTTCAGTCAGCATTGTCTCATGCAGGCATAGTCATAAGTAAATGAAACAAGGAGCTCCTTATGTCCGTTTCCTCATCGAGAATAATCCCTCGGCAGCTACACAGCCAGATCTGTCGGGTTTAATTTTTTTCTAGGGAACATTTCAAATTCAACAATCTGATTTAAATTTGCCGCCTAAAGCCTGAGTGAGTTTTTTTTTAGCTTACTGCCTTTAAGTGTCTTCAAAATTCATGGAATCAACAAGGGATAAAGCCTCTCCAGGCATTACGAAAGAGAACCGGCCAAAGTAGCTAACCCTGTGGCATGCCATGCTAAAAACTGTGGTACAAGCAAATCAAGGGTGCAACAGACTAGATTTCGATCTAAACTGCTTTTAATTAAGTTTTAGAATCTTCAAAAGGGCTTTTTCTTGACATCTATTACATCTTTCGCATTTTGGGAACATTTTGCTGCGAGTCTTGGCAGATATAACTTGGGAAACCTCTGTCGGAACTGAATTTTGTTATTTTTTATTCAAACTGAGCAAGTAGTAGGTACGACTTTTGAGCTAGAAATTCCACTATCAAGAACCGAAAAATAGGAAAATAGTTTTTTCAAACGTGCATTTCTACAGCTATGGCAATTTTGACAGGTTTATAAATTCAAACAATTTCCTCGATGCAACCAAGCTTCGGATGGACGTCTTCCAATGGAGATTTGCCCCGCTTTCCTTTATCTAGTCACGAACTGCGCTTTATCTTTATCAAAAACGGCTTAAAAAATTCTGCTATTTTCATCCGCCTGTTTATTTTCACATCATTTGAAAAATTTCCTCACCCTACTATTGAAAAGGCTCCAGTTTATCGCGCTGGACTTTGGCATCTCCCGCTCCTTCCTACACAACATCACCACCGATTTATTTATCCACAAACTATACCAATTCATTTGAAACAATTTAGAACAGAAATTGAACCAAAAACGCAATTTCCTCCTCACTCTTTAGGTTTCATCCCATATAACAACATCCCCGGCCTAATACCCTCATCTCTGAAAGCATTATTGTGGTAGAACCTGATTTCCAATCAATCAACGAGCAGGCACACACATTCCCGCTACAAAAAAAAACAAGTAAAACCTAATCAAAGTCGGTGCGGTTATGTCGTTTGTGGTCATCAACTTCAAAACACACGCAATCGCAACCCTACACTGCGCTCGTGCAATTGAAAACCTCATCAATTTGACACGGGACAGCGCGCCGCAGGATTTGACGTACAAGTTCGTGTATCTGCCTGCCATTTGTACATAAATACCGCAACATTTTAATGACGCGCAAAAGTGCAGGATATAAAACACATCGGCCGGCGTGAGGAGGAAACAAAAATCCGCTTCATTTCGCCCTCCTCTGTCAGGAGCTTCTGCCACATAGATATCGAGTTTCATGCTCGTAGACCGCTGAGCTGCACATGCAACTCTTGGGTTAATTAATTTCACCGTCATTTGCATATTTTTTCGACGAGAGTTCTCGTTGGTTTGTGATTTTCTTTTTAGCTTTGCCATTGTCGTCGGTCGTTTTGAGTGTCTGCATTCGTCGGATTTCATAAAATAAGTCGATGAAAATTTTTGCAAATGTCATCGAATAATTCAAGCGGGTTGTCAAAATATTTGAATGATGTTGTTGACAGCGCACACTTGGGAAGGGGAAGTCGGGAAGTAGCAGGCGCCGCGATGTCATTTGAGATGTTTTGCTTGGGCTATTATTTTGTGCAGAGATGCGGCAGAGGTGCAAATGTGACACGGTTGGCGTTGAAGAATTCGAAAATCTAAGGAAAAACTGTTAGAACTGACTTTGACATTGGAAGCGTGCCTTTTTTGTTTTTTTTTTTTTTTTAAGTAAAGGAGATTGGTTTAAAAAAGGCTCTTAAGTATGGAAAACTATGGAAACCAAGTGAATGCGCTGAACCAAATTCCTCAATTCATCTTACGAGTAAATCGATTTATTTGCCGCCTGTAAGGCGTTCGGTGTTGGTCTTTTTGACACAGACCATCGACTTGTCACAGCCACAAAACGTCAAATCACACGGCCCATTAGCTGTTTTGTTTCTGTAGACAGCACGACTATGAACTTTGACTTCAAAAACTCAATTGTTTGCAAATTTTATTTAAAGTCTGTTTTAGACGAGTACGACCACGTTTGAACGAAAGATTAACTAGCAAGCCTCTCTAGCTAGCCCAGTTCCTTTCTATTTCTATTTCTGCTCACCACCTCAGGCGAGGCCCACCCCTACAGCGGCGACTCTTTTCGTTAGCATCCAAGACTCTGTGGGTCGGAGAGTTGTTGTCAATTCGGTCTAAAATTCCTCAAACATCTAAAACGCCTAAAGTTCGGTGGTTTCTCTACTCGATCAATGTAAAGGGTGATTTTTTAAGAGGTTTAGAACTTTTTTTAACGAAAAAACACAAAAAATTCGAAAAAATGAATGAAATATTTATTTGAATCGATAGTTTGAACCTTGCAATTTAATGTTTAAAGATAATTACATGCAAATGTTGACCGCGGCTGCGTCTCAGGTAGCCCATCCGCTGAGTCCAATTTTGGCATACTCTTTCACACATATCGGCCGGTATCTCACGAATGAATGCATGGATGTTGGCTTCCAGTGCGTCAATCGAAGCGGGCTTGTCCCTATACACATTAGCCTTGGCATACCCCCACAAAAAATAATCTAATGGTGTCAAATCGCACGATCTAGGCGGCCAATTGACCGGCCCGAAACGTGAAATTAACTGTTCACCAAACTCGCCTCGCAATTGCGCCATTGTTTCGCGTGCTGTGTGGCATGTGGCACCGTCTTGTTGAAACCACATATCATGCAAGTCAAGAACTTCCATTTCGGGCAAAAAAAAGTTTGTTATCATCGCTCGGTAGCGTTCACCATTGACAGTAACGCTGCGATTCGCATCATCTTTGAAGAAATATGGCCCAATAATGCCGCCGGCCCATAAACCGCACCAAACAGTGGCTTTTTCGGGATGCATTGGTAGCTGTTGCAATGCTTCTGGCTGATCTTCACTCCAAATGCGGCAATTTTGCTTATTTACGTACCCATTCAACCAAAAATGAGCCTCATCGCTGAACACAATTTTTCGATAAAAAAGCGAAAAAGAACATTTCGAACCGAGCACGAATTTTGATAGTAAAATTCAATAATTTGCAAGCGTTGTTCATTTGTAAGACGATCCATGGTTAAATTGCAAACCAAACTGAAGCTGTTTGACAGTGACACAAGGTACTAAACACACGTCAGCTGTCAAAACCAGTGTTGCCAAAACCTAACCAGCTAAAAAATCACCCTTTAGATTAACACCTCGTATGGCTTCTCGTAAAACCGTTTCCTCGAACACTTGTCAAACCCAAAGGAAGCCGAAAATCTGAATGAGAATAATTCTCTCGAAGAACTAACTAATGTCTTCATCTGCTTTCGAAAAGGTTAATCCATCTATTTTTAATACAAAATTTAGATTATTTCCGAACTTAAAACCAACCGCAACTAACTTCAGGCGGAGCCGAGAAATTTGAAACCCCCCTAGGAGCGCAACGAGTATTTGTTAGATCTGGTTACTTCTTTAAAATGAGCAAGGTAAATGTGAAAGCAAACAATTTTTAACTGTCAAACCATTTCGCCGAACTGAACTGTCAGAATTTGTTAAACAAACAGTTCTAATTACTGTCAATGTCGTATGAAAGTATATTCTTTGTGCTGTGACAGTCAGATGATATATGAATTCTGAATTCCAGTTATCTTTATGCAGTCTAATCTCAGTTAAAATTTGTGGTACATCGTGGTGAGTATAAGCTGTCACCAAACCATTCGTGTGCAGAAGTTGCATAAGTATTTTCTTCTGCCAAGCATGTTAAACCCCACGATTTGATTTCTATGCCCAGACTCGAGCTGTCATGTCAATTGCGATAATTAATTGTAATTGACCAATTTTCTGACAGCTATGGGAGTGTTGAATATTGAAGTTTACCTCGTTATAATATCGAAACTTGGATTTTTTTGAATCAATGGAATCAGCTAGTCCCAGGCAACAAATTCGCCATTTGTTATCCAACTTAAGGAGTATTATAAATTTGATACAATTTAACTCACCACGATAGTGTCAGAAAAATTTACCGAATACTTAGAATGGCTACCAGACTTCGCTAAAACAAATATTGCTGCAGTGCAAAACTTGAACAATCAACAGAACCTTTAAAAACTACATATTTTGACATTTGTATTCAACATTTACATAAACGTCAAACAAATTGTAGACCTCAAATGTCAATCAACTCGACAGGAGCCCCCGGCACTACAGACCACTCTCTTTGTCAAACACTTAGAACTGTCAATAAACACTCATCACTATAATGACAGCTGCTTACCCTTTTCCTTCGCTCAAAGTTTAATCCCACAACAATAAGTTAACATTCCCACAATTCGTTTGCACATTCACTATCCCACGACCAATGCTAGGGAACTTTTATCGCAAGGTTCACACACATATCTAACCTCTTTGCTGTTAACGCTTTTCCATGACAACATGCAATCTCACTACACAAACCGCACAATTAATCGATTCATTGATATCTGCGACTTCACATACTCGACCGACCGACGGTTGGGTTCGACAATTAGACATGGGAAAGACAACGGAACGAAGACACGACGACAGCGTCAATCGAACACGCAACGCCATCTCATATTTCATCGCAATAATTCATCAGACATTTCAATGTCACATTAATGGCTCTTAATGGATCTTTTTTCCTAATTTTGAAATAGATACTCCGCTGTAGGTATCTGGTGACAGTAACAATTATCAGCTAGTAAATTAGTTAATCAGGGATGTTATATCCATTCATCTGTCAAATGGGAATAACCGCAAGAATAGTTGGCAAGTCCTTATACTGCGTCTATTCGTTATCCAACTACTGCGAAGATGTCAACGATGCGGTTGACCGGAACTTGAGTGACACGGTCTGGTGAGTTCGACAGTGTTCGCACACAAGCTTCGTCCAGAGAGTAGCGTCGGGCTGCATGTGTGCATCTTTTGCTTTGACAGTAGCATTGAGTTCGAGTGGAAACATTGGTTTTCTTTTTCTTCTTGGTCGTGCGGCTCGGCCTTG
Organism: Cheilosia variabilis; assembly: GCA_951230905.1. Lineage (NCBI taxonomy): Eukaryota > Metazoa > Arthropoda > Insecta > Diptera > Syrphidae > Cheilosia > Cheilosia variabilis. The sequence goes on along the minus strand of OX579677.1, from coordinate 3,332,480 downwards.
TCAACTGAATGCAGAATTAATGTCTGTTGGCTGCAACTGCACTGTGATATGTGTGTGTGAATGGATTGTTTCAGGTGCTACATGGATTTCGATGTTGCATGTCGGAGGAGGGTTATTAATTTAGATTTGGACAGTTGACCTCTTCGCAGGTGATTGTGTGGAATGAGGCTACAAGTCAATTAAAACCGCTGTAATGAAGAGTTTCGAATGGAATGTACTTTTGACAGCAGTCCGGGATAATGAGGTTTTTTTTGGGTTTCTGTATAGCTCCTCAGACATGGGTTTAATTAGGTTTTCTTAATGACGAGTAATGAGTTGCGAAGAGATTGGCTGCGAAGTTGAATACGATTGAGAGGAGTGCCTGTCACATTAACTGATGAGGCGGTTGACAGTTCAAGGGGGACTCTCAGTTGGCAAGGCTGTGGCTTAGTTTTGATCTAAAGGTTCTGGGGAGTTGTGGGAGTGCCTTTGTGATGGTCCAATTGGGGATGAGTCGGTTTAGTTGGGTAGAGTTAGGGGTCTCATAATAAACCGCAGAGAGGCTCGAGATTTTTTGGTCATAGGTTTGTTTCAGCCGCTGATTGTTGCTTGTCTTTGACGTGTCAAATAAGTCCAGGCTTTACCTCAAGGTTATCTCCATTGAATTCCATTCGTTCCATTAGTTGTATTCGTTCGTTCTGGAGGCTATCTAAAACACTGCTCTATTTTAAACCTGGACTTGAATAATTATTCTTTCTTCGATTAATTATCCGGGCAAAAGCCTACTTTAACCACTTAAACAGTGCCTTGACATTCCTGCAGGGTCTGCACTAAAATAAATGCGGTTCAGTTGCATTAACAGTCGACAAACTCTTGGAGGAGAAAGACCAAAGCGGAGCCTTCAGCAAAGCTTTAAATATTTTTCTTGGTAGACCTAAACAGACCATTGACGTGGAAAATAAATAGAGTTGGGGAGAGTACAGAACCTTGTGGCACTCCTGATGATGCACCATCCACTACAGTTTGAAAAAAGAGGTTCCCAAATATCCGCAGACTTGTTTTGCTAATCCTTGAGAAGCTAAATTAACTGGTACGGCTCTATGCTAGACCCGGGCAAGATCCCTTGTGACTTGTAATGCTATTCCAAACTCAGCCGTGTTACTATGTTGCTTTACTTGACTTTAGATGGCGCTTTAAGTCCAGCGAGGGCAACAACCTCAACAAACAATCCCCTCCAACCAGATCGGTCTTGAGATAGTTACTCACACAAAGTTGGTTGAGGCCGCTCTTCAATTGTCTAAGACGGGGTTTTTGTTCTTCGCTTAGTTCTCCCTCAGTGGTGGACTAAAAGGCTCGTAGGCCTGTTGCTATTTTTTAATACGGGCCTTTGAAAAAATAGTTTCGCTTATGTTTGATTGGGAGTTTCGTCAAATTGATTTAAGAATCATGTTTGGAAAGTTTCTTTCTAGTACCTCACGTTGTTTTAAACATTTTTTAAGATAAAAGTTTTCGGTGTCGTTCTTTCTGACTGAGAAATTTCTCTAAAGTCATCTACAGACATGTGAATTTAAACTTGACATAACTTTGTATAAGTCGTTCTTACATACGCTCTGTCCACTTTCCCGCGCTTGAGGAACGCGGCCTCCAATCTCTAGGTTTGTTCTTCGACAACCTTTCGGTCTGTCGGCATAGAAATATCGGATCTGCTCATTTTTTACCAATTAGTTTAAGCAATCAGAAAGATGGTAAATGCACTCGATTGTTCTTGGATTTGTTTACAAACCCCGGCCCTGGGCCTTTATGCCTACGAGTGGAAATGAAAGCTTACATACAACTTGCCAAAATTTGCGCCGCTCTAAACTACGCCACTGACGTCAATTCTTAAGTCGAAACTAAGTTTCTGTTCTGTTGGTTGTTCTTTCAAACGTATAACACGACATCTGCTGCAATTATAGATGGACGCAAATAAGTCTTAAAATATGATAAAATCAAGGAGCCAGGTACGTTTAAGGGCAAGTTGACAAATTAACTAGGTGCCTCGATAGAAAAGCGTGCGTAACAAAAATTCGTTTGTTGTCTTGGAATGTTTTAAGTGGCGAAAAATAACAATACATACAGGACTTGTGTCCGAGGGCCTGTAATTGGAATGAGTTCACTTTAAATCCTTTAACAAGGAGCTATTGAAGGTCAAGTCTGATGCCAGCAGCCGCGGTCTGCACAGGGCTCAAAATTACCTTGGGCCGGCCCTGCACTGAAAATAAAACCCTGGTATATTTGATAAAAATGAGGCTTGATTCAGCATTTTTTTTTTGTCAATATACGCCCAACAAAATGTTTCTATTAAATTGACAAAATTTTAGTAAGTTTTATCTTGTCTTAAAACATTTGTTGTGATAACAAACAAATTGTTATGGTATTTTTTATTTGTGCGTATGAATTTTTCTTTGTTAAATTTACCAAAATTCTGTTGATTTTGCCAAGAAATTTATCAATTTGATAATTCTTTTTGTTAAATTAACAAAAAAAGTTGTTAAAACCATCAAAATTGTTTGTCATTTTGTCAAATCAACAGCGAATATTGTTGATATTCCAGAAATAATCTGTCAGTACTACAGTTGTCTTTTGTTGAATCTATAAGAATATTGCTGGTTATATAGGTATAGAATTATTAAATCAGTTCTATAATTTTAATATGTTGATTCAACAAATAAATTGTTATGTGGATAGCGTTAGGCATTAATAAATGACACGCAAAACAAATAAGTTCAGCAACTAGACTTATTAAAAAAGGGAACTATAGAAATTACGTTGCATTACATTGGAAAATATCAAAATATGCATATAAAGGGTTTTTCAATAAGAGCGCTACAAAAGTTTTTTAAATAAAACAAAAACGGTTTTGGATATCAATGAAATTCTTTATTCTTGTGAAAGTACGTTCGATGCCATTATGTATGGAACTCGATTTCTTTTGCATGGCCACCACGGGCATGTTTGCAGAAGTCCAGACGCTGAACCCAATTTTCGACGGTTTTCAAGCATAAATCGGCCGATACTGCTGCAATTTCACGTTCGATATGCGTACGAAGTTCATCAATCGTCGCTGGCTTGTTGGCATAGACCATAGACTTGACGTAGCCCCACAGGAAATAGTCTAACGGCGTCAAATCGCACGACCGAGGCGGCCAAGCGACTGGACTATTTCCACACGTTCTCCAAACTTGGTTTCCAATAAATTGATTGTGACGCTGTGTGGCTTGTCCTGTTGGAACCACATGTCCTCCAAGTCCATATCATCCAATTGGGGCCAAAAATATTCGGTTATCATTGAACGGTAGCGATTCCCATTCACAGTAACGTGCCGGTCTTGATCATCACGGAAGAAGTACGGCCCAATGACGCCGCCGGCCCATAAACCACCCCAAACCGTAATTTTTCGGGATGCAATGATGACTCATGGAGTACGTGTGGATTGCTGCCTGACCAATACCGCATATTTTGTGTATTGACGAAGCCATTCAGCCAGAAATGAGCCTCATCGCTGAAGATGATTTTTCGATGAAAATCCGAATCATTTTCAAGTTGTTGCTCAGCCCAATCCACGAACATACGGCGCTTCTGGTGGTCAAGCGGCTTCAGTTCTTGCGTCAATTTAATCTTGTAAGGATGTAGGCCAAGATCTTTTCGCAAAATTCGCCACAACGACGTCACAGAGATGCCCAACGCTTGAGAACGACGTGTGAGAGACACAGTTGGGCTTTCTTGAACTGAAGCCTCAGCGGCAGCAATATTCTCGACACTACGGGCACTTCTTTGTCTCACTGGCACGGGAACATTTTGTTCTATGCCTGTGGATTCAAATTTTTCCACTAGACGCTCAATTGTTGATCTGCTAGGACGATTATGACGACCATAAATTGGACGTAGCGCTCTTAACGTTGAGGCCACTGACTCCGAATTTCGGTAGAAAAATTTTAATAATTTCGACTCGTTGTTGGCTCGTATATCTTTCCATCATGAAATGGCAAACCTTACTGAAGAGAAATATCAAAAGAGCGGCAAGAAGTTCGGCGTCGTTTGCTGGCCCTGTCGCTCTACTTTTGTAGCGTCCCTGTTGAAAAACCCTTTATTTATAAAATTAAAACAGGCTATCATTATGATACTGAATGCTTTTATCTAAATTGAAAATAAAAAGATCCGCTATATCTTAAACCAGAGACAATACTGAAACCACCAACTTCGGCCGATTTCCCGCTACTTGCCTACAACCTACATTTTCATGGGGTGGCAAATGCTAAGTATTTAATAGAAATTCGTATTGACAAATGTCACGTAACTTCAAAAATTCCGGCTCACCAACACACTCGCACCTTGCATATGCCACTTCCGCTTTGGGCAAAGCAGCTGACAGCGTTCATAAAACGTTATCCGTTAAATTTTAAATTATTTATATATTTTTTAGGAAAAGTGTACATTTGCTTAAAATATTTATGAAAAATTGTCAATGTAGATTAGTTAGTAGGAAAAATAAAAACATTTTGAGCAAATATGTAAAACATCTCCTGTAGATAGTTTTATTGACCAAGAAAATCGAATTATTCGCCTTTTAACAATATTTAATAACTAACCATGCCAATGCCATTCAGCAATGTAAAAATGTGGTATTCCCGAACTCTTTCACATTTCCCCACGGTTACCGCGGTTGGCAGCATTTATTTTTGCATTTTTTGTATGTTTTTGCATGTCACATGGATTCTTAATTGACATAACACCGATAGGAAAACAAAATGGCGAATTTGAAAAAAAAAAAAACTGAGGGGCCCAGCGGCAAGAGGATTGTGAGTTGGGGGTCTCAGTATGGTTTGTCTATGCCTTAAACACCGACAACGATGTAGATGTAGTCATCTCCTTCACTATTTAAAGTTGCGTCTTTAAATTAAAGTTAAAGACTTCGGGAACAAGGTAATAAAATGCATATTAAACAATCCTATGTTACCAAATTGCAATTCTTACCAATTTATATCTAAGGGGTCGTTTACATGTTCTCCACTTTTCCAGTCCTCATTGATTAACAGATTTATTTAGGGAATTCTTATGCGCATTATCAAACTACTTTACTTCGCGTGTAAAAAAATAAATAACGCCATCAAAAGCATTGCATTGAAAGGATTACCCTGTTTAAATCGATTTTTTCAATTCAACACTTGTGTCATTAATTAAACAAAATTTATGTCAAATCTACAAACAAAAATGTTCATTTCAACAGGAAGTTTGTAGTATTTTTATTTTGTTGGCTAACAAACATTTTGCATAAGTGCTGTCAATTTCGCAAAAGTGATTTTTGGTTCTGTTTTAATGGATGTAACAAAAACTTTGTAAATTCAACAGTAAAATTGTTCAATTGATACAATATCGATTTATTTAACCGAAAATTGTGTTTGTTAAATGTTTTGTAGTAAATGTTTTCAATCCGTTTGACAAAATATCGTTCAAATTGATAAAACTTAAGTTGTATTGATAAATTTCATTTATTCTTTTCAGTTCAACAAAACTATTTTTGTTGAAATTTTACAATTGAATTTTGTCGATATTACCAGGTATTTTATTTTCAGTGGGTTGTTGTATAAAAACTTGAGCGGTTGCTGAGTATAAAAACTTGAGCGGTCGTATGGAACAAAGTCAGAGATAGTCAGTCGACTTTTTTATATCTAAAAATATATCCTCAAATATCTTCAATCAGATCACTCCTCAGTACTTCTTACACTTGGCGATAAAATAATGATAAAAGAACAAAGTCCAAAACTTGTTAATAGACTGACTGATTGGAACTACTTTCGACAGATGTTGGAAGAAAGTATCCAACTATCATCAGCTATTCAAACAGTAGACGAACTAGAAAAAGCAGTGCAAATACTATCACTGAACATACAAAATGCTGCATGGGCAGCAACTCCTAAATCAACAAAAAAGATTAAGCAAAATTCTTACCCTCCCGAAATATGTGAAATCATTACACGAAAGAGGAAAGCTAGAAAGCGTTGGTAACAGACAAGGGCGCCAAGAGACAAAACCACACTAAACAACTTGAATAATGAGCTCAGAAATTCTATAAAAGAATTCAAGAATGAGTCTTTAAAAAGTTACCTTAGCAGTCTTACAAATGATGCTAGTACCGACTACTCGCTCTGGAAGGCAACAAAGAAAATGAACCGACCAATAGCCCACATTCCTCCAGTAAAAACCAAAGAAGGTAACTGGGTAAAAAGCAGCCAAGAGAAAGCAAACACTTTTTTGAGGACGTCTTCAAACCCTATGAAGATAAAAGTTACCAAGGAATCGAAGAAAGGTGCGAAGAAGATCGACCAATCCGATCGGTAACAGCTAAAGAACTTGCCAAAGAAATTAAAGAAAATATAAATATAAAAAAGGCCCCAGGGTTTGATCTGATAACAGGGGAAATCTTAAAACAATTCCCACAAAAAGGTCTAAAAAAACTAGCGCAGATTATAAATGCTGCATTTAAGTTGAGATATGTGCCAAGCATGTGGAAGGTCGCGGAGGTAATAATGATACCAAAACCAGGCAAACCACGAAGCGAAGTAACCTCATATCGCCCAATATCGGTACTACCAATATTGTCAAAGTTATTTGAAAAAAATGCTGGAAAACGCCTGCAAAAAATAATCGATGAAAAATCGCTAGACCCAAATCACCAATTTGGATTTAGAAATAAGCACTCTACAATTGACCAAGTGCATAGAATCACAGATAAGATCGAAAATGCATTTGAAGAGCAAAATGTGTGCTCTACAATATTCCTTGATATAGCACAGGCTTTCGATAAAGTCTGGCACAAAGGACTAATTCACAAGTTACAAAGGCAACTGCCGAATCAGTATTCGGCCATTCTGGAGTCTTATATATCAGGTCGATTCTTCAGAATTAAACAAGAGACAGAGTGCTCAACATTGCTCCAAAGAGCAATAAACCGTATCTCAGAGTGGACTAAAAAGTGGCAGATTAGATTAAATGATCTAAAGTCTGTCCATATTAATTTTACGTATAAAAACGTACCACATATTCCAGTGTACATAGACAACAATGTAGTGGAATACTCAAATACAGCCAAATATCTAGGCATGCCTCTAGACGCTAAACTGCGTTGGAAAACGCATGTAAAGAAAAAGAAAGACGAGCTGAACATGCGATACAGTAAAATGTATTGGCTTATTGGGAGATACTCATCCCTGTCCAACTACAATAAGCTATTGCTATACAAGCAAGTTCTAAAACCAGTATGGACCTACGGGCTCCAGTTGTGGGCATGCACATGCCAAACAAATTTACAAAAAATTCAAATCTTCCAAAATAAAGTACTAAGGAACATAGTTAATGCACCTTGGTACATACGCAACGCTGATCTTCATAGAGATCTAAATATTGAAATGGTTGAAGACGAAATTAAAAAAGTTGCTCAATTGCACAGACGTAGGCTTCTCAACCACGTTAGCTTAGAAATGACCGAATTATTAAATACAGACCATGTAATCAGGAGATTAAGGCGGATAAAACCGCTTGATCTATAAAAATTAGCTAAGAATATAAATTAGGTTATATTTTCTACCAAAAAGGTTCAGAAATCCGACAGCCGGCGGATTTCTCTTTTAAATTCTCAAACAATTCAAAAATAAATTGCCGATTAGTTGAACAACTAGGTGCAATCACATTCGGGATGACGAAAGTCAGTCCCCCAGGGAGGTTTTTTAGATGGGTTAAAGTCCCTCACTATTGCAGAAGCATCCCTCGCGTTCTAGCTCTGCAATGTCTTTCGATGATTTTCCCTTCCAGCGAAGGATAGTCAGGGAAAGAAAATTCGGTCAGGGAATGTCGGGGAAAGTCAGGGAATTTTGAAAACAGTCAGGGAAAATTCACCCTATTTTTTTTTTATCATTTAAAAAAAAATTATTTATGTCGAGCTCTGAAGTCTACCCACAAGTTTACGCAAAAATATAAAAATCAATGCGCCTGAACACTCCCATTTGTTTCAAACAAATAAATAAACCCATATAACTTATTGATCTCAAGGACTAGTGTTTAAATGCGTTGTTCTTTTTTTTTTTGGTATATTTGCAAAATTTGTTCAGGGAAAACTTCAAAGCTGGTCGGTAAATTTTTTTTTATGATAGTGGCAACCATTCTCTATTTAACCCTTAATCTTAACACCTTGCTATAGGTAGCCCTACAAATTGGTAAAACTTTTTAGTTCCTGGTCGTTGGGTTGTATCGGCACTTTTCTGTTAAGAAAACGGGTTTGCAGTACCTAGGGCCTTCCGTGTTGCATCGGCCGTTCGAAACATAGTCAAAACTACTTCACTAGGTCACCAAGAAGTCTCAAAACCGCGACCTGATGGCAGGTATCTCTTTGATCCACGGGACGACTCCCTGCTTGCCACTTGCTATTGTTCCCAAGTGATAATCCAGTCCCTCTTAATAAATATATCAAAGTGCCTACCCCTACACTTATACCACTTGTAGGTGTTATTTACCTTATTTTCCTGGCCCACCTCCCTTTTATCACTTCAATCGCCCCACTCAAAATTGAAGATAGAAAAAAAAACTTTAAACGCCGAACTTCAAAACCGATTGAGGTCACATCGCATTATCAGGCCGTTCTTATTGCCTCGTTTTTTGTACAGTTCTTCTTTAATTGCTAACAAAAAAAAAAAATGTTGCCCCACTCGAGGAGAGTTCAATAATTTGCAAACGGAACCACAAGAGTATCACTCGAGACTCAGAAATCATCTTGTTACCACTATTGTCTTCATTATGGCGATTGTCGGTCAGATCAGTGCGCGGTATTAATTATTACGTCAAACTCTGTTTACAATCGGATCAGAGATGCCCTAAGGGTGAATTTGCCTATTTGCGCCTGCTCTCACTTCACCGCAGAGAGGTAATTGAGCTTTCAAGTGTCAATCATAATCGGCTGTAAAAAGGGACCCAGAAAATTAAAGAAACAGTCATCGGTAGATTGTAATAACAATAACGAGAGACAGGCGACTTGTGGATTTGTATTGTGTTAGCGGATTACAGTTGATTTGGGCAAATATTTACATAAAAATCTGGAATAGACGAAAATTCATTGAGTCATGGGAACAGTCGACAGTCAAGGTGTCCATTAAGTATTTTTGGGGGAAATAGTGTAATCATTAATCAGTCGAGGATGATGAAATTCACCGGATAATGCACCGCTTGTTGGGAAATGACTTTTGACTTGTAGAAAGTGGTAGAAGGCGCAATAAATAATGGACTGGGCTCAATGAAGCTTAATCGGTTAGTGCATGTTGGCGAGGTTTTTTTTTTGCTTTTTTTTGTTTTTTGAATGGCGTTACCCGCTGTGAAATATCCATTTTATGGTAGTAACTGTGGGATACGGTCTGAAGTCATTTTGCTGGCGATTTATTGGGAACAGCGATTCGATAAAGTGTGATGTAACAGTCGCATGATTGGAACATATATTATATCGTTTCCATTCCTATGAATCGGTGTTCGATGCGATTCTTTGAAAATTCGCTGTATCAGTGTTGTCTGTTCGAGGGAAATTTATTATTCAAGGGAATTTATCGTCTTGAGTTGGGAGAGATAAAAGAACTGTCCAGATCGTCAGCATTACTAATGGCGGTGATGCCTTATCCGTGTAGATTTAAGAACGCTGTGACAACAGAGTGGGAGAAAGTACTTATCCTTAAGGGGAACCTTCGATTTCCATTACAGACAAGGCGTCGTCTCTCGTTGATGGAGCAATTATTTACTCGACTTTCCATGGGGCTTAGCTTTTCTTATAATTTTGTAACGAGCTTAAGTAGAGCACCTCCTTTCATTGGGCTTGAAAGTAGAGGGTATATCAATTTTTAACCGACACGGCTTTTTATATCAGAAACACTCTGTTTGGAATTTGTGGATTTTTTAAAAGCTAACTACGTTTTCTAAAAATGCATTTGTGCACACAAAATCACGCTTTTCCTTCCTAATACTGTACGATTCTTTTTGCGAGTGCTATTTGCAAATGCAGCTTCTATTTTTTTAATATATGTATTATTATTATTTTAGAAAAATTAGTGAGAAGCAAATTTGGAGTATTCTTCGATTTTAAACAGTGCTTGGGGGAAGGGAAAATTTTCACTCTCAACGTGGGAATTTTCCTACAAAAAGTCTGGGAGCACTGAGTGGAACAAAAATGATGATTTTGGGAAGCAAATATGGAAACCCAATATCGGTGAATCGTTTTTAGAGATTTTGTTACATTCAGTGTTTTTTTCTAAGAACTTCCATTCTTGAATGTCCTTTTAAAAAGAAAGGATTTTTTTTTTTCAAAATTCCAGGTTAAAAGTTGTGAACTCAAACCGGTAATTATATATTTTGCGCTCGTACTCAGGTCATTTGCCCTAAAATGCACACCTGGCAATGTTCGTTTGTTTCATACGTATCGACTCAAACACTAATCGAGACCGCTGAAAATTGAACAGTTTGTTCTTATGAGTTGTGGCAATGTTTAGAAAGTGCTTTAAATGAAATCCGATAGGTGGCGCTGTTGGTTTTTTAAGTTTTTGCCTTTCAGCCGGCAGTGTCATGAGACTGCGCTTATTTTGAGGTATACAGAGCGGATTTGTATGCGCTTGTCACCAGTTCGCGGGAATGTTTTCGTAAAAATTGTTCCATTAGTTTTAAGTTTAGCATTCGATGTTGAAGTGAGAGAAAGGTGGCTCAAATGGGGGTTTTTGGTCAATTTATTTATTTTCTTTGTCTTCTGTATGTCTTTCTATTATTTTTGAAAGTCTAGTCGTTTTTACCGAGTTCTTTATGCTGTTATAGTCATTTATTTATTATTTATTTTATCAATTTTCATTTACAGTGGAAGTCGCTTATAACGACCAGTCGCTTATAATGTCTACTTTTCTTTTATTTGGTTAGTTTCATTATATTTCAAGCTATTCCACCGTCGGATATAACGTCGTCGTATATAACGATCAATTTTCGGAAAAATATCGATCATTGTCGTCGGATATAACGACGGAATGAGAGAAAATTAAAAAAAAAAAACCCGCACGTGTATCTGAATATTTATTGTTAATTCTTGTAATGTTACAAAGGAACAGCCTAACGGTTTGTTGGACGCGTCGCCGACGATCGGTCTATAGATTGTGCAGCTGTGTCCCTAAATTATGTTTCTGTGGAATGTTATGGCAGTTTATTTGATGTGTCGCGGGACAACTGCTTTACAGCCTACAGCCTTGGAAGCAATAAAAGCTATTCAATTGTTGCGGACTTTTGTCGCTTTTAATGAGTTTGATGAGAATACAATAAAAAGTTTTTCTTCTTTAGAAGCAGATTTTAACTCTACTTATTTAAATTGACTCTATAAAAAAACTAACAAAAATTTATGATTTTTTTCCGAAACTAAAAAATAAAATAAAAATTAATGTGAATTAATTTAATTTAAAAATAAAATGAATTTCTTTCGTTCGTAAATATTTTTTTAATTTGTTCCTGAATGTTTCCGGATAGCAGTCGAATACAGCGACCGCGGTTATAAAGACCTTAACTCCTCGGTCCCTTCACCGTCGTTATAACCGACTTCTACTCTATATTATTTATATATCATTTAACATATTTTTATTCATTTATTTTTATATATATATATTTAATTATTTATTTATTCATCTTTATGTATTAACATATTTATTTATTTATTAAATTATCACCTTAAATACATACCTATTTATTTATTTGTTCACACAAATCTATTTTGTATATATTATATACATTTAATATTTGTTTTGTTTCTATCTGCTCTTTTATTATTTTTTTCCATATTTTCCTTCAATTTTCTTTTTCTTCCTCATTTACCTATTTATCCTATATGAAAAATAAAATTGCAGTAGAAAGATAAAAATTAAATTATCAAATCTCTGTAAAATATGGAATAACAATAAAAATTGTTTTCATACGAAATAAAAATATCAATCGTCAAAAATATCTGTCGTTTGAAACATTCTCGGCTACCCTAGACCTCATATATTGCAGTCGTTGCTATCTTGGGGTTCATAAAGTACACACCCTTCAAAACAGAAAATCCATCTATTGGGTGACGATTTTTTTGTAAATCTATCAGATAAGCACTAGCGATAGTGTCTACCATGTATTTATAGAAAATTCCCCACTATGTTTATACATCTTTAATGATCGCTTTGCCACTGATAAGCTTGAAGTTGGCAATATCTGTGGCTGTGCGTTTGCCAATATTATCCATCTGATTTCAACTGAATCTTTTTAATAGAATTTCAGTTTCTAATGTAATTTTTACGCAACTGTTTGGAGGAATATTCTTTTTCGGCACATTCGAGTTTTTGAAAAGAAGAGATTCCCTAAATTCATCCGGCGCACTGTGGTTGGATACTTCATTCAATGTCTTAATTTTATTGTTTTGTTTTATATTTCTAATAGAAATATAAACAGAGCTTCAAAAACAGCAAACAAAATAATTTTCTGCTAACTAGTTTGACTAATAGAGCTTTTCAAAGTTGGTTAATTTTGTTATAAAGTAAAAAAAAAAAAAACTTCTTTATTTTCTTTTTTGCAATAATTATGGCATATTAAACGAAAAATCTTTATTTTCTTGAATGTAGTCTAGTTGTTTTATATGTAGATAAATTCAAATTTAAAAAAAAAGAATACCACATATTTTTAATAAATAAAACAAAAAAACACCTATTTTTTATTACTTTTTTGGTTTGAGTAGAGCTACAAAAGAATTCTCGCTATTTCCCGTAGAAATTTGACCACGGCAGTTGACTCTAACAACTTGTTAAACCATATGCGAAATTGTAGCAAATAATTGCAATGTTCAGAGAAATTGTAATTTGCTTAAAAAAGTCGTACCCAGTGCTGACATTTTGGCCTTAAAAGCAAGTTTCCTTATGAAATATATCAATTATTTTGTCAATTAAAAAAGTTACCCACTTCCACGCCCCTTTTCATATAAACGCCAATTGGTTTTTGTAATCCGCCCACTTTAACAACTCTTTTTGAATAAATTCCTCCTAAATGAAAAGAGTTTTTGAGGTATGCTGTAACTGGGTTTCTTCGAACAACTTAAATTATTGTAAACCATTATTGTTCTTGTTCTTAAAGTATACGTAAACATGGATTAACTTGCCAAAAGAAAGGGATTAATTGATTTATTGCCTAAACAATACAACAAATTGAAAGAAATATTTAATTGTGGGTTATTATTTTATGATCTAATAAAACAGGCAGAAATATTATTTTCCTTCACTGTTTCATATAAAATACATCACTCAAACAGTTTATAGGATATACTGATGCGCCACAAATTAAAAAAAAAATGCTGTTTAATACTAGATAGATAGATATATATTTATTTAGCTTAAGATAAGCCATTTTCATTTCACACTGTTTAAATGGTTACATTTATAATTTAGATTATAGTTTGTTATAATGAATTGGTATTTCTTGAAGAGTATATATATTTATTGAACTACACCCGATCTTGTGAAATCACAGATTTTTCTTTTAAATAATAAAAAGTTTGGTTCGTTCTTAATTTCTGTTGGCAGACTGTTGAATCTCTGAAATCCAGTGTAGTTAATTGTTCGCTGTCCTCTTATGGCTCTTGTTCTTTGGATTCTGAGATCTCCGACACTCCTTAGATTGTGTGTTGTATTTTCCCTTATTGTGACATTTTCACGGAGATAAATTGGACACGTACCGTTCTTAATTTTATAGATACAAATCATAGCGTTTGATTGACAGTTAACCAATTTAGGGAGCTTATCATAGATGTTATTGGGGTATATCGAGTTCTTTTTAGTACTATTCGCATTGCTTTATTTTGTAAGACTTGTTTGTAGTCTATTCTTTTGATATTTTGGACATACAAACAAAACACTACCACAATATTCAAAATGAGGTTTTATAATCACATTATACACTTTGACGGCACAGTTTAGTGTTACACATTGCCTTATTCTCCTTAGTATACACCAATTTGTTTTTTACATATTTTCTTACATAGATGATCAATATGGTCACATAGCGTAAGCTTATTGTCAAGGATGATGCCGAGATATTTCACTTTTTGCACAATTTCAATTTGCACATTATCGACAACAAACATTAAAAATTGGTTCGTTAACTTTATGCATCCACTTTGTAAAAAAAATATTTTGGATCACCCTGTGAACAATTAAATAGATACAGATTTTTTTACAAGATTCGTAAAATTTTAAAGTTTTAAAAGTTTTTCTTTAGCTCCTTTCTCTGTTGATTCCTTTTTCAAAGAAAATCTGACTTCAGACTAGATGCAGTTTTCTTAAAAGTCACTATTTTTATAGGCTTCGAAATTTTCCTTAAGAAAAAAGAAAAATTGAAGCGATATCTTCATGCGTTCAAAAGTTATGATTTTTGCAACCAAATAAGTCATTTTGGACAGTGTAGATGTCAAATTCAATCGTATGTCATGTTTCTTTGTTGACGTCTTCAAAAAAAAGTGTTTTATATGAAGTTTCCCTGTAGTTTCTAGGTCGGTGGATGTATTTAGTATAACTTTTCGTAAGCGGTCGAGAAAATTCTGTAACCTGTTTTGATTTTTCCTTCAGTACGCAAAGTTAGTATAAAGTGTATTTTTGGCTTTTTAAACCGAAACAGGTTCTTTCAGTTCTGTTTATTCTCCTCGTCAGGGTTGGTCGACTGTCGAACGAGTCCATTTGAACAGCTTTAGACTTGTATATATATTTATTTTAATTTATTTTAATTTATATGAAAAAAACGTTAAAATAGCTACTAGATTTGAACTTGGCGAATTTTGCGTCGGGAATTAAGCCGTACAAAAACCCAACTGACCCAGGAGCTCAAAGTTACTGACCGTAGACAACTCCCTTAATTCGCTCACTGGGCATTGGAGCGTTTGGAAGAGGACCCCAATTTTGACCGAAAAATCGTCTTTAGCGATGAGGCTCCTCGTATATTAAGAAGCCAAACGACGCCAACCCACCAGGTGGCAGTGCATCCACAAAAAGTTACTGTTTCGTGCCTCAAGGCTCTGTACTAGGACCAAGCGTGTTCCACATCAAATTGTGTTAACTTGTTCTTTTGAGCCCTCACAGATTTTAACGATGACGTGGACCTAATCTACGGGTCACTAAGACCTCTAAGATTAATTCGTGACATCAGTTGTGATTTTCAACTGCTAAAAACTTGGTTTGCTGTGCACAAACTGAAGTTGTCAGTCTGGGAGCTCTAAATTCGATTGGTGGTTTTAAAGCCAAACCTGTTCTGCAGCACAAGCATTGCTGGTGAAACATCTCTCAACTGCAGCATAGGGTTTCCAAATTTAAAGCTTCAGGGAATTTAAATGTTATACCTGGGACCACAAATTGACTCTACAACTTGAGGCTCCATTTTGAAGGTCTTCTCGTGTGGTATCGGTCAGTTTGGTACCAAATGTTAAAGTAAAACATTTTTGTCCTTCCAAAAATATTTATGAGAAGGCGGTTTTTTTGAAAATTGAGCCAATAAAGGAAACATTGTCGCGTTCCAAATATAAACAGAGCCAATCTGCCTCTTTCCATGCTGCGCCGATTTCATAACAACTTAAGACATATGTCTCGCATGCGCGCAATTTTCAACATCTGCACTGCCTGTCACTCAACAACAACAACACAGACAACTTTACCCCATACCCTCCCCACCTCCCACCCATTTGCACACAATAAAATCACGCAAACGACACAAACACAATAAAAACACTCAGAAAGCACCCTGAGAGCGGACGGCGAAAAGTTCAAATGCATCATCGCCATGACTCATACATCCACCTCCAGCCAGCAACAAAACTATCACCAGTCGTCGCTATGGCCTTTTGCAGAGCCCACCGCAAAACAAGTGTCTTTCCGCAGAATTTTTGCACTGAAAAGCGCCCGTCCACTATTCACTGGGAAATTGATTTCAGCCGGGGAACAAGCGAAGCAAATTACATGTTCCACCACGTTTCGCTGTTATTACTGCTTGTACAAAAGATTAGCATTAGCATTATCGCGCACATTTGTGTTGCCGCACTGAATCATGACCACCGAGGCCTTGGAGGCGCAGAGCAGACCATCGACGTGCACAATGGGCCATTGAAAAGAGCTGCTGCAGAGACACATTGTCATCTAATGTCACAGTGACAGAGTCACGACTACTGCACTGAGATGGGTGTCCTGCTGAGCGCGCGCACACGACTTACCCGCCGCCAGAGTAATCATAATTTCTGTGCTGAATCAAGATCACCGCGAAATTAACGACTCAATAAAATGTTACGACGGACACTGAAATATGTCCTCAAGGCGGCTGATAAGAGGAGCGGTTTTTTTTTCGCGCGATAATTACATAAGAGGCTTCCTCGGTGTGACAGTTGTGGTTGTTGATGCAACAGGCTCGGCAGTGGGTGGTGCGGTGCCGCAGCAGCAGCAGCCGCCTACAATTCGCTGGCATTCCCAGGTGCTGTGGCTGGTAACTCGTTTTTAGTTCGCAACTGCGTGGCGTTCAATTTTAATTTGAGCAACAGAATGAGGTTAAAGTGCGATGTCGGGAGCGTGTTGTTCTGCGCCTGGGCATGGGACGGGGGAATGTTAATTTGTTTCGATTTGAGTTGAGCAGGAAAAGGCGGCATAAATTTGCGGTACCAGAAGGTGCATTGTTAGGGTACGATTTGGAGTGAGTTGGAGTTGGTAAGGTTTATCGTAAGAAACACTACTGCGGGAAGAAGAAGATTGGGGAAGTCAGGCGTAGCTTTGTCTAGAATTAGTATACAATTTCTCAGAGGGTTTTCTACTATCGGTTTGGCAAAGGGCGTGTTACACCTCCGATGAGATTGTTCCGTCCTCTGTTTTGAACGTCCATTGAAAAGTCTGTGAGAAGGATGATGGTTGGTAGGTTTAAAGCAGTAAGGCCGTCGTATTCTGTTTTAAAGCAATGAAGGATACGCGACTATCCACTTTAGCGCGCCTTTTCCTCTCGGAAACTGTAAACTCAGGTATATCCAACTTCGCCTTATCATAGATGGCGCTTAGAGTTCGAGGTGGACGACGACCTTAACCGACAGCCTCAACAGTCATAGCTAGCTTCCTCCACTTATTTATGTGAGGATTGTTGAGGTCCCCCTTCCTCTGCTTCGTTGTTCCTTAAGTCAGTCTGAGTGTTATCGTCTAGTTCGTAAACGTTGGCAAACATTTATTGTCGGCACATAAATGCATGAGTAACAGACCTAGAAACAAGTCCGATAGTCCTATCGTCTCCTAGAGTCGTTTCCTCGGACTTGTTTCTCGCGACCAATACTTGGTGACGAATAGAAGAAGTCTACAGCTTCTACCGGGAAACTTTCTTGTGAAAACAATACCCTCGAGTGTTTGCCTGTCATTTGCGACAGGTTTGACAGCGTCTACGATAATTTTTGAATTTTTGGGGGTTCAACCGGAAACCTTTAACTCAGTAGTCCAACATACTAGCAACTGATTTACTGCGCCAGCATTGTTCCCATTCTCACATACTATAACCTTCCATCGATTATAACAGTGTCCACTACGATTTTTGCATTTTTGGGGGCTGAACCGGGAACCACTTACTCAGTAGTACAAGAAACTAGCAACTGATTCACTGCGCCAGTATAGTCCCCACTGTCACTTAATATAACCTTCTTTCGTTTGGACACAGAAGCTTCAGTAATAATCTCAATATGAAGAAACCACCTTTAACAAAGTTTGAGGCCCACGGGAGAAAGTTTTTTTTGCGATTCTTCGGCAGTAGTGACCTCAAGAGTGAGGGACCAGCTTTAACAAAGTTTGAGGGTAGATGCCTTCTTCCGCGTTTAAAGCTCTAAAGTTGGGATAACCTTCAACAGCATTAGCTCCCCTTCGAAGAAGACTTAGTAGTTGGAATAACCTTCAAAAGTAAAAGAATCAAAAATGCCAGGAGGAGATCTCGTTTTAAAGTTAAGGGCTTAATTACTAGGGACCGCTATTTAGAATGTTTGAGGCGATGGGAGAAAGCGTCTTGTCTTGGAACCATCTGTTGAGGTAACCTTCGTTGGGATGTACCTATAAGTAGCGAGCTGGGTCTCTCCTCTTCAGTAAAGAGCTCAAAAGTTGATTTAGCCTTTCGAAGTGCTTGACTTTTTAATGAACGACTGCTCTTCGCTTTGTCGGATCCTCGCCTTTAAAATCACCAGAGGCCTTTTCTACTATTTGACTCAGTAAATGGCATACCGCACTTGTCGCATGTTGGGCCCCAGTTTGTTTCGTAGGGGGAATTCCGTTTAAAAGTGCTGGCGATACGAAATATTTGCTTTTTTAATTTGATATATCTAAGAACGTCTTTTGGGACAGTGGCTCAATGGTTAGTGTGCTGGGCTACTGAGTGAGGGGTTTCAAGTTCAACCTTCGGAAAGCTACACCTTTGGCCTTTTAAACGGCCACCTTTGGCCACCTCTAGCGATCGTCTCAGAAGCTTTTCAAGTCTCTGTTAGGGTGCTATATGGACCTGTTGCGCCAAACTCTTAAGCCTTTTGCAGTCCAAACTTCCTGCCGATAGGTTTGCTATAAGGCGGCTGGTTTTGGAGATCCTTACAAATTGAAATCAAGATCTTGCGTTTAGGTGAAAGACATGGAACCCAACGAGTAGCTATTAGATCTGGCCAAGTGTATAGTACAGCATTCTATCAATAATATTTAACAGCGCTATAGTGCGGTACTGGGTTTAGGGTTGCAGGTAGCTCTTTCGATCCAGTGTTATATTGAAAAGTTACTCAAGTCTTTGTTTATACATTTCTAGCTCGAATCCAACGACTATAGCCCCCATCAATCTTTAATTTTTTCACAGCCTTGTTGACAGCAAGTCCTATAGCTTGTTGGCTACGCCTTTTTAAATTCCTGTCGAATAAATTCCTTAATTTTCCCAACTTTTTCGTCTCTTTGCAGCTCCTCAGCTCACTGGCCACCGACTTGGATATAATGCTAAATGATCTCCGGTCATCCCCTAGTTCGCGCCTCCTACCGCCAGCAGCTTCTCAGTCGTCAAACTCACCATCGCCAGCCAATGTCGGCGGTGGTGGTGGCGGCACTGGTGGTGCCAGTTCCGCATTCCTCCGAAGCAATCAGTCTGTACAAATAGTCCCATCGCAATCGGTGTCAACGACAACCAGAGTTGCGTCTCCTGCCGCCGAACATCGTTATCAACATTACTCCTATCAGCAACAATACTCGAATCACAATCAGCAGCAGTCGCATCGTCTCAATCAGGACTTCTACTACCATCGCTTCCACAGCCCCAACCATCACCGCTCAAATGGACTGCGGTCAGGCATTGCAAATGCACCTGCAGCACAATCATCCACCGACACCACCGCCGCCGCCAACACACAGAACAGCAACAACCGAGGAGCATTCCAATCGACCACAACAAGTTCCAGCCATCACCAGACATCAGGATCAGGAGCATCGCCGACGGCACCATTGGGGTGAGTTTTGTGTTTTTGAGATATATGTTCTGCTCGTTGGTCACACCAGGACAGTCGCATCTGTACCTGGGTCTCTGCCCATATCCTTTTACCGTCCGCCGTTGAATCTTTTATGTGCATCAATGTTTGTGGTCAGCAATTACTTTGCAGACTGCTGGGTGAACCAGAGCTTCAAGTTTTATTGCGTCTCTCTTTTTATTGGGGTTGAGGGGTGTGCCGTGGACGGACAATGAACGAGGGACGGTTAAATTTCGATTCTCGTGCATTATTGATGGCGAATCGGGCGTTAAAAAAGTTTTTACAGTTCAGGGATACGTGCGAGTGGTGGTGAATTGAAGAAAGTTTCTTCTGAAGTTCTTCATAATTTGGAAAGTATTTCTTTCCGCTAATCCTTTTCTTTTAAAATGAATTTTCGACAACAAAGTCAAATGGGAACCTGCTTTCTTTCTTCTTTTTTAAAGTAGTGCTGCAGTTTACGGGTTTAAATAGGGCTGCAATCAAACTGTCCCTCTACAGAGATAAAGAGGTCAAATCCTTAGATAACTGCCTCTAGTTCCCCAGTTAAAGTTGCAACGCTTCCTTATTTATGGTCTTCCCTTTGTGACTTGTCAGAGTCGTGCCTCCAAAGCCTTGGTGTCTACCCGCTCTAAACTTCCTGTACCTCTCAAATGACCAACACGCAGTTTTTTTTTTACGGGCCAACCTTGAATCGTTTCCTCCAAAACCTATAAGCTCAAAATATTTTACAGAGAGGTGATCTTTTCAATTTTCAACAACGTTGCCGAAGTAGCATGGACTTTAACCGCAGAGCAAAATTACAGTCAAGATTCGAACCTGATCCTCAATTCTTTCGAATTTTACGTCTTGTTGTTTTGACAAGGTCTGAATAGACAGGATAGAGGGTGCAACAGTCCATATAGGACCATTGTCTAAACTATTCATACCGACTATAGAAGAGGCCTACAATTTTATCTAAAACGGCTTGAGTCTCACGAGCTAGCTAAATTTCATTTTGGACCCACTGTTTGCTTGTGGGCACAGTTTTGAATCCATTTGGGCTGCGTTGTCAGTTGTTTATCAACAGCCTTCTCGATAGAATAAGTGGTTTGAAGCTTTATTTCCTGGAGGCAGTTCTCCGAATATATATTCTTTTAAAAACTACTAAACTACGCACTTTTCACGGCCTTAAACGGTCAATGGGAGATGAGCCTCTTTTTCACCAAGTATTGAGCGGAAGGCACAAAGATCGACGATAAATTTTCGCTTTAGGATGTCTTTATTGATGGTCTCTAGGGTCTTCTTTGTTGTCTTTAAATTTTTGCAAGTTGTAGTCGTCTTGAAAAAATTTTCCAATACCCACAAAAAAAACTGTCAACAAGTGCATGTTGTGGTTGCCAACAAGTGGCGAGTACTTTGGCATTGGACTTAGAATTTGGAGTTCCAAATTCATCTGCACTTGTAGAAATTCACATGTCTGACAAGTTCTTGTTGAGTCTTGATATAACCCAGACATCGAGTTCCAAAGGTGTTTTTCTACAAATGGAGTTTTGCAAGTGTCTTTTAGTCACTGTTGGTTTTTTGTTTGACTTTAGTCATTGTAAACCCTGAGTTTATAGGTCTCCTATGTTGGGGCTGTCTTCAAAGTTTTGATTCCAATTTGTTCGGCGCGAAAACATAATTTTGTTAAATGCAAAAATCTGTATTTTTAAAACGAAAGTAGCCCCAAACCTGGACCTATATTCTTCACACATTTTATAAAAAGAATTTTGTCAAATCGGTGCGATAGTTTGTAAGATTTTTGCGGACATATCTAGATAAAGTTTTCCCGTTCAGTTTTATTCAGTGCCATCTGCGACTTGCTGTTATGGTTCGAATCTTTGATTGTATTTTTTATTGTCGTTACACAATTTTACTACAGATGGCGCGGTGTACCTTTGTAACTGCGGGTCGACTATGGGCTTCTACATAAATGCTTTCCGATAGGATTACCGATGAGTAAGTTACCCACGGTCTGACACGTTTAAAGTTAGCTGTGCCTTCCTTTTCTGTCTGAGTCCAGGATTGGTAGCTTACCATCTCTTTGACATAGGTATACTCTGCTGACACGTCTGAAAGGTAGCAGAAATGCTTCGCCAAAGTGTTTGCAATTACCAGTCACGACTTTATTTCTAGATCTGGCGTAAAATTTCATATCCAACGAGGCATCTTATGGACTAATGGCTTCCACTACGTACATATAGAGGTCGAAAAGTCGGTACTGCGAAATTTTGAGTAACGATAGCTTGCTTAAATTTTGCAGCTCTTTTTGTAGTTTTTTTTTTTTTTTTTCCTATAAAGTACGAAGCGAATAGAGTGAGGCAGTCTTATTTTTAAAGAATCGAACAAGTTTTGAGAACTCAATTCTTTCAGAAACTTGAAGATTCCCGCCATCCCTTGTCCATTGTGGGCAGCCCATTTTAAATGTTACCGATGATGTGGGTTCGTGTATGGAACTTGACGGACGTCCATCTTGTAGTGGTTAGTGCATTTGCTTGCTCCAAGTTTAATGAGAAAGCTCGTTATAAAAGTTCTTCCAACAATATTGCTGAGACTGATCGAAAACACAGAGTGGTCCCCACCTTCTGCTGTAAGCCTCGAGGACTTATCTTCTTTTTCAGTTATATTTGTCCAACAGGCTATTTCTGATTAATTTTCTCAACTGCATCCAATTTCCTTGGAAATTCCATGGAGTTTCGTTACGAAATAAATTTTTCCCACATTCGGGTTTGAATTCCCACTTAATTCCCCCCCTTCTTCAGCTGACTAACAGATGGCGTTACATCTACCACAATCGATTGCATCTAATCTGCTCGCCACGATCCGCAGACAATTTCCTAATTACATTCGATCAACATTGCGCGATACAACCAGCTCATGAGTCTAATTTGCATAAGTCAACAATCAACGATCAGATTCCAGGTGTAATCGAAAATGTTGTATGCGCCACTTTGAAGATCTATCCATACTCCACTCCACAGTCGACAGTCGACAGTCCACACTCTGCACTCAGTGCATCGTCGTTGTCGTCGTCGTCGTCGTTGCGGCCGCCATACCCATTAAGCAGTTACTCGATTACCTGTGGGGAAAACAAATTTCTACCACATTTTGACACTAATTGACAGATTGGTATTCGGTGGACTGGCAGTAGCCGACAGTAGTCGCCATCGTCGCCACTTGTTGCACTCCTCATGCGACTGCCTGTGAAGTGAAGTTCTCTCGCATAGATACGATCACAATAAGCTCAACTTGGTATGGAATTGGTCTAGAGGCGGCGGCAGCAGTTCACTTTCGCTTTTTCGTCCCCCCCCCCCCAGCCTATTGGTCAGGCGCGAGGCAGCTCAGCGGCTTGTAGTTATTAAGCAGATATTTGATAAAAGCCCAGTCGCGGATCATGTGTAATTATTTTCATTTGAATTTAATTGGCAAAGCGCCACGAGGGGAATGGCCTCTAAGACAGATAGACAGACTGAGAGAGAGAGAGAGAGAGAGAGAGAGAGAGAGAAGTGAATTGACAAGTGTTTCTGACGTGTGCCCGAAATTACACTTTTTGTGGACTGGTGTTGCATAAACAGAAATGATCGTTATGGCACTTAGTCACTGTGCTTGTGTAGTTGCGGAGATTTATGAACCCGCGCGGTATTAAATGTTTCGCTGTTTTAAGTGCGCGTGAATAGATGAGCGGTCATGTTGGCTGTTTGACCTTTTTTTCGCAGCGCGCACCGTGGTCTGGTTCGAGTCCGCATTTGTGTTGTAACACATCGAAGATTGAGTGTTATTGGCAAATAAATGGCGGAGGATCATTGGGTAAGCGGTTTGGAGGGGGGGCGGGGAGACTTTTAACGAGAAAATTTTGACAGCGTGGGTGTGGATTGTATTTTAACCTGTTAGGTGTCAAAAACATTCGTAGAAATATTAACATGGTACTGGATTTTATTTCCCCAATCTGCTTGCGAATGATGGCACGGAACCTTAAGCTGGCCTTGGGTGTTACTTATGGCTTTGCAGTGGTTTTCTCCTCCAATTAAAACAAAAAAATTGTAATGCCAACACTTTTCGTTGGTTAAAATGAACCCAAATATCAAAAACTTTGATTTTAAGAATGAAATTGTTGGCAATGATGCAATAAAATACTTTTGGAGGGTATTTAATTCTTATGCTGAATACCTGATTCTTGAAAACTTAAAAACGAGTTCTTGTTAACAAAAATAATATTTGAACCAAAAACTTTAAACTTACAATTTTTTTAAAAATTTCAAAATTCTTCGCTTGACAATCTTTTTTAACTTTCTCCATTACGTAGTTAGACAAAGATATTGTATTCGTACAAAATTTCGAGCTCAAGATGTTAATCAATTTTGACATTACGATGATAGGCGAACTTAAAAAAGTGGGTCGCAAAATTCTGCCCGTCTGTCTGTCTGTCTGTATGTCCCGAGGCCTACAGCCTAAGCGGCTGAACGGATTTCGTTCAAACTTCGGATTTAAAGTTTGGGGCCGTTTTTTTTTTTGCATGGTAACCTCAATATTAATGGTACTTCGCATACAAACTTTTAATACCAGTTTGATTTGTTCGAAAACGGCTCTAACGATTTCAACAAAAAAATATGATATTTATTTGAATATGTATTTGAACTTTGGACATATCTCGAAAACGGTCCATACGATTGTAACAAAAATTCATTTCTAGGGTCATATGGTCATTTCTACCTTAATGGAAAACTCAGTTTTTCTCTGTATTATCGTAAAATGGATTTTTGAAAAAGTCATTTTTGAAAAATATAGTTTTCCCTAGTTTACCTCAAAACGGCATGATTTTGACCAAAATTCAAACTTAGAGTAAAATTGATATTTTCCAAATTATTGCGTCCTTAGTTTTCAATTCGAATCACTGGAAACGCTCACTTTAAAAACTGCTCATATCTCGAAAACCCCATTTTCGATTTCGATAAAACCCTAAAAACCAAGTAGTGCTTACATCCCGAAAAAAATATTTACTTAAATGACTTTGAATTTCAGTCAGACTCGCACTAAACGAGTTTCGTGCGACTCAGTCATGCACTTTATTTTTTCTAAGTGTCGGATGGGTACCAGGAGCCTATAAGGACAGTCTCATAAATGTCTGGCAGCATTGGGCTTGTGACTCTAGGAGAAATGTGTTACAAGTCTAATGCTGTCGGAAATTTACAAGAACTGTCCTTAAAGACATCTGGTACTCGATCGAAGACAAAATCACTGCGAAGCTATGTAAGACCCAAGGCCAAACAAACCAACAATCTCTGCAGCATCGCTTGCCATACCTCCCGTTGATGAATATCGCTAAAAATGTTGGGACACACTGAACAAAATAATGGGTGAAAATGTAAACTACACTGAGCAGAAATGTATGTGGAAACTTGCGGGTTTTTTCATAAAGTCGATCTCTATTTCCGCAGTTTGATTTGTCATCTATCTGTCAAGAAAGAGGGGGATTATACATCTAGAATTGCATGGACCATAAATCTAATTATTTTGATTTACGTTACCCCTGAGTTTAATATTATTCCGCTTGGTTTCGCCCAGATTTTTTCAATTGAAATACCCATAAATAAGATGGAAGTACATTCTTGACAGGCAAGAGAATGTTTCGCTTTAGGCACCTTTTCTCATATTGAGCCCTTAGTCAATTCACGATCTTTTAAAACCACAAATAGACAAAGAAGAACTTTTGGCTTCCCTCTCTGGCTAACAGATGGCGCTTTCTTTAAATGCGCAATCAAACGTAGACGGTACGGTAAACCGAATTTTGTGTTTTTTTACTCATCTTAAGAGTAACTCTTTTACGTCGAATCACATATTCACATTTGGCTTCTGATCTTGACCGATAGAGGGATTATCAAAAACTACACAATTCAAGGCGGGATGTCTTCTTTACAAAAGGCGAACTACCAAAATCGTTACTGTCTATGATGTGGTCGGCACTGCAGACATTTATTCCTAAAGAAGAGGCCCAAAATTCACCAGACCAGAATCACTTTTGGCTTCTCTCATTTGCCAACAGATGGATATTCTAAATATGCCCAATTTACAGTGAAATTTGTCTGGTACGATAAATGGACTTCTAAAAATAAATTCAGTTGTTTGTCTTACGTACGTTTCTTCTTAAGAGTAACTTCTCCAGAGCCAGTTGACTTATGAACTACATAAAACCCCCAACGCATTTTTGTCCTCTTCTGTTGACCGATAGAGGAATTTCTTTCAACATGCGGGGATATGTCTCCAATACGATAGAAGAACCACCAAAAATTAGTCAAATTGGTTACTTAACTTACTTATTTTTTTTTAGAAAACCCCTTCAAAGTCAATTGACATAAGAGCCACGTAAAACCGCTGATAAACTTTTGACTTCTGCTCACTGCCGATAGAGGGACTATCTTAAAACCCAATTACAAAAAGGCGAGACGTTACAAGCAACCAAACAGCATTGTCGTCTCTAAAGTGGTTGGCATTACGAGCGTTTGTTTCTCAGATCAAGTCCCAAAAACTACTGAAGCACTTTGGACTACTCTCTTCAACCAACAGATGGCGTTTTCTTAAAATATCCCATTCAATGCTAAATGTCTCGCGTTACAAAAAGGGCTATGCAACTTTTTACCTATTTAACGAAGTGGATTACCTTACACACGATTTTTTACAAGAACGGGGCCCACAATCAACTAAAACCTGTAGCACTTTAAGCTACTCCCATCAACCAACAGGTGGCGTTTTCGTAAACGCCAAGTGTCTCCGTAACAAAAAGGGAACCGCCAAACATTATTGCAGTCAATAAAGTGGTTTGCTCTAAAGAACGAGGTCCACAATCAACTTTAATCACTTTTGGCTACTCCCATCGGTCAATAGATGGCGTTTTCTTAAATCACGTGATTTGAAGACAAATGACGTGGCTGATTTAGATACATTTCCTTCTCCTAGAGTAACTTGCCACTCTAATTGCCTATCATGTTTCCAACGCTCCATGTCATTGATTAAGTAGTTCGTTGACTTTCCCATTCCCAGAGTGAAATCCATCTCAAGGACTTGCCACATGAACCCCAAACCCAAATGCCATCTAATCCGAGATAAATACATAAAATTATTAAAATAAATATGATCCCTTGAGTGTGGGCGGTGGGGGTATTGTCAGGATCTCAATTAATCCACTCAACCGAGAACCGTCATGTATAATCATCCCCATGTAACCCACCGCGCCACTCACCCCACACACCATACACAGCCTTATGCTAATTCTGAAGGATGATTTCATTAATTGCCTCACGTAACACTTGTACTACCGACCGTTACCCTCAACCCTATCGTGCATCATTCAAATGTCCTTGTTGACAATGTTCTGTCATTTCCTCCATCTCCTCTCACATTCGGCAACTATTCCTGTCACCAGGATATTACTTTGCTCATTGTACGTACACACTAAAAGTGTAATGTAATAAATTTTGAACGAGTTGGAAACCCTTTTTGGGCAATCGTGCGTCATGTTCCTCCTTCTTCCACTGTGTTTGGGGCCGATGTCCCATCCGAAGGAACACGAGGTGGAAATTAAACATCGCGCCAAGCACAGACACAGAGAAAAAAAAAAACCCAATAGCGGAAACAATTCAAACTCATTCTACGGGGAGCTAAACTGTAAGATTCGAGAACACTGTCTTCAAGGACATCCTCATTCGTTCATTAGTATTAGAGGGAATGTGGAGCCAAGCACTTTATGACGACTCATACTTTTGTCTCTGTCCTGTTGTTGGCTGGCTCGCTTTTTGCGAACAAGGGTGTGTGCATGTGCGCCGATTTCAAGTTGTTGGTCTTTGGCATGTGTTTGCTGTAGGCCGGCGGAGGAAATCTTTGCAAACTTAAAGGATATTCCCTTCGGGCGTCAGGATGGGGGTTTCTTTTTGTTACACACGGAACACACAAGAAGTTGGCGGTGAATTATCGTATCCTCGTAAGGGGATATTATTAGATTTCGGTTATTACGTTCTATTGTTGTGCGAACGACAGATTAGGCTGCGGTGTGGATGATATTGATTCGATTTTCTGATTAGGCTAAGGGGGTGGTTACAGTTTTAATACTATGCCGGGGGATTATAACTTTAATTATCAGCTACATGGTACTCGGCGTAATTGGAGATTGGTTGCGCGATTGGAGGCGTACTGGATGAGGGTGTAACTGGTGTCGGTTTAAGGACGGTGGTTATCTTTGTCGCCTAATTTGTGTCATAAGTCATACATTGCTGCTGTATATTTATGGAAATGGAACTGAATACGAAAGGTCGCCAAGGAAATTTGTATCAAAAGTGGGTATTCACGACGTTTGAAGTTGTGCGGAACATTAAGTCAATAGAAAGTGCCCCTAAAGTGGATATTGTTAGAAACGACCGGAAAAATGAAACCGAATCACGGTGGAGAATTTGGATTAGTTGAAACTTCTGTGACAATTTTTGTGGAAATATTTTCAGTATACAATTCAAGAAGTTTTTTTTTTGTTTTTGGCAATGCGGTTAGAAGCTGAGGCAGTCCCGTTTATTCATTATAGGGGCTGAGTGAGGGTAGGATGGTAGGATGTCCCGCCACCGACTGTGAGCCACCATGCTTAAGTGGACCCTCTGAAACACTTACATCTTCCATCAGATCTTCTGCCACCACCCACAGACTTCTGAGCATCCACCCACGGGTAGAAGAGATGTGTCAGATTTATTCTAACCATCTCATATGACCATTTCCCAGAGCAAACTTGTCAGCATTTATTGTGCTTTAAAAATAAGTCCGGCTTGTGCATAGCATCATAGACTAACTACTAAAAAGACTGACAGCTCCAGCCAAAAAAAAAGTTAATTTAAAAAAAACCAAAAAACCCGACTGACTGTAAAAAAAAGAATTAAAAAGATATGAACAAGACGTCATTCGGGTTTTTTGGTTTTTTTACATTAACTTTTTTTATTTTTATCTTTTTAGCCTATGACACTCCGGGGCAGAATACGAATATTCACCCTTATTCCGCGTGTCGTTCATATTAGTGAAAGTATGCGTAAATATGAGAAAAAAATCGAGATTTCTCAAATGTTGCTGAGATAAAAAAGGGTGATTTTTTTTGGCAAATCAAACATGAAAAGCAATCTCGATCAAAAAAAATTTACCTTTTTGCCAAATCGAAAACGACATAAGAGTTTATAAAGTTTATGAACCTTATAAAATGAACTAACACGGTTTTTTTTTTACTTTTGTTAAAAGAGATTTTGTAACTAAAAGCTTTTTTGTATATTTTAAAGAACACGCACATTTTTTTGCTGATTTTAATGCTTTAAGTTTCGAAATCATATTGAAATAAAATGTTTTAACACCGTTAGGGTCACTTTTTTTTTTTATGTCTCGATGAATTTTTTTTTTATTTTTAGCATAATTTATAATCTGTAATTAGTAGGTACGTAAAATGAACACTTGCACATTAATATATGAAAGTACATATGCATTTGTTAAAAAAAATTAATTCTATATTTGTATTGTTTATAATATTGCTGTCAAATTTGTATACGCTTGGTTTTTTCTTGTAAAGGCCATAATACAAAAATCCTCGTAGATCGCCCTATATTTCTTTACTGTTTATTGATTATTTATTTAAGTCTACCATTTTTCAATTTACAGACTATATAATTACATAATTTTTAAAAAAAAAAAAGAGAAATAAGAGAAAAAATATTTAATAAAAAAAATAAATAAATATATGTATATATAGTAAAAAAAAACTCTTCAGAAAAAAGAAATGAAGTTTAAACATTTATCGAAAAGAATAAGAGAAAAAAAAAAATTCCACTTAGTGTGCAAGAAAAAATAAAATCAATTAGGTACCCTAAGGGAAAAGCTTGTGCTTTTAATAATTTATGTGAAATACTCGGAACATTTAAAATTTATGATGTTTTGATCACTTTTTGTATTCCCAAAGCACAAAGTGCACTTGTTTTTGTTAATTAATAAATAGAATTTGCATTTTTACTGTTCCAAAGTAACATTATTCAACACTGTTCAGTGTTATTAAACGATAGAATTTCCAATCATATTTTAATTTTGAACAAATAGGTATTAAGTAAACGAATTTGGAAACATTCACCGAGCCTAATAGAAATTTATTCAACGTTCATGAAAATTTTCTAAAATTCACTTATGCCCTAGTGGAAGCTTGGGTTCAACTTGCATGTTGCTAACTCATTTTTTGAACAACCCCCACGGATTTCATTTATGCAGCTGCATAAATTTTGCTGTCAAAAATAGAATTCATACAAATAAAATAAAAAAAAAACAACTGAAATGTGAATGGAAGAACAGTTTTGGTGCAGAATATGGGTAGAGAACAATGTTATTTTTTTTACATTTATTGTTATATCTAAATCTATTTACAAATTGTTTGTTATTGAAAGAGTGCCACGTGCATACACGTATTCACTTTCACAGACAGGAAAAAGAAGAGAGCGCGAGAGAGGGCTCTCATTCGAAATTTGCGGGGAAAATCGAGTAGGGGCACGGAAGCTCTCAGTCTATTTAGTAGTTAGTTTATGATAGCGTCGTCTTCTTGGTGCGAAATATATATGGAAAGGTCAGCACGAAAGGGTTATTCGAGCTGGGTATTTTGTGGGCCATCATGTTGATTCGGCTTAAACTTTATTGCCGCGGTACTAATAGCCTTCTCAGTATACAGGTTCAGTTCTACCATTTCATGTAGGCGAGGGTTCCCCAATAGAAAATTAAACACCTCGCACAATAAATTGAAGTGCAAAGTTAAAAAAAGTTTCTATAAAGCTCCCCACAAATAGCAGTGGTGAAAGAATACAGCCTGTTTTGGTTTAGGTATCATTTTGCATCTTCACTCTTGTGTTTGACTATTTGGGGATATTTTTCTTAAGAATCTTCATTTTTTTCGTTACAATTATTGGTCCTTATAAAAGATTTGCGTTTCTCCGAAATACCTCCTCTGTGTTTGACTATTTTGGGGATTTGTTTTTAACTATCTTCCTTTTTTTCGTTACCCAGTCCAAGATTTTAAACAGCCCCGATCCCGATGAAATATCGAAGCAGAAAATGCTTACCTACTCTGACTTCTGAATTAGTACATCCTTCTGAAACGTCTGACAAACACCTGAGAGTACCTTTAACTGCCCTGCGGCAGCTCCTGCGAACGAGCCTGTTTCCCGACTACCCAGACTGGAAGCCTTTTGTGACTGTTCTTCAAATCACACCCAAAAAAAGGTTTAAAAAGCAGACCAAAATACAAAAAAAAACACTCAAAAACACCCCAATAAAAGTTTTCCGGACTTTCAATTGCACTAAAACACAGAAACTAAATGCCACTATTCCCTAGTAGACCTATTAAAGTCCGGAGTGAAGGGCGAACGCTTTCTGCCGGCATCCAGAAAACCTATCTACCTTAAAGATTGAGAAATTCAGTACAGCATTCAATAGCCAGAGCCCTTACTATTACTGCAGAGAGGACTTCGCCACGCCCCCTTATTTAACTCCGTCCGCAATTTGTAAAGTGCTTCTTATTTAATTCCCTTCTTAAAATTTCAGCGATTTCAACTGTCATATTATAGAGTTTTCAATATTTTTATGGAAGATGCCACGCCCCCTATTCCAATATTACTTACATTTTTCAAATTGCTTCCAATAGACAATATTTCTTCATTTACAGAAGTCCAATGCTAAAGCTCAGTGGAAAATTTGCTATTGCAGTGAAATAATTTCAATACGGCCGATGTTAAACAACGCCACCTAGTGAGCAACACGGAGAGGAGGCGGCCATGTTAAGTGGGGATCTCTTTTTTTCTGTCCTAGAGTGGAAGCCGCGCGCCGGTCGTAGAAAAACAAAATCTGTATAAATCGGTTAAAATTATAAACAAAAATAAAAAGCGAATTATACTATAAAACAGAGCGAGGAGTGGCAGGTTCGATCCCTAGAAAAACAAAATATACTTTTTTCCACTGAGCCAGCTCTTGCGATCGTCTGACAAACCTCCAAGAGAGCGCAACTGTCCTGAGAAAGCTTCCATAATCAGCCGCTTTTTTGACTCGGTATAAAATTGAAGGTCCCTTCCAAGGATCCACTCACAAAATCGAATGGTTGTAAAAATGGAGCTATTGGGTCAACTATTCATTTATTTTTTACACGTACTGCTGGTCCTATTACGTGCTTCATAATAAATTTGTCTTGGGATTTATGCATAAATTCAGACTTACAGCTTGCATTTGTTTTTTCAAGTCGCGTCCCAAGTACATAGTCTTTGGGCAAGTTCGCGTCCTGAGGCAGTTAATAAAAAATCGCACGCGTCCACAAGTCCAACAAGTGACTGTTGAATTTGCCTATGGAAGTGGAGTTGGAAGGAGACTTGAACCTGTAACTCAGTTCTACAGAAAGGTGTCGACATTCACTCATCACTTGTTCTTATAGCACCCTGGGGACATACACAGTGAACGAGCTCCCCAATCAGAAGAATAACTTTTCAAACCCTCCAAGCCCGTCCGCAGACAAGTAATATCTCAATTCCACCACTCGTAATAAATGTATTTTTAAACAATTTCATTACCTCGCGTGTTCAAAATTACGCAGAAAAAAAAGAAACTGGAAAGCCAATTTTATACCAAGCAATTATCCGATAATCACGCCGCGTCGTGTTTAATGGCAGCCATAAATTCGCTGCCGATCCAATTGATGTTAGCCGAGAGATTATAAAAGATTACATTTGGAATTTCGTACTCGAACGATCACTGACCGCGCCATTTAGTAATTAGCTAAACGTCAACGAAACCGGCAGCACAAAGTGACAGATTATGGGAACCTGATTGCAGCACAGAACACCCCTAGCATCCTTGCAAAGTGTGTCATATCCGCACTTGTCACACCGAAACCGAAGCAATTAGTTATCTCAAATGCATGTGCTCGTAGAACCAGCTTCTAAAACTGGGTGAGGTTTATGATTGAAAGACTGCGTCCGGTTGGCCACGAGAATTACTGTCGATTTAGGGTAATTTTCTGTGACGTTTATGTGACCGAAAAAAAAAAAACAGCTTGCAAGTGAATAATGGATCGAGCTACTTGTTTTATGAAAAATGGCTTCAGAAGCATGTCTCCATAGAGACAGACGGCAGAAAGACTTCTCCGCGAATGGCAATGGGGTGCGGATTGTTTTAATGTGAATTGATGATGTTTGCGCGTTTCCGTTCGAAGGAGACTCAGCAGGGAATTTTAATTTGACAATTTAAAGAAGTGAGCAGTTGAGAAATAATGCATAGGCTTGAGGTGGCGATTTTGCTGAAGAGGATGGTTGAAATTTGTTGGAGTTGGTTCGCTTTTGGGGCGTCATTCCTGCTCTTTCTACAGTCGAATTGTCTTTTTTTACTTTATACTGAATTTGACAACTTTGACAACTCATCCACGGACATTTTACTCAAATTTAATTATTGCTATATGCTATGGCTATGGATTTTTTAAGGAAAAATGTGTGTCCTAAATGCACGGGGTGCTGTATAATGTAGCCAAACTACTCACCTCAAAAATGAAGCAGTTTAACGCGTGGCAATACGTAAACTACTTCATTTTTGAGGTAAGTGCTTCGGCTACATAGCAGTATGGCAGTGCCATGAACAAATTCTACCCGTACCAGAAAGGTGGCTATACATTTCCTAAATTGTCAAGGTCCTGTTTCACTTTGCTTCGTTTTTTGAAAAACAGAACTAATTTAAAAAAAAGAAAACAACTATCCTCAGGATAAAGTTATCGGTCGATTAAGTCATATGTCAGATAATCAAATGGCATATGCGTCCTAAAAAACTTTGAAGTTGTAGGCAGTGATGCCAGATAACAAGATATTTTTTCAAGATTTTTGACTTCCAAAATGTTTACAAGACTTTTTACCTTAAATTCATCAAATTTCAAGATTTTTTAAATAAAAGAAAAAGCAAATTAAAACAACCTTTTCAACTGAAGAAAAACGTTTTCTATTAATTGCATTATTATGTTTAATGTGAGTCGAACAGAGCCGATTTTGATTTGATTTTTTATCAACTGGTGATGTTATTGGAAAAAATATTTAGGAGTAAAAGCAGCGGATGGTAACTTCACATATCCACTCCTAAAAGATTTTATTTTCTATTGCTTCCACATTCCTCTGCAAATGTTGAAAGTTTGGCAACACTGGAAAAAATTGAAAAGAACTGTCGGTGATAGGCAGTTTATTATATGTTCATTCCAGTGCTGTTAGCACTCTCTCTTCATTTATCCCACGAAGCGTGGTCATTTTTCCCTTTTCAACATACTCAAATCCCCATTTAAAGTCCCACGATACTTTTATGCGTCAAAATCCAGTATTTAAAAGTAAAATTTGTATTACACGGAAAGAAAATCACGTTAAATTAACCTTTAGTATAAAAACAGCAGTTTGTAACATTTTTTGGTACTAGCAAATTTTGATAATTTTTGTTTGTTTTTTATGGACATTCAATGTGTTGATAATCACGGTGAAATACAGGTGTTTTGATAGAATTTCACCAAAAATGTATAGTTTGAATGTTTTTTGTCAGATTTCTGAAATTCACACGATTCGGTGCTTTTTCCCTTTATCCCACGGAAGGCTTTTCGGACATCGAAATTCCCACAAAAAGGGATAAATCCCACGATATAACAACACCGGTTCATTCATTCATTTTTAATGACTGGCCAACGGAGTCTGAAGATGTACTCCGTAGAATAAAGACGTCCGCGCTTAGTGTAATAAAGATGTGTTTAATTTATTTAATAGGAAGTGCTTACAAAAGACAATTTTCTACTGCAAATTTAAATAAAACAAAAATTCGTAATCTCTTGAGTACTAGAACAGTTGAAAGTTTAATCTTTGAAAGGGATTTGTTGCGATTTAATGAAGTGAATTGATAGGATCTTGATATAAGCAATGACGTTCTAAGTTAATTATTCAAAAGTTTTAAAAAGGAATAACATAAATTATTTATGACCAGATTTTTGTTTATGTATATGCGGTTTATGTAAAATGCGATAATTTTGTAGAAAAAATGAATGCAAGTTTTATCTAAAGTACTGGAAAACTGCATTTTATTCTTCGCTCTTTTTACCCGACTGTACACAGGGAGGGTTATGTGTTTCGCGCGTATCCTATGTACGTTCCTACGGGACGCCCTGTAGCTCAAACAAACCGATTTCGAAAAGTGGAGTATCATAATATTCGTATTCTTCCCCGGAGTGTCATAGACTAAAAAGATAAAAATAAAAAAAGTTTATTTAAAAAACAAAAAACCCGACTGACTGTAAAAAAAAAAAGAATTAAAAATAAATGAACAAGACGCATTTAAGTACCTATAACTACCTATTTGGCGGTCGAAGGGTACTCAATACTCATGCATATATTTGTTAAACATACTCATACATATATTTGTTACACTATATACCTAATATAGTCTGCGATTGTCAATTAGTTGGGTTAAACTTAAATGCGTCTTGTTCATATATTTTTAATTCTTTTTTTTTAGTCAGTCGGGTTTTTAGGTTTTTTAAATAAACTTTTTTTATTATATTTTGAAAAAAAGCTTGAAAAAGGTTTTTTTAATTGAGGAAAAAATAAGATTTTCAGATTTTTCATCTGGGAACACTGGTTGAAGGATGTATTCTTGTGCCCTGAAGTAACCTCTACAGTTGTTATAGCCCAGTGTTATATTTTTTCTCATTTCATTCCGGTTTCTCTTATATGTTTCTGTATTCGAAGTTTTTTCTCGAGAGATTTTAGATATATTTTTTTTAATTAGAAAGCCGATCTTCACTATTTTGAGGGTCGCTCCAGACTAGGCCCGTGGTCAAACTCAAACTTAAGTGCAATTTTTGCTGTCTCAAACATGACAGCGGGCCATATTTAAAATAAAATGCAAATGCAATACTATTTATAAGTAAAAAGTATACAAAAAATTATTTTATTTAAAATAAAAGATATACAGCCTTATTTGAAAACGTATTATAAATAGTGTATAAAGTAATGCACCCTCTAAAATGCCTCTAAACGATAAACCTTATTTATAAAAACTTTTCGACTTTGCTTAGAGCTTGTATAAGCTAAACGCGCTTGGACGTTGCTTAGAGCTTGTATAGAGGTGGAATAGTATCGAAATGTCATTTTGACTTAAAAAATCTGTCACATTTTATTTCAAATGGAATCAAAAATAAATTGGATAGATTGTATCGGCATTATTATTTTCAATTTTCAAGATTCTACAAGTGTCCTCGATAAGAAATGAGATATTTCAAATTGTTTTAAAAATTCGTTTTATTTTTAATAAGGCCACCGTTTCTTAGGAGTCCCAATCATTCTTTTTCTTTTAACTTTTAAATTTTTTAATTCCATTTCCTATTTGTATTTGAATTTTGCATTTCTCACAAGCTGCTTAGTTTTTTTTTTTACCTTCGGGCAGATAAATGTAATAGATTTCTAATTTTCAGTACCTTTTTTGACGCAAGCCCTGTATAACTAGTATGCACGGAAAAATGTTTTATAAATAAGAATTTGTGGAAGGGTGTAGTAAAGGCTGTATAAATACTTATACACTGCATAACTATACAGGTGTTCAGGTGCGTATAGAAAATTCTAATAAATAAGGCTGATATTATTTCATGTAGAGATGTAATAAGCCGAAATATTACTTTAAGGATCCAAAAACTTGACTTCTTTATGTACTCGATGTTGTAATAATTTAAAAAAAAAAATGTTCATTTGTGAGTCCTGAATTTTTAAAAGTTAAATTTTTGTTATACGGAAAGAAAATCGCATTAAGTTAACCATTAAACATTATTATGATTAATTGTTGGTACTAGAATTTCGATAAAATACGATTTACATTAAATTATAGTTTGAATTTTTTCTGTCAAATGTTAAAAAAAAGGGGAAAAAGCAGCAACGATTTTGCTGCCTTTTCCCCTTTTTTTCCCGGAAGGCTTTTTAGAAATCCAAATTCTCACAAAAAGGGATAAGTCCCTCGACATAATAACACTGCCGATTACTACGCACAATAAGTACTCGATATTGCCCGCTACATGTCTAGCACAAAATATTCCAGATGAAGGAACGTCCGCGCTAGAACCCTAGCGCCAGCGGCAAAGTCACATTTAACACTAATTATTTCCAGACTACAATTAAAGAAATGATACAATATATTATAAAAACAATGTCTGAATTGCTATTTTACTTACCTTATTAAACATTTTATCACAATTCCACTCGTATTTATTTTTATTTTGCAAACGTTTGAACGATTTCCTTTGACAGGTCGTTTTTTTTTTTGTTTTTTCTCTCAATGCAGCGGGTAGTTTTGCGCTAGATTGAGAAATTTCCCTGAAAAGGATATTTCACAAAAAGTGCTAGACGTCTATCGCAAATGGTGAAATGACAATTTTTTTTATATGGAGTTTAACATGCTGCTAGTCACCTAGCGGGCAGTGGAACGCGGTCATTGATACTCATATATTCAGAAACACAAACATCAAACAAGCAATATATGTTTTTAAAATACACATGTAAATGTTTTTATATGACTGAAATACCCAGCGTTGCCAGTTTGGGGGTTTTGACTCCAGATTTAGGTTGTTTTTTTTGCCAACGGATGCAGAATTTGCACGGAAAGAATTGAAAATCACCAATTGCAAAATTTTGAGTTGCAATTTACGATTTATATATTTCTCGCAAATCACAACGAAGTTTTCATGGATTGATACAGAAATTGGTAATTTGACATTGAAAACGGCGGAGAATACCAAATTCTGTTTGTTGTAATTTACGATTAGAAGTATCAATTCGAGCTTCTTTTATTTGTAGTGATTTGCGAGATTGTTTGGCGCAATTTATCACTCCAATAGGTCAATTTCTCAAACACCACTTCACAATCTCAAATTGCGAAAAATATTTGGTGATTTACCAACACTGAATGATGAATCAATAAAATCTTGTAATAATTTAACACGTGAAACTGAAAACGTATATTGACGTAGAGAAGTCGTAAATTGCAAAATATTTTTTGTAATTTCCATGGACTCAACTACCTATGTGTGGAATCCATAGTCCATGTACCTATTGAAATCCTATTAAATCCTTTCTTTTTATGGATGAATGGTGTGTACATATGTGGTATAGACAGCTGCAATCATGAAGCCAAATCTTCATTGTCCACATGCGTTGCGGTGCAGAGACAGGCAGTCGGTATTCAATCTTTGCTTAAAGCAGTCGGGTTAAAGTTATTTAAATTTAAATATAACCAATTCGTATGGATATTGAGTGTCCTACTAATTATAAAGCATTCTGGAATACATTTTGTAAGTACCTTTTGAATTCCAAAAACCCTGAAGTACCTATGCATATAAATCTGTATTTTTTTCAGAAGTTACATCTTGCTATTAGAAAAGAAGTATCAATTGGAATGTATTCTAAAATATGTAATTGAAAAGAATTGTAAAGGTTCGTATCAATGTCAAGTTCATCTAAATATTTTATTTGTATTTTAAATTTCAGCAAAGACCAAAAAACCACCCCAGACAAATCCCGTTGTCTCCGGACGATATGGCGCCGTATGATTTTCTTGGATATCAGGAGGAATACGAAAATAACCTAATTAATAAAACGATGAATTTTGATTTGTAAATCACAAGATATAAGTTGCAAATTGAGAATAAAGTTTTCTAATTTCACGATAAAACATTTTCAATTTAATACCTACGGTGATACCTCAAATCACTACTCAAGAAACGTAAATTGCAAAATATGAATTGCAAATTGATAAAAAAAAGTTTCAATTTACGACTAAGAATTTGTAAATTGCAACCACTGAAGTAGTAAATCTCCCCTGTTAGTTTGCAAATCAACACTATTGAGTTGCAATTCGAGACTAAATGGTTGTAATTTGCTAAGGGGGAAATCGTAATTTACAACAGAAAAGTGGTAATTTACGAATTGTTTTTGCAATTTACAATCCATGTAATATCAAATTGATAACTATTTGTGTCAAATTGCGATCGGTTATGGCAATATCTATTTCTCGTTTGATCGCATTATTGATACTGAAAAGTGTTGATTCACGACTTTTGAGGGTCAATATCTTCACTTCGCTCAACTTCTAGAATTGCGAATAAAAAGTCGTGAATTAGTAAATCCTTAGCTAAGCTCTCAAACTAGACAAACTTTTCGTGATTCTGCGCTTATTTTTCTTGATTTGATCTTAAAATTCTTTTCGTGTGCAGGCCAAAAACAAACTTTTGCATTCGCAATACTGCATTTTCATGTTGCAGGTGAAAATTCAAAATTTATAATTTTAAGTCTCGCCTAAAACATGTTCAAAAAATAATAAAAAAAAAAGTTGGGTTTTTTTTGGGGAAAAAAATAGTTAAATATAGGGGTATTTGAGATTTACCCGAGGGAAAATATTTTGACCGTCTGGCAACGCTGGAAATACCCATCAATATACCAGCACGTGTCGTCTCCATTGTTCATTATGTCCTGCATTGGTATACGCAGCGTTGCCAGACTTTTGGCATGTGGATTCCCTTTTTTTCATCCAAAATTATTCTTTTTCCCTTTTTTGATACCTGTTTTTCCCGTTTTTATTCCCTTTTTTTTTGTTCTCAGAAAGGAAAAAGTAAAACAATTTTTATGATACGCATACAAACATACAACATGTATGTACCTATACTTACCCATTTCGCATGACAATAATTTATTTAATTAATTAATTTTGAAAAATATCAAACATTTTTAGAACCACAAACAAGAGCCACGATTTTACTTTCGACATTTTTCCACCCACAAATAACAAATCTGTTAAACTTAAAGGCAAATAGACTGGAAACTGGAAAAAAAAAAATATAACCAGGAGGAGAGGTTTCCACCCAGTCTAAAAATGAAGTTGGTAGCGCATGTCAAGACTAAGGCCTATTTATGTTCATCAAGTGTTTTTTTTTTGTTGAATTTATCATGATTTGTGTGGTTACGTTGTAAAAATAAGTTTTGGTATTGAAACGTGAAAGTTTTTGGGGTGACTTATTTTCCCGTTTTCTGGGTTAGTTTTCAATTTTTTCCTTTTTAGTTAAATAATCCCGAAAAACGGGAAAAATCCCTCAATCTGGCATCCCTGGGTATACGTTGTATAGACCGGTTCTGTTTTGTTCTTCTCCTGCACTCTCACTTCTATCAAAAATTCCCTTTTTGCCCATGCCGACGTTAAAAAACAACAGAATATAAACGTTTTTTTGTTCTGAGAGATAAAAAAATTACCTTTTTCGCCCCTTTAGCTTACTTTGAAAGGCAAAATGCCCACGAAATGGGCAATTGCCCACGACCTGCTATCACTATCCAGTTCCAATTTGATAACTTTTTTTGTTCTTTTGTCTTTTCTTCCACTCAATGTAAAAAATGTATCAAATTATTGTACGCCTTTGACATGCCTGCTCTGGACTTGTCAGTGATTTGTGAGTGATTCCAAATGTGTATGGCGGCTTTCCTCACCACGTTCCATTGCATGTAAAATCGAATGAGGTCAGAGGAGCATCAAAATCACTGGAACATCAAAGAGTTTAGGGTGAGGAAGGTTTACTGAAACGAAATACGATTTAAATATAGGATTGGTCAGGCTGGGCCAGTTTGGAGGAAGCTAAGTCCACGATTCATCTCGTTGAACGCATTTTCCCAACTCGGTCTTCAAGACGTGCTATTGAATTTCGCCATCACAGGCAGGCGTCCTCTAGGCAGACCCAGGATGAGTTCGTTAGATTGCCGTTGGTGATTTGAAGCCAGTGACAAAGATCGTCAGTTGTGGGCATCCCAACCCCTGGACAGCTGACGCATCATTTCCGTTTATTTTACCAAGCATCTTAAGTAAAAATCCCCCAACAATGTTACAAAATTTATAGAAAATCGCAAGTGCAAAGACCACAGCTCAACTAAAACCCCACACATGTCCGCATCGTTCGAGACAAAATTCCTCCACTCTTAGGTCGAGTTGACTCTCTGTGTAGTGTGCACCTCCTCCTTCGCTAATTATTTTTGTGTCCTTTGGGTCTGTAAATTTATGTGCACTTCCTTGTCCGCACCACAACCAAATACCATACCCCATCAGCATTCTCTTCGGGTAGTTAAAACGTCAGCTCGGAAGCCATAAGCTCCCCACGGAGAGGAACCCTCGCATATATGCCCCCACACAACAGCATTCTCTGTCGCATTCAATGGACCGGAATGACTTTCTTCGGCCCACACATCCTCGGATAAAAACATTTAATGAAACCGATATAAATCATAAAAAGCACCAAACCGACACGCACAATGGGACTGTCATCGAAGCCGTACACCGTCGTTTCGCCACCCACAGGACGGAAAAACAAAGAGACGCACACAGGACACTCTATGCTGTTGTCCTGAAAATTAATTGCCGGCAATAAATCAAAACTGTTGGTTTTTTTTTCACCACTCCCTATGATAGTCCTGCGTTTTTTTTCTTGCAACTGTTGGTAATTGTTTTGGCTTTTTTTGGCGTGCAGGATTTGTTGTTTCAATTTCAGGTGAATTTAACAAATCACTGTGAGTGAAATTTTCGGTCAAAGGGGGTAGAGGGCGAGACCTAGGCGTTTTGTGGTGCCAATGTCATGTGTAAGCAACAAACTAACACGCATACGCACCGATTGCCGAGGGTCAGATGGTGGGACTTTGTGTGCGGACGGAAGTGCCATCAAGATTTATGTTACCAGATAGTGCTGGAGACCTTTTTGACTCTTTTTCGAGTGTGTGAAAAGGGGTTTCGTATGATTTACATGAGGTGGACCGTCTGTTCATTATGGGGGAAGATGTGCTGCTTCATTCGGAAGCTGATGATGGAGGAACTCTTTATTATCTGCATAGCTTCTGTGTTTTGTTTTGCCTTAGGCTTTTGTCGGACCTTTTTTATATTTCGAAGTTTGCTTTTCGTATTTTAAAACGAAACATTTTTAAAAGTTCTTCTGTTGCCTACCAAATTATCGCAATAAACTTTCTGTTTACAGCCGATTAAAATGTGTACCTCAACGTCTTGCTAAAAGTCTAACTATCAACACTAGAAGAGGAGTGAGTTAACTACGCCCTCTACCGGCTGGTGGTGGTGGTTCCGTGATTGCTTAGCAATGTCACCTATTTCGAACGAAGCAAAATAGCCCTTATACTTTTGAAAAACATCATCAAAGCGGAGACGCTCTACCCTATCTTTCTGGCACAGGCGTTTTTAACGTGGATATCAATCTTGACACTTGTTTTGTTTATATACATAAATCCCTTTAAATGTGATACTCTGTTTCCCCTAAGCAAAAAAATCCGCACTTAAGTCCACTCGCTACAGAAGTTCTTCCTCCCTTTTGCTAAGTAGGAAGCAGAAGAAGAAATACCAGTCAAGTCGATGTTTAAGTAGCCAAACGCTAAATGGAGATTTATGTGCAAATGTCACTGTCACAAATTGACAGCTACTTTTTGATAGACGTCAGATCTGATTGCCTAAAAGTGTTGTGTACAAAATTGGTTTATTTCTCAATATATTTATCAATGAAAATAGACAAATAAACAGAAACATACAAAAATATTGTTGGGCTAAAGTGACAGTCAAGCTAAATGTCAACTTCTTGGACCTTAACTGTGCGAAAACATTTTACTTGTACAACTTAAGGTGGATTACTAACTGACCCTCTATGGTATCAACAAAAATATCGTATAAAACTCTTCTTTTATTCGTTCTGACATTTGTGCCTTCAAACTGACAAATAAACAGAACATACAAAAATATTGTTGGACTGAAGTGACATTTAAGTTTTATATTTTCTTGGTAAATGTCAACTTAACAATTGAACAGAAACGTACAAAAATATTGTTGCACTTAAGTTAAACTTTATATTTTTTTTAGATAAATG
Organism: Cheilosia variabilis; assembly: GCA_951230905.1. NCBI lineage: Eukaryota > Metazoa > Arthropoda > Insecta > Diptera > Syrphidae > Cheilosia > Cheilosia variabilis. The sequence continues at coordinate 3,289,920 of OX579677.1, read as the reverse complement.
TCACCTTAACAAATGAACAGAAACATACAAAAATATCGTTGGACTAAAGTGACAGTTAACTTTTATTTTTTCTTGGTAAATGTCAACTTAACAAATGAACAGAAACGTACAAAAGTATTGTTGCACTTAAGCTAAGCTTTATATTTTTTTAGATAAATGTCAACTTAACAAATGGACAGAAACATACAAAAATATTGACTGATTAAAGTGACAGTTAAGTTTTATATTTCTTAGATAAATTTCAACTTAACAAATGAACAGAAACATACAAAAATATTGCTTGATTAAGCTTTAATTCTTTAAGCTTATATTTTTTTAGATAAACGTCAACTTAACAAATACACAGAAACAGACAAAAATATTGTTGGACTGAAGTGACAGTTAAGTTTTATATTTTCAACATACAACAATTTTGTTGGACTAAAGTGACAGTTAAGCTAAATGTCGACTTCTTGGACCTTAACTGTGCGAAAACTTTTTACTTGTACAACTTGAGATGGATTTCTGACTGACCCTCTATGGTATCAACAAAAATATCGTAACAAACTCACCTCTTATTCGTTCTGACATTTGTGCCTCCTCAATTGTTTTGTATTATAAATTTGTTCTTCAGAGCGTTCCCTTACTTTTTATGTTTTCACAAATTTGTACATAAATTCTGACATACTGTTTGGCGTGAATATTTATTTTTGGAGCATGATTTCAATATTTGGCTCTTTTCTTATTTTTGACGTCAAAATGACCCAATTTCTGCGTGAGGATTACCATCTTTTAATTCAGTTTCCATAATAATTATTTATACCGCAATATTAATATTGTTTTGTCAACCATTATCATAAATACATAATTCCACAAAAAAATTCCCTTTTCCGTGTTCCATTTCTGACACTTTCATGTCGACTAAACTGGTTAATTATTAAGTCTGTTTGACTCGGACTGTCAATCGTAGATGTCAGTTGTATAAACTATTGAAAATGTAAATTTATGAAAAGAGTTTAATTTTATCGTGTTATAAGTGTTCAATTGCTATGTTTCGCGTTTTTAAAGTGACAGCTTAAATTTTCTTGTTCGACGTGAAAGGTGGAACCAAAAGTTAAAAGTTTTCTTGTGTTTTTCCTGTCAATTTAATCAGTATAAATAAAAAGCACATGTGTCACAAAAACTACTCCACTTATTTCGCTTTAAATCATTGAGAAAAGTTCAAATTAAATCCGATAGATGGCACTTTAGCTAGGAGGACCTTTGGCCTTAAATAAAACGAAATTTGCATCGTAAGTAAAAATCATCCTCTTAATTAGTTATTCGGACCAAACTCTGTGTCTTTTTTAAACAGAGGTTCGGTCTTCGAAGATGGGTGCTCGAATGGAACCCTTTTTCTGAAGCATTTTTGCCAATTCGATCGATTTCATCGGCGTCCTCTCGCTTTTCTGACAGCATCCACATCTTGGTACAGCTTATGCGGTTGGCTCTTGAATTTGATTGTATGTTCTTCATTTGACAAAATCGGTTGATCCAACTTGCCTTTTATTGATTTTCCTTTTAATGTGACACGGAGAGGACTACATCAGTCAACTTTCACCCAAGTTTCTCTGGCATGGCGCGTGCTATTTCGGATCAATCAGAAAGCGGTGGCGTCAAATAAAGTCGCGGGTTCTATGCCCGATTCGTGTCATTCAGTGCTACTTTTCTGCCAAGTGAGTTGGTTGTGCGTTGGGCTTAAAAATGAAGGCAACCGACTTTTTAAACTCGACAGTCCAACGTCTCATTAAAACAAGGGAGCGCCACGCTTCCCGAAACCGAACTTTTACCTATTGACATCTCTCCGGATCCAATTTTAAAGCAATAGTTGCAAGTTTTAATTTCCTCTGCGATTCTTCCAGACCGTCGCCTTTCTTCCACTATAAGAAAAACAATTCTCCCTCAATTTGTTGTTTGGACTTCTGTCCTCAATCCACTTATTTTTGACTACAAAAATTGAGATCTCAAAGAGCTCCACATCTTTGATCCCGCAGCTCAATCACACGTCCAAATTGGTCCGAACCATCCACACCCACTCCCTATCAGGAAGCATTACAGTCCACCATTTGATTTGTGCATGCCACTTCAAGAGAGCCTTATGCAACTCGCACGTCGCACCTCGCAGCTCGCAGTGGCACGCACTTTCCAGGCTCAAGGAAATGTTTATAGCATTCGAACATGTGTCAAACTGTCAGCCAGTGTCATACGGCAAAGTAATTTATACTTCGCCCTGGCGTGTGGCGCTCGCCGCCCTCCCCCTCCCCCATCCAGATAAACCGCAAATATGTGTTTATCTCCCTCAATCATTGTCGAACAAATTATTCACCCAGATAAATGATGTCGGGGCAAATTGATTGGCCGCGGCTTACGAAATATGATCGCTCAATTAATGTTCACCATTCTCCGCCCGAGCGCGAGCGCTCAATTACTTAATTACGATCGCTCTTGCTGCACTTGTGGATAAAGGATAATAAATTTACGGTTATCAGGCGACACCGCATATAAACACTAATTTATCAATTTTCGCAGCGGACGTGTCAAGAAAGTAAATTGAAATCGAAACACCAGCGAAGTCGATCGATCTTCCAATTTGCAATTGGCCGGGCGAAATCAATCCCCGAATCGAGAAAATTTATATTCGCCACTTAATTTGATTAATCCGGATCGATTGTGTGTCGGCAGTGGCTGGGGCCTAATAGAGTCGATTGAAATTCACTTGAATTGGCGGCGGCGCTGCTGTTCGAATTGGCGTGTAGCGGTGTAGCCCCCAACCATGTAGTCAGGCAGCCCCAAATGGAAGACAGATCTTCGAAGGATATGACACGGCTTGTGGTGCTGCGCTATAGAAATTGGCGGTGCCTGTCGATCTCTGGTGGTCAGACAGCGGCTTCGATGATGGCAGCAGAGTGGCGGCGACTCGAGTGCACTGCACATTGCGCAATGAGTTTTGTGTACGATGCCAGGTTCAATTATGTGCGATTGAACGCACTCGTGGCAGTGACTGCGCAACGAGCGTGTGAAGGGGAAGCGGTTGCGAACCTAGGGTCCACGGTGGTTTGGTTTGATGCACAAAAAAAGGCCTAGTACTTTGTTGACAAAGAAACAAATAAAAAAAAAATAAAAATAAAATAAAAATAAAAATAAAATACAAATAAAATAAAATATTTAAAATAAAAATAAAAATAAAAATAAAAATAAAATGTATGGGAACGTGGGTACCTTTTTTAAAAAGTCTCAGAGTTTTTCATTTAAAATTATCGTCGGATGAGCTAATTTACTCAAAAAGTTTCCACAGCCTTCTGATAGGTATTAAGGGCCCCATACACGACACAACCACTGTTCATGCGCAAGCATCTATTTCCTCAAAGATGCTTTATCCACATACAACTCGGTGTGGATTGTCGCCGGCAGCAATGCTTGTACGATTCCTCATTCTTATTCCCAGAGGTATGAGGGTTGAGTTCAAAAAATCAGCACTCTGCTCAAAGACGCACAATTAAGGTGCAAACAGAAAAAAATATCAAGCCACTTGGCAGAGACATTAACCTACAAAAATGGTGACAGCGGCAAAATCTATTTGTTGGGGCGCCCATGTGTTTATATCGTGTATGGGGATCTTAACCCTTTTTCTATTTTGCAATAAATTAAGCTGTCAAAAACGCGAAGTTTTCCCGACGCTAAAAAAAAAATCTACACAAGTCTTACAAGTGGCTGTTAAATTTCTCTTCTAGTTGAGTAGATCGTCAAAATCAGCATTGAACTGTTGGCAACAGATGTAGAAATTAACTATAACTGCAAGTATTTGAAGCAATGGTGTTATTTTAAAGGAGATTGGTTTCCATTTGAAGTCTTGAAGCTCATAGTTGAACGTTTTCTTGCCCTTAATAAATACCTGTTTAGGGCGTAAAGCAGAAAAATATTCCATGTGCCCTTTGGGTCGAAACTCTCATCACTTTTCACCGAAAAAAAAAAAACACATTTGTCTCTCACCTTAGTCCTCCTTAGTTAAGCTTCAAGGGAGCGCTTTGTCTCCAGGCTTCGGCTATACCGACTTGAATGCATCAGACTCATGTTGGCTCTTCTAAAATGTGAAGTCTTGTAGGCCCTTCCTGATCCGATTCCATTCTTCGTTTGGTTGCTCTAAACACAATTGTTGCTGGTTGTCCTAAAAGGTTTCAATCTTCTCTTCCCAACTAACCTTGTTTGCAGTGCTGTCCCAACACTGATAAATATGTAGTCACCATTCGAATCTAGAAGCATGCAAACATAAAGTAAAGTAAAGGTAAAGTTTTCGAAGCAAAATATCAGGCCAATGTCTGCATTACTCTGGCAGAAGTAGCATCTTTCCTTCAAATTCTATACACGAAGTTGAGGAAACTATTCTTCCATCAGCTTATGAGTCTTGAATCTCAAAAGTTCTAAGGCTGTGTGGTTGTCTGAGATAACATTTTACTGCCGAAGTGACCTAACCAAAAGCATCATTTTGTCATATGATATGGCACAGACATTCGACAGAGTTTGGCATTAAGCTGTTTACAGGTTCTTTTTAAACGTGTGATGAGGGTTTAACTAAGGCTAGGGTAGACATGGGTGAGTTATAGTTTCATAGTCTTTCATCATTGCTTAGTCCATTTACTGCTCTTGACAAATTTTAGTTGATGCTATATTTCTATAGTTTTCCAAAGAACTTGAAACCCATAGGGCCAGAGTCGTCTTTCTTTAAACGCGAACAGTAACACGGAAGATGTAGATCGTCTCTGTTCCTTCCCTGAGTTAAGCAGTCTCTTTTTTTTCAAATTTTTATAAAACCTCTTGCTTCAATTTAATTTTTCCTAATTCGTTCTTGTTTACAGAGCAGCTGTAACTTTTCAGATTCAATTGAATAAAAGGTCGCCTTTGGTCATACTCCTGGTCGTGGATTTTTACAACTTGATGTTGATTTCCAAATAATCACGTGTGGAAGAACAAATCGTAGATCTACTGTCAAGCTTCTGATTCCAAATTGATGCGACTAAGAGCTTAAACGACACAATGTGACACTGATTGAAAGAAACAACGAGTTCTATTATTTGCAAACAAGCACTTGTTGGAATTACAACTTTTTTGCACTCCTTTCGTTGGAGGCCATTTGAACATTTGAATTTTTCCATTCTCTGCATTTGGTTCTGTATGGAACTCACTCTTGGCAACTGTGCATTCTCTTCACGGTGAAGGAAAAACTCCACTCCATCTTATCGAACTGCAAAAGTCAATTTTTTCAAGGGTTCTGTCATCCATTGCGGCAGCAGTGATAGTGAGTCACTAGTCAATCAATGAAGTCACTATTACGATGGGTTGGTACAACTCATCGTGATCATGATGATGGATGGCTTTACTCAACTTCCAACTTAGTTTTGACTAATGAGAGACGATGCGCGATACCAATAATAATATTTTAGTGTCCAGGGCCGATGATTTATTATCACATCGATATATTTCTCATTAAAACGATATAAATTGAAAAAAAATTGTTTCTAGTAATATACTGTGGTCACAAGGAAAAACCGCTAAAGTCTGTTTTACTCATTTTTCAGGAGAGCAGTTTAAAGTTTTTGACAAACGCGTGAAATTCCAAGTGACTCTATTGACTTTAGTGACTTAAGCTGTAAGGTTTTTTTTTTGAAATTGTGGCCACTTTTTTAATGATATAAAGCTGAAAAAAATTTACAAAATTTACGCTGAATCTAATGGCACAAAAATCTCAATTTCGTCTAAAGTCGACTTTAGCGGTTATGGTTTTTGGCCACAGATATATCACATGAGTTACAGGAAATGGGCCCAGTCTACATTTCACTAAGTCACAATGGCGAAATTTTCCATATAAAGTAACCCATTGAGACCTACAAAACATTTAGCCTGAAGGTTGAAAATGATTATGAGTAAGGTCCGAATGCATCCAATTTCCTTGTGGATGTCATACAAAACTGGGCTTGGACCAACTCTGACCTCAAGAGCATTCACTTATAGGTCCATAAACGGGTCTCGGCGACGATGGGAAGACAACGTAAAAATAGCCCTTTAGAAGCTACTTAGAGGAACAACTTGCGCAGAATCGACTGTCACCAGCTGCAACGTGGTTGCCATCTTTCAAGATCTCTTTCATAGCTGTGATTTTTCAGATTCAAATGAGTAAAAGGTCGCTTTTGGTAACTTTATCTTCCCATTTTAGCAAATATTGTGAAGATAATCGTCCAAACGATATCGTACGAGTTTGTCGTGTTAATAAAAAGGCAAACAGCTGTATTAAAAAGAGCCTCCTTTTTAATAGATCTGAGCGTTTGCCTCTTAGCCCTTAAAGATGAAGCTTCTTACGTGTGTCAGAAAACTGTCAGCGAGAACAATCGCCTAAGGGATATTTCGTCTAGATATGGAAAAGATATTCGAAAATGGGGGTCTGAATCGAATATCCCTCGAAATCTATCATCTAGATGAGTTTCTTTTCATGAAGTCCAAAATGTCTGTTTTCTTTCCACAGCCCAGTCCAAAAAAATAGCCTCAACTTAGAAATTTCCTAACAACAACTTGTGATAAGTTTTTTCTAAGACAGTTTTTAATTCCACAGTCAAAAATTTACGCTGACAATTAAGAAGTTCTCTACTTAGCTCATTTCAAAAGTGATAACTCCCTCCAAATAGGGAAAAATTTCCTCCGCGTGGGAAAAATTCCCACGAATTAGTAACACTGCTCAGATGGTTGGATTGGAGTTTCTGTGGAGCATTTTGTGGAAACTCTCTCCACTCTGAGGTCTAAAATTTCTCCCTTCTGCCCTCGCAGCTCAAAAAGAATACCCGCAATTGTCCAACTTAGAAATTTCCCTAAAAAAAACTTTCTGATCATTTTTTTTCAGTTTTTAAATTCGCCATCAAAAATTCACACCGTCAATCAGAAGTTTTACCACTTAGCTCATTTCAAAACTGATAACTCCCTCCCAAATCAGAAAAAATGTCCTCCAAATGGGAAACAATTCCCACGAACTCAGAACACTGCTCAGAATGTTGGCGTTCTGTGGAGCATTTTGTGTTTTTTTACAAAATGTTTGAGCTAGTTTCAAGTGACTCTCTATGAGGTCGTAGCTTGGCCCATTATGATTTCTATCAGTGGCTATAACTTCGGCTAAAATTTCCCACACTTCCCACTGATACTGCTTACTAAACGCCTTATAGTTAAATTTTATTTTTTTTGCCTAAAGACAAATAAATTAAAAAAAACATTAAACCCTGTCACCATTGAAGTTACTTAAAATGAATACCAAATTATTTTTAAAATGAAAACCGACTTCGACTGAAACCGATCAATGTTGCCCACCCCTGCGGTATGCCATTGCAGGTTGCTTGCACTCATTCTGCGCGCTGTGTTAGCACAGCTTCTGCAAAGCACAACCAACAGCCTATCATAGCCAGATCGCATGGAATTAATCGCAACACACAGCAGACTGTAGATGTAGCCGCACATGTCGCATGCACTCACTAGGCACATTCACTCGCTGCCAACGGCAACTCCGGAGGCGTGAAACGACTCAGAATCAATTCATCTTGACACTTTTATGGGTAATTTTTGTGTAAATAAATTGTAATTAATCGATCGATAAAATTTGCATCTGGCCGCGCGCTGAGATTTTCCGTCTTTTTGTGTTCCGCTCGCGCGCGCCACATCCTGACCAATTGTGACCAGTTGTTTATATGCGACGCGACCGACGTGTGAAGGAGAGACCCAAAAACCCACCCCCGCCGACGGACTACATCCTGACAAACTAAATTGCAATTAGGAATAATTTATGGAGCTCATATATTAATTTTGGTCATTAATTTAAATGGCCATCCGGCGACGGGTGGACGGTACACACTGTAACTGTAGTGTGTGCTGTATGATGTCCTTTCCAGTGAGGTATTATCTCCTGCTACACACAGGACGTAGGACGCAGGACGGAACGAAATTATGGCCCAGCGGACATAAATATGTCTCCGTAGCCGCTGCAGGTTGTTGCTGATGAAAAAGGACAATGCCACAGAGGACGTGGGTTTTTATGCCATCAAAGGGAGGTAATTTTTTATCGTCGACCTATAATGCTGTCCTTTACGAGCTGGCAGAATGAAAAGTGCACATTTTCTTTGAGTTTTATCGTCTCGTCGGGAACATGTTTTGCCTGCTGGTAGTTGTAATGAGACATCGTTCAAAGTCGCATTAAATTTCGGGGTATTCGATTTTACGGAGCAATAAATGGCTACAGCACTTGCCAGTTGATAAGGCGTCGTTATGTTCTCCGTTTAATTGGACATCAAAGAGGCGAATGATGACGTACTTTGTTGACCATAGTGGTTTTGACTTGGTTTTGACTTGGGATTTGAATCAACAAACTGATGGTCTTCTTGCTATGAAAGGTCACAGAAGGAAATTTGTTTAGTTTGTGTATCCGCAAGCATGTCCTTAAGGAGATTCATCTATTTTCCTTTTACTTTTGACAGCCAGGATATTTTAGAAGCCTTCTTCTGGGTTTTTATTGAAAAAGGAAGTCGGCTTAAAATGGAATTATTCACCAACCGATATTTGTTTTGAAGAGAAGAAACCCAGGGAAAACATTTTTTTAGGTGGTCTTTCTTTCCGCACTGTCACTTTTCAAATGTCAAGAGCACTGCGGCCAATATCCTGAGCTAAAGGTTTCCAGTTCAGATTTCTATAGAGAACCGTGCCGAGGAGTCTTTCGCTATACGGAGGGGAAAGTTGCATTTCAGAAAGCTAAGGCCAGTGCTTACTACGTCCATTACAGGAGGAAACACACTGATTGTATCAAGATGTGTCAAATATGTCAAATATGTCAAATATGTCAAAATTCAACAACCGCAAATGCAATTTTTGTACTAGGCGCACAGAAAGTCACGCAGCAGACTTGAAGCAATCCAAGTACAGAAATCGCTGCCGCTCTTAATAATACGTGGCTCCGCCTACCGGAGATTTGCTGAAACGGGATAATTTGCAAGTTGAGAACAGGGTGACTCTAATGGCACGGAATTGGAAAACAAACATTTTTATTGGGTCTCCTATAAAGAAATACTCTAAAAAATTTAGACGTAGGGGCATGAAAATAGCTACACCTGAAAGGGTCTATCCAGAAACGGAAGTTCGGAAAGTTCAGTAAAATTCAGGAAGTATCCCCTCTGGAATTAGAGAAATTCTTCCAACTTGTACTGACAAAGCAGTCAAATACAAATGGCCGACCAAAAACAAGGTTTCGAAGAGTACTTAACTATGGGCATTTTTTTAAATCTTTCCTGCGTCACATGTTTGATGATTCACCATTGCAAGACGACAATTTTATTTTAGTACTAGGCGCTCAGAAAACCATGTAGAAGACTTGAAGTAATCTAAGCACAGAAATTACAGCCGCCTCTCAATATTCTGAAAATCCGTGGCTCCTCCTACCACAGATTTTCGGAAACTGGATAATTTGCCAGGAACTAGCTCAGAACAGGGTGGCCCTGCTACCGCAGTATAAGAGAAAATATTTATTGCTAATGCAGCCATAGAAAAATAAGTTTTCGCCTCTTGAATTAAAGAACTAAAAAATAGCCACCAGACAATTTTGTCGCTTTTCGAACGTCCGCCACATATACGAGCTGTCGACTTAGCACTTAGCCACGAAATGCTTGACTAAATTTGTTGGCTTCAAATAAAATCAAATCTGAGAGATGTCAAGTTGCCAGACTAGATTCTTGAACGCTCCCGATCTCTATTTCGAAGTTGATACTGAAAAAAAATATCATCAACTATTGCAGGACGACAATTTAATTTTTTTACTAGGCACAGAGAACATCATTCGGCAGGCTTTAAGCAATAAACGAAAACGCAGCCGCCTCTTAATAATCAGTGGCTCCGCCTACCACAGATTTTCTGAAACGGGACAATTTGCCACAAGAAGCGCCAGAGCAGGGTGACTCTAATTGGGCAGTATAAGAAAATAGAGAGTTATTGTTGAGGCTGCTGTAAAGAAATATTCTATAAAATTTGACGTGGGGGCAAGAAAATAGCTACACTGGTCTACCGAGAAACAAAAATGCGAAAAGTTGAGCAAAATTCAGGAATCTTGACGTACAAAATTTCTCCCAGTCTTCACAAACTGACAAATACAAATGGCTGACAAATAACGACCAAAAGAAAGTTCCGAAAAGTCGTCGACTTCTTTAACCCATTTAAAAATCTAGTTAGATATCCTTATTTCGAATAGATTTGGTGGCTTTTTCTACGTCAGCCGCATGTACGAAATGTGTGGAGTTATTACAGCCAAGCACTAAAAATCTTTCTTTCAGAAAGCTGAAAATATACTCCAAAGAACGTGGATACACTTCGAGCTACTTTGAGCCACTTACATCTTTGAAATCAAATCCATGTCACGAATAAATTTATAACTTACCTTTTTGCAATATATGAAACGTTCTAGGAGAACATTCGACCACCACCGAATTTTCTTTATTTTCAGACATTTTATTTTTGTGTACAATTGATTTTTAAACCGGATTTTCAATTTGTTTCCTGTCAATTTTGCGCATTTGACATATTTATCAGTACTTGCCGGTTGAAATTCTCTGAGCTGTTTCGAGCCAAGAGAGGAACTGCTCGTTACTCGTTATTTTGCTAATTTTCTCTTTTTCTGTCATTTTTTATGAGTACGTGTATAGACTTTGTGCGATTGCGATCGATTTATATCGATTACGTTCGATTCAAACCGCGTACGCGAACAAATCTACTAGGTAAGTAGTACTCAGTCACGAAATGCTTGACTAGGTTAATTTGACGGCTACCCCGTTTTATAAACGTCAACTGACAAAGAGCTTCATGTAGAGACAGAGATTTAACACTGAATTGTTGCTACCTGGTAAAGAAATTAGAAAAACAAACAAATCTCTATTCCAAAATTGGGACAGATGTCAAAATTTATGATCCATGCAGATGAAAATTTAATTTTAGTACTAGGCGCTCAGAAAATCATCCAAGCACAGAAAGCGCAGCCGCCTCTCAAGGGATCCGACAGTCCATGGCTCCGCCTATCACTCATTCTCTGGAACGGGACAATTCGCCACAACGAATTTTAGAACAGGGTGACTCTAATGGCGCAGCATTGGGAAAAACAAAATTTATATTTGAATCTGTTATAATTTTGTCTTGAATTAGAAAAAATCTTTTAAAGCGGACTTTTGCCCATATTAAGTTTCTTAGAAAAAAAAAAAAAAAAAAAAAAGAGGACAGCAGCAGGTTCGTCTAGCTTCTCCCAACTATTCGTTTTGTGTGAGTTTTTATTTTTGGGAGCTACAATTGAAAAGCTAACAGCTGAACGGCTAAAAAAAGCGCCTTCGCGACAGTTGTACTCTTGAATATTTGTCAGGCGTTTGTGAAAAAAATTTAATTTGTGTTTTTCCGGTGATCGAACGTGAGGCCCTTCGCTGAACAGTTCAGCACACTAACCACTGAGCTACTGCGTTTATTGTTGTCCTTAAACGGCTGCAGATTGAACAGCAGTGCCGTGAACTGATCTTTCGTCAGTGATTTAATTAAATTTTTCCTCTGTTTGACATTTTGCGGTGGATGTGGGTAAAAGAAGTGCGACAAAGAAAGTAAGCAAACGTGAATATTATATTAGCCTCTCAGAAATCGCAGCCAGCTTCATAACTCTTCAATAAAGTGCATAACAAACAAGTGATTCCTCCCACCGTGAAGTGAGAAACGAAACAATTTAACATGAACTACAGGGTGGCTCAGTTTTGCTATCAACAAGCGAATGAATAAAAAAGAGTGTCCGTGGAAATTAATAGAAAAAGTTTACTTTTACTTTCTGCTCAATTGTTCTTTAAATGTGTTGATTTTTTAATTGAAATAAAGGACATTCATTGATGGAAACTTTGATTCTTCGCGTCGAAAAAATCGTCAACGAGCTTGTCAATTGGAGTTAGAAATGGCCAATTGAATGACATTGCTGAAATTATTGCCTGGAAGGTGAGAATTTGTCTTTCAGACTACAGAGTCGCAGTTTCATATAGGAAACTGACAGCGGTAATAGTCGTATAAACGATTTTGTACGAATTTGTCGTCTAAACAGCTTTGTTTCTATATGTGAAAGGCTTCTTGTAATTGAGCTAAACACAGTCATTTACACCATATACTGGATGTTTTATATCTGAAGACTGGCAGAGACGACAATCCCTTAAAAGATATCGTAAGAACTATATGCCGGGGGCTTTTTTCATTTAGCGAAATAAATCAAACTGTTGAGAATTCTTCCCCGCATCGAACGACTCTGAAGGGAGTAGAGACAAGGCATGACTGTAAATTTTAGAACCAATCTGAGATCAGTCGGAGAAGGTATTTTTAATCTCAAATATAACAGACGACAGTTCCTAAACTTGAAAAAATAAAATTCTCTTTGAATGGGGAGACTAACAACTGTGTCTTTTTAAAAATATCTAGGAGTTCTAAAAGGCTTAAAAATATCTAGGAGTTCTAAAAGGCTTTTATACCTGCGCCTCATCAAATAAATGGTGTTCCTCAAGGTTCTATTGCACGTCCAACACTGTTTAGTCTTTTTTTTTTATAAGAACCTCTTGGCTGCAGTTTTTATTTCAAGTCAGTCTTTGTTGGGTGACAACACTTACAATTTTTCTTGTGGTCTTCCAAGCTATACCTTAGAATTGGAAAAATTAAAATCAAGACCATCGGTGGCTGTTTAGATTTGTGGTTTCCAGAACCGGGACAACAAGCGAAACAGGGCAACAGTGGCTTCCACAATTTGACTATTGAAACATTGGATTAAGTAAAGCGTAGCCACGGCGTCGTAGTTCTTCTTAGACTTCAGTAAACCATTTGACATTTTCGAGGATAATTAGACGTCTTTTTGTAAGAACCATTTAGAGTCAAAATTAACGAAAGCTATATCTACCAATATTAAGTCTCCTCAAAATCGCATACGCGATTCTATCCGCAATAATCTGTGAATGCCCAAAGCCGATGTTCAACAACCTGATAGGTCCTTCTCAGTGCGATTTCAGCACGGAAAAGTCCGGGAGACCCAGGTCATTCTTGAACTGAAACGCCATCAAAAGAAAGAAAAAAATATCAATGATTGGAATAAGGGGTTCCTCAGGGTTCCAAACGGGGTCCACTTCCCTTTATATGAATTATTGAATTTGAGAGATGTTTAAAACAGGCCATTATATCGGTCTCTTTTGCGTCTCTTTGCCTCCTTTCATCTTATCCAGCCTCTCTAGATATTTGAACAGTTCCTCCCTGGGTTTCGATTCCTAAGTTCAACCGAGTGATGTCAAATTGTTTGTATTCATCGGACAGCCAGTTCCAGACACAGACCAATGTTCACAGACTTCACCCAGCATATTTTTCCTCTTTTTATTCATTGAAACAAAAGTGCTTCCCTCTTTTTTTAAACCAATTTTTGTCTAAAAAAAGTAAGTCCTTCATGACAGTTTTTAGGATCATGCTCAGGTCTGTCATCCTTCAATTATACCCAAAATTCCGATGCTATGTAACCACCCTATTCAATGGTCCTCGACTTATGAACTTTTCTCTGAGCGAAGCATTTCAACGGATTTATTGCCATTCTTGGGGACTCTAAATTGTTCAGGGGGGAAACCGTGTTTATCAACATATGATGCTCTACCAACTCAAAAAAAAATCAAAAAATCAACATAATCAGTGTCAGATTAAGCCTATCCATTGACGAAAGCCTGTTAAGCTTGAAAATATTTAATCCAACTACATAAACTTACTTTGAGCATGCTTTTTAACCTTTAATTCCCATTTTAAGATTGTCCTATAACAGTATTAAGAACTTAACGGCTTAAATTAAGCCCAAAATAATTTCATTCGAACAATGCAACAACTTGACATAAACGTATTCTTAAACATAACGCAATGAAGAATGTGTGAGCTTAAATTAAGCTCAAAATCACCTTATTTTTCACCTATTTATCAACAGTAATGGACTATTCACATGAGAGCGAGCGAACGATTTGCATGCATTTATGAACAGAAAATTGCACATTTTACTATTCCAAGAGGAGGATAATTAATTATTCCATCACAATGTATTAAAAAAAAACAAGTTAATAAACAGTTTAAATAACGAAATTTCAAATTCCAAACTTTTTGCCGCGAACGAATACACCCTTGACGCGAATTTTCAAAGTTTATTCACAATCCACTAGCGAATAAAACATTCGTTCGAACTTAACCTCAAACTTGAAATATCATTGGCATTTTGTTTTGTTTTGGTCCGAATGGAAAATTAAAGAAATATAGCTGGATCAACAGATAAGCGTGTTTATCAAAGTAAAATATTCTCCTTTTTCTTTTCGTGTTCGGTTAAGCTGTGTTTTAAAATTTCCCGCTGACAATATTCTTTTTCTTCTTAATAGAATGCGGCTACCGCCCATTTTCGAGTTTTTTTTTAATTCAAAATAGAGACAAATGACAGCGACTGTCATTGGATTCTCGGGTATCTGCGACCATATAAAATGTATCATGTGAATGGACTGTCAAAATTTGCGAATATTCGTTCGTTCGTAGGTATTTGGTCGCTCTCATGTGAATGGTCCTTAAGAATAACTCTTGAAATAAACTTACAAAAATTTAAATAAGAACAAGTTATCCTTATATTCAATTTTTTTGGAATGCTTCAAGAATGTCATATCCCAATTTAAGATTGCACAGTTTTATTTGTCGAATTTATTATCTACTCCGTCACTTTCCCGTTTAAGAAAATAAAACAATTCAATTTTTTATAAATCATATTTATTTATTTATTGAATCAAAAATGCTTAAATGAACTTAAATCTAAAATACGTCTTTCCATTTTTAACTTTCTCCATTACGAAGTAAGAGAAAGATAAATGTCTGTACAAAATTTCGAACTCGAGATGTTAATCAATTCTGACAGTACGATGATAGGCGAACTCAAAAAAGTGGGTCGCAAAATTCTGTCCGTCCGTCTGTCTGTCTGTATGTCCCGAGGCCTACAGCCTAAGCGGCTGAACGGACTTCGTTCAAACTTCGGATTTAAAGTTGGGGGGGCTTACAGTTCGGGGCCGTTTTTTTTTTCTGCATGGTAACCTCAATATTAATGGTACTTCCCATACAAAATTTTCCTACCAGTTTGATTTGTTCGAAAACGGCTCTACCGATTTCAACTAAAATTGATATTTAAGCTTAAGTAGGTGAGTTAAACATAACTGCATACTCAGTTTTCTGCTAAAAAATCGTGTAACGGTACTTTTGAAATTTGGACATATCTCGAAAACGGTCCATACGATTGTAACAAAAATTCATTTCTAAGGTAATATGGTCATTTCTAACTTAACTCAGTTTTTCTCTGCATTTTCGTAAAATGGATTTTTGAAAAAAAAGCATTTTTGAAAAATTTATTTTTCTTTAGTTGACCTGAAAACGGCAATAAAAATGTTGACCCAAATTCAAAATTTGAGTAAAATTTATGTTTTCAAAACTATTGCGTCCTTCATTTCCAATTCGAATCACTGGAAACGCTCACTTTAAAAACTGCTCATATCTGTAAAACCCCATTTTCGATTTAAATAAAACCCTAAAAACCAAGTAATGCTTACATTCTGAACAATAACTTGTACTCGGTTTTCAGCTAAATAGTTAAACAATAGTATTTTTCAAACTAAACATTGCAATATTTGGTAATATTTTGTCTGCGAAATTTTACAAAAAAACGCTAACGATTTTAACCAAAATACATATTAAAGATAATATAAGTATTCTAAATAAGATCCCGTACTTAGTTTTTCTCAAAAAATTCGAACAAATCAATTTCTTAAACATTTATCAAAAATTACTGCCCAAATTCCGATCTGTATTCAAAATATTTCGGTATAATTTTGAAATAATAACAATGCCCCAACTTCGAATAACAGCTACGTAAAACTTCTAATTTTTTCAACCATATATTGAATATGCACCCTAAAAATATTTCCAACAACTTGGAGCTTACACAATCAGCAACTCCCACTTCATTGACATTAAAACGTTTGATGAACGAGAAAGTTACGTTCGACCCAGTCGTGCACTTTATTTAATGGATACAAAAGTAAGGATGGACATTAATGGATGGATATTAAAATCAGACATATTTTTTATTACAATTGTATTTGGGCTTTCTTCCTACCGTCCCAAAAGTTCTCAGTACAATACAACAGATTATAACCCCAAACCACTCAATTTGCCTGTAACCCGAAGCGATACCTCTTCGGGCATTAATCACGATTGTGGGCAGCAATTTGTCAAGCTATATCCTTCAGCATCATCGGCAGAATTCGTTCCGCATTCCTGTCTTCACCATACGAAACCATTTACAGTCGGTAACCCGTTCGTTGACTTTTTCACACCACTCTTTCACACACTCGATGCTTATCAGTTGTATCAAATGTCACTCCGTCGGAACCCACCAGCGACGCACCATCTAATTCGAGTCAAATTCGCATCACAAAACGGTTGACATTCGTCAAAATCACAGCACGCCACAGAGGGTCCCGACAATTACCCTCAATCCGTATTCAAATGCCGTCTGTCTGTTCGTCTTCCGCTCCAGCATCTCGCTCTCTCTCGAACAGTTGTACACCGCCGTGTGAATTAGACACTTTTATTAGCAAACCACGTCGCCGCAATCGCTCGAACGTGGTGGTGCAGCCCACTCTCCAGCACACACGCAAATCGGTGCAAGATCTCAACGTGATCTCCATACCAACGAATCAGTCAGTCAGATCCGAATCCGAGTCCACGAATCCGCCGAAATCCTCAGCCTCAGTGCTGCAAGCCACTCTGTCTGTCAGTGCGACTGTCTGTCTGTCTGACTGTCTGTCCCGGTTTAATAAACTCGTATCTTGCGAGCAGACCAACTTTCGTGTCAAATTGGTTCCCATTTGGAGGAGAGTGCGCGCGCTCCAGTCGAAGTTGAGCGGAGTTGTTGCACCTCGTCCGCATACTGCCAGCCAAAGTACTCATTCATCTGCAACCGGAAACAATCAGTTAAGTCACTTACTTGTGCAATGGGGCGGCTGCCTAGAAAAATGGCCTCGTGACGCTGCGGTTATGCAACAAAAAAGTGTCAGCTTCTAGGCTTTTTGCGCGCGACGAGTATTTTAAGAACTTTCTCTGAATGAAAGTGACACCTAACAAGGTGCAGGTTCCGAGCGCGCTATGACAGGCTCGCGCAAACATGAAATGTACATTTGGCGATGGAAATCACGTGGGCTATTTGTCAGCCGATCTATCCATGCGATAGGCAGATACACAAACTGGACTCGTTGACACATGGGCGGTGCCGCGTCGGCTGTAGGCTGCAGAAAAACCGCATTCAAGTGCCCAAAAAATATGGGACACTTTGCGGGATTGAACCGACTGCTGCGCCAAGTGAAAATAATTGTACATTCGCGTTCATGTCTACAGCAAGGCTGATTGCCTCTCCTGATAAGCTGCAGTTTGACGAGGCTCGACATTTAATTAACGCGCACTGTCTCTATCTCGGATCACAACCCCTACCTTGGCGCTATCAGTAGGGAAATCGGTCGGTACTTCCCCATGGCAACGGCGATATTTCGCAACATTTTTGCACAACAATAGCCCAGCGAAGTCCTCTTACTTTCAATCTGCGGCACATGATCTCACTTTCGATTTCTCGGAATGCGATTGATATCGATCCATTTATAGAGAAGCAAACAGACTTGTCGTCGTCGTCCCGTAGCTGGCGTTTTGTCTGACCGCGTTGACAAAGAGCTAATCACTTCCTTTAATAATAGGCTAAATCGCACGATTCAGTCATCGAGAGATGCCCACGCATTGTACCTCAACAAGTGAGAGGAGGCATGACAAATCGATGACAAAGATCAAACAATGCCAGAGACTGGCACTCGCAGTTTGGCGTCTAAATATCAATAAAATCGTCAGTCATATATGCACCTCATCGGGGGCCGTGTAAATAAGCCCCCGAACGATGGCAATCTCTGTTTATGGTTTGTTTATTGAGAAAGTAAGGAATTTCGCAGATGCACGATATGTGTAACGCGAGTAATTGCAATTTAACGCTGCATGTGTGCAGTTCTGAGAATCGCCGAACAAACAGAAGTGATTAAGGCGGGCGGTGATTTGTTTTCGTTTTAATGAGCTGTGGCAGTTGTTCTTCGACGGTTTTATTGAACAAATTGCTCATAAAGTGTGGAGGGAGCCAGCAATATGTTTATTCTCTTGCCCAGAAATACCTGCAACATTTTTCACACTTTTTGCCAACAAAAGCAGAGATCGTAAATTAGGGATTGGATTAAAATCAAATGTTAAAACTAACAGCGAAAGCTAATCGACTAATGGCGCCATCTGTGAGAGAGTGAGGAAACCATCTCCTGTTTTTTAATAAACTACCAAAGGGTATAACATTGCAGTATAGAATCGATCAAATATGTCATACTTTTGACAAAAAAAAAGAGAGAGTTCGCAAAAATCGGTTATCGATAGCTCCATCTGTGGGTCAGTAAGAAAACCACCTTTTAATGAACCAAAAATAAAGCTTCTGTGATGAGGAATCTATCGAATTCTATCTAACTATATAGAAAGGAACTACTTTTGCCAGTAAACATAATCCAATTATTGCACCCGTCTCTAGTTTTTGTAACTAAAGGATGAAGGATACTTCATCCAGATACTTACTTTTTTTGCTTACTTACTAATGCAATGTTAATTCTGTGATCACTGATTGGAATAAAAATGAATGGTTGAAGGAAAAATGAATAAATAGTCGGTAAATCTCTTTCAGTAAAAGCGCCATCTGTGGGTCAGTAAGAAAATCAGTTTCTGTTGTACCACAAAAATGAACTATTTTGACGCGGAATCTATTTTATCATACATTTTCCATTAAACGTCCGTAAATGATGCTCCAAATTCGGAATCACTAAAGCTTACATTCACGGGGGCAGATCACGTACGACGATGGTCATCTGGCGGATATATTTATTGAAATTTTGTAGACCAAAATAAGTTATTTTCTGGCCGATTTTCTTGTAATTATCTTTAGTTCTTATTACATTTGTGGAAAATGAACTGGATGAAGCTTTCAAACTCGTAATTTTGGCACAAATTGCTAATTTTGGAAGTGTATCGTTTCGACGACACTCGTCTGAAAAGTTACCTGGTCAGCGCCATCTCTTCGGTTAATAGCGCTATCTGTAAACCAGTTATAAAACAATTTTTTATTTCATAATTTTTCCGGGAGCATTGATGCCACCTAAACGCAGACTTTTGTCACGCATCAACGCAGTGTATCAATTTCTTAAAAAATAATGACCGTAGCAAAAGAGTCCTTTGATTGATTGCCCCATCTGTGGATCAGTTAGCAAACCACGTTTCGTTTTATTATTAACTGAAGCAGTGGTGTATCAAAAAATAGGCTGCTGTGATGCAAAATCGATCCAGTTCGTCATGCGTTTACCAATTATTGATGTCGGTAAGAAAGAAATAGCGTCATCTGTAGGTCAGTCAGAAAACCATTTTTTGCTGTGTACCAAAAAGTAGGCTACCATGCAATCAAGTTCGTCATATCTATTTTTGCCAACCAAAATATTTCTTAAAAAATGCACCAATTTCTTATCTCTTAACGCAAAAGTTGACAAGGAAATCTCTCTAAGTAATAGCTCGCGCCTGTGGGTCACTAAGGACACCAATTTTCCTTTCGTAATTAACTGAAATTAATCCAGATTCCATCAAGATCGTCCCTAAGAGACCCGACACAATGGTGGTCTGCTTTGAATATCGCTCGAAGTCTAAATATATATAAACTTTAGCCAAAAAAAACAATGTCCCGAACAAGGAACTCCCTTCGACTTAAAGCGCCATCTGTGGGTCAGTAAGAAATCCATTTTTTGTTTAGCAATTAAGTGAGACCATCAATTTATACCACAGGCTAAACTATTAATATGTAAAGTCCGATGGCACTCCCGTCAACGATACAATATCTCTGAAGTAGCATCATTCATAAAACTTTGACACAGCAAAGTTTCGAACCACTACGGCAAAGAATTTCGTGTGTATCGTATTTTTCTATAAAGTGGTACTTACTTTTTATCAGCTAACTCTCTCACAAATAAAACTCTCAAGACCCTTATAAGGAACGGAACTTCTCGCCTCTCGGAATTGCTTAACCAAAAAACTTCGCCTCCATAAAAAACAACACACACCTCACAAATTGATTACATTTTACAACAAAACACCGGACCACCTGCTTCTGTTTTCTTCACGAAAACCCACTCACAAATTTAACAACAGTCGTCCATTAAATTCTGAACCTCTTAGGAATGAAATTCACACCTTTTAGCCCCCATTTCGTAAATAGCTCCCGCACAGAGACTCAGCTGTAGAAATTTCCCCAGAACCACTTAAACTTCCCTCACCTTTGGGAGTTTCCATACCCCGGCGCAGGTGATGTCCTTCATTCATTGTATCGCGCAATGACATCATCAAAATATTTCATACACAACTTAGTCCTTTTATTTATTCCATTCGACGGCCTAACAACATTCTTGTCGCACATTTCATATTCATTACTTAAATTTTTTAAATAAAAATAAAAACAGAGAAAAAATTAACCAAACCAACCCCGGCTTTAGTTTCGCTTGTCGTAAATTTCCCTGGAGGAGCATAAACTATGGAAGCGACGAAAAGTTTTCGTCTTCTTTTCACTTTCGCTGGCAAATGGGAAAACTTTTACCCGACCAAGCTGGGGAATGAGTATTCAATTTACTTCAAGTTGATGGTAGCCCTTTGCGGGAGAGTGTCGAACTTTGAGGACGAGCGACAAGTCCCAAAAGGTCTTGCGTGCGGGAGCTACTTTGCATATGTTTGCGCACTACAAACAAAATCAGAAATAAATCGGAAATTTTATTTGCAAAAGTAGGCTTGGGAAGGATGCTCGGGTCAGTGCTTGCGGCAAACTTGAAAATGTACTCGAAGTGATTACAATGTTTGGGAAGGACGTTCCTTTTTTTTTGCTGCGCACTTCGGGCTATAATTTGAGTTGGGATGTTTGCATGGAATCAAAAGTTCCTTAAACTTGATTCTATTAGGGCTGCTGGGATTGTTTTCCGTGGGCAGTCTTTGTAAATGGCGGCGCCCTATTTCTTGGAATGCGCCTTTTTTTCACTCCCACAGTTGTCAGAGTTTTTTTTCTTACATATTTGTAAGGGGTGGATCATTCAGACGATTGGTGGATATATTTATAAACCGAAATACTTTAGTAACATGCACTTAATGTGCCACGCCTCTTTCTGGGCGTACGGTATTGGTACCCCTTTTTCTAGTCCCACAAACTGTTAGACCTAGTTTTTATGACCGCCCTATGCAAGCGTAATGTGTAAATTTTTCAGTCGTGTCAAACGTTTGGTTTTTGAATCTTACAACTCTTATGTTTAAGCCGGTTTGGGGGTGCAACGAAAAATGGGTAGAACAGAGCTTACAAAGAATTCCATTGGACTCTTATTTCATTGGTTTTGAAGAGTGGGTGCCCCTCTTGAAGGGGGCATTCTATTTTTTGAGTATTGAAAGGCCCTGAACCTCATTTAAAAAGTATTTCTAAGTGCTACCTTCTCAAAAAGTGCTTAATGCTACGACTTAACTTAAAGAATGCCCCTTTTATGACCCCTTCGAGGGGGGCTATACATTGCAGCGCATGTAGGAGATATCACAGTTCAGCCTTTGATTCAGATCTAAGCCCATTAACTTTTTACTAATTTAAAAAAATAGAAACGGAACCGTTTAGATTGTAAAATTGTAGCCCCTTTTGAAGGGGGGTCTCAGTCAAAGCTGTCGATATTTCAAGTGGTTGACTTATCTTCAAGTCATAGAAAATCTTGATCTAATTCGATTCAAAGACTACTGGATTAAGTTAAACTTGTCTGATACCGGGCAGATCTTTCTGAAGCCGTCCTAAATTTTTTTGTAAGTGCTATTTAGTACCTTTGTGTATATTAAGTTGTGGAAACAAATTTCAGACAGACAGCCTTATAAATAGAGAACCCTTTTGGAAGGTGATCGTGTAGTTTAGATAGAGAGGTTAGAAGACTTTGGGCCTTACCAATTATCATTTTCAACCTTCAACCTTCAGCTTATATATTTTTTAGGTCACCATGTGCAATTTTGTATAGAAAATTTCGCCATTGTGAGTTGGAAAAATTTAACATGGACACTAAAAATGATATTGGAGATCTGCCTTCTACTGTTCTTATGACCTTTCAAAAATCACAAAACCGAGGAGCTTAGCCTTTATAGCACTCGTATGTAAATTAGGACGGCAAACGACTTTCTTCACATTAGAGTCGCCGCTATATTCCATTTTGGGGAGTCATATGAGAAGTAGAAAGCGGTACGTAGAGGAAGGTAGACGTTGTGAGTCAATAAGCACCTATGCGCGCAGTCACAGCAGAAGCCGTCAAATGGAAGCTCCAACTTTGTAAACGTGGTTGCAAGTGACCCAATGGCCCATTCGAATCACTGTACGATTTTAACTGTCTCAGTTAGAGCCTAGGTCTAAGGTTATATTTTTTTTTGTAAGTAGGGATGACTTTAATGAGGATCACTCAAAGATTTTTCACAGAGGTAGGTTTAGTGAGGAGGTTCTAGAATGGTTGTCCTCGTAAAAGAAAGACCAGAGGCATAATCAAAATTCTTGTTTGATCTGATCAAGAAGTCTAGACAAGATGGGAGTTGAAAATAACGCCTTGATAAAGGATTGAAAGCGTTGCTATGCCCCTACTTGTTGTATGAGGCTAGGCCCTAGTATTCTGCATACACCCAGGTAGGGTGTACCAGCGTAACTGGGTTCATATTTTTTCGATGATTAGGACACAGGTTCCCTGGGTCTTTTCCCCTTTACTTGATACGACTTTTTCAAACGGCGAGCTTATAAATGAGGCCTTTATCTAAGACGGATGGAGATATCCTCGGTCAGTTGGAAAGAAATATTCTTCTTCGTGTTCCGTCTCTTTTGCGTTGACGAATTACACAAGCTGCGTAGTGACATTGACAGAAAAATTGCGTAAGGTTAGATAATGACGAATGCACCAACTAGAGTCTTCGAATCTAATCCTGGGGGAATACGCAGTAAAAGAATACTCCGCCTTTGGTGGCCAGCTCAAGTAGATAGAAGTAGATGAAGTTCGCAACTGGAGGTAGTTAGCTAAAGGACCGGTCTAAATGGACAGGCTTTTTAGTTGAAGCTTTGATCTAGTCGGAACTATAGCTAAAAAAAAATAGTTGTCGCGAAACTGTAGCTGCCTAAGCAAATAAATAGGTTCAATTGGTCGAACATGAAGAAGCACTTGTAGGCCTTCAATAATTTCAGTTGTTTCAGACGGTCTTTGAAGTCTGCTAACTATGGATACCGGGCACCAAGCATGTGACCCGTAAATGGGATGAGAACGAAGCATGGCGCTGTTTACTTATGGCTTAATTTCACTGAGGGAAACGTTTTTGATTCTCCAATAAGAATCGTTCTCATATATCCAGATATCTTCAGTCGGCCTCTGTCAAATGTCAATCTCCTGGATTTTATTGATGACTGAGAGCAATAGGAGATTACATAAAATGCCTAGGTTGGTGAGACGTCCTTGAACAGCTTTAGTGAAATGTGCACACTCGAGCCATCTCTCACGTTCAAAGGTTTGTGCTACTGAAAATCTATCTCCGCCTTAAGACATGCAACGATTTATGATACAGTTGTTTATTTCGGTGTATGCCTCGACTTTTGGTGTGTGCCTGAGATAACAACATCATCAGCATTTGCAGATCGGATTAGGGGCAAACAGAGTCTTGACCACATTCATAATAGGAAGTGCTAACAATTTGTCTACTCAGGTTATAACTGAGTCTCAGAACTGTTAACTCTCCAGTAGAGTGTACTGCACATAGTTGTAATTTCGTGCTGAAGGCGATAACTTAAATAAATAAATAAATAATTGGCGCAACAGGTCTGTAGGGACCCTTCTTCTCACAACCATTCGTTTCGTGTGAGTTTTTTATTTTTGGGACGAATGGAAGATGGTAACTTGCTTCGATTTATATAACGAAAAAGGTTCCCTAAAACAGGTCGTCTATGTAGGCAGGTGGCTAGCTCACATTGTTGGTGCAAATAGCTGTCCCAATCGTTCTCAAAACCTTCGGAGGAACTTTTAGACTTTCTCTTAACCTTTCTTTCTAAAAAGTGTTAATACCAAAATCGGGTTCTAGACCTTTGATTACGAAGACTTTAAAGCTGATTGGTCTTACACCCTTGTGGATTGTGAACCTCACTTTCCTGACTTAAAAGTTGTTCCAGAAATGCATAACATAATCGAAAATTTCCTAAAAAGCACTTTCAAACTTAATAAAGCTTCGCCAAAATTGTCTTCGATTAGCCAAGACTCAAACCATTTTAAGAATTACCGACAGATAATACGTGCCACGTCACCCTTGATAGATAGTTCAACTGTCCTTTTTTCTGAAACCAAAAAGGTGGATGCCTTTTTTTTTAGCTCCTCTCAAACCGACAAGGACGTGCCTCCGCCTTCTAGACCTTAACACGTAGCAGCAATCATTCCAGGTTGTTGTTTGCGACGTGTAATTTGTGTATGCTAAACAAATTCCCTGCAAAATTAATGCGATGTCCCTTCTCGAGCAACCCTTTGGCTTAACATTTTTATTTCGGACATCTGTACTGCTTGTTGTCCTTGTTGTATATTTTTGTAACCACCTTTCCTCTCTTCCTTTGCAGCCACACCAACCGAACACCATCCGCAGCCCACAACGAAAGAGACTCATTCTGGTAAGTCCTCCATTGCTCTTTACTAAATTATTCATTAGTCAGTTACGTGCAGATATCCTTTTTTTTTTTTTTTTTTTTTTTTTCAATTTACTAGATACTTGCCCCTGGGTAAATGTGTGCAGGCACATTACAATTTAATTTTTCACTTCCATCGAATTGGACATTACAAAGTCCTTGTCATTCTTTCCGAGAGTTAATCCGGTTTGGCTGGTGGAACGCAAAGGTTCCGGGCGCCGGGCGCCGGGCGTCCCCTCCGATTTCACTAAATCAATTTGTATCCACACGGCCCGAATCGATTTTCCGGCGGCACAGAGGTCCATTGTCCTGAAGAATAAGATTTTGTTCTTTTTTCCGGTGCAGGGCGATTTTATTTTTATTTCCTCCCCCACACTTTGTCGATTGTATCTCGATAGTAATTGGGGAGAGCACGTAAGTGATGGCCTTTCGATAATCCTTTTTATTCTCGGGGTCGGTCGGCAGGCACGGTTACCTGTTGGTTGTCGAGCTTGTTGTTAACATGGCTTTCATGTCGCCCTTGCGGTGTAACGCAATAAAATAAATAACCCGAAATCGGGTCGTTACATTTTGTTTGAATATTCGAAGTTCGCCTCGCCCACTCGCAGGGAACGCAGGGAAGCTGAAAAATCTTGCAGAACCACTCAAAACAACTTGGCCAAGTGAGCTTCGCTACTTTTAACTTTAACGAGTGCACACGAAAAGAAATACGCTCCGCCATCCGGCCGGCGTTAACATCAACATTATGAATCATAAATTATATCCTTTATGGCGGAAAGGACCGGAGAGCACGAAATTCATAATAATAAGAAGAAAAGTGGAATAACCAACAAGGAGAGCGAGTAGAATGGCCCCGAAGAAGCATAAAGTCTCTTGCTGTCAGTTTTGAGGGAGTGAGTGTCACGAGTGTATAGGGTTTAGGGTGATGATGATGATGATGATGTTAGACTCTGTCGGTTCGGGGGTAGTGCGAGTACATTATTGTTTAACTTTTGAAAGTTTCCCAAGGAGCTGGAACATAGCACTTGGGTCGGTAATTTATGTTTTTCTGAAGATATTCGGTATTCATGCTGCGTCAGTCAGACGTAGAGTGGAAAATTATTTGTTGTTTATAGAGTCGCTCTAAAGTCGGTATTTGTCTTTCGCGTTCGAAGACTTAAGCAGTGAAGTATTGTCTGGGAGTTGGTATTTATTTGGAAATTGTTCTTCTTAAAACGAACGTTTCTCAAGCAAGGCGAACCTACAGCGCTTTAACGGCCAGAGATATGAATTTCCTGATAGGTGTCACTTTTGCACTAAAATTGTAGATAAAATCCGCTTCAGTTACGGACCGACACATTGCTGATGGTGCTGGCACGAGTTGGCAATTTCTTAGCAAAACCTCTTTCACATTATTGTAAGTTGTAGTCCACTGAAAGCTAGTTTCAAACTTTGTGAAATTCTATGAGAGGTCGCCATATGCAATTTTTACAAACGCAACAAATACAAATTCGGTTTACGGATGACGCTATTCGGCTTCATATCAAAAAAAAAAAAAACAAAATTACAGCCCGATTCTGCCGTTGTGAAGCCTCACAAGTCACAAGCTCCTGTGAGGTTTGTTGTGATTCGATAACATTTTTCGTATTCTCCGATAATGCTCAGAAGTCACAACAAACCTCACATTAAATTCACCTCACAATTGTTAGATCACTATCACCATAGACCAAACTAAAAAGTCAACTTTCCGTGCACCTACCAGCGTTGCCAACCAATTTGGACGAAAAAATGCCTTACTTCAGAAAAAAAGGCCAATTTCAATAAAATAATGCCTAAAATATTTTTTTTTGCTAAACTGGAAAAAAATAAAAAACAAAACACAAATATAAAAATATAAACAAAAACAATTTTTATTTCCAAAAAAAAACTAAAAAAACTAAAAGTATTGAACAAAAAAAACATAGTTTTAGCCCAGCAGATATTCTTGGTCCTTGAAATCACACATTAAAAAAATAAGAAGTCATACTGCCTGAATCAAAAAAAAAATTAGAAAAAGATTTAAAATAAAAAAAAGATGCCTTTTAGGAAAAAAAAAACAAGCTTTAAAGCCTAAGCTATTGAAAAGGAATTGAACATAGGCGAATGCAATTTTGTGAAAGGACTTCTTTTGATCGTCGTCAGGTTGGTATTAAAAATGAGCCATGTCGCTCAAGTAAGGAAAAAATTCGAAAAAATGAATGAAATATTTATTTGAATCGATAGTTTGAACCTTGCAATTTAATGTTTAAAGATAATTTCATGCAAATGTTGACCGCGGCTGCGTCTCAGGTAGCCCATCCGCTGAGTCCAATTTTGGCATACTCTTTCACACATATCGGCCGGTATCTCACGAATGAATGCATGGATGTTGGCTTCCAGTGCGTCAATCGAAGCGGGCTTGTCCCTATACACATTAGCCTTGGCATACCCCCACAAAAAATAATCTAATGGTGTCAAATCGCACGATCTAGGCGGCCAATTGACCGGCCCGAAACGTGAAATTAACTGTTCACCAAACTCGCCTCGCAATTGCGCCATTGTTTCGCGTGCTGTGTGGCATGTGGCACCGTCTTGTTGAAACCACATATCATGCAAGTCAAGAACTTCCATTTCGGGCAAAAAAAAGTTTGTTATCATCGCTCGGTAGCGTTCACCATTGACAGTAACGCTGCGATTCGCATCATCTTTGAAGAAATATGGCCCAATAATGCCGCCGGTCCATAAACCGCACCAAACAGTGGCTTTTTCGGGATGCATTGGTAGCTGTTGCAATGCTTCTGGCTGATCTTCACTCCAAATGCGGCAATTTTGCTTATTTACGTACCCATTCAACCAAAAATGAGCCTCATCGCTGAACACAATTTTTCGATAAAAAAGCGGATCCTCGGCCAGCTTTCCAAGAGCCCATTCACCAAAAATTCGGCGTTGTGGTAGGTCGGCTGGCTTTAGTTCTTGCACCAGCTGTATCTTAAAAGGCTTTACGCCCAAATCCTTCCGCAAAATTTTCCACGTAGTGCTGTAACAAAGGCCTAACTGCTGGGAACGGCGCCGAATCGACATTTCGCGGTCTTCTGTCACACTAGCTGATACGGCCGCAATATTTTCTTCACTACGCACAGTACGTAAACGTGTTGGTGGTTTAATGTCCAACAAAGTAAATTTGGTGCGAAATTTGGTCACAATCTTCCGAATAGACTGCTCAGAAGGTCGAGAATGCCGATCATAAAATGGAAGCAGCGCGCGATGAACATTTCGAACCGAGCACGAATTTTGAACTTCCACTGCACTCATCAAAACCCCTTTTCTCACACACTCTCCTGCACTTTCCCATTTAAATCCAAAACCGTTGTTCCTTCTACGACTTCAAAACAATATCACACTCCAATTGTCAACACCTTGAAAATGTCTTCAAAAAGTCGAATCCATTTCCGTCAACCCGCCAATCTAAGCATTTGCAAGGCTTTCACCTACCCCCTCCATTGACTGGGGCGAAATATACCCACGAAAGTAGAAAATGTTTTATTAATATTTTGTGACGCCTGTTGGATGGAATTTGAAAATATTCACTTTGCCCGATGAATAACTCAGTTTTTTTTTTCTTTGCATACTCTTTGGCGCGCTGCGAGTCTTTTACTTGACAACTTTTATTGTGCCTACCTGCAGACGTTGTTACGTGGGTCTGTCTTCTTTTTGTTTGCAAGTCTGCGAGGGAAACTCTCTGCTCGGTTCCAAGTGGCTGTTCAGGTGTAATGTGCGTCTTTTTATGACTGAAATAACAACATCGTGGGAGGGAGGTTAACTCCGGGCGGATGGGGCTGCATTTGGCAGGATTTATGATACACTCGAAGCGGTGGAGCCATTGTTTATATCGAGTGGGGTGGGTTGATGCCTATTTACTCTCTCGAGGATCAGAAGGATGTTTGCAGTTTTTTTTTTTATTTCTTTGCTGTCGTTTAGTTGGTTTAACCGCGCGTTTTGATGTTGGGGGAGTGTTACTTGCACCTGTGTGCTGGGCTATGATGCCGGTGCGATATTCGTGTACAATGCCGACACAGGACTTGAATATTTTAACCACAAAGAGTGCGGTTGAAAGGAAATGTTGCGAGTGGGGGGTGAGTAGGTGGATGGATGTCGGCGCACGATGATTTAGCCGCTCAGACGGGAGTAGTGTGCGGTTGTTTAAAATGCTGGTCACATGTACCGAGCTTGTTGTGTGCGGTTTGGACATTGGTTTGATGGGGATGTGCCGGTTGCAGTAACGTATCGTAGGTTTGGCAGTGGCATCAGAAGGATGACTCACCTGTTCATGGAAAATGGGGGGAGTTCATCGGTTGTCATCGGTTGAAGGGGTGCGATCTACACAAAGGAAGAACATTTGGGATTCGGTTTTTAAATGGCTTCATGTGATGCGCGGGATTCCGGAAGAGGTTTTGCTGCAGATTTTTGTACAAATATTCGCCCTCGAGCTTTGTAGGCGCTGTTTAAATAGCTCCTCGTCGGGATATGCGATTAGGGCAGTCCAATGAAGGAACAATCATCAGACGGGCTCTTAATTGGCAGTCCCTTAAAATGCTGATCGGTCTAACTCAAGTTCGCTATGAGCTGCTCATTTCAAAATCCCTTCTTAACTTTTTATAAATCTGTTTGAAAGAAGCTGTAGCCGATGAGCTTTGTGCCGGAAGTGTATTGCTTGGATATGCCCTTCTCCATTAGAAACTAAAGAAAAGTACTCTCCGTGTTAGTTTCCTTTCTTCAAAGCCTGCTTTTTTATTGTTAGTAAGTCCCAATGTCGCTGCAACATTGCAATCTTCTTTTTTGTCTCACCAAACAGAGAAAATTGCCCACAAAGCGTCTCTACCCCAAAGTAGATCCATGATCTAAAGCAGTCATGCACGATTTTGGTATGTAACTCAGCCTTGAGATGAAGCAGAAAGGTTTGTTGAAGCGTAAACTATTTAAGAAAGGTGTTGGCTCCCTCAGGTAGCCTTACATTTCTGTTTTGATTCAAAAATATTTGAGTAATGACAGGCTAAAGGCAGTAAATCCGGAAAAAAAAACATTTTGGTGTAAAACGCCCCCAAAAAGTAGGCGTGGCGATAAGCGATATAGCCTAAAACCTTCTCAGAGACTTGGGAAAGACTTCAAAAAAAATTTTATCGAATCTGTTGGGTAGTTTAAACGTTTTGGGTATTTAAATCACAGACAAACGGAAAAGCTTTACAATTTTGTCCCGCCTTTTATGCTGTTTTGTCCCGCAATCCTAGAGTTAGATGGTTGTCCTCTGTCGGTAGCTTCGTTTAGATTTCAGATCGTTGTCGGCATCTTTTCCCCTTAAGACATTTTCACCAAGCTCACGTTCTTTCTTTTAGGTAGTAAGAACTTCCTTCCATCGATGTCTGTATTTTTTTGTGTAGACATTTTCACTTGTAAACAAATTAGCCACCCACCTAACCTTAACCACATCCAACTTGCCAACTTATCCAAATGCGTTGCCTGCCCTTGGACGTCTGTTCAAAGCTGAATATAATTTTCGCTCTCCACTGAGTTGATTTTTTTGCGCTTTTTTTCTCTCAAGTCCTCTTCTCAAGATTCCTTAAGCGTATTCCACCTCCGCTCCAACAACTCTCCAACGAAAGGGGTTAAGGGCTGCGTCTATTCTTCGGAAATTATTCCGTATCCCTGCAACTTCTAGACCAGTGCAGCATTCCTCTTGAAAACAACTTGAGATCCATTGCCGAAGCTGGGCACAACCCAGCCACTTTTTGCCCACTAAAACTCGAATGGAATTTCTCCGCCACACAAACCGCACCGCACAGAACCCATTAGAAAGTTTAAAGGACGCTTATAATCCTCGCCTCGGTGGCTGGGTGGTTGCTGGTGCATAAGAAATGTGCGTTTGCGAGGAATTTCCATGCGGAATTCCTCCCATGCAAGTGGTTGGAAACACGCGTTAGCCTCCTTTGCATATACCTACAGCCTGCCGTGGAGGGATTAATCCAACGAATGATTCATTTGCGGATAAGATAGAGAATACTCGGCATTTTCGGCAACTAAATGATTTAGGTAATCGTCCTTAAATTTATGCGCACGCAAAAATGAGGAGGAAGACTTATTGCAGCCAGAAGGGTAGATTTGAATAATTCATGGCGCATCGGGAGCGAGGGTGGCTCTGCAACGACAACGGCGCGATTTAAAGTATCTATCCAAAGTTGGGTGGTAGTTGTGAGAGAATTGATTTTCCTTTTTTTTCCCGCCCGTCAAACATCAAAATTCACCTGATGCAGGTGCACACAGACACAGCCAAAGAGTGTAGCCGGATCTGTGCTAAATTATGTTAAATTTGTAAATAGAGCTAGGGTTTATATTTATTGTTGGATTTGGACACGGCCGGTACGTGACGGGAAAATTGGAAATTTCATTTACTAAAAACTCGGCACTCTCTGTGTAGACACTTAGGATATTGGATTTTGTTCGAGGGCGGAGAGTGTGTATCCTGGGAGAGACAGATATGCGGGAATGGGTTGTGTCTTGTGTGATATTTATTTGGGGCAGTGTTTTTTGCAAGTTAATGGGGGAGCCCCATTGAATAGTAATGCGGGAGATTCGTGTACCTGATTCTTATGGTAATGGCGATTGCAAGTGATATCTGGAAACTCTCTCTGAACGTTTAAAAATAGATCCGCTGTCAGGTAAATGTGTAAATGCTGGAGTGGAAGGTTGTGAAGGTTGTGAAGGTCGATGGTTGTTCGTGACCTGGTGGAATAGGTTCTAGTTGGTGTGGAGTGCCTTCGGAGGATTTTAACACTTCTGTGCTGTGTGTGCAACGGGGAAGCGGTTTCAATTCGTAGTGGAGACTGTCATCTCCGCTCTATCAATATCCAAAAAGTTAAAATACAAATTCCGGAAAGCGATTAGAAAAACGAGTTAAAACGCATCAGAATGTGAGCCAAAAATCAAATCATAAACGGTTGGGAAAAACACGGAGAACTCATAGAAAACGCGGCAAACACTTTCGGCAGAAAAAAAACCTCAAGAAATGAATCAAAACGATACAAAACGAGCTTCAATAGTGCGTCGAAGAACCCTCCGAAACGTATCTAAGGCGTTGAAAAACGATTTGATGAATGTATCAAAAGCTGTTCGAAAAAAGATGTCAAAAATGCATCAGAGTTGCTTCGAAAATTATCTTAAAAAAACTTAAAAAAAGGCGTCGAAAAGTGGTCAAGCTTTTTCGAAAAAGAATCGCAATAGAAATCAAAAAAAACTCTTAAAAAGAAAGCATCAGAAACGCTTCGGAAAAAATTTCAAGAAAAGAATCAAAAAGGCTTCGAAAAAGACATCAAGAAACGTGTCAAAAATTTCATGAAAAACTTGTCAGAAAACGCACAGAAAATGTGTCAAATATCTCGAAAAGAAGGGAATCAAAAAAAAAAATCGTAAAACTCGTCAAAAACTCACCAAGTAACGCATTAAAAGTGATCAAAAAAACGCATCAAAATCTCGACGAAAAACTGGTCAAAAAACCCATCAAAAGACGAGTCAAAAAACGCTTTAAAAAACCCTCCACAAAATCCTAAAAAAAAATGTGTTTAAAACTTATCAAAAATGCACTAAATACAAGTCAGAGAAACGCACCCAAAACATGTTAGAAACGCATATAAAATTATGAAACGTGTTAAAAAAAAGTTTGAAAAAAACTCAAAAAAAGTCCATTTACAACGAGTCGAAAAAATCGTCAAAAAACTCATCAAAAGAACATTAAGAAACGGTTCAAAAAACGCATTAAAAACGTTTTCAAAAATATATCAAACACCTCGGAAAGAGCGTCACAAAACTCATGCATCAAAAACGTGGCAAATAACGCAATAAACACGAATTAAAAAAACTTATTAAAAACGCATGATAAACGAGTCAAAAAACGTTTCGAAAACTGCGCCAAATACTCGTCAATAAATGTATCAAACATGCTTCTAATATACCACCCAGAAAGCCATTAAAAAACTCAAACAAAGGGGTTGTTAAAAAAACAAAGAAATAAAAAACGCGTCGAAAAAAGGTTCAAGAAACGCGAAAAATGCACTTCTCAAGAACTCAAAAACCTCAAGAACCTAATTGAAAGATTTTGAATTGACGCATCCGAAACGCTTTGTAAGAAAAAACCTCAGAAAACGAATGAAAAACGCGTCCACAACTTCCTAAGAAACGTATCAAAAACGTGTCAAATAAGCCATCTATAAACGATTAAAAACATGTCAAAAGCATGAAAAACGTCTCAAAGAATTTATCAGAAATGAAACAAAATAGGTGTCCCAAAACTTGATCATAATAATAATAATCACTTTAAAAAACGCATGCAAAACGTGTCAGAAAACTCGCCCAAAATGATTCCAATAAAAAGTCAAAAAAGGTCTCTAAAACGCTTTAAACAAGCACTCATCGAAACATCATCAAAAACGCTTTGAAATTAGATTAAGAAAAAAGAATTTAAGAAACATAAAAAAAGCACCGAAAACGTGTCAAAATACGTTCCAAAACTAATCGAAAAGCGCTTTGAAAAAAACAACTTTAAAAGGCATAAACGAGTTAAATTATGCAATAAATATGAATTTAAAACAAATTTTAAAAATAACATCATAAATGAGTTAAGATCGCCTTGAAAATTGCGCGAAATATTTATCAAACGTGCTTCGAATATACCATCAAGAAACGCACTAAAAACCTCAAAAAGCTCACCAAAAAAAGCAATAAAAACGCGTCGAAAAAATCATCAAAAAACTTACCAAAAGGCATAAAAAAAGTGTCAAATAATTTATCAAAAATCGTGCCAAAAACGCTTCAAGAAAGAAAAAAACACCAGACACGTGTCAAATAACCTTAAAACTAAAACGTCAAAAGATGCTTTAAATAAGCGTTAAGGACCTCATCGAAACATCATCAAAAACGCTTCGAAATTATTTTTAAAAAAAATCCAAAAAGGCACCAAGAACTCGTCAAAAAAATGTTGCAAAATCTCATCGAAACGTTGCATCAAAAACGGGTTGAAATTAGCGTCAAAAAACACTCAAAATGGCTCCAAAAACGTGTCAAAAAGCATCTGAAAACTCATCGAAAATTATTTGGAAAAAAGCAGGTTAAAAACGATTCAAAAGGACATAGAAAAACGTTAAAAAAATCACTGCCCAAATCATTCTTACTTTTTGTTTGTCCGTAGCACGGTGGTAGATAGATTTTTTTTCCGCTAAATATTTGTCGGGGAAGGACTATAGAAATCTTGTTTCCTTGTTTCATTTACTGAGGTTAGGTCTGATACTGTCAATGGATTTTAAGAATTTTTCGGTCCCATTCGCTGCAACTTACGTTTAAAAAAATGTAAATAATGAAGGGGAAACACCTCAAAAATACTCCCTTCCCGTCTCACTTTCTAAAAATCATTCTCCGACCCCATATCACGACTCTGATTTCCCAACTATAATAGCTTTTAATTTTTCATACAGCTTTTCCATTTTTTCTTTATAAATTTATTCATTCGACTGTGAAAATATTCTCTTTGCATTTTCGAGTCACCCAAAACCGGGAACAGCATAAAAATCACACCACCAAAAAATGTCTACTATGTAAATCATGAAATTATGCTAAACAGATTCAATCTCATAACCGAAAGAATTGCATTCCATCCCATAAAAGATAACAACTGTCATTTACCACACCAACGACCGACCCCCTATTCCCAGTTTTTTCTTGACTCAAAAAAGAGCCATAACAAGGACCCACAATTCCGACAAAGCACTGCCATTACCATTTACATAATATTGCATTCACTCTCACACTCGTCCGCAACCCCATCCTCAGAAGTCACCAGCACCACCTAACCAAAGAGAAAGTCGTCTCCGTAATGTGATTGAATCAAAAGTCATTGTCGACTTGGCAACCCCAACGCAACCGAAAGGGAAACCCAAACCATCTGCTAATAAGCCTAAGAGTATGCAAAGATATTGAGTGTTGAAACGACAACACTACGTTGCAATAACTCGCACCGCACCCACGATTGTTTGCTTCTTTCTTCTGGAAAATTTAATGCGACTGCGAAAGGACATCCTTTTCTCGTATTTGGTTTTATTCTTTTGGAGCAGAATGCTTATTGCCGTGGATTATGAATGGCGAATTCCCAAACAAAGAACCCTGAAGTCGTGTGGAGAGGAAGATGCTGCCATCACTTGACCTGGTTGGGCTTCGCCCGCCCCGCACGCTGGGTGATCCTTTTAATAAATATTTAAATAAAGTTTCTTGTCTGGAGGGGGGAGGGGGGGGGGGGGGGACTACAGCCAGTGACCTCGTCTCCTAGAAAAAGTTCATCCAAGTTAATTAAGTAATTGCTGCCATGGTCATTTTTAGGAATTCCTGTCCTTCATACGCGCGCTGAGCGTGTGTGTGGTACCTTTCGGCAGTAGTGAGTCATAAAGTCTCTCTCGTATTAATTGGAAACTTTTCCAATTTCACTTGATTCGATCCAATAAGGACGAGCAAGCAAAGTTGGTTTTCGATTTCCTTCCGCCTTATAGAGCGCAAATGTGTAGGCGCAACTTTCTCAAGTTTTCCCCATTTTTTTCCGTCTCGCTGCTCCAATGAGAGGTTATGTTTGAGACTAATGGGGCATATCAATGGCCCGCCCAGACCAATGCGACCGAGTAAACATCTGTGGGATTGAGGGAGAGAGGTTGTTGTGTCAAAAGATGTTTACTCGCGCGAGAGGGGAGCTAAGCCTAAAAGGGTTTACTGCTTAACTGGTAGTAGTTGAGAGTAATAGGCCGTTTTGATGGACCAAACGTCGATGGCCTTTAATGATGCTTAGATAAGTTCGTATACTCGGTGTGTGGGGAAGTTTGAAAATAATTTTTCATGTTGATTAGGGCTGTATGAAAAGTATTGATGACAGTTTTTCGAGTAATGGCCGCCAGACGTCATATTTGTTATGTTCAGACTTATATGAAGTTTTTTTTAGACTTAGATGAACTTTTTAAAGTAATTCTGGGTGAAAATTAATTGATTCAGAGATCTAACTGCTCTGTTGTGGTTTACGGATTAAAAACCATGGCAGAGGTGCGCCGGGCTTTATTTTTAAAAGGAATAGCTGTCTTAAATTTAAAATTACACTCCCTTTTAACAATGTCAGAGCTGTTAAAACAAAACGAAAGATAGATAATAAGACGTAGATAGTAGCTCAATGGAATTCTTCAAGAAAACAGCTTCCTTTAAACATTTCCATTGACGAATATATCCGCTTTCTTAAAAAAATGTAATTCGAGCCTCATTGGAAACTATAGACGGATTTTAATGTTAAGCTGACTTAGGAAACTTATTGCAAAACTTTCGTACCTGAGGCATTAGAAATGGGTGGTACTTTCGGGCTAAAGTTTCGGCAATAGCTCAAAGCATTTCAAGGCTTTTAAGAGCTTTTTGATGTCATTAATATTGATCTTCTATAAAGAGGTATTCAGTAGGGACTTTTGTACTTAAATAAAACACTAAATAAATCGGCCTGACATTTTGTACAGGGTTAGTAGGTACACATCACACATTGATCGATTCGTTGGAGAACATTTTTGGCCGTTCTTTTCCACACATATCGGCTGTAGTGAGGTGCCCATTCGACCGGACTATTTTTCGAGATTACGTGGTTACCGAATGAAGCCATCAGTATACCAATTGTTTGACCAGCTGTTTGGCATGTGGCACCAAAGTGCTGGAATCACATATTTCCAACATGGCGTTCATTTTCATCAACGAAAAAAAACGGTCCAAACACACTGAAAATTAAACCACAGGCTCACCGTTTATGGAAGACTCTATTGCGTCTTGAGTACGGACGCAATGGATTCCCTTGATTCATATCTAGGTTTGCTGTTTTCCAATAACGCATATTTGCATTATTGTCAAAGCCATTAGTCAAAAATGAACTACCTCCAGTGGCGCACCCAGGGTGGGGGCTCAAGTGCTTGTTCTTTTAGGTCAAGATCTCCGAGAGCTGGGAAAAATCTTTGATGAATTCCATTGGCAAACATTTCGTCAGAAAATTATGCTGATTTTTTGACGGATGTTGAATTGTTCTTCCAATTTTTTCAAAGCCCAATCGGAGAAGTTTCAGCGCTTTAAATGTTTAATTGACATCAGTTCTTAAATTTTTACTTGAGATTCCAATTCATGTGATATCGACTGATTTGGCTCACTTTGAACTAAATCACGTACTGGGATATTTTCGAGACTTTGTCCGGATGTTGTCTCCTCACTGGGACAGGAACATTCAAGAGTGAATATGTTTACTCGAAAATATCCACTATTGGCGGACCAGCTGCTTTGCTAGATGCTTAAATGCGCGAAAACTTGAAAAGTGCTGTATTTTTAAACGGAAAGTAGCTAAAACCTGCACGAATATATTTAGCACATTTAAAAAAAAGAAATTTTTGAATCGGTGCAATAGTTCGTAAGTTTTTTGCGGACTTGCAGGTTTTCTATTCAGTTTTATATATATGTAGGTTGCACTCACGATGAAAATAGGAGCAATAAACCACCGAATATGAATTTCTGCATTGATTTTTATTAATTTCGGACGTTGCTTATTCGTGTTCTGTTAAAAAAATTTAAATCTTAAGTGACGTCTTGACATTGACAGAGTTTGAGGTTGCATTTGTACTAATAGGCAAAATTTGTCTATTCCTACTGAAAAACTCTATAAAAGTTTCCAGTATTTGGACTCACAACAAAATTCAACAACCTATTTTGAACGCGTTTAAAAAAACTACTTTTTGATTGAAATAGGTGTTCCACAAGGTTCCACCTTGAGTCCCTTGCTGTTGCTTACGTTCCAACAGAGAAAACGCTGTCCCACAACAAAGCAGTTCAAGAACTATCGACTCGGTGAAATAAATTCGATTTAATCATTTGAAACAGGAAGCTTATTGATAGCTTAAAGTAATTAAGGATGTATAGCATACTTTTTCATTCGCCCAGGATACCTATTCCGTAATTTTGTAGGCGATTATCGTCGAAACGATAGACCTCCAAAACCAGTAACTAAGTGAAAAATTACGAACTTGAGGGCTGAATCCAGTTCATTGTAATTTTTTAAAATGGACTACCTAGTCATATAGGCGCTCGTATTCAACACCAATAACATTTTTCTTACCTCTAACCCACAAACCAGCGGTCCTTCGTCCTGCACTTGCAGTAGACAGTAACGCGTATCCCTTTAACATCAAACACCAAAAACAAACTCCAACATCTCTGTCCCGATTTGTCCCGTTCAAACCTAGTTTCTGCCCCACAAATATATTTTATTTCACTTTTTTAAACAATTTTAACTTTACTTCAGCTTAAAATTTAAATTCCAACCCTGAACGCCGAGACCACTTATAACAAAAAAAAAAAAAAAATCTTCTCAAAACGCATTCAAGGGAATCGCATTTTTTAATGCTGATGGTTTTGAAAACTTTCGGGCGACAGAAATATGAATTGCAAATGAATCGGCGAAGAGAGAGTCCACCGTAGACACTTTCGTTCTCCCCCGAGTCTCTGGCGATGTAAAATAGAAGGAAAATTAAATTTTTTAATTAAATTCTGCTCAAGAAAAAGACACTATAAGTGAGACTGCAAAGTTGATATGCAAATTTAAAGCTAACACCAAACACGAGTGCCCCATCCTTCTGAATCACGTCACTCAGACCGAGCACTCAATTGAGCGTAAACGTTGAAAATCTTTCTCTGAACCAATTATTTCCGCAAACGAGTTGTTTATTTCTTGTATATAAATATACATTGTATGCCAAATGGAATACTGTGTGCAATTATTTCGAGTGGTTCGAGTGTGTATCCCCTTTTCTGTTTGGATATACACTTTGGGAAGTTTTTCCTAGGGCACTTGAGGGAAATAATAACATTTGCCCCTATACCGTCGCAAGAGCTCGCCGTTTATGGTTTCTAAAATATTTTTCAATGAGTCTTCTCGAAGAGGAAAAGTTTTGCATTTTTCGGAAGTCGGAAGGGGGGAAGTGGACGGAAGGTAGTTTGGGAAGTGTGGCTGTGGAGCAGATTAGACCTCAATAAATATTTGTAGTTGTGTGCTTCGGATTTAACGACTCAATTGTCGGCTTCAATGGACTTAAAGTCGGTACTAAAAATGGTGAAAAAGCGTCACAGCGATATGTATAGGGATGAGACAATTGAACTTTAGGACAACTCATCCATGGACAATTCATCCAACTTCAACGACTGTCTAAGAATAGGTCTTTAGGGAACCATTTGTATCCCAAAAAATCGTATCGAAAAACAAGTCAAGTATCGGCTAAAAAAATCAATTCAAAAGTAGTAAAAAACTGTGTCAAGAAAAGCTCCAAAAACTTGTAGAAAACGAGTGGAAGAATCTTTAAAAAATAACACACAATGAGGCACCGAAAATGATTAAAAAAAACATCATAAAACGCGCCGGAAAACCCTAAAAAAACCCATTGCGTCAAAAGACTCGTAGTAAAACGAAGAATTACATAAAAAAAAAGCCAAAAATTGCATAAAAGAACTTGTCAAATGTGTTCAAAAGTATGTCGAAAAATGCTTCGAAACCATTACTAAAAGTATACCAAAAAGAGGTTGAAATACTGCGTCGAGAAACTCCGCAAAAAGAACCTTAAACCGTTTTCGAAAACGAAAAAAAAACTCGTCGAAAGACTCTCCAAGAAACGAGTAATAAACGTGTCAAAAAACACGTCAAAAATGGCCTTAACAATGGCCCCAAAAAAAATGCGTCGAAGAATAGTCTAAATCTGGGTTTAAAATTATGTGTTAAAATAAGTCAAACAAGGCTTCAAAGACGCAGTTAGAAATGCTCAAAAAAGCTACACAAACGTTTTAAAAAAAAAACCTATAAAATACACCAAAACTTGTCAAAAACGCGTTAAGAAACCTTTCAAAGATACATCAAAAACGAGCCTAAAAACTTTTAAAAAAACCTACAAAAAGCATGAACGAAGCTCCCAATAAAGCCTTAAAAAAACTCACAATAAAACTCGGTTAAAAACTACCAGATGATAATAAAATGCGTTACGAAAAAAATCAAAAAAACTGTCTGGAAAACTCTCCAAAAAACGTCTCGAGAAACGCTTCGAAAAAACTCGGAACTTGTCAAAAACGTATCAAAAATGCATCCTAAAACGCGCCTAGCAACCCCCCAAAAAGATCCCTAAATCATGTTCAAAAACGCACCGAAAAATACTTGAAAAAAAAAACTCGCCACAAGAACGTCAAAAGAGTATCAAAACGCGTCTAAAAAAACATCACGAAACATGTTGAATACGCGCACCAAAAAGACTCAAAAACGCATCGAAAAAAATACCAAAATATTCAAACAAATATTTAAAAAAAGCCCCAAAAATACGTCAGCAAAGCATTCAAAGCACGCAAAAAAAAATTTTAAAATCGGCACAGAAAACCGACAGAAGAGTCAAAAGCGCGTCGAAAAAAGCCAAAAAAAAACCAAAAAAGACTGAAAAAGCGTTAAGTAACCAAATACCAAAAATGATTTAAAAAAATATATTTAGAAAACCTTCAGAAATGTGTCAAGGAAGAATGAAAAGCACTGCAAAATATTATTCAAAAAATGCACCAAAAATTCGACAAGAAAGTCAAAAACGCGTCGAAAAAAGCGTCACAAAAAAACGCGTCAAAATAGACTCAAAAAACGTTAAGAAACCTTCCAGACACTTTAAAAATACGAATGTAATAAAATGTTTTAACATGCAAAAAAAGACTCAAAAAGGAGTCGAAAAAATCACAAAAAAATCGATAAAGGTGTCAAAAGCGCGTGGAAAACCGGGCAACACACTCGCCAAAAGGCTCGTCGGAAAACGGTTCAACACACTCGCCAAAGACTCGTCGCAAAACGTGTCAAAATTATGTCAAAATCGTGTTAAATAACGTGTCCAAAAATGTGTTCAAAAACGCCTCAAAATCTCAATTCTTTCATAGCCTCTGCGTAACTTTCTCTGATACTATTTGAGAACCTCACAAATTTTATTTTGCGTTAAAATAGCAGCCTACGATAGAAAGTTTGTCCAAAGTGGGCTTGAGCAGATTCTGGGCACACATACTTTGCATATTTGATTTTTCGTGCACGAGATAGATGCCGTTTCTATTACCCCCTTCAGTTTCAAGGTTTAGTTCCTATTTGCTTATTTCTGAGACGACAAATTGCTCCGTCTTATTTTGCAGCTTCTTAGCTGCATTACAAGCCCGTCAATTATCAGAACGCCTGCCTTTCAAATAGCAAGTTCTATATTTTTCTAGAGGTATAAAGTGTCATTCAAACCTTTTCAAGTATAAGTATAAAGCTGGACCATGGTTTTATCACGATTCCTTTTTGACGATATTAAAGGCACCCATGAGTTTAATGCGCCTTTAAAGCACGACCCTTAAGCCTCTAGCTCCGGAAAGGTCTTTACAAATTATTCTGAACAGAAAATCAGTCTCTTTCGCCTGGACCGTACCTTTCAGAGCCCTTTGCGATATTTCGCCACGTAATTTTGTT
Source organism: Cheilosia variabilis (assembly GCA_951230905.1). Taxonomy (NCBI): domain Eukaryota; kingdom Metazoa; phylum Arthropoda; class Insecta; order Diptera; family Syrphidae; genus Cheilosia; species Cheilosia variabilis. The sequence continues at coordinate 3,248,407 of OX579677.1, read as the reverse complement.
GAGCTTTGTTTGCTTTCTACCTCTGATGGTAGCAGCGCCTTTCACATGCCATACAACTTGCTGCAGTTCGTAGCAATACCGATCACATTAATTGGCGCTATGGCCCATTGACTTCTATATTTCTCTGTGCTACTACTTTTGTTCCCGATTCGCACTTCAAAGCGATTTAGAACAAAGGGTGGGGACGTTTCCAACCACCACTTCAGTTGCATCTCCATTCTGTTTACCAGTGGCCCCCCTCATTAGGAGCTTACCAAAGAACAGCTCAAAAGAACGTCTACACCACGCAGTCACTCCACAACGACATTCCGGTGCATTGACGTATTTAATGTTGACCACCGCACGCCATCATCTTCGACTCATCCGACCGACTCGACTTTGTTAGATCACTTTAAATTGTTGTGCACCAATCGCGCCAAAGTAGTTATTACCGCGTGGAACATTTTTTCAATTATTCTTCGCGGCCGATGATGAATGCCATGTAACCATGCTGCCACGGTTGGCTACGCCACAAGTGATCCACAGAACCTTTCTCCATCAAGGTTAACGTTCAGGTTAATACCCAATTTAAGTTGGAGCGAGCTCCTCTGTCTTTAAACTGCGCCATGCTCCCCCAATTCGATCGACCATGTCCAATCTATATTTATAGACGGCACCCATCCCGCCAAAGTCTGCAAAGCGGAGACTGGCCTTCCTTGCATTTCCGTTTGCCGATATTTATGGTTTTCAATATTAAAATTTTCGCAGGACACACAGTGGCCTATACAATCTACATCTCTATTGGTATTGCCGTTTTATTTTTTTCTGTTTGCTGACTCTCTCTTTGGTGTCCTGGGCAAAGGGACGAATTTTATCGGTACTCAGCATACAGCTAGCGGGCATTTCGATTATTGAACACAGATGTGGCCCGTTCACATCCATCTTAGATTAACTGCCACCCATCCGACGAACAGTTCTCGATTAAAATGTATTTAAGTTGCGTTCCATTCGAGGGGGAGTCTGTACATGGCACAGCACTTATTGCTGCAGAAGCATCCCTTCGGGCACACACACACACACAGAGATTTGTACGGTGCGATGGTTGTGTCGAATCGCAGCAACCACTTGAGTTTAGACTTCGATTGTCGGGAACTGCTTTGTGGACTAGCAAGGAGATAATAATTTTTTTTTTGCGTTCGCTCCCTTGTTTTCATTGTAATTACAAGGACGACGCATCTTTCGCATTTATGATTATTCAGTCGTTAAAAGTTGTACGTGGTACTAGGAATTGTAATGGGGCCTTGAATGTTTGAAAATAATTATCTGAATTGGAATGTTGGCCGGGGACGCAAAACACCTGAGGGGGATTTTATTGAAGGTTGTAATGGGGGTTTTGTAAAAGTTCATTTATGTGGCAGGGCGCTTTCAGTTTTTCCCCCGATTGGAGTTTATTAGGGAACTGACTTTGAGGGGGCACTAGTTTAAGCAGCAATTTTACGAAGGGCTGTGGCTTTTTTATGTTTTCAAGGCCCTAAAATTTGCCAAAGATAAGGCTAAGTCAGCATGAGGGTTGATGGCTAATTAAAGCTCGTAGAGGAAGGTTAATGGGCCTAAGTCAGCCTAGGTTTGTGGGCAATTGGAAGCTCGCAGAGTTTATCACGTAGAAGCCCAACAAGATCAGTCGACATCAAAAGTGCTCGTCGAGGAATCGCATGAGTTAATTTCTTGCTTTGACGATTTTAGAAGTGTGATGGATACCCCGTGCTCGTTGTTTGCTTTAAAACACTTCGGTGTCATTTCCTGCAGTTTGTCATCATCCTTAAAGTGTATATGAAGCCACTTGTCGGTCATCATAATTTCTGCGCCAACAGAGCTCACAAAATGTCTCACTGTGAGTACTGTCACTTTCGATGATGAAATTGCTCGACGAGCATGAGCGATGGTCAATGGTTGCTTTCCGGAATAGGATTAAGAGCGATTTCTGCTTATTGGTTGGTGATGCTGGCATTAAAATCAGCTTGGCATTCTCATAATCTCACTCTTTTTAAGCCAGTGCTAAGGCACGAGCACATGGCTGCTCTTGGAGCAAAATAGTTGCACCTCTTCCTTTAGACTGGCGAATTTACTTTCCATCATTATGCTGGTGGTGGCACCTTTCTGCATTGAGTTTTGAACCACCGATGCTGGCTCACTTTATTTAGCGGGCTTCCAATTCTTCAAGAATCTTTGCCTAAGACACTGAAGCTTTCATTCCTCTACGAGCTTGGGCACGTTGCTTGCAGTTGTCGAGTCTAATCATTCTGGCATCTGATTTTTTCTTTTCAACGGACGTTCGGCCATACTTGTTGTTGTCCCATACCTGGAATTTAATTACCCTTTTGGCTAGCGCCGCTATCTCGATCTCTCGGACTGACATATTCCATGAGCAAGCTCGAAGATCACCAATTTTTTTTGATTCATGGGAACGTTGGGTAGTGGAACTGCGACCACGATTTCTTTTTTATACTTGTGTGCTCTGATAGCAGTCAAAACATCGCTGCTCTTCCTTTCATTTCCTGATTTGATCATCATCCGAAATCAGCAAGGAACTGTCGAGACCTTTCGAATGATTTCGAGATGCTTATTAATTTTATGGAATATCACGCAATTCCGTCCGTCAGCTTCTGCGGCCTACAGCTAGGCGCATTTGTTTCAAACTTCGTTTTGAGAGTTTGTGGGCTTAAAGTTCGGAACCATTTTTAATTTTGCACGGCGGTTTCAAAATTTGGATTTTTCTCGAAAACGATTTATATGCGATATGTGGAAAAAATGTATTTTAAAGGTAATATGGTCAAATTAATGCAATTAAATTCAATTTGTTACATTGGTTTTCTAAAGGCTATCTACATAAAAACGGATACAACAGTTTCATCCAAAATGCATGATCAATTTAAATGTTTAAAATTATTTCGTCTCTCATTTTCCACACGAATTTTACAATAACACCAAATTTTCGGTTTTGATGAAAATTTTTGTATGCTCAACAATACGTTGCACTTATTTAATTCTTAGCTTAATAGTTGAAGTGTAGTGTACTTTGTCAAACCAATTAAGTCCTCCCACTTGATTTGCGATCACATACTTTCATTTTTAAAGAAATCAAAATCTATATTCACTAAAAGCCCTCAAATTGACTTTGAACTTGTTTATCTGCATAATAATGAACATGATCAATATTGAAAAACATATCCGAAAGGATTAACAATTTCACTCAAAAATCTTCTAAGATGCAAAAGTTGCAAAAATATATACTCGTACATCGTTTTTTATATAAACAGAAAACCTGTAAAACACTCTACCCGAAACTTCCGAATATTGGATAAAAGTACTAATTATGGATACACATATAAAAAAAAAAGTATATTAAATATGCATTGGCCCTTAGAAATAGGTAAAAAATCGAATTTAAAGTCCTCTTTAGGTAGGCAGTGAACTCTGGATCCCACCTAGCATTTCATAAAGTAAAATAAATTTAACAAAAGCCAACTTATGTTAGCTAAATTTTGTTGTAACTAAATTTTGTTGTTCCACCAGACGTGAGCTTCAACCTTCGAGGCACTGTTTTGAACCATATGAACCAAAATTGTTTTAAATTGCAATGAGAAATTTAAAAAAGGGAATACTCCTGTGATTGGTGTAGCTTTTAGTTGTTAATACATACAACCCTACCGCTTTTCGACCGCCCTAATAAATGAACGCGCTACACTTTAGATATTCAGAAAAATTCCCAATTCCCAGAGTTCCCAAAGTGTGTATTAATTGACTTTACTAATTTGGAGCTTGGAACTCGCCCCAGTGTGAATTTCAACTAATTGGATTTGACGGATGCCATTTTGAGCTGAAATTTTGGATTTCTGCTGCTAAATCAAACATTAAATCCGAATTTTATTGATTCTTGTGTGTATTAAGTTGGCCACAGAAAAACACTTTTTGTTTACTTGCACTGTTATAAATCCATTGTAATTATAAGTGAAAATAAACCATGTTCATAACCTTAAAATCTGCGAAAATGTTGAGATTTCTGAAAATTGCCCCGGATCGGTGACTTCAATCTAACTATTTCCTAACTTAAAGTCAAATTGAATGCTTTATATCTTATAATTTAGACCAAGTGTTTTTTTTTCCAAGAGTCGTATTCGTATCTAAAATGTTTTATTGCTGACGGCCAATGAGTATAAATAAAAATTCAAAATAAAAAAATACTCTTTGAGTGTAACTTTGTAACATTGTAACTTAAAAGTTACGATCGTAACACGTTTGTCAACCCTGTTGCTTAGTGATCATGTGCGCTCTTTCACATTGAACGTCTTGTGTTCTATTTTCTGCATTCCATGAACCAAGAAATCCAATCAAATCTACCTGTGATCGCTCTAAGCAAAAAACACCACCGATCACCATCAGCGCCAACCAAAACCATGACCGCAGAAGATGATCATGTTCGAGTGCTGATATTTCAAACTGAACTGGATCAAACAAATCTCTCCCATCTCAAACCTTACACCCCTGACATATCCACATCCAATCCACCCGTAGAACATCGCACTCACTCGCATGTGCCTTCCGTAACGAGTTGCGGATGCAGCTGATCAAAAACGCATCTCTATGCTTTACACTAGATTTCCAAACAATGATCCCATCGGAAGGCGAGAAATCATCGCAATCGCAATTGTTGGTCATTAATGTTAATTTACACCTTGAAAACACGATCGCGCACGAATGCACAATCATCAGCCAACAGCTTCCACGGATGCGATGGAGATGTTCGTGTAGGAAAACAAAACGAGGAACAGAACGTGCCGTGCGTCTTAAAAACCCAGTTAAGCGATTTACTGGCCTAATGGTTGCCAGGGAGAAAAAAACTGCTCCACACATCATCCAGAATTGGGTCAACCATCATGATCGACGAGATCGGTCCAAGTCTGAGCTAGAAAGTAAAGCATAGAACTATGCGCGCTACACGAGAAACTTATTGATGCGCGATGCGCGAGCATCCAGTACCCAGTACCCAGTCTAACAAGTCGTGAATAAGTGAAGTTGAAGTCATGGCACCATGGATATAGATGCGCAACGGATGGATGGATCAAATCGATCTGTGGGTTACGTTAGACGTTATGTTTCCGTTTTAATTCAATGCGATGCTGCAGAGTTATATGTATGCGAGGCGATACTTGATCCAGTTACGGATTGGCAATTGTTGAGTACCGCGAAGTTTGGTTGGTATGGTAGAAGTGTTGTGGAACGTGTATCTGGGCATATCTGATACCGAATTTGACTCGTTGGAATTTTTGCACTTATGCGAGGTATGCTGGCTGCTAGAACCAATATCGAGACGAGATAATTTGATCTGGGTAGTGCAGGTTTGCTGGTTGCATGACAGGCCAGGTGATGTGCGGTGTAGATCGACAGCTTTATAGTTGAGGTCGGAATGGGAATTTAAATTGTTTTCGCTTGCTTGACTGGAGTTGAATAAACAGACTTGACCATTCAAGACTATTAGGTCTTGGTCAAGGTTCTTGTCTTATGGGGAATTGGATTTTGACTTTTGTTCAAATTGGCTATAGAAGGTTGACCGTAGAGTTCAAAAGCGGTGTCTAGGATACATACTAAAGTTGGTCCAAAATGAGCAATAAGTTTATTTTTTTCACAGTCGCACATTCATATTTTGGTGGTTTCTTTTGCGCACATGAAAGCTACATGGAATGAGTGATCCCTGGCGGATGTTTTGAACTATATTTAAAAACTGACGACGCAGGTCTAAAATATTCAATTAATTATTTTTTCGCTCATTCGCACACTTGCCATCAACAAACTGTAGTTGGTTTCTTTTGCGCACATGAGAGCTATATGGAATGAGTGATCTCTATTTAAAAACTGACGACACAGGTTGGTCTAAAATAGGCAATTAATTCATTTTTCGCTCATTCGCACACTTGCCATCAACAAACTGTAGTTGGTTTCTTTTGCGCACATGAAGGCTATAGAGATAGAGGGACTAAGATATGAGGAACGTATTGAAAATTCATTTGAAAACTGCGTAATTAATTTGTTCCAGGTGAGCAATAAGTTTTTAGTTATAAGATTTTTTGCGCACATGTTGGCAAGTCAGATTAGCACGGTATGGTTACGCACATCAATCGATTTCGGGGCTAGTACAAAGATTTTCGTATGTGCTCATCTATTTTCGAAAACTTATCAACGCTATGATGTTTTACAATTTTGCGCACACCAAAAAATTAATAGAAATATTTTATAATTTTGATAGCTGTCCAGAGTCTAGACGGTCGTGGGACTCCTTTAACGTGCTCCTCCAGCCATTTCGATCTATAGCAAGGTGTCTCTTGTTGCGCACACAATTCTGGTCGTATTCCTCTTCTAAGTGGATGCGATACACTAAGGATACAGCCGTCTTCTTCTACCCCGTTGGCGTCCCTCTGCAGTATAATTGAAAGTGAGAATGTTTTCGTCGGTCTTATTGCGATAGTCCTTTGCACCAAATCAAGGAACGGTACACTCAAGATTTGATTTTTCGTACAAAAATCAAATGAATTATATAAATTCTTCTCTGTTCGGTGCGCAATTGAGCTCTTTCGTTTGCTTCACACCACCAATCGCACATGTATCGAATTTGAATAACGAATTTTATCGCACACACTTTTATTTGCGCACTTGTAGTGTGCGTTTACCAATCCCAACCCTTCAAACAGTCAATGAAAACCTCTGTCAACCTGTGAATCATAACTGCGCGTCCTCACTCAACGATCGTCCCTTCCCTTTGTAGGGATTCCTTAAATTTAATTAATTCAATCTGATATCACCTGCCCCCTAGTCACTTCACACCACATTCACCCTCGTTGCTCGTTGTCACTTGATCACGTCATCGCTTCCAATCACAGCTGGTAAACAATCGCCAAACAGCGCAAAACGAAGCATATCCCTAATTAAACTTTGCCCACATCCATTGACTCGTGCCTACTCTTCCTGCGGAAATTAAATTCCAGTCACATATTGAAATGTCCTTTTTCTTTGCGTTCGTCTTTCTTCGTCAGCTCCTCAAATACTCCGTAACGCGATTAATTTTTTCCGGATGAACATGTTTCCGTCCAATCAAACCAAACGACGACAACGACGAGGAGTCCTTCTTTCAAAAATGAACACATGTCAACTAGGACACCATCAGAATCAACCCAGACACAAATATGTTCGTCCGTTGTCCGTATGCACGTTAATTCAAGTAAACATTCGAATTCCGTTGCGCACAGTCCCGTTAAATGGTCGCAAGAAATTCAAAGGACCTTCTCTGGTAAAAGTGACAACTCGGATCGTCGAGTGATAAATTTAATTAGATTCAAACTCAAAAAAGGGATATTTACCCGCACACGACAGAAAATAACTGAATTTTTGCGGTTCATTGGAGTAAAGTGTTTGCTGTGGGATTAGTTGGCAATTTTCCAGAGAGCGTCCTTTTGTATTCCGAGGGAGTAATTGTCAGCCTCCGGGGGCGGCTTTTTTTTTCTTCTGCTAACATTTTTAAGGGATTTTCCCTTTCATGCTTTTTAATGGCCCAGCATCCACCCATTCCCCATATGGTGCTAATATTGGAAAGCGTCCTGTAGAGGGCTATAAATTTATTTCCACAGCGGCGCGGCTTAGGAATTCAAAACGCATATCATATTTTTATTTTTTTTTTATTGTGTTGTGTTTTATTGCAAGTGTATTTACTTTTTTCACTTGTTTTATTTTAGGGCGGTTTTGGAGAGGATGCCGTAAATTTCAATGGAAGCGCGCTCACTCGTCTGTAAAGGATATTAATTTATTATGATCCTGATAACGCGGGAAATTGGAGTATTTAAAACATGAAATGCGCTCACCGTGTTTGTAGTCCTTTAAATCAAGTCGAGAGGATTTTTTCATTGTTTTCGTGGCAAACTTACGTCCAAATTGGATGTAGAGTTGTTAAGGAATGTATGGGGTAGTTAAAATTTTGTTTCTCGTTTGGTGGACTTTTGAAATTGGCTACGGAATTTGACAAAATAATTCTGAACTATTTTTTGGAAATATGAACATAGGAGTGCAGTGAGAAAAGTATAAGCCCAATGGCAGAGCCTTGTGGTACACTAGATCTTTTACAATGGGGGAAAGCGTAGTTTGTTGTATTTGGAAAAACATTTAACCGCAACTCTGTGTTTTGTTTATTTTCTTATCGTTTGTGACAAAAACCCACATGCTGGAAATTATCCACAGAAGTTCAACTTTCATTTCGTCTTATTTCATAAAAATTGGTTTAGAAATATCCCCGTAAACCGTACGACAAAAAAAGCCCTATTACAATTTTACGCAATATTACGCTTCATCTTAATAAATCTCCCAAACTTATTTTATAAGTATACAAAAAATAAAATATAATAAAAACAGAAGAGTTAAGTTTTATTTTCTCAAATTGCAGAGTGACTTTTGGGTCATCCTGCAGATGTTTATTAGATCTCGCGAGCAGTCGCGTTTCACTTTGAAACCACTAAATGCATATCCAAAAAATTGTGAAATAATTTTGTTTAAACAAAGACTAAACTTCTTTCTGATCGATGCTAATTTTAGCTGAAGCGATAAAGGGCTCAGAGGTTAAGTCGACTACTGAGCAAGAAATCTCCGGTTCGACCCCCGAAATAATTTAAGTAACATTTAAAGTTGTTTTTCCACTGTGCCGCCTCAAGCGAACGTCTGACAAACTTCCCCGAGAGTATAATTATCCTAAAAAGAACTCCCAATTTAGCATATCAGATAAAAAAAAAAGATGGCGTCACAGATTCGTGTACCCTACCGGATGGCATTAAATTGGTTGGTCCCTTCCACTGCTGCCAAAGGTAAGAAAAATGGATAGTTTTAAGAAGCTATACCTAGAGTTCTAAATGAACCTGAAGCGCCATATATTTTGATCGTAGAAAAACGTACCTACATCCGGATTATGATCGTTCTTAAGTTTATCGCTATAGTGAAAGTCCCTTCTCAGGCATATTTCAGAATATCGTCGCTTTTAACGATCGACAATCAGAACCCTAAGACTTGCAGTACAAATGCACTTTCACAGATGAAAAACATTTCTGTAACACAAAGTTCCGAGTCCAATGCAGATCTTATCATTCCCTCAAAAAATGTGTCCACAAGTTAACTTAAGACTTGTCACGTTTTGCTTAAGTCCCTGTTCCCGATCTTGTTGCTGATCATTCGCCTAGACTTTGAGTGTCGATCATTTCAGTCGATCGAGGTATTTTAAATTCGTCTTCTTTTTGTCAGACGACTGACTTAACATTCATGACTGTCTTTCGGTTCGCATTGCGTTCTTGGTTAAACTAGTTTAGCTTGGTTTTGGGAAGCTTAAAATCTGTAAACACATCTGGACACTTTAGCGCGTAGACTGCGACTGCGACTGCATATTTTTTGGTTTTTTGTCTTTAAAAATATCTCTACCGACGACATTTCGGTCTAAAGTCGGTTTTTTAACAATAAAAACAGGGAAATAAATTTTATGATTTGATGTTAACAGACATTTTTAACCGCCCGAATAAATTTGATGCGTATCAACAGAAGAAATTTGCGGTTGATAGAAAATTTGATGAATATCAATTTTTTTGATAACCGTAATAACAAGATTATCGATAAAACTATTCACAATAGTTCTTAAATCTAATACAATTCACAATTCATCAACAATTGTTAATACCGATTCATTCATTTTGTTGATACGTATCAATTATTATCAAATATTGTGTTGATATTTGATAGCTTTAATAGGGCTGTGAGTCTTAAGAATACGTTTTAGATTGGCAGTTTGCAATATATGCAATTTAACCGCTAAGCCATAGAGGCCCATTGTGATTAAGAATTCGTTTTAGAATCATCTCATTTTTTAATCGTTCTTTAGTCTTTCTGGGAAGATTGATTCTGACAGTTTGGCTACAAAACTTGTACCCACGGTTTTTTTTTTTGGTAATTTGGTAATTTTTATCTGGTTTTGGTAACTTTTTGGGCAGGAGCACCAAATATACGAACTAAATATCAATTCATTTAAATGTTGGCTTACTGTTTCTGAGTGAAAGCATTGCATTTGCATGTGCGTCAGCATCACCCATGTAAACCTACTTTGTTCAAAAAAATACTGAATGCACTCATTTTCTTCTTTTGACAGATGGTGAACTTTTATCATATTATTTATTTGCCGACATAAAACTCTAATTTGTTAAAGTTCTAACAGCTGGCAATTGTGTGCACAACGTTGTTGACGTTGTTTAGTTGCTTAGACTGACAAAGTTCCTTACTGAGTCTTATGTTTTATAAATGTTTGTTTTTAAACAAGCAATTTTAAAAATTAAATAAAATAATTTGTGTTTAAAAAATCATGCTTTTGGTCAGCAAAAGTATTTAAAGTAGATATTAGGTACTATTACAGTAGTAAGTTAAGTCTTATATTTTTATTTTATAAAGTAGTCGTTGTTTAACTACCTGCTTAAAGACTGACTAAGTTCCGACAAAACTAATGTACCAAATTGAATATTTTAAAAGACATATGTTTTTTTTTATGTTTTAAAAATGTTTTATCAACGTCTCCAGATTTTTTGGTAAATTTTATCTTGGTTTGGTAACTTTTTTTCCCCATTTTGGTAGCTAATCTTTTTTGCCAGTGGCAACCGTGCTTGTACGTCGCCTTTAGAACTTGTCCAATTTTTAATGAAATCAACAGTGGGTTTGTTTTATTGAACTGTCTCGTTCATACCGAAGTAAAGTAAATTATAGACATTTGTCTTACCAATAAACATTTTTAGTTTGGACTTTAAATTAGTTCACAATGGCTATGTTTTTACTGTAAATATCGCAATTGTGGGCTTCCGTATATTTCAAGTCGAGACTGAAATTTATTGTAAGCGGGCCCTACTCATAATCGTTTTTAACCTTGACACTAAATATTTTTTGGGTCACAATATGCAATTTTGTATGGAACATTTCGTCACTGAGAGTCTGAAAAACTTAACTTGGACACTAAAAATGATTATTAGTATCGAGGAGTGTTCAGAGTGACTTCCAGCGAATCAGCCTGCATGTATGAAATGATTAATTACAAAGAGCTATAAAATCGTTATTTTGGTGCATGTCTCGGCTTTTGATTTGATTCAACTTTCTTTTAGTACCCGCCCGCTGCAAGTCCATGGCGGTGAATGCAGTTTACTAGCAGTGCCATGAACTCACTCCACTAGAAAGGTGTCAGCTGGAACTATGGATTGCCCCAGCGCTCAGAATTAGCCTGCCCGCAAACCAATTCTACTTAAATAAAATAAAAACGTCGGGTAAATCTCTAGTCTAAACTGTCTACTAGAGTGAAGTTGCAGTCATTCCGTGCTGAAGGAAAATGCCCACTAAAACAGTTCTAATATAATCTGTGATGCAAATCTTAAGTAGTTAATAAATAAATAAACTCAGCTGTTGGTGGATACACAAACCGAGCACTCTGTTCCATTCCCATTTGTCATGCTTCTACCAGATAAGCATCGCGTCATAGATAACCGCAGGTGTTTAAGTGCGCACATTTCCGGACCTAAAACAAAAGTCACCAACAGCGCCGTGAAAGCTCCTAAAACAAGCGCCCTCGTGTCTCTGAAAATAGTCCCCATTCGAGACGAGCACTTAATCAGCGACCGAATTTAGACTATTGACACATTCCGCTGTCATCTTTCAGCAAGCGTCCTAAAGAAGAAAATGTGTTCGCTCGAAATTCAACTCAAGTGGAAATAAACACGCAATTGCGTCCAATTAAGCGCGCCATCCCCCCCACTCCTCCTAGGTGATCGCGTCAAAGTTCAAACGCGTCAATGCTCCCCCGCGTTTCTTTCGAAATCAAAGTCACACCAAGCCACCGCCACCCAGCGCATTTATCTTCCACACCCGATCAAGCCGCGCGGTGCATTCAAAACTCAACTCCACCCCATCTCCACATTTTACCAACCAAAGACGATCCACATCCAGCCAGATCCAGCTGATGATCGTCTTTTTCTGCCGCTGCATTCCTCCGTCTCTCGGTGTGCGAAAATGTGTGCTCGCTCAATGCTGTGCTCAGTCGTTGTTATACACTCCAAGTGAACGCGTCTCGGATAGCGTCTTCCACTGGAATAACCAGGTGAATCATTTTTTTTTTGTTTCCCCCCGAGGTGTACAAAAACATTTGTTGTGTGTTTGCAAGTTTGATTAGGTTTTCGAGTGAGCGCGCGTTATCAGACCAGTGCGGTTATCTATCGCTTGTCGACCCAAATTTCCGCTGTTCCTCCCCATATCGGCGCGGGTTTATCTCGAATTGTTGTGTTTGGTGAATTTTGTGTAAAAATTTAAAAAAGTGCGCGAATTCGTCTCGTCGCCAGTGCAATCGGTGTGAAAATGTGTGCAATTCGCTCTCAAGGTGATTCAATGCGTTTCGAATGAAAGCGGTATGCCGCTGGAAAATTAAAAAAAAAAAATCTGTCCGCCATAAGTTTGGTTAATAATATTTTCTACAGTGTGTGCTAATTTTAGTCCGCGCCGGACTAAATTTGGCGAAATAGTTTTGTGCCGGCTGTCCCGGGTGCCGTATTTGGACGAGTTTATGGATTTTCTTGCGGCTTCTGTGTGGCATAACGATGACCACGTCCACGATAGGTCGGAGTCTCTTTGAGAAGTTTCTCAATTTGGCGAACATAAGGTAGGCTGTGTGCGGGTTTTCTTTGTCTGGCGCAGGATATGAGCTGTGTTTGGGGTTCTGAGTGCTTATGTGGTGAATCACTGGGAGGAGTGGGAGGTGTTTTTCGTAAGAATTTCGCAATTGTCATCGGTGGACGGTTATTTATGTCGCAGAGAAGACCACCAAGTAAACATTTTTCCTACTGGTGTTTAAGATTAATTTAGTTGGGGGAATGAAAATGTGGGATATCCAAATCAGAACTGGGATTGGTTTACGGGAATGGCTTTGTTTATTTAACTTTTCTAATGTTAAGTAACCATTTGCTGATTCAACTCATAACGAACTAACTACCTTATTTGCCTCCTTTGTCACATCGGTTTGAGTGGTGACAGCAAACGGTCCTTAGTGCTACCGCTTTTTGGCAATTGCAGCAGAACTACTGCATTTCGAAACAAAAATCGAATGATATTAAATCGAAACTACTGCATTTTTGTAAAATATTTTAAATAATAAATAAAATAAATTTAAAATATTCTCAGCCTTTGCAACTTACGATAAAGTTGAGGAACCCTCCCGAAACTGCGGCTGTACTAAAATTCGTTAAATTTTACAAGTGCTTTAGCTTTCTTGGAAAATTTTGATATAGAATTTCAGCAACAATTTTTATATAGAATTTCAGCAAAATTGGACAATTTTGAAATGTGCCCCCCTATAGAAATAAGCAGTTATCGACTGTATTCAGGGTTGCCAGTTTGAGGGTTTTCCCCCAGATTTAGGGTTTATTTTTGGTCGACAGAACTGTTTAGGGGGAAATCTGTTTTTTTTTTTTTTAATTCTATTTTCATTACAATTTCTTTTTGTTTAACCTTAAAATTAGCTTCCGCAGAAAAATTAAATTTTCAGACACTCGGTGAACGTAAGAAACGCTGAGCAGGTAACTTAAGAATTAGGTAGCGTGGAGATTTTTCGTTCTGTTTTGTCCTGTACCTTACTTTACTTACTTAGGTGGCGCTACAGTCCGGGGTGGACCTGGGCCTCAACCAATACGCCTCTGTCCTGTACCACCTTGTCCTGTACCAGAAAATTCAAAATTGAGGATGAAATAATTTGGATCGATCCTCCAAAGCTATATTTGCCAGTAAATATTATTTGAAAGATCTTTGGACTATTTTTAGTTTACAAAACAAGAAAAGCTAATGCCAGTTTCATTGGGAAGAATTTATAGTTTTTTTGTAATAGTTACTTAAATATTTTTTCCCGATTTAAGTACCAACCTCACCTGTAAATTTTATAAACAGAAATTTTATCCAAGTTGCGCAAGAGCTGTGTAAACTCTTACAAGAAGTTTCAAAATGCAAGATGTGTTGTTTTTATTTGGCGCACACTTTTTGCATTCGGTAAACCAAACTTACATATTCGCGTTTCAATTTCGAAATTCCAAAACACATTTTTAAAACTAATGACTTAAAGTTCCGAGCTTTTTTTTTTTGATAAAAATTGCTAAATCTGCGGTTTTTTAGATTTATCTAGGTGGAAATATTTTTGACTGTTCGAATCATCTGTCAAAAAATTATTCGGAGCCTGTTAGTTCTAGGAAGCTGAAATCGGAAACCTGGTTAGGTCTTTTAGGGCCGTTTGTTGATACGACTCATAGCGAATTAAGCGCCACATAAACTCTTATGTGACAGTTTATGCCCTAAAAAAGTATCCTATATGTATTTAAGTAGAACTTACATCGTTAAGAGTCGTATGAGCGAACGGCCCTTAAAAACAAGGTCCAGGAATAAATGTTTTGCTCTTTATTTTTTACCAAAATAAGAAGGCTTTGAGTTTTCACTCTGAAATACATTTTCTAAGTATTATAGCTAAACTTATAAAATAGTGTTGCCTATAAGAGAGCGGAATAGGGTTCTAAAAGTAAGGGTTGTATGCCTTTGCTCTTTTGGCATGGGGACTTTTCAACGATTTTCGACGAAACGTATGTCTCTTAAGACTAAAAGACGTCGCTCATGGCCACGCCTACTTTTTGGTGGCGTTTTTTACCAAAATCAATTTTTTTTTGACACCGCTGTCTAAAATTTGCCAGACCTCAAATAATTCTTAATAATATTTACCAAAAAAAAAAGAGAATACTTAGGGGAGACATCACTTGCTTACAGATTTGAAGTTATTAATGAAGCTGAGGCCTCAGCGTTGACGCCGAAAAATTAAAAAAAATAACAATAAAAAGCGGCCCGAAGCAAAAAAGGGGCTTCCGCATAAAATACTAATACAGTCAACTCTCAATTAACCGGGGTGCTCGGGACCGAGCTCGTACCGGAAAATCGAAATTCCCGGATAATCGAAAATTATATTATCAACGAATAAACCAACTTTTTACAATATTTTTCCATTTATTGGTAATAAGATTTTGTACTTTGAAACAGTCCACAAACTAAAAAACATAATAAGAAAGACAACACCTACAGATACGTTTCTACACGTGTGGATAGAAAAAATACGTAGTATTTATAAAAATTGATCACGGATAATAGAGTGAATCCCGGAAAATCGATTTCTAAATTAATAAATTTTTGAAAAAAAATGTCCCGGTTAATAGAGTTGCCGGTTAATAGAATGCCGGATAATCGAGAGTTGACTGTATAGCAAAAGAAAAAAACGGCAGCAAAAGCATTTATTTAAAACAAAAAAAAAAAAGCAAATGTTTTCATTACTACGAAACACTTTTTTCATATTTTTGCATTCTTTTTCGTTCAATAAAAAATAAAATCTTACTTAGACTGAAAAAGGGGCCCTTTCGATCATTTTTTTAAAAGTGGGGACTAAGGGTGTCTTGAGACTTAAAAAGGGGCCAACCGCCTACACTGAGCTGAGCTACAGAGAAAAATTAAGCAGCGATTGCTCTTGATTGTGGTTCTGTTTTCTGGTGGTGTTTGCAGATCATAAGCACTGTTGCTGTATGTCGTTTTCTCTATCTACATACACTCAATTTTGTGTGATAAATAAAAAATGTCTCTCCCAGTGGTCCCTGACTGGGAAAGGCAATAATTTTCCCCCAAAATTCGAAAAAGTTTCCCTTTCCCCCTAAAGGCACCAAGTGACAAAGAACAGAAACTGAAACAGAAAAGAAAGTTTTTTCGTTCTGTAGTAAATTCTGGTTCTGTTTACGTTGCTCGCTCAACTATACAAAACTGAAACAGAAACAGACCCATAAAAACATGTCGCTGTCGCAAAATATTGGGTGACGGTCATTATACATTATTTGGTGATTTCAAACGAAATCTATTATACTCTCCTCTTCGTCTACTAAAAACCTTTTTTTTTTTTCCTTTTTTCGTTTGTTATTCATTTGTCATCACAATATAAAATAGTACAATGCGAAACAAACAGCCAGATGACAAATGCAGAAAAATGCAAACAAAAAAAACCTCTCTCCCACTATAAATTGGCATTTCTGTTGCTGGCAGCAACAAAAACAATCAATGTAGATTTGTTTACGTTCTGTCGTCGAACAGCCATTTTTCTGTCGCTAAATTCTGTTTCTGTTGCAAATGTATGGCATTCAGTCTCTGTTCTTTGCCTTAAGTGAAATTTGCCTATATTTTTGTATATGAAAAAACTAAAAAAATGTAAGTCGTTTTATAACAGTCTTTATTATTATTAATAAGCTGTATATATATACACATATTATGCAAGGATCAGTTAGCTAATTATATAAAAACCCTAAAATATAATAAGAACTTCATTAAGAAATAAAAAAAATACATAAATTAAATCGGAAGAATTCAGACATAACTTAAATAAAGAAAAATATAATAAAAATTAAATAAAATTATAAAAATTAAATCACAAAAATTCAGACTTCACAGTGCTTAAAAATAAGTGTACCTAATGTAATTAATTTTTGTACATGCTACTATTGTGTAGCTTAACGCAATCACTTTCAATCTCAAATTCTACACATTTACTTATTTTAAGAAGTGTTTCGTGCAGTGTTGTTGGCACTCTCTCTTCATTTATCCCACGAAGCGTGGTCATTTTTCCCTTTTTAACAATACTCAAATTCCCCTTTAAAATCCCACGATACTTTCTTGCGTCAAAATCAAGTTTTTAAAAGTAAAATTTGTTTTACACGGAAAGAAAATCACGTTAAATGAACCTTTATTATTATTATTATTTTTTTTTGGTACTAGAAACTTTTGATAAAAGACGATTTACATGAGCTATTTTTTTATGGACATGCAGTGTGTTGATAATTAGGTGGAGAACAGTTGTTTTGATAGAATTTCACCAAAAATTTATTTTTTGTTAGATTTCTGAAACTCCCTCGATTTGGTGCTTTTTCCCTTTTTCCCACGGAAGGCTTTTCGGAAATCGAAATTCCGACAAAAAGGGATAAATCCCACTATATAACAACACTGGTTTCGTGTATAAAATTCCGCTCAATGTGGGATTTTCCAGTCTGTTTCTAATTTTTGTTTTGTTTGATTGCTGAAAAAAATTCTTCCAATATATAAAAGAAACCATTTTTTTAAGTTTGAAAACATTTAATTTTTTCAGATTTAAGACGTCTTTTCAAAATTGCTGAATATTTTCATAAATTTGAATTTGAAATGATTTTCTTTTCCATCAGGTAGACAAAACGTCAAATGGAGTGAATGCATTCAGATACACAAAAATTCTTACGTAGACGTTCGATGGGCTGTTTTCTTTCATATTTAGTGTGAACATTTCATTCTGAGTAAACTTTGAAATTTTTCCATTTTTTGTATTCCAAAAGCGTTTAAATTTTACTTTTAAGCAATTTACGTTTCAGAGAGATTTTTGATTTTTTCTCCTTTTTTTTTTAAGCTTTCCCCTCGTTTTGCCAAAATTGGCGCTTTTTCCCCTCAATCTGAGACCGCTGGTCTCTCCTCAAGTTTGACGAAAATATGTAACTAACTTCAGTTCTCTCTAAATTTTGCCGTTTCCCGTAGTTAAATTAAGGCGTTCGCGGGTGAACTATCCCAATGTGCATCGTTTTATTTTTCAAGTCAATTCAGTTTTTGGTTATTGCATTTTTAAATGGTTGTGAGCAATAATCGAGGTAAATAATTTTATTCTTCATACTTTGGATAACTACTTTAGGTTATAATTACGGTGGCCATTTTTTCAATCATAAAAGGGGACATTTTTTTTTAGTAAAAATAACTATGCAGTCAAAAAGGGTTAAAGCACATTTTACTATCAAAATTTGTAGGTTTTTGTAGGTTTGATAAAAGGAATTGACTTGATCTTTGAAATACAGGATTACTGTCTACGTACAGCTTTGTACGAATTGAGAAGGTACCTCGCAGGTAATCTCGCATATTTCTTATGGTAGAAAGATGGTCTTTTGGGGAAAAAGAGGACACTGTATTGTTTTCTTTCAGTAATAAATCAGAGAGGACATAGTAGCGAAAAAGAGGACGAATGGTCATCGTAGTTATAATTCTTTGAAGGCATCTTTTAAAAATAAAAATGTTGAGCTTGCACGTACGGCTTTACCTCATTTTCCTCTTTGAGATTCTGTTTTGATGCATTTCAAGTAAAATACGTTGGTATATGCTCAAATATAGCACCATACATATTGCACATTGAAAATGAGCTCAGTTTTAAGACAGAAAACATGAATCTGCTACTAATAAATGGACTACGATGCCCTCACTACGAATAAGTTTCTATGAGACGTCCTAGGTGTAGCCGAGCCTCCTCTACTGGATTTTTAATAACAGTCATCATCAGTCAAGAACTGAATCGGATAGAAGTTTATTTATTTATTTATTTTAAAAATAATTTACTAAAATCAATTCATAAATTGTTACCATGAGCTCGTTTAATCCATCGATGACTGGTGAGAAACGTATGCGTCCATCTGACCTTTTCGACTCGTTTCGTATTTTCCTTAATCGTAACTATTGCCAGCCAGAGTATTCTCGCTTCCTTGATTTCCCATGCGGGCTCTGCTGTTGTCGTTTCGTATTCTTGCGTTGTTGTCACCGGTTCGAATTTTAAAAACTTCCCGCTGTTGACTTTTGAGCTGAGTTTACACTGCAAGTTGTATTCTGTTTTCCCCTGGGTACCCTGTTTTTCTATAGTTATTGTGTCTACGGGTTCCGCTCACTTTTCTTCAATGCCTGAGCTATTCATATGCCTATCCCTTGCTCTAGCTCCTATTCTGACGCCTTTATCAAAGTGAATAGTTATTTGAAGGAATAGAAATGGGGAAACCCAGGCCGGTCCTGCTTTTAGGTATAGGGTAAAGATCCCATGATATACCATTTACTCAAAAAAAGGTTTTGCAGAGTTGTTGTAATAGATCTCGATGCTAGCGGCGATCAAAAGTATTTCTGATGTTTAAGGTTCAACCTCTGTTCATCTGCCTGCGTACAAAAGTCTCAACGTCTCTATAAGTCTCCAGTAGAACGACGACTGTGAGACCAATATTCCCTGTCGTTTATTATTCGGTGGCTTTTTTGCTTTTACCACAACTTTTGACAACATGAAAATAAATGACCCCCTTTAGACATTTTCCTA
The DNA here is from genome assembly GCA_951230905.1 of Cheilosia variabilis. Taxonomy (NCBI): domain Eukaryota; kingdom Metazoa; phylum Arthropoda; class Insecta; order Diptera; family Syrphidae; genus Cheilosia; species Cheilosia variabilis. The sequence continues at coordinate 3,229,140 of OX579677.1, read as the reverse complement.
TTACTCCCGTAAATAAGCAGATCAACCCAATCATCCTACAACCATCACTCGCTCCGTTTGGGTTACTCGAAGTGCTGCCGAACAAAAAACTCCATCATGGACTGTGCCCCCCAAATAAAACCGACCAAAGTCGACTACACAACTGCAAAACTTACTCACTTTTCAATTATTATCTTTGTGCCAAAACACTTTACGCCCGCAGTCACGTTAAACAAATAAATTTTAACGATTACTATCCCGCTGTAAGTTTCTGGTCTAAAAAAACTTCCGGCAGGAGTACTCCTCGGCAAACATCTTCATAACCCGCCAGTATTCATTCCGTCAGAGGGTTGAAAACTTCAACTTTTATCTCTTCACACAGTCCGAGGGCATAAAGCAAACTTTTAATCTACTTTCCCTCCTCGAATGGATATTACTTTATGGCCCCCGAAAACAAGCAGCCAAACCATTCCGTTTACGAGTCCTTGGCAATTTGTGAGACTCACATAAAACTAAGCACCGTCGAGGGGAAGAAGCAGGACCTTTCTCTGTCTCCTAGTTTTGGGGAGCGGATAATTAGTAGCGAATGCAGAAAACCGCATGCATCACATAAAAAGGTGCGCAGGATACACAACAGGGAAGCCTTTCACATCGCATTTCGTTGGAAATGAGACGACCCGACATGATGACATGCAGCCAGCACAATATCCCTTGATGTTTTGGCTTAATGAAATAAATCTCTAGGCGAATAGTGGAGGCAGAGTCTGTGAAGTGAAGCCGAAGCCTCTGGGCTTGTTTTCACGAGAACAATCATTACACAGACGGATAACTGCGCTGGTGGTGTACCTACCTACTCCAGGATGCCTCCCTGGGACTGCTTCCGGTTTTGTGTAATTAAATATTTTTCTTTTCCTCTTAACAGGATCGAGTTGAATTAGAGTAACGAGTTTGTTGTTGCTGCTGCTGTTGTTGTTTGGCTGGTTTATAGCTTTATGGCTCCCGAAGGAGAAATTAATAAATTTATTTGAATTTTCTTCCATTGTTGGGACTTCGAGCCGCACAAGTGAACAAAGACGAAAGTTGGAATGGAAGTTACCAACCTTTCGGGGGGTCTGGCTGAAGTTTGGGTTTAATTTTAATGAGGTTTTTCCGCTTAAACGGTGGGTGGGGGTTGAGTCAGTTTTATTTCTAAAATGTCTCGGAGGAAGCCAAATTTGTGGAACCTTTTCTTTGCAATGAACGGTAATTTGCTTGCAAAATTTTAATCCTTCGAAGACGAATGACGGAAAGTTGTCTAAGATACGATTTACTCAATCAAACAGAGTCCTGCCAAGGCACGGCTCAGTCAAGTCACAGTCATTGAATTAGTGATGAAAGTAACACGACTTTTTTTTGCGAAATAGTGAAGCGATCTTTTTACGACCCCCCTTTTAGGGGGGCGCTACATTGGCGCTTCCAGTACACAGCGTAGAATTGAGCAAAGCTTTCGTTGGGTCCGTACAACACCATAGGCTCAAAACACTTGTAGGCTTCAAAGTCTACAAGGACACAACTGCGACTTGCCACTTTCAAAATGACCCCCCTAAAGGGGGCAAACATGTAATCCGCACTCCAATGGGGGCGCAAGAGGTTTCTAAAAAAAAAAAACAAATAGGTAAACAAAAAACATAAATTTCGTTGGAAATTTGATGGTTCCTTTTTAAACAGCCCGATATTTTGACAGTTGACAGTTGTTGGCTGTCAAAATGGCGACAGAAACAGATTATAATATATTTCCGCAACACGAAATGGATCTTGTTTCAAAAATGCATTCTTTGTGGCTATTTTTAAATGCAATTTAACTGCCCTTGCCAGTTTGCGAAGTTGGTCCGTTAAAATAGACATTGACACACGTCAGTGACAAACTAAAGCTACGATAACACTTGACATTTTTCGCGGCAAATTTTGACACGCTGAAGTAACAAAAATTCGGCCATTCGATGTTCCCTCGTGTGTTTTTCGTGAGAGTGACTCGGTAATCAGAGTGATCACACGTAGTGTCAAATTTAGGACAAATGTTTACGTCATAATTACGTCGGCATGTCAAAATTTGACATGAAAAGTGGCAGGTTTAATCGTAGCTTAAGTAATTCTAGTTTTCCTTCGGTCCGCTTAGTTGTGAATCCCTCAGCGATTGCCGAAGGTGTGCTGCCAAACCCGAGGGCATCATTGCATAAAGGCTCCGTCGATGGATCAAATACAGCGCCATCTACAAGTCACTTTCTTGACTTATTTTTCAACCAGCTTGTGAAAAAGGAAACACAATTCTTGTATAAAAGGCAAACCAAACCAAACTGAAGACAAATCAGCTGTCAGCTGTCAAATTGGTTTCCACTGAAAGACGAATTGTCAAACATCTTAAAGAAACATTGCATCTGTTATGGAACCTGCGAGACAGCAAATTCCGCTGACTAGTGTATTTCATTTATTTTAAAACCAGTGCAGAGAACACTTTGAAATAGAAAGTGCGTACACATTCACAAAAGAAAACGCATGGAGAACTAATAGCATCCATCAGAAAATCAACGAAAATAGCCAGCGAAATGAAAGTGTCTGCCTTCCGAACGCATCCCCAGTGAGTGCGAAATTGTGTTCTTTGCACCAAATCGGAGCCACTACGAAACTCACTCCATGCATATCCGATGCACTTACTTCTAATCTCTCTCTCAAGCAAGATAATAAATACAAACAGAAATTGCATTTCCATTAATCACTCGATTGCTCCTCACTGATGGCGGCACAGTCCACCGCAATGCCGCCATTAATCATCGTTGCGATTTGTTTTCCCATTAACTACCTGAAGCCATTTTAATTGCTTAAACCAATTACTCGTGCTAAATAAATTTTTCGCTCGCATTTTGATTCACATTGCGCGGCACATTGGCTCACATTCCCGATGGAAGATAATTTAAAATTTTCACGCGATACGCGTTGAACACCTCGGTGTGTCCGTCTGTCTGTCTGTCTGCCTGTCGGGGTGCATATTGAAATCCTCCGCTGAAACGAACCGTATTGACGATGCCATGATATACATAAGGGTGAGTGAGTGACTGACAGTAAACTGATTGAATAACATCAGCGTGTGTTTGACAATGTTGCTGGGGCTTTTAATTGAAACAAATTCGAATCACATTCGATAGGAGAATTAAACAAGACAATTAAATTGTGCCTGACGACAGGCAGCGTCTCTGGGCTGGTTGTTTTCTTCCACGACAACTCGAGAGCAATGCCATAGAGTGCGCGTAATTTTTCATGAAAGGCCTTGACGTTCATTTGTCGGAAGGTGACCTGTTCAGGAATGTCAATAAAAATCATAAACCTTGGGTAACTAATAAAGGAATGTTTTTGTAAGGGGCCAGGGAAAGCATGAGCCAGAGCTAAGCATGTTTATGAACTTTTAACGCGCTTCAAAACTTTCCGCTCGGTACCAAAAGACTGACAGACATCTGATCGAGCCTTACGTTTTTGACACAATTTCGTGATGCTGACAAAAAACTGTGGCACAAGAGGACCTTTCATTGTGCTTTTGCCTTTTCTATAAACGGTCCTACAATTTTGGAGGTTGGTTTTACTTATGCACAATTTTTGTAAGTTCCAGCTTTGCACATTCAACTTACATGCAAGTTGTAGTTATAGTCTAAACGTAACTGTCCGACGCTGTCCTCGAAGGCTCAGGGACATAACTCCAGGGGACATAAATCCATTATGAACTTATGTCCCACTTTGGTCATCGGGCCATTATTTATTTTTCAAAGATGGGACATAATTTGAACCAGAAGAAGTTATCAGAAAACAAAGTCCAAAACGCACAATTTTGAGTAACTTTTTTTTATAAAGCATCCATGAAATAAAACCCACATTTTTTAACACATTAGCGTCATCTATAACAATTTCGCGTCGTCTATAACAATTTAGCGTTTATTTTAACGCAAATGCTAAAGAATTTAAATAACAAGGGATATAATTTTAAAGATAAACGTGGCAAGAATTTTTTATGATTTTCCGACAAAAAGGACACAAAGTTCGTTATTATTTTTCAAAGCATCATTACTGAGCTTTGAAAAACAGTGACTGCAAATTTTGCATGGCTGAAGGAGAACATTTCGAGGGTTCTCAAAACTGAGAATAGTTTTGCTTTCTTCTTCTTGAGCGTTCGATAGTTCAGATTTATCCTCGCTAGCTGATGACACATCTGAAATCATATCAGCACTAATTTGATTAACGAAATCAATTTTTATGGTCATCATATAAATATGGTCGACTCTTTTTTAAACTTTGATTTTGGCCGTTCTAAAATTCTTCATGCCCCTCCATCCATAGCCGAGCAAACGTTAACTGTGGGGGCTGTATTCCTCATCTAATAGAGCTTTGCAAAACTTAAAACAAAATCCATTTTTCGGTAAGAACTCTCCAAGTCGCAAAATTCTGTCCGTCTGTCTGCCTAAACGGCTGACCGGATTTTGTTTTCCGCTAAAAAATCGTATAACTCTACTTTTGAAGTTTGGACATATCTCGAAAACGGTCCATACGATTATAATAAAAATTGATTTATAAGGTAATATGGTAATTTCTAACTTAATGGCAAACACAATTTTTCTCTGTATAATCGTAAAACGGATTTTTGATAAAAGCCATTTTTGAAAAAAATTAGTTTTCTTTAGTTTACCTGAAAACGGAAGTAACAATTTTGACCAAAATGCAAGCAAGAGTAAAATTCATGTTTTCAAAATTATTGCGTCCTAAATTTTCAATTCGAATCACCGAAAACGCTAATTTTAAAAACTGTTCATATCTCGAAAACTCCATTTTCGATTTCGATAAAACTTTAAACATCAAGTAAGGCTTACATCCCGAACAATAACTTTTACTCAGTTTTCAGCTAAATAATTAATCAATATTATTTTTCAAACTAAACATTGCAATATTTGGTACTGTCTGCCAAATTTTACAAAAATAATTCACAAATCCCATAAGGAACGGGAATTTCGACGCTTCACTACTTAGGGCATCGAAAGCAGTTTCAATTGAAGCTAACCTAAGCATAGGAAGCACAAAAAACTTACGGACAATTTTATAGTTTTGTCTGTCCTTTTTTGCGCTTGGCATCGAATTTTTTGTTGTTGAAACTTTTCTTCTTGAAGTCTGGATATAATGGAGCCAACATCCCCTTATTTCCGCTTCCGGATATATTTTTTAAAGTCCATTCCGTAAACCCTGTTCGAGTCAGTGGTAAAGGAAGCTGGACAAAATTTACATATGTTTGATTCAATTAATTGAAACACAGTATGTTTGAATCATTACTTTTGTAGTAAGTTTTAATAATTTTAACGCGTTGTTCGACTGTTAAGCGATCCATTATCGTAATTGGCCAACATTCAGCTAATATTATGACACTTCAAATGACAGCTGAGTTTGACAGGTGTCAATGCCAGCGCTACCAACTTGAAACCACGAAATGAATGGGATTCTGTAAGATGAACACAACGTTCAATCGTTTTGGTTTAAGCGAACGTTTTGCTTCATGTAACTTCGAAAAAAAAACGAAAGCTATTTCATTGACGTTTTCGTTTTCTTTACTTCCTGTGACTCCAAAAGCGATAGACATTTTCGTTTCATGCGAAAGGAATACAGTGAATGCTGTTTATTTGACGTTTCTCAATAACTTTGGTTGTATTTGGTTTATATCACAAAAATTATGCTGGTGAATTATTTATTAATATAAATTCGAATGTTCACCTTTTGTTACGACCAAAATATCACCAAACGAAATATTTACAATGAAAGCGGTCAGCTGTTAACTGTCAAAACAACATATTTATACAGCTTCTCAAACCTTAAATTTGTTGTCACACCGTTTCTTAAACCCTTGCGAACGAGAAGAAGAAAACGAAAGTAGTTACATGAAGCAAATTTATGCTTTCGCGTGATTTCTTTCGTTTTTTTAAGTGCGAAAGTGGTTTTCGTTTTGTTTTTTACGGAATCCCACCCCAGTTTTGTGGCTTGCAGTTGAGGCGAACGTTTCATTACAACACTGTTCGATTTGTTCAAGCTCTGTGAAATTTCCTAAAGCTTCTTTGAAGCTAATTTATGCTTTCGCGTGATTTCTTTCGTTTTTTTAAATGCGAAAGTGGTTTTCGTTTCGTTTTTTACGGAATCCCACCCCAGTTTTGTGGCTTGCAGTTGAGGCGAACGTTTCATTACAACACTGTTCGATTTGTTCAAGCTCTGACAAATTTCCTAAAGCTTCTTTGAAGCCTTTTCAAGAATTTAGTACTCACACTCGTACATAATTGGCAACTAAATACTTTTAGCACAATCAAACTTAAACACAAAAAACCAATCCCCTCTTCTACTTCTACCGCCGATTACTTAGTTGAAAAGAGAAACTGTCATCATTGCTGTCCCGCGCCTGCCAAAAATAATTCCAACAAATTTATCAACAAAAATATAAATAATTTTACATTTCCTGTTGGATTTGTCGACTGACTCATCGCCGAACAACTTGGCAAAGATCAATCGGTATCTATCGATCTTGCTTTGCCAGACTGGCTGGGGTGTACCGTATAGCCCACTTGTGCACCGCCCCGCCACGGGCGGACAGGTCTCTTACATGTGCCAATCCGATATTGTGGTCAACGCACTTAGCGTCCCGAAAACGATCATCTGGCGCGCTGCGCGGGACAACTCGCTGATGCTTGGATGCCCATTATGTCACTATTTGCACGCCACGCAGAGCAACAAATTGAGAACCTGCCAGCCTTCGTTTGGAATTCTCTCTACAAGTTCTGGCTTCCTTCCATCAGAATCTCGGTCTAGCTTAGGTTGCTTATTAATAGGCGAACGCAAATGCTGTTTGGGATGTGTGCAACGCGCGCGCATCCCAGGAAGACATTCCAAATGGGTTGCTGCGACCACGTACGCTTTATTTATTTGCCATGGCGTTTCGACAAGTTTTGTTTGATCCTCGATAATGGTGATCGATGGGAGGACTGTCCGGACTTCCCTAGAGAAACAACAGTAATTACCGAGTGTACCTCCGAGTTTTCGACAATTACATGTCGACCCCTTCACCACACCGGCGCAACAACAGTTGCTGTACGAGCGTAACCCATTTTCCACGATTGTCGAACATACAATGCACTCGTGAACAACAACAACGACGACAACAACGACGACGGTAATTATAGTTGTAAGCGGCGGATTGCATTCAAGTTTTCACAATGGCGCGGTCGGTCATTTGTCGGAGTGATGTGCATTTTTTTTTTTTTTCTTTTTTTGCTCTCTGAGGAAAATCACAATCAAACACAAAGAAGCGCGGAATACAAATGATCTTGGGCCGGTTGGGCTCTGGCTCTGGTGTGTTGACAAAGGAGCTAATAGTTGAATGTGATAGGCATTTGAGAGGAGCGCGCACGCTAGACACCGACGAGAGACTCGTTCAAGTATAGAAAATTTGCGGTTGAGTGGCGAAAATGCGGGCGATTTAAGTGCATGGGGGGACGGGGAGTGGACGTCACAACGTCATTAGAGGGGCATTCAGATATACAAATGGGTCTTGATGAGATTAAGTCAAGAGGCTTCTATCAGATTGAGATGCCGAATGGTTCCTCAATAGAATTTGGTTCTGCAGCTGAGTATAGACTTGTACCTGGAATTGGGACATGGTTAAGGCGTCGACGGTGTCGTTCTGGAGAGGCTTGTGAAGTTTCACAATCGTTTCGATACCTCTGCAAAACATTTTAAACTTAAAAGTGAAATATATTCTTCATCTTAGAACATAACCAGTGGTTACTATTTTTCAAAGTTTGTTGCGCTAGTCATAAAAATGAAACCTCAGCTTTTTTATGCGGAAAATAATTTAATTTAAATCAAGGCTGGCTTTGCAGAACTCCCTCCACTCCATCAAGCTCTAATTAACTTTATATCTTGACCAGTATTGATTTTGAATCGCTTATCGCACTTTGCACCGAAGAGCTCGTTTTTTGTACGGCTTTGGAGGCACGCAGCGCCATCTTGCTGTAACCAAAGATCATGTGATTCAAATTATGAAAGTTCGGTCCCACAAAAAGTTGGTTATCAGCCAGTTCCAGCTTTGTAATGAATCTCAAACATTTCTATAATGGACCTACTTTCCGGACTACCCGTCTCATATACACTCGGAAAAAAAAGCAAGCGATTCGCATTTCGTTCGCTTCTAGTTCCCGGGATGCTTTTTTTTTTGCTGACAAGTTTTTTCGAGAATCACACACGGTAGGCGTATCATTTGAAGTGGTTCATAAAGAGTTCGAAGAACCGCCTGCGATTCGCCAAAACCCACGCGAAAGAACAAAATGCGAACATCTAGAGGAAGTTTATGGGAATCGGGGAACTATATGGAAATCTAAGAAGTGGTTCTGATGCCACAGAAGAATACACGGCAAAGTGACATAGATCGCTTTGTGTCTCTTTCTATTTGCGAAAAAAATGCAACGACAATCGCGAAACGTTCCTCCTAGGCGAACGCTTTAGACAAGTGGTTCTCTGGGAAAATGTGAGAACCTGCGCTAACAGTATCTCTGCTAAGGCTTTGTGTCTCTTTCTATTTGTGGAAAAAATGCAACGACATTCGCGATTTGTTCCTCCTAGGCGAACGCTTTTGACGAGTGGTTTGCTGGGAAAATTTAAGAACCAGCGTTAATAGGATCTCTGTTAAGTTGTTTGCTACGTGGGCTTTGTGTCTCTTTCTATTTGTGGAAAAAATGCAACGACATTCGCGATTTGTTCCTCCTAGGCGAACGCTTTTGACGAGTGGTTTGCTGGGAAAATTTAAGAACCAGCGTTAATAGGATCTCTGTTAAGTTGTTTGCTACGTGGGCTTTGTGTCTCTTTCCATATGTGGAACAAATTCAACGACGTTCGCGATTTGTTCCTCCTAGGAGAACGCTTTAGACGAGTGGTTCTCTGGGAAAATGTGAGAACCAGCGCTAACAGTATCTTTGTTAAGTTGTTTGCTACGTCTGCTTTGTGTCTTTTTCTATTTGTGGAAAAAATGCAACGACATTCGCGATTTGTTCCTCCTAGGCGAACGCTTTTGACGAGTGGTTTGCTGGGAAAATTTAAGAACCAGCGTTAATAGGATCTCTGTTAAGTTGTTTGCTACGTGGGCTTTGTGTCTCTTTCCATATGTGGAACAAATTCAACGACGTTCGCGATTTGTTCCTCCTAGGAGAACGCTTTAGACAAGTGGTTCTCTGGGAAAATGTGAGAACCTGCGCTAACAGTATCTCTGCTAAGGCTTTGTGTCTCTTTCTATTTGCGGAAAAAATGCAATGACATTCGCGATATGTTCCTCCTAGGCGAACGCTTTAGACGAGTGGTTCTCTGGGAAAATGTGAGAACCAGCGCTAACAGTATCTTTGTTAAGTTGTTTGCTACGTCTGCTTTGTGTCTTTTTCTATTTGCAGAAAAAATGCAACGACGTTCGCGATCTGTTCCTCCTAGGAGAATGCTTTACACGATTGGATCGCTGTTTAGTTATTTGTTACGTGGGCATGTTTGGCATGGTTCGAAGTTGGGTGATCGTAAAATTTGTCTTTTTTTTTCTCCTTAATGGTTGTCACTCGGAATCAATGTCTTTGAGTCTCGCACCGTTTATCATTTAACCCGCATTCGTATCTGGAACTGCATCACTCCAAACCGCCCAAAACTGGGAAAACGCAAAATCGCGCCCGTCTATGAATAAACAAGTTCCCTTTTCGACAACTTTCCCAAAAGCCACTTAAAATTCCGTCGCTAAATTAATAATTTTGCATGCGCCCTCATGCGCTCTCACGTATCATTAATATTTCCCTCTGCGCCCACCTCCATGCGGCGACATAAATAAATGCGACCGATTGCACATTTGCACATTTGCACATGCTGCTAGTAACTAAATGAAATTCCTGAAATTTTACCGCCAAAATAGAGGAAAAAACATCCGCCCACCTCTCGCCGGCTAAATTGACAATCATTCCATCCACGTGCGTGTGCATGTGCAGAAATGATGCGACACCAGCATATGGTGCTACGAATATTTTCGAAAATAGATTTCAATTGGAGAGGACTCGACTGACACAAAGTTGCATGGCAATAACTAACTGCCGACGATGTATAAGCTTTGCGGAAGCCAACAGAGTGTTTTATGTGAAAAATGGTCACATCACAGAATTTGTATAATATCTGCACTGGGATGTCTCAGCGAGGTCCTTGCAGTTCTCTGTGCAGTTTGGAGGGAAATTTATGCGACTTTTCAACTTGGATGGGGCGATATTTATGGCGGAGTTTTTGTGTGGAGTGACAGTTCATTAAACATCTTTTCGAGGTCTGTTTTTCAAATTGGCAACACTTTTTCCAGCAGCAACCACTTTGACAGCTGACAGCTGATTCGCGGTCACTTTGGTTTGCCTTTTTACCATGAGAAAACAGACCTACAGACGGCCTTAGCTACTCGAAAAATCAGTCACGATCTACGAAATATAAAGGGTGTCTTATTTTCGAAGTTTGTTTTTGGAATTGACTGCCAGATGGCGCTGTATTTGAACCAGTTACGGTTAAGAAGTAAAAGCGTAAAATTATCTGTCGAATCAACTCAATAACGTGACGTGTGTCTGTTTTATTTATTTTATAGACTCTCGCGAACGTCTGACAAACATCCGAGAGTATAACTGTCATGAAAGAACTTCTCAATTGGCCGTTTGGACTTGGCATTAAATTGTAGATCCCTTCCATTCGTCATAAAAAATGAAAAACTCACACAAGACGAATGGTGTGGGAAGCTAGGCCTAGGGTCCCTCCGGACCTGTTGCGCCAGCTATTTATTTATTTTTAATTCTGTCTGACTTGTGTTTGTTTCGTTAAATTTTATAGTTCTCTACCTAAAAAGAGGAACACCCTATATTTCCTGCAGCAAAATCTAAAATCAACAGTGAAACTTGTCAATTAATTTTATTTGCACATCTTCGATCCGATATTCCGGCAAAAATTGACGAATGTGAGCTTCTGTGGAATTTATTGTAAACAAAAAATTGTTTTTCCCCTCCAGCCATGAGTGCGTCACTGTTTTAGCTTTCGGGGTAACACATTCCCATTCCCACACCCCAACTTTCTGTTCGTTATTCGTATTCCCCAGCCATCATTATCACCAACCTTACAACAGCTGCTGAGGTGCAAGAATTTTCAACCGATAAGAATCGACGAATTTATTTGCAGGGTGTTCCGCGGTTAACATTCTTTTTCAGATTTAAGAGGGAAGGGGGTGAGATAAACACGATTGGTTTAAGTGCCAGTTTTGTGTTTGTGTTGGCTTGAAAATTATTGTTTTAAAGAGCGATGAGTGTGCGTTTGGTTGCGTTGCAGATTGTTGATAAGAATTTTTTTTCTATTGATTTCTGATGTGGAATTTTGTAACTAACTGAATTTTATTTCTTTTCTCTTTCAGGTGAGTGGAGTACTTTACATGTTTGTAGTCTTTTATGTTGAATTTTGCGTAGTTGGTGAGTTGTTATTGTTTTATTTTTATATTGGGCTGAACTCCGTTTTTAAGGTTCCGTACCCAAAGGGAAAAGACGGAACCTTATTAGTTCCGCTTTTGTCCGTCCGAGCCCAATAGACCAATTTTGTTCCGAGGTATATCTCAGAAACTAGTTGACGTAGAAGTCTGAAATTTGCACACAACATCCGGTATAACCTCTAAAATCGTTTCGGTTTTGATTTTGTGTGCTGTTTAGGGAATTTTTGTGAGGGTCTTCCATTCATCGATGTATCTGCAAATATTTGGTTTTATTAGTTAGTTAAATTTAAATTCCAATTTTGCATAGGAAAATTGTTCAGTAACTCAATTTCCTTTTAACTGAATTTGATTTAGAATTTCTCTTTTATTAGTCGAATATTTAATTTTTAAGCAATTTTTGAAACAAGTCCCATAGGTACCTTTCGATGGCCGTTAGTGATAAGTTTTTAAAGCTTTGAAGCTCTGTTAGAGTGTCTTAGTAATTTGTGGGTGATTGCAGCGCATTCACATTGGATGTGTTTAGGTGTTGCTAGTCTTATAGGCAGAGTCGGCACATATCAGAAGAACTCCTGCCGAAATTGTGAAGATTTCCCAATGCAAAAGTGATGCAAAAATTGCTCTCAACCAATCTTCACAATTTCGCCAGAAGTTCAACTGATATGTGCCAACTTTACCCTTTCTTGTAAACATAGCTGACAATCTTTTTGGACTGACGCATACTCTGTGCGGAGTTCCGATTTGAAATTTTTATTTGGGAAACCAAGACCGTTTATGAACGGTTCACAAAAAAGTCCCTCTTTGATGGGTTTCAAGTCACGATGGTTTCCAAGCTAATGAAAGGTCTGATGAGCTAGACTTTAAAGGCCCAAAAATATCCTTCATTGACTTTTGTAACAGCAAGGAAGAGCTGGATTATTGGTTTCCCAAAAATGAATATTAGATCGGAACTCCGCACAGAGTATTCGTCAGTCCAAAAAGACCGATTGATAATTAAATTCGTATGAGTAAAAAGCTTTTAGGCTGCTTGAATGTCTGAAAATTTGCTGACCTTCTAGACCTAGACCTTGCTTCGCTGTTCGGTGTTTCATTATTTCCTCCAAAACATTTTTTGTGGTTTGGGGCGCTGTTTGCCTTTGTCTATGTTGAGTATAACTTTTTGGTGATTCGTGCTTTCTTCGCTGACCCGCTAATTCGTTAGGCGCAGGAGTTACCTAACCCTAAATCGCTATCTACTGTGATAGTGATGGTTCCACGTTGCCTTTTATCGTTAATTAATACCGCTTGCATTGCATAAATTTGAATAGCTCAAGTAGTTTTTTGTTAGGCAGCTGAGTCTTCTGCCTTTTTTACTATACCTTGCGCCGATCTTGCCCATTGATCAGAAAAAGCTCCCCAGCTCCATCAGACTTGATGGCATTCTGCGAGCAGTGATAAACGGGGGTGAAAAAGGGGTTCATTTGTCAAAATCTCGTAATTAAATCTATTGAAACTGCAAGAAAAATCAAGATCAAGATCAAAGTCAGTTTAGTTCTTTAGACAGCCGAGTTTTATGTTTACCTTAAGAGAATTTTGAGAAATATTTTATATTTTCAAGGGGTCATTATTTACATGCTTACGACTTGAGATTAACTGATTATTCCTTCATTTGTATTCATTTCAAATATTTAAAACGCTGTATAGCTGCCTAATTTTTGCGTATCTAGAATTATTGATTCTATCCTGAGATCTGTTTGGGTATATTTTTTTTAGTTCTGGGATGACGTTTACGATGCTCATACCTTTAACGAGTGTTTTTTTTTTTTTAATTCGCATTGTTTTGCTGATGGCGAACTTGCTTTTCCATTATCCCACATGCTGTGTAGTTTTTCTTTCTCTGATTTTTCTGCATTCAGGTCCTAGGAATTGAACTTTCCGTGACTAACTATCTCATTTGTAATTACAGATGTCTAGTGTAACATTTTTTTTTATTTCTAAGTGGGCTTATTTCCGCATTCAATGAAAACAGCTCTAGTTATCCCATTTAAAAAAGGTGATTCTACTTATTGAAATATTTTTAGACCCCTTTCTCTTCTATCAGATTTTTCAAAGGTCGTTTTTTAAAAAAGTAGTGCGAAAAACAGAATCGCGACAGTGCCATTTTTAAACAGAACTTAATTCTTCATTTTGCTTTAGTTAGGTTAAATAAATTGAAAAAAAAAAAAAAAAAAAAAAAACAGATCATTGAAATTTTGTAATAAACATCAGCTGTTGTTAAAAATATTATTTAAATATTGATTTATGGAATTTTGTATGTTTAATTTTATTGTTCTTTAATGAATCGTAATAAAAGAAACAGGTCGAAGTGTTACTTAAGTCGAAGTGTTACTTAAACATGGGTACTCCTCAAGGTTCAGTTTTTCATTCATTCATTAATTCCATTTTTTCGCAATCATTTAGGCTTCCGGAAATTACGCCACATTTTTTTTGGAACAAATGACAGAAAATTTTTTTGCTTTCAATTATGCCAGAAATTATGGAAATTAGGCCAGACAGATGTGGAAAAAGCACCAGAAAGTAAAATCGAAATTAGACCAGAAAACAAAAAAAACTCTGGCTTATTTCCAGACTTAGTTTTGGAAAAAATAACAGAAAAATAAAATGTTCTGGCTTAATTTCCAAATTTCTTTTCTTTTTAATTTTCAAATAAGATATGAATTGAGTATGGAAAGTGAAGATAGAAATAACCATTTTCAGAATTGGAAAAACGCCAGAAAACTTTTTGGACAAACGACCTGAAATTTCGGAAAGATGGCTAGAAAATTCTGGCTTTTCTTCCCAGGAAAAATAGCCAGACTTGTATAAAAAAATTTCTGAAGTTTTTCCAAAAAAAAATCTGGCGTTATTTCCTCTGGCGTAATTTCCGGGAGCCATTATTTAGAGACAATTTGCATTTTCTGACAATACTCCAGTTTCTGAATTGAATTTAAATAATAATTTTGAGACGTTTTATTTATTAAGAAACCCAAAACCACCAATTTTCCCTTGTTTGGCATTTTTCTTCTAAGGCGTGAAACAATTTTATTTAAATTGCTGGGGATGACTTAAATGACGAAGTTTAAAATTAATTTTGTGCCCTCAATTTTGAGATGCAACTTTTGTCATTTTTTCATGCAAAAATGTTGTCCCGGAAATTGTTTAGAATTAAATTAAAATGATGGTTCTGCACTTAGCTTGCTGAGTAAACCTCTTCAGAGCGACTTGTTCAGAATCAGCCTGCATGTATGCAATCATTTTTGAAAGAATGCTATAAACTGGCTTTTTCGGTGTATGCCTCGGCTTTTAGTTTGATTCACCGTGCTGCTAGTTCCCACTCGCTTAAAGTACAGGACCCTGAAGGCCTTCTGCGGCAGAAATGTTGTCCTATTAATTTTCTGCGATCGCTTTTAAGTCGCAGAATTTTTCCCCGTGACCTCAAAGCTACTTGTCACTTAGCTTCTGCTGGCATTTTTTATATATGCGCCTTTTCGTCTTTTTAAAGAAGTAAATCCGTGCGTGCGTCGCAAACCAACCACCATTTCGTCGATGCCAGTTAAGTACACCCTCCCCCATTACGTCGACCTCTACGACCAACACCACTCCTTTTCATTGGAAACTAATTCCATCCTAAATGACAAATGCTCCAGCACATACTCCCGCTCTCGCTTATTAATCCCGTAATCGCTTCAATTAATTTCTTTCATCGAATTGTGATGCGAATGTGAATAGGCTACCAGTTGTGTCGACAGCAATCATTATAATCGATAAATTATCCATTTTAATCAAAATGTCCCAACAATTGTAAGACATTTGCCAGGATTTGTGGTGTGCTCCTTCTCCCATAAATTATGCGACAGTTGCTATACCACCTATTTGCGCAATACGCACGTTAATTATGGAAAACCTCCAGCAACAACTTTACGACATCCCTGGGAAAACATTGGCATGTCCGGTGAACATAACCCGACCACCCCACAGTCGCATAATGGCGGCAATAAAAATTTACTTAAAATTAACTGTGGACTCACTTGAGATAATAAAAAGACCAGTGGTATGACAACAATTGAATTTGGGGAAATTTAGGACTATCCACTTGCCTGGTGCTATTTGGCAAGCGATGTGAGAGAGAGAGGAATGCTTCGCAGACACGGAATCAATTAACTTTATGTCGTGTGATTGTGGATTTCCGTCGTAAAACGGCCTGTCAGACGCAAATGTGGGAATGACACGAAGAAGGCCATGGTTTGTGGAGAAGATGTGCGATTTTTTTCTGTGACTGACGGCTGACCCAATTAGAGGTGGCTGGAGGACTAAAGAAGAGAACCTCGAGCGTAGATGAAAAATTATTCCCATTCGCTATCAATTATTTCAACTATTTGAAGGATATTTAATTATTCCTTTGGACGGCCAAACGTGCTGCTTTTTTTGGGACTTGCTTTTAGATCATCTAATTGCTGTCACGCGGCTGTTGGTTAGGTTGAAAATATAGTTTGGTTAGCTTAGCGCTTTGACGGACTAAACTTGTCATTTTTCACACATGCACTTAATTTTCCTGTCACATTTTCTCCAAATTTCATGACTTCGCAAAATATTTCTATTTAAACATCAAATTAAAGCAAATAGTGGTTCTGTCACGGTGTTTAGAACACTTCGTAAAAAAATGTTTTGATTTACTGACAGAACATTGACACTTCGAACTGTCAATGGAGTTGTTGTTCAGGCGGAAATTTATCGACTAGATTTGTCGACTTCTTGCTACTTCTCCGGCGGTTTTAAAAATAGTATATTCACGCGATCCATTTGTCCAAATCAAAATAGTTAAATATTCTCACCGACTGAACGCACCCATTGATGTGGAACATGACTGTTACTATTATTTGGGAAACGGGTGTGTTGTGCTGCGACCCCTTTGGGCTATTGTGTCCTCTACAGACACCTTGAAGAGGTATAAACCCTCAAAAGAGCTCTCCTCGCATTCAGCTCTCGTTCGGAATCATTTTTGACAAATTCGTCCTATAAGACTCTTTCTATAATTCAGTTTCCTTTAGGAATCCAAGAATGAGAGATGGCTCTAGTGACGGTATTTTGCATAGCACCGGTTGTACATATATTCGGAGGACTGAGAGCTGTTCGTAAACAGTTTCACACATTTTTAGCACTTGTCTGACAAATAAGGTCTGTTTCCGTACTTTTTTTACTACTATTTGTGAAATATTATATTTTAAGGATTGGAGACAGATTTTCCTACGAGAGGAAGAATTACTGATCGTATAAAAAAAAAGTGGTTGAAATTTGTAAAATTCAAGTAAACGTCAGTTTGTTCGATATATATGACAGATTTACCAACTTTTACAATTTCCTCCGTATAATTTCACGAGGGGGGCTACTTTTCTGCACTCGCTATTTTCAAAAACTAAGGGCACGGGATCAATATTTAGTCGAATTTCGAAGGTTTTCCTTATAGATAATCGCTGCTTTCATTCTACATTAGGTCCATTCGCTTAGACAATCTGAAAAACCCGCAAAAGATATATATTAATTGTAATAAAAATCCAGAGAAATAGAAAATTAGCAAAGTAACGAGTGAAAAACCCGTAATAGATATATATTAATTGTAATAAAAAATCCAGAGAAATAGAAAATTAGCAAAGTAGCGAGTAACGACTAAAAAAAAAGCAATAGATATATATTAATTGTAATAAAAAAATCCAGAGAAATAGAAAATTAACAAAGTAACGAGTAACGAGTAAAAAAACCCGCAATAGATATATATTAATTGTAATAAAAAATCCAGAGAAATAGAAAATTAGCAAAGTAGCGAGTAACGACTAAAAAAAAAAGCAATAGATCTATATTAATTGTAATTAAAAAAAATCCAGAGAAATAGAAAATTAACAAAGTAACTAGTAATCATTGGTTTAAACAGCTTAGAAAATTTCTTCCGTCATGTAGCGATTAACTGTTCTGGTTCAAAAAATTGCTAGATGAAATAAGAAAAGAAATATTTTTAAAAAATCGTTCTTTAAAAAAGGAATAAGAAGAAGTTTTTATTTTGGTAGTTGGGCTCATCAGTAGATGATCACCATTTCTGTTCTAGATGCACTGTTTGACACTGAGTCTAAATGTGGTCGGTACGCTTCTATCTTTCGATCGTGAACGCGCTACATTTATGTAAATTTTGTGATTCACAGCCTGTTTTTGCACTAAAAGTCGTTAGTCTCTGTGTCAATCGAACAATCATTTGTTAACCACAAAACGGTGTCTTTATTTTTCGAGAAATACTGTCGCTGACAGTTAATAGTTTTTCTTTGTGTTTAGCTAGACGTGGCTCAACGTTGCCTACTTTCAATTAAATTTTCCCCTCTTTGACAGATATTCGTTTAATTTGACAGAACTTGACTTATTTTAAGTGCTTGACATATTAATAAATATAACCGTTTAAAGTTACATCATTGTCAATTCATTTTGCAACAAATGACAAAATTGTCATCGCACATAAAGTCAAGTTTCGTTGTCAAATTTCCACGTCAGTAGGTCTAGGTACCTGTGTGAAAGTTATGGTGATAATTTTGACCTTCTCTCCATCATATTTCAACATTGTCTGAAAAATATTGTCAAACTTGTGATTTGTAAGCTTTTACTGACACTTTTAGACGATCTTTGATTTAGATCTTCGCCTAGAGCGAAGCTTCCGTTCTCTATAGGAATCTGTTTTTTACCCCCCTGCCTTGCCTTGCTCGCTGATACGCAGCTCCTGCACAGCTTGAAGCCTTCCGCTTTCTTCCGTTCTCAGCTTAGCGATGAAATCGGCGCTCTCCCATTTAAATTTCCTTTGTGTGCCTAGTCCCTAGTGTCATCTGCCATCATGTCATTTATTCAGCTTGCTATCGGGAATCTCAATTTTCTGGACATTTCTCTAACTATGAGGTTAGTTTTTGAAATTTTGAATATTGAAAGCTTTCTCCGACACTTTTAAATCATTAAATCATTAAATCGTATATCAGCATTTTGTGGATCTTTGCAGTTTAACTCTTTCCCATAGGTTTCGACATATCTGAAAATTTAAAACTTGTTTGCCTAGCTTCTTCAAAAGTTCCACTCAAGAAGATCCACTCCAGCAGCTTTGTTTGATTTTTTAACGTTCGGTAGTTAGTTGTAGGTTATACATTTTTTTTAAATTCGATTTTTATGGCCCCTTTATTTTGACAGAAAGATAAGTTTGTCAGAGCTTAACTAAAGTGCTGCCACTAAAACAGGAAGGCTTCCAAATAAATACAACACAGAAAAAGGCAGTTCCCATGAATGGGTAAAATAAGATTCCACTGATATTGTGACGTATTGGCTTTAAAAAAAATTCCAAGTGGCGCAATTTTCAATACAAAACGACGTCAAACGAATTTTTTTAGTTTAATTCTTAATTTTTCAACGGGAGGTACTTTCAACTTTCAGAAAATTGATCAATTGAAAGGTAGGATAAAAATATTGACTCCTCCGAGGTGATTCTTTTGCCAATAGGCGTTTTTTAACCGTTTAGTTAGTATACCTTGCTATCGACCCGAAATCTGTGCAACTGAACTCAAAACATAACAATTTTGTAAAATGTACCTATTTGTTATATCCCAGTGACTCTGTCATTCAATTTGATAGCTTGGGCTAGATGCACAAAGAATTTGGCTCGACATAAGCAAAATTCGCGGTTTCAACGATCATCTCGTGATTCATACAGTCATACGTCATGCGCCATTTTATATTTCTTTGTCACGCAAAGAGTGACGCAGGGAAATATTTCTTTTATGATCGGAAAAATATTGTTTCGACCCGGATAGGTGTTTTATTTATGTCTACACACCTTTTAGAGGGTACAACTACAAGCAAAACGTCAAAAATTGGACTGTCATTCAAGTGGTTACTTCTTGTACCCGCGCCGTCTTCTTCTGTACCTTCTTTCGTTTTTAAATAAGTCTCGCCGACTATGTTGCCCTTGAATTGTGTATAAATGCTTCACGCTGAGAATGTATGCCCACATCTTTCGTCGGTCTATTCTAGGACTTTTGTTCTCAGAATAGTCTGACACTCATGAGACGAGATGGGATGACAAAGACACTTTCTCAATTGATCAGGCAGAATCTACCAATAACAAGTACCGTTCACCCTCGGTGTACAATCCACCACGTTCAATCGTCGCCCGCATGATTTCCCCCCGATGGTTACCATCCACAAGTGGAACATGACTCAAAGCACAGTCCACCAACCACCAAAACTCACTCCAGCAACACGTGAAACTTTCGAGTTTCGACTTTCGAGTGGAATAGGAAAAGCTCTTGTGGAACGTATGTTTGTTTTTATTTCTGAATCTGAATGTAAATTCTGCTCTCGTTTTGTGTGTATGTGTACCACGACGACCGGCAAAATAGAAAAATACAAAACGTCGGCTTGCTCCGCCGCGAATAACACGCCGCTGATGGCCGATGGGGCATCATATCGGATTCTTGCATATTTCGGCCGGAAGTTTGTTGTGTTTGCTTTTGCGCCACAGGCCCACGGCAGCCTACCTCAACGACTTGCGAATGTAAAATTTATCTCAAGCAGCCAGCAGATGTACTCCACCTACGTGCGATTTAAGTGGATTTCGTTTCATGTTATTGTTACCTACTCTTGCTGCCGGAAAGCGGAATGGCCATCTTGTTAATTACCACCTCATAATAATTTCACCGAGAAGAGGCGCCACACCCACGACTGGATGAGAAGACGTCTTTGTTTATACACAGGCTCCGGGTGTTGATAATTTTCTTAAATTATCGGCAGCCCGCCTTGTTTGTTTGTTCTTTACATGGAATGGACGTCCAATTGGAGTGACTTTGACCTTGTCTTCGATTCGCAGTCCAATCGAAGCCTTACTCATCGTTTCTCTGAATTTCAGCCATCAGTTGTAGCGATTTCTATGAAACTCTGACTGTCATCTGTCACTTTCTGGCTGTTGGCTAATTCATCCTGGGTTTTCGTTACAAGTGCCTTCGCTCATTTAGATTCTCTAAAAACTTGTCATCCCGCATAATTAAGTTGGAAGTTGGTAGTTGGTACCTTGTGGGCAGATGTGAACAGTTCCTCACTCTTTCTAACGATTCTGTGGACATAAAGTGCGAATGACGAACGATTTGTTGTTGCCGTCAAGTTTTTGTTGTTGTCTAACTTTAAACAACTCAACTTCTCGATAAAGGCTTTCGGTTTCGATTGTCAAACTTGAAAAAGAGACAAACTGAAACCAGAATGAATTGAGAGAAAAGCTCGCGTGGATTACAAGTTTGTGGATGAAGTTTCCCAATTCCAATACCCATTCCCTTATGACATGAGAGACGTTCTTCTCGCATGCTATTGAAAAGTGGATTGTAAATAATTTCCAGTCGGATTAGATCCATCGAAATACCTTTTAACAGCGAGAAAGTCCACAGGGAATTTTTCATGTAGGGAAGTAGGATAAGGACAGAAAAGGTGATGCAATTTTGTTTAGGAGTTCATTAATTAAAGACTGCACCAAGGGAATAGGAGGGAGGGCACAGTTTAAAAATGATTATCCAACCTACGTAAGTAGTTCAATTTTGTTGACCTTGTCTCATAAAAAAAAGAGGGCAAGAGGGACACTGTTTCTGTGGTGATGTCACTTTATAGACGGGACTCTGGGAATACTGACAAATGACGCAGTTTGTAGGTCGTAGGCAATTCTCAATTTGACAGGAAGAACATAATGAGGTTTCGATGACATTTTGTTAACATTTATCACGTTTTGCGACATATTTGAGTCAGTTAACGAGTGCATGGCGTAGTTTTGCGTACGGAATTGCGACACTTTGGCTTTTTCTACACTTTACGTCATAAAATTGTCGAACATTTTTAGAACGCGCTGTGAACTTCTACTTTCTTTTAAGTGCATGGCGTAGTTTTGCGTACGGAATTGCGACACTTTGGGTTTTTCTACACCTTGCGTCATAATATTGTCCGATTGCTAAACATTTTAGAACGAGCTCTGAACTCATTTTTTTTTTAAGTGCATGGCGTAGTTTTTCGTACAGAATTGCGCCACTAGCAATTAGACGAGCTTAGCTGAGAGTGCGACAAACATGTCACTGTCTGTCTGACGGAAGTGTTTTTAAAGAAGCTTCCTATTGTTGACGCCAGCTTCAGCTTAATGATTTTTTTTTCGGGTTTTAGCTCTGTGGCTGTGTTCATGAAGTGATGTATTTTTTAGGGGCAACATTTTGTTTGTATTATAGCGACTGTTGCAGCGTGACTCGAAGATTGTGATTTAGCTGAACGTTTTTAAAGATTCCGTCAGTTTTGTTGTGACAAGTTTGCTTTTGATCTGGAAAAGCAAGTGACTTCTGGTGGCTCATGCGCTTGGGTATAGTATATAGTATAGTATAACTTTCTGGAGTAGATGATGCGCCTTACCAATAACAAATTTTAGTCACGACTTTAAATTTACGGAAGCTCACAATTGGAAAATTTGTATTGAAAATATAGCCACCGTGAACTTCTAAAATTTAGAGTCGCAGCTAAAAATGTTTATTGTTTAGGCCCGATGAGAAGTGAGGTGAGATCTTTAATTGGGAGTTCGTACTAAATAGGCCGCTTCTAATCTGTACAGCTAAGGCTTGAATAAAGCTTCTTGAAATTGTCAAGTCGTCCTTACACTTGTCTAAGTTGATCTCATTTGTTAAGTTGTTTATTCAAATTTGATTTTCATTTAGGAAAACTTGGCATGGGGTTCATTTTATTACAAGAATGGAGTCCGGGGAGGTTGAGGACTATGCCATTTTTCTAGGTTTTGTTGTACACGTTTGCTAGCTCAATAAATACAAATCTTGAGGTTGCCTTGGTAACTTAACGTCCGTGAAATTTCCTTGTTTGACCAGCAGCGCCCAGAACTATATTCTTTCGAAATAGAAAGGCACCACTGGCCTGCTAATGCCAGGTTTCGATTCTGTAACATATCGATCCTTTGACAAGTTTGTACACCTCACAGGAGAAGCGCAATAGGTCAGCACCTTCCGTCTTGTCGCTTGGTTTTTTTACTTTTTAGAAATGCGATCGTTTTAGCATTCTTTAACTTAGTGATAGAGTCGAGTCGTCTCATCTGCATGAACGAGCAATATGCAACAGAATTTATTTCTTTGGCGTTTATAAAGTCGGCAGGAACCCATCAACAAATGCTCGTTCACGAACTTGGCTGCTCGAGCATAGGCTTCTCTTTCGATCTTTCTGCCTTAGCACGTTCTTTTTACCTTTTCTTAAAATTTTTCAGCACCGATCTTGGATAATAACCTTTCTGGCTCTGGCTATTGTTACGTTATAGACAGATCGAGATTTTCGTGCCTTGGCTGCTAGTATACTCAGAAAAAAAAAAAATATTGTTAAGCGAAGAATTTTGAGATTCTTAAAAAATTTAAAGTTAAAAGTTCGTGATTCAAATTTTATTTTTGTTAACAAGAACTTGCTTTTATGTTATAAAGAATCAGGTTTTCAGCGTAAGAATAATATACTCACCATAAGTATTTTTTTGCATCATTGCCAACAATTTCATTCTTAAATCAAATATTTTCATATTTGGGTTCATTTTAACCAATGAAAATTGTTGGCATTACAATTGTTTTTTTTCTGAGTGTACTAGTACATCTTGGGAGCTCCAAGCAGACTCACTATTATGGCGCTTGTTCTGGTTCTCAATATTTTTCCAAAGCTGTTCTTCTCCTCTGTCCTTTTTGCTTTGCCTGAAAGTAGTTTATTTTTTGGAAGCTTGGCAGGAAACTGATCTTGCAATTGCCGCCATTTTATATGCCTCGGCTCCGTCGAATTTCGGCAAAGGCCTTGTTTGGTAACTTGAGCTTGGCTAGTTAATTATGACTGTTCCAATTGAGTTGATGGCTTACAGAATTCTAAGTTTCTCTTGAGCTCTTGCTGCTCAGTGATTCAAGCTAGTGAGCCGTTTTGATTATGTTTTGCCGTCCCCCGTGGAATTTATGCAACTGTTTGATTCCTCTGTTTGAATATGATGTCGCTAGAGACTTGATCCTGTGTTACCCATCATTACCCCGTGTTTTCCTGCCGAGTACCTCGACCGATTGAAAACTATCTCGCTGGGTTGATTGTTGTTCCAAGTGACTTAATAGCTCATGAAGTTCCGTTGAGCTTCTTTCTCCAAATCAAACTAATCGAGGAAGGCATTAGGAAGCTTGTTTTGCCACTGCGCTCTCAGAAATTCCGCTTAAAGATTAGGACTCAGGCACAGATATGTAAATTTCCTCTTAAGGGTTTCCTTTGCTCGTAGAGCTCACGGGACTCTTAAATTCTTTTACGGAGTCGCTTCATTAGCGCAATTTTGTGCTAAATCTGCTGTCGGTACTCCTCATCTAACCTTAGGTTTATGGAGATGGTTGGGCTAAAACCCAGAGTAAAAGTCTCTGCGTTCCTGATGGCTCTATGGCTCGATGTCACATGTCTTGGGCACCTCGCACGGTCTTAGTTCTACGTTGGAAGTTGCGTTTAGAACCCGCAACACCAACAATCTATATAGAAGCATCGTGGGGCGGTCTTGAGACGATAGGTTATATAGGCTAGGTAGCCGTTCTTGAGAGAAGTATTGAAATAAAAGAATTCTGCACAGTGATACCCAATCCCACACCTATCCATGGGCAGTGGCACTGCAGAAGTAGCCTCACCCTCTCTCTAGATTAGGTTGCACTCTCGACATGGAAACGCGTAATTAATTTGTAAATTAATGTCCTTGCCTGCAACACCTGGTTCTGGTGCACAGTACCACCAAGCACCACCACCGGAACTTTCGCGACTCTCATCACATTCAAAACTTACTCTAAAGGGTAATGAAATGGACACCTCTCTCGCTCTGGTCACATCTCCCATGCAACTTTTATATCTAGATACACTCGCTGTCGCTGTCGCTATCGGGCTTAGGCCAACAACACCAACAGCAACATCCATGTTCATTCGAATTCTATTCATCAGTTAAACTTTAGATTCCACAGAGTTTGGTCGTGTTTTTCCCGGTAGTGTGCCGTTAATTTTCCTCCCCAATCTATGCACTGTGAAAAGGGATTTCCCAATCAAAACGATATTTTTTTTTCCTGTCGCTGTCTCATCAGAATATTGTGCTCGGTGTCGGCTCGTCGGGTCGCCGCCTGACAGCTGCTGTTCGTTGCGTAGCGCGTCGGGGTGCATTTTGTGTGTTTGCAGCTCTGTTCCGGTTGGTGGCATATTTATAACGAAAATTGATTTTGCTTGTATGCAGTTTTATTTAAGAAAAAGTACTATCTCCACCTGATGGCTGTCTCGGTGCATCGGTGGCAAAGGTGGATGGACCACTTTCGATTTTAATTTTTCATTCAATTTCTGTTTTCTTTTTCTTGTGTTCAGTGTGACTTGTTTTTCTTGTTTTGCTTTAATGAATTGAAAAAGGAAAGAAAAACTACCCAACAACTGAACAACGTCGCGCGGGGCGAGTTGGAGTCGGAGTCGGAGTAGTACTCCACTCAGAGTCGCAGTGGCAGTTTCGTTTGGCGTTTCGTGTGCTTTCGCAAAAAAAAAAAAAATAAACAAAAACAAAAAACGGTTGGGTAAAAAAATTGTACATTTGTTTGTTGTTTGCCTCGCGTCTTGCTCCCTCGTGTCGGGCGTTTCGGTCCAAGTGCGCTGTGTGCATAATGTTGGTGGGCACTGACCCCTCAACCGTCCATATCCATGCCAATTGTATCTCCATCTCTCCTAACAGTGGACAGTTGGATGTGTGTGGATATAAATATTTTGCTACCCATTTGCGTTTATGCAATGCCCGATAAAGTGTGTTAAAGTGAATACGAAAAAAAAAAAACCGTTGGGGCATCTTTAAACAAAAACGCAAAACTTTCGTAATTAAAAAAAAAATAAAAATAAAGTCTTTCGAAGATGTCCGTCGTTTACGTAGGTCGAGCTTGAAGAGTCGGCTTTCTTTGTTGTGTGCGTTGCATTTCCAAATTTGGACGCTTCCATGGCGGCGGGGTGAAAGATTACAAGAAGTGTCGTAAACGCAAAAGATCGGACTGGAATGCTTGTAACAAATTGAACAAGTGACCGTATATGGATAGTGTGACTAAGCTTGAGCTATTTATTTGTTTGTTGTTGTTTTTGTTCTTTGTTTTGGTCTTCACTTGGGACTGAGCCGTGCGCCAAGAGGTGTTGAGTAAGAGTTTGACACTGAAAATTGTTGGGTAACAGTTGGATAGAGGTTTTTTCTTTAACTTTGTAATTTTTTTATTAAAACTTCTCTTGTGCTGAGGTTTGGGGCTTAAATTTGTATGGTTTTTAGTTTGGTTAGGGCTTAAATAAAGGGGTTTTCAATTAGAACGGAACTTCGTAGCTGTTATAACCAAAAGTAAGCTGCGATACCATCGGTAAGATGGCAACAGCTCATTAAACAGAGCTACGGGAACGAACAGACCATATTTTGGGACATCCAACTTAGCTATTGAACCCGTATACATATACGAAGCTGGTAAAAATTCTTTAAAGAACTAATGCGCACAAATCGGAAGCTGTCACAGCCTCTCAAAGGTTTTAAAGTATACAGAGCTGTCAAAACCTCATCAGAGAGGCTGTCCATCCAAATGGGAAGCTTGCATGAGCCTAGTAAAAGTTTTGTTTTATAAAGAGCCAGCCTTTGTGGATATAAAAGCCTCTTAGAAGCCTCTTTAGACTCTTGTACAATCCCTTAAGAGATATAGGAAGTTCACAGCTGCCAAAGGCTCTTGAAACGCAGTAAATACTTACACATACCTCATTATCTGTTATACTCGTAGCTTTATAGAGAGGCCCACAACAATCTCCTATAAAAACTGCCCTAAACTGAAAAAAAATAAATCAAAAAGTAGCTCGGACTTATTAAAAAGTGTAGGTATACAAAACTTTGGAAGTTTAGAAAAAAAATCAAACTTAAGTGACCGGATTAGTGACACGTCAGAACGGCTGAATAGAAATAGAAACAGAGATACGATATTGCTCAGTACACAACACAGAACTGTCAAAGTCGCACGTCAGTTGTAATTCAAAAACGACTCTGATGTTGTATGAGCCAGAGCAACCCTACGCAGAACTGTACAAGGAGGAGCTATCATGGCTGAATGGCAGTTGTTGCATACTGTGACATTTATTGTGACATATATTCCATCAGGTAGCAAATTAGATGTATATGAAAATTGTATCGAAAACTTTGAATTCTTAAGTCACTTTTGTTCTGAAACTACCATTCTTTGTGCTCTTGGTGACTGTAATATTGGTGATGTTAACTGGAATTGGTCTGAAGACGATAATATGCTTTTCCCTAATAATGTTAAAAAAGATTTTGAAATTGCTCCGATTGATTGTATGTTTTCACTTAACTTAAATCAAGTTTGTTTAATTGGTAATTCTTTAAATAGATTATTAGATCTTGTTTTTATAAGCGCCAATGAAATTAAAGTTAATGTTTGTGGTGAATAACTCGATAAATCATACACAAATATCAATTGAAATTGATTTGTATTCATATACTAAAAAAGAACCACCAGTATTGGCTTCTTTTAATTTTCTTAAATGTAATTTTGTCGCTTTAAATGAGTATCTCCAGTCTTTCAATTGGTATATGGAACTAGAAAATCGATGTCTCTACGATATGTACAAATATTTTTCTTGCATTATGAATAAAGGTTTTTCTTTGTTTGTTCCTTGCTTAGCAAGAAAATCGAATTCTCATCCTCCTTGGAACAATAAACGTCTCGTGCAACTAAAAAATTTGAAAAAACAAAGACCACAAACGCTACAAGGAGTTGAGTAACACTCACAATAAAGAATTTTTTGCTAAATCTAGGAAAGATTTTACAATTTTGAGTAGTTTTTTGTATAATAATTACATTATGAATATGGAAAAGAAGCTAAAAGTTGATTGTAAGTCGTTCTGGTCTTTTATTAACTATAAAAGACGCACCAACGGATTATCAAGGCAAATGTTTTATTTGCAACATTTTTTTAAACTGTGTATTCACCATCTGCATCTCCAAATTTACCAGATTCAAATAGACTACCGTATATTGATTTTGGTTCATTGGTTCTTCAAATTGAAGATATTAAATCTGCTATTTGCAACCTTAAAGGTAATCCTAAGCCTGATGCTGACGGTATTCCAGCCATTATTTTAAAACTCTGCTGTAAATCCATATGTACACCGTTGCTTAAAATATTTAACCGATCACTGGAATCAGGATTATTCCTAGATGATTGGAAGGTTTCCTTTTTGGTTCCAATATTTAAGTCTGGCTCTCAAAACGATGTCGCAAACTACATTTTGGTATTTGTAAACTTTCTGCAATTCCAAAGCTTTTTGAGTGCATTGTTAAGAATAAAATAGAGTTTTATGTCAAAGAGCACATATCAGAGTTGCAACATGGGTTTGTTCCTGGTCGCTGTCCTAAAAGTTAAAAGCCTCGATGACTGCTCTAAAATTCAATCTGATCTTAACAATTTATCCACTTGGTGTGCTAATAATTGTTTAATGTTAAATGTTAGTAAAAGCTCTTGTATATCGTTTTATAGATCTCAATTGCCGTGCTTCTATAATTACGATATTAATAACAGTACATTAAAAAGAGTTGATAAAATTAAAGATCTTGGGGTAATCATCGATTCCAATCTTACATTTGTTTCCCATATTGTGTACATAGTGACCAAGGCTAATTCGCTGATTGGGTTTATTAAACGAAACTCTAAAGATTTTTCTGATCCCCAAACTTTTTTATCTCTTTTTATCGATTTGGTGAGATCCGTTCCTGAGTATGCAGATGTTGTTTGGAATCCGTACTATCCATAAGTACAAAGGCACTTTACAAAATATATCTTTTTCAAAATGCGTTGGACTTTTGAACCGTCCTATGGAGCCCGACTTACACATTTGGGTATTATGACTCTTAAAGCGAGAAGGCGTCTACATGATATTATGTTTATAAGGGACATTTTATCCTCACGTATAAATAGTCCCATTATTTTATCTATGTTAGCTATTTATGCTCCATGGAGCTCTCTGCTGAGAGGGTATTAAGAGATCATCTATTCTTTTTTCAGACGAGGCATCGAACAAACTATGGTCGCAATGAACCAATCTCTAGATCCTTAAGATCGTATAATGAAATTAGTAGACACATTGATTTTCATATTCCAAGAGACCGCTTTAAAAGTATCATATTCTGGCTGCTTTATAATGAACTTTAAATTATAATAATTAATTTGTAGGTATATTATTTATAATACAGACATTTTTTATTTTCTAATATTGTCATAAAAAATATTGTCTTTAATGTCGTTGAAATTTTGGCCCACATTTTTAATTTGAGTACATTCTTAGGTAATTTTCCTGATTTATTAAAATTTGCCAATGTAATACCCATTTTTAAAAAGGGCAACAAAAAATAAAAAAACAATTATAGACCAATTTAATTGCTTTCTACAATATCAAAAATATTTAAGAGTTCTTAAATATCTTGACAAAATTAACTTCTTCATTGAAAATCAATTTGGGTTTAGGGAAAGAAATTCTACGGAAGACGCTCTCCTAGATGCTAAAGAATGTTGCGCAGGGCTCTTTGTATATATTACAAAGGCCTTCGACATGGTTGATCACAGCACGCTAATAAGCAAATTGCAATGGGCGGGTTTTCGCGGTTTTATTTTAGATTGGTTCGCCTCTTACCTCAAGAATAGAACACAAAAGGTGAAAATCGGAGATAAGTTTAGTAACTCCAAGTTAATCAATCGAGGTGTACCCCAACGATCGTTCCTTGGTCCCATTTTATTTTTAATTTATGTCCGCTCCATTTTTGCACTGCCATTTATTGGTAAAGTAAATGCTTTTACTGACGACTTATGTAAGGCCACCGAGGCCTGGACTGTCAATTTTGTGACGAAAAACATACATCAAAGTGGACTCTTTTAATATGCTATCCGTTCGAAGCTTTTGTAGTGAACGTTTGCTATTTTAATACATTTGTAAAAGCGGACTAAATTTGACAGCTGCAAGTTTATGGAATTCAAAGTTAAGACGTGTGTTTACTGAGACTTGCAGGTTATGTTTAAGCATCTTGCCAGGTCCCTCAAATTTCTTATCCATTCTCACCTCTTGCGTTTCAATTTTGTTGCTTAAAAAGTGTCAAAAGGCGGATACATGCTGCACAATCTTTAGGGACACTCTGAAGTTAAGGCGGGTGTCTGTGGCTTCTTTTGAATATTTGCTACCTTCGTTTGCTTCGATTGCGACAATCTCTGCCTGAGAAACTCCAAAACTCAATTTTATTTGCAGCTCTTCTTTGTACAGAAAACTGTTCGGAAAGTCCCAGTAGGAAGCCTGTCAGTTTGGCAGGCTATATCGCTGGTTTGGCCTTCCTTAGTGCCAGCTTTTTTCAAGCTTTGTTCTTATGCTGTCGGTTACGGATATGCCTGCTTAACCCCACCTATTTTGACTGATGTTCTGATGTCGCTGTTCATCTCATTCTAAGAAAGTTTTTGAACTTTGTAAACCTTTTAATTCTTGTAAGCTTCCAAGTCTTTCTGATGGATGTTGGTCAGCTTTCTTAAAGAGGCTCTTTTACTGACCGGATGTCGAATGTCCTGACTTTTATACTCAGCGCAGCCTGAGTACTGGTTTCAGTTTTATCTTTGGACTGAGCCGAGTTTGACACTGAAAATTGTTGGGTAACAGTTGGAAAGAGTTTGAAATTTTTCTTTAACTTTGTAATTTTTTATTAAAACTTCTCCTGTGTCAAGGTTTGGGGCTTGAATTTCTATGGTTGTGGACTGGAATAGCTGAGTTCCTACGCTGCCCCCTCTATTTGAAAAGAAGTGGTCGTCTTAGATTCGATTTACCAGCATCAATCTTTCCTTTGACAGGGACGTTTTTGAAGTTCGTTCCATTTCGTGAAAAGACCAAGTCAAGCTGTGGTCTACTGTACAGAGTATCGTTCCTTTGTCCTTTGGGACCATTTTAAAGTTCATTGCCGGGCGATTTTCATTTCATCAGAGACCGAATCAAGCTTTAGAGCATCGTGCAGACCACAGTTCTTTTGTCAAACCCGTCTAAAGCTTTTATTAACTCTTGTCTTCGACTCTGACTCTGTCTGCTTCAAAGGGACCTTTTGATTGCTGAGTTGGGTATGTGGATTCAGCAGGCTCAAAATTAGCTGGCTGCTTTAACCTCGTTTATAATTCATTGTGAGGCTATCCATGGCACTGTAAAGTCTCAGGACCACGCCAAAGCTGCTGTTCATTGTTGTTTTAACCTCGCAACTTTCACCCTTCAACAAAGTTCACTATTTATGAATACAATTGAGTCACAAACTGAAATTCGCGCCCATAAAGCCAGCGGTGACCCTTCAGTAGCCAACCGTACCATAGACAACCTGCAACCGTCTCGACTCGTCGATTCACCGCACCGCTTCAACAACCCATCACACAAAAGTCTGCCCAAACCCCACTTGTACAGACGAATTTTAGTACAACATCCGTTCGACATGCTGAAATATTTCCATTCCCACAACCGCATCCCTCCGCCTCAATTCCTCAAGAATGACTTAATTTCCCTGGCGTTTCTCTCTCCATCTCTCTCGATATCTCTCTCTCTCTATCTCATCAGATGGAAAATGTGTTACACCCTATTACATTTTATTGACTAATTTTGAGGTTTAAGTTATCGCATGGTTAGTGTGCTTTATTAGCGCGGAACCACAAAACGCCGCCGTGTGCCGGAACGGAGAAGGGCTGGTATAACTTGCGCCAATGGTGTGTTAATGGAATTTTGCAATAGGAAGTCGACTTTCCCATCGCATCGCAATAAAATCAATCGTACAACACGTGGCACGTGCTTTAAAATGCCTCCAAGATTGCGACTGAAAAGTGTGCGACTCGTGATAAGGAGTCGCTTACGCTCGGCGGGGCAATCAATTTTGGGAAATGACTGTTGAAAGGCGAATAGATTGTGACGAATCTAATTGCTGGTGCGCGCAACAACCTCATGGGGGGTGGTTCCTAATCCGTGACAAGTCTCACATTCACCTCCACTGACCTAACCTTGAACGAACAAAGGCCGGCGGAAATCGAAAAGCTAAACCCTCCCGCTTAACATAGAACGCGGCGACCTATTGTTGTTCGAACGAAAGTGACATAGTGCAGGATAAGTCGATAACATGCACAACTATGCCCAGTATAGTCGTCCACGACGACAACGACGACGACATTATGTTTAATGCAAATTCTACTCTCAAATGTCAGAGCAGCAGCGCCGCTTTGACAGCTTGACAAGTCCCCGCATAAAATTCTCTGGCTATATATAGGAGCCTGCCTACCTGCTATATCCCATGGCATCGTTTATTTTTCTATATATTTTCGTATCTATTTGCATTTAGTTAGTCAAGTTGTGCCCCAACGAGCGACGTATTCAATCCAACTGTGCAAACCGCACCGATATGCCCACATACGTTTTGGGTTGCATAAATTTTCCGTTTTCCGTTTTCTTGTGGGCAAATCTATATACCCATGGGTGCTGCTGCTGCATACCATTATGGATGGGAAAAGGGGGGAGCATTCAATGGGCCATCGTTTATGGAAATAAATCGAATTAAAGCAAAGTGGTTCGAAAGTGTCGCGCACACCGGAAAAGGTATACCAAGAAGAACCTACTTTCGGTTAGGGCTTTAGAGGTGTGCGGATGACAGTGAATGGCTGAAACTTTTTGGTCATAAGTTCGTTTAGATCGAGGTGGTCACTCAGAATGAATGAAACTATTTATTTGGTCATAGGTTCGTTTACTGTTACTGTTCAATCAGTACTTTTGCTGTGCGACTTTGGTTGCAATTTGGGACTTTTATTAGACGCCTGTCAGAAAGAGTGTGGTTTCCTAAAGTTTTGTCTTTTTGGCCATTTGTTTAGTTTGCGAACAATTTTATCAAGTTTATCAAGTTTTTGACATCGATTTTTTCAAAAATTGTTTGTTACTTGATCATATTCAAAAATCAACTGAAAGGTTTGGAATTTGGTTGAAAATAACGGAGTGATTCGCATTTAGTTTGTTTCGAGTTCCCAGGAAAAATATTTCAATCGTCGGCAAATGTCGGTTTTTCCATCGATTCTTTGGTGGCGATTCGCGGAAGAATCGGCGGAGATTCGCGAAACAAACAAAATGTGATTATATAGATAAATTTGACGTAAATGCATTCATCAAGATTATGAAAATTTCTAGGGAAATGCTATTCAAATTTCGATCGCCGGTGAATGTCGGTGGAAGAATCGGCAGCGATTCGCGGAAGAACAAAATGCGATTGTATAGATAAAGTTGACGTAAATGCATTCAGAAAGATTATGCAAATATTGAGGGGAATGCTATTCAAATTTCAATAGCCGACAAATGTCAGTGGAAGAATCGGCAGCGATTCGCGGAAGAACAAAATGCGATTATATAGATAAAGTTGACGTTAATGCATTCAGAAAGATTATGCAAATATTGAGGGGAATGCTATTCAAATTTCAATAGCCGACAAATGTCGGTGGAAGAATCGGCAGCGATTCGCGGAAGAACAAAATGCGATTATATAGATAAAGTTGACGTAAATGCATTCAGAAAGATTATGCAAATATTGAGGGGAATGCTATTCAAATTTCAATAGCCGACAAATGTCGGTGGAAGAATCGGCAGCGATTCGCGGAAGAACGAAATGCGATTGTATAGATGAAGTCGGCGTAAATTTATTTTTAAATTTTGTATTTCTGACAAGATCTAGGCGTAGTTCCCTCGGCTGTCAATTGTCACTATAAAATTTTCTAACTTGGAATGAGATGCCTTCTGTCGAATAAAAAGTCGCATTTACTTCCAATTTCCATAGAAAACGGAGAAATTCCGTCAGATCCTCCACCATACAAGCCATCAAAACCCGCATTCAGAGCTGCATTTCTAACTGTCCAAGAAAATTAAATCAAAGAACCCGCTTTGATAGTGGTATAGGGAAAAACACTTTCCAAGAGAGAAGATCAAGAAAACAACACCTTTCTTTGACCAAGTATCATTCACCTCGTTTTGGACGGGGTATAGTCGGTAGATAGCAACCACGACGACACCGATTTGATTTTTTTTTCTTATCGATTTATAGACTGCGGCCTGTCGCCATCGATATGCCCAACTATAACAGATACCAGACATTCCAATTTCGTTTTTATCGGCTTCACAGAATAATTCGCTGGGTCGATTCATACATACCACACCCGTTTCGTACGTAAAAACAGTCCATTATCAGAGAGTTTACACGGATTTTGTGGTTCAATCTAAATAGAAATAGGTGCCCACCTATTACACACAAGTCCGATTGATAAAACGAACTAATTTTGTTTGCCTATCAAACTGGAGTAGGTGTTTGTTTATTGAGTAATAGCATGATCGTGTGCAGGGGAATAGGTATCTCAATTAAAAAATAAATCGGCGTGAGTGCAGCTAGCATAAAACGGGTTCAAAGCGACTCCATGTCGTTCGATGTGGTTGTGTTCGAGATAGGTATATTCAAAGAGAACTAGGCATAGGAAAAATCAAAGAAAACTTAATCAAGTGGGAAGACGAGATGATCGTGCGGGCAGTAGTTTTGCTAGCAATCCGGTTTGGGATTAAAGCAGGCGTTTTGTATTCACATTATGAGCGAGTGAATGGCCCACACTTTATTGTCCTTGAAGGGGGTACTTTGAGATGCCAAATGATGGTTGAGATGATTTGGTAGTGTTTTGTTTTATCAGTATCCGCTTTTATTTTCGTTTGAGATTAAGAAGTTGTGAGGGGTAAGGGTACGCATTTTTGCAGCTCCAAACAAGAGCTTTCCTTTAGTGTTGATATTTCTTGGCCTCCTCTTTACTTCCATTTCACGTTCTTAAAAGACTGACGTTCCAAACAAATTTTTAAGGAATCGGCTTCATTATTTTGGTTTCAGTCCTTAAAAAAGTCTCCAAACCACCTTGGCTTCTTTTAAAGCTGCAAAAACGAAGAATTTGCCTGTTCATTATTATTTTCATGGGTGGATTATGTCAGACGAAAACGTTTCAATCGTTTACGCTTCCACAAACGTTTTGCTTCATGTTACTATAAACCTTAATCGTATTGTGCCACCTCGCAAATATTTCCCTAACCTGTCAAAAAACGTTTGAAAGCTTTAGTAAGACAAAAACGTTTCAATCGTTTGCACTTTCACAACCGTTTTGCTTCATATAACTCCTAAAACGAAAGGAATTTTCGTTTCCAATTTGCCTTAAATTGTGGAAAACCACCTCGATCGCATTGACATTCGCAAATATTTCCCTAACCTGTCAAGAAAACGTTTGAAAGGTTTTGTTCAAACCTTTTGCTTCATATAACTCTCAAAACGAAAGGAATTTTCGTTTCCAATTTGTCGTAAATTGTGAAAAACCACCTCAATCGCATTGACACCTCGCAAATAATTCGCTAACCTGTCGAAGAAATTTGAAACGTTTTGTAAGATTCAATCGTTTACGCTTGCACAACCGTTCTGCTTCATATAACTCCTAAAACGAAAGGAATTTTCGTTTCCAATTTGTCCTAAATTGTGGAAAACCACCTCGATCGCATTGACATTCGTAAATATTTCCCTAACCTGTCAAGAAAACGTTTGAAAGGTTTTGTTCAAACCTTTTGCTTCATATAACTCTCAAAACGAAAGGAATTTTCGTTTCCAATTTGTCGTAAATTGTGAAAAACCACCTCAATTGCATTGACACCTCGCAAATAATTCCCTAACCTGTCGAAGAAATTGGAAACGTTTTGTAAGATTCAATCGTTTACGCTTGCACAACCGTTCTGCTTCATATAACTCCTAAAACGAAAGGAATTTTCGTTTCCAATTTGTCCTAAATTGTGAAAACCACCTCAATCGCATTGCCACCTCGCAAATAATTCCATAACCTGTCAAAAAACGTTTCAAACACCAGAATTTGACAGAGCGTATTATATACAAAGTTGTCAAAATTTTTATTATTGGTGTCAAATGTCATAAATTTATATATCGAAAATTGGCACGTAAAGTTAGCCTAGTAAACTTGTACTTAAAAGTTGAACAAATATTCAAAGATAATAGTATTTTTTTTCTTTTTTGTTCATTTATCCTGTGAAAATATGAACAATTTTAGGGACTGCATGACGTTAATTTAGTAAACTTGTAGCAAAATGTTGGGGAAATGCCAAAAATTGTGACAAAACTTCCCGGAATTTGAATGAACGACCAAATAAACACAAAAATACGTCTGCTTCCTAAATTTTTTTACCAGAAATGTCCATGTTTGTAACACCAACGTTTCTCTAAAATTGTTCAGATTTTTACAGAGGTTATGTACTAAATTGTCAAGAGACGGAGAAGCCACAGTTATTTCTGATATTTGCACATCAAACTGATCAGATTTTTGTCAGACGTCAAAAATATTTTCCTTTAATTTCAGAAAATGTGCGCAATTGTGGCAAATTTCTGTCCTCGTACAAATTTTCTGCCAATTTACAAATTTGCTGCATTCCTTATAAACTTGTGTTGGCCTAAAAATTGGTCAGAATTTGGCGCTGGAAATGTACTTAATACTTATACGAATACAACGACTCTTTGTATTACACGAATTGTTCTTAAATTGATCTGCCATTGTCAAACTTATCAAAATATTAGCAACAGCTCAGAAAACTACCAAAATTTAGCAACATTCTGAACCGCGTTAAATAAATTTTTAGTTATTGATCTGGTTTGGTGCACAAAATTCGTCAGAAGTTAGGAAATGTCAATTGGCAAACCTGTAGAGCCCCAACACATTTTTAAATGCGTTTTATTTCTGAAATTGTCAAAATTTGTTAAGCGGCTGTTGTAATTTTTATAAATTTGTGTTGGTCAAAAAGTTGTTCCGAAGTTGTTGTCGCTGGAAATGTGACAAATTTGTTAAATTTTTTACCACTCTCTGTCTTATACAGATTGTTCTTAAATTGATAGGACAAGTGTCAAACTTGTGTCAAAAAAAAATTAAAAAAAGTTCAAAAAACGTCAAAAACCACCAAAAGTCTGGACCGCACAAAGTGAATCTTTATTTTCTTAGTCTGAATTGATGTACAAAATTTGTCAGATGTTAGGACATGTCAAAAATTGACGAAGAATCACCAAATTGGCAAAAAGCCGACATAAATAGAGGCCACATACATTGAACTGCGTCTCATTTGCACCACTTCCTAACCTTCGCCCAGAGTTTCCAATTTTAAGCCCAATAACGACTGATCAATCATGCGTACCGGCCTTACTGGCAATGCCCGTCATGTACCAATATCCCCCATCATTTCGAGAGCTTCTCCAAATGTTTCCAGGCCAACCGTCAAACAAGAAAAGATATTTATAATCCACCCTAATGCAATCCACTTGTACTCCCTCACTCACCATAAATCCTAATAAAATGTCGAAACGATCATAATTAAAATATTTACAAATCTTCCACACTCTGCCGCGGTCAGTGGCTGTAAAATTTGAATTCTTCTCCTACAAGCAATACCACTTAGGCTGGCCCCAGCCCATAGCAGTCTGTTGGTGACAACGTAATCCCACCGATTCGAAATAGAAACGAGATCAAGGTGCTACACCCCACATCACACATCCGTCGTCGTTATTTCGTCCTACTCAACTGAATTGCGCAAAGGTCAGTGTGAGACGTTCTTATAGCGCGCGCAAAAAACACAAGGCGTAGTCACATGCAAAGCTTCTCGTCTTGAGGGAGAAATTTCCCTTTGACAGCAGCCTCTACCGCGAGCGAATCTGAATAAGTTTTAAGTTTTCGTATGGCGGCATCTATAAATAGACGCCCCATCCCAGGCCTATTGTAGAAGAAAAATTTACAAAAAGAAAGAAAATAAACACAGTGCCTATCAATTATAGATATGGCTTTAGATAGGAGGGCTCCCCTTTCCATTTTCGACAGTCGCCAGAAGTAAACAAAGTTTGTGGGGAGACGACCCGCTCGTCGGTTATTGGATACAAATTGCATCGCTTTTTGGCCTCCCCCGCGATGGATAGATGCGGCGGATGCATCGCGGCTGGAACACAGAAAAAGTATCTCTCGCTCTTCTCTCAGCGATAGATAAACAAATCAACGATTAATTTGTATCAAAGTGCGAATTGGGTCAGCTTATAGACAACAAAAAACAAATATTCGTTAGCAACTTTGTTTATTTGTTCTCATTTGGATGTTTGGTTGACTCTGCAGTCAACCGGCTTTTTGCTGTGGCCTACAGTCATTTGTCTCACTGGGTGCTGTCTCAAAGGTTAGTCGGCTGTACAGGTCTCCGGTTCGACCCCCGAAAAGACAAGATGCCCCGAAGTGCCTTTTTCAATGAGCAACCTCTCTCGAACGCCTGATAAACATCCGGAAGTCCGTCTTTTATACTAATCGTCTCAAGGTATAGCTCTATCGGGTGCTAAATACTATATCCTGAGACGTTTCGACGGCCAAAACGTATAACTCTACATTCACGAAGTTTTTTACTACCTTAGGTGTTAGTTGGATAGCGCTTTCAAGTGAATGCTCGCCGGTTTAGCCCCCGGTAAACCAAAAGCTAGACATTAGTGTGATTTTTCCGCTGCGCCACCTCTAGCGAACCTCTGACACACATCTGAAGAATAAAACCATCCTGACTAAGCTTCTGACTGCTAAATTTTGCAACTCAACAGTCACTAAACTTTCTCTTCTACCTTTGAGTTCCTAACTTAGAGCATAGGCTGCCTAGGCCTACTGTTCCCATGGCGCTGATATAACCCCGGTTTAACCCCCGAAAAAAAAGATAAGTTGCACTTTTGAGCGATTTTTCCACTGCGCAACCTCTCTCGAACGTCTTAAGAGCATCTGGCAATACAGCTGTCTTACAAGTCGTCTCAATGTACAGCTCTGACATGATTTGGAGCTCTCTTGATAAAGTAATATCATGGGTAAGTCGATCGAAAATTTAACAAGGGCTCCCGGTTCGACCACCAAAAAATACAAAAATGTATCTAAAAATTGTATTTCCCTGCTCCACTTCTCGAAAAACGTTTGACAAACTTCCGAGAGTAGGAGCTGTCTTGATTAAGTAATATCAGGGGTTAGTTGATGGAAAATTGGATTGAGGGCTCTCCGGTTTGACCCCCCACAAATACAAATTACATCTAAAAATTGTATTTCCCTGCTCCACATCTTGCAAAACGTCTGACAAACTTCCGGGAGTAGGAGCTGTCTTGATAAAGTAATATCAGGAGTTAGTTGATCGAAAATTTGAACGATAGCTCTCAGGTTCGACCACCAAAAAATACAAATTGCATCTAAAAATTGTATTTCCTTGTTCTACTTCTCGGAAAACGTCTGACAAACTTCGGAGAGTAGGAGCTGTCTTGATTAAGTAATATCAGGGGTTAGTTGATGGAAAATTTGAATGAGGGCTCTCCGGTTTGACCCCCCACAAATACAAATTACATCTAAAAATTGTATTCCCCTGCTCCACATCTCGCAAAACGTCTGACAAACTTCCGGGAGTAGGAGCTGTCTTGATAAAGTACTATCAGGGTTTAGTTGATGAAAAATTTAAACAATTGCTCCCCGGTTCGACCACCAAAAAATACAAATTGCATCTAAAAATTGTATTCCCTTGCTCTACTTCTCGGAAAACGTCTGACAAACTTCGGAGAGTAGGAGCTGCCTTGATAAGGTTAATTGATGGAAAATTTAAACAGTGGCTCCCCGGTTCGACCCCCAAAAAATGCAAATTGCAAAAAAAAATTTCGGATTTTCATGCACCATTCACATTCACAAATGTCTGACAAAAGCAATTTCAGTTCGTTCGGATACGGTGCCTTTGAATGAGATGAGAATAGTTGTAAGAGAATAGGACCTGTTGTTACAATTTTCTTCCTCTCCAGTCACCCCCAAGATACATTCCTACATAGACTCCATTCCTTACCGAACCAATTTCGCTTGCTCGTCGAACGCTCAAAAGACTTCTGAACATGGCCCACTACCAGAGTCCCCACTTGGGCCGCTATTTCTTCCTACATTCTGGATGAATTGCTTTCCTTCTCTTGCAGTCAATTAGTGACTGAAATTTACGACGCAACAAAGTTGGGCAAAATCAAACTGCCTGCTGCTGGCCCCTTATCCAAAATCAAACCGAGCGTCTGTTGTTTGGCCATTTGTAAAACGGTTCCGCTTAATGTGCACGTCGCCTTCGTGCTTTTCTTGTGCAGCATAAACATGCGGCCAGCGCGCACTATTATGGTGCAACGTCGCCACTATACCGCCGACGCCGCCGTCACTGTTCTAGATATCATGCTCCACACATGCCGTTCAAGCACTACACTCGTCGTGGGAGCTCTACAAAAGAAGTGGGATGCCAGAAAGGTGAACAACGCTATATAATGGAGATGCACTGCACATGTACGTTGATGGATACATTTTGTAACCGTTCACCGCTCTTTGGCACCAAAACGCAAAAAACAATGTGAAGTAGAAAAGAAATAATCCACTAAGACGAGGAGATGGAACCATTTAGCCGTTTCCCTTCCGATATCATCTGGCGGCCCCCCGCGCCCGAGTCACGTACTTTATATTCTCAGCAACGAGCAACGAGGCTGCCTACCACTCGAAGTCGTTTAACCGTGCGAGTGCAGGCCTACTCTACGTCCGTATATATACTCCAGCGAGACGGTAGGATGTCAAAGTGATGCAGAATCAGCTATAGAGCAGAGAAAGATACACAAACTCAGTTGGCAGATACAATTTCATACTTGAGCCAACCTGTTGTGCTAAAGTTAATCTTCTGCTTCTTCTCCATCGTGTTGTGGACCAAAAATAGCGTACACCTGTTCGCCCCTATACTGATCTAAGAGGCTGCCGTGGCCACTTCTCTCCGAGTATTTTTCTTGCATTTTCCCAGCGACAACTTTCACCGAATGCATGCGGATTTGTATATGCAGTTTGCGCAATCATCTGCATCTTTGTTGTCAAATCAATGATCTTCATTGTACCCGATCAATTTTCACATAATTTTCTTCTGTCTGTCGTCGTGTGCGTCTCACTGGAAATAGTTGCGTCGTAAGCAAGTTTCCAGTTTATGATGATTGGCGGTAATTTGGAGTTCGCTGTCAAAACCGATTCGCTTGCCAGAGTGGGATGACAGATTTGACATTTGAAATTTGCAACAGTGACGGACGGCCTTTGAATTGGTGTTAAGTGTGATGGTTTGCAATGAAATTTCGCGGTAGGCTGCGAGGACTGGGTTTTAAGTGGATGCCCTTGGGTCGGATATAAGTGCAATCGCGTTGTAGGTAGTAGATCAACTTTGGGAGTCAGGGGAACCCGGGGAACGCTAACTACAGGACTCACGAGGGGTAGAATTCAAGATTTCGAGTGGAGTCCCACAAGGGTCTGTTCTCAGAATCATTTTGTCTTTAGAGATGCAATTGGGCCATCGGGAGAGCGATAATGCGCGATCTAGACTGCAGTTCCACAAGGGTCTGTTTTAACTCCCATATTTAATTTTTTCGGATAGCGAAGGTCCGACCGTGGGAGCGGGAATGCGTGACCTAAAGTGGGGTCCCACAAGGGTCTGTTCTCAGGATCATTTTGTCTTTTTTAGATAAGCAATTGGGCCGTCGTGGTGAGAGAATGCGTGATCCAGACTGGGGTTGCAAAGAGGTCTGTTCTCACACCTATATTGCTTTTTGGGATCGTGATGGGCCCGCCGTAGAAGCAAAAATACGTGACCTTAAGTGGGGTCCCACAAGGGTCTGCTCTCACACTCGTACTGTTTTTTTCTCATTTTTCGATACAAGCGTTTTGCGACATCTTTTCTATATCCTGTGATGGAATTCTATAGGTCCTAGAATTTGCTTGCTGTTTCTTCGAATAAGACACGTCAACAGTAAATTATGGCCGCCAGAGGGCGCTTTAAAATGCATGCAGACTTCACTGCAAGCCAGCACAAAAATTTAATCAGTCCTTAGAGTAACTTTAGTATTTTGCTCAAGGCAGTTAAATGGACATCCGACTCAAAAGCTCGAGAGTCTCTTACATCAGCGGCACCGATCATAGGTGGCTCCATCAGCCACGTCTTTAATTGGGCAATTTATTCTCAAAATAGGACAGCGCAGTATCTCCTAGACTTCGTTATCCAATTTTAAACAAAGGCGCTTTCAAAAAGTACTTATCGGTTCCCCGGTTCAACCCCCAAAAAAAGACGCAATTCACTCCTGCCGGTTTATTCCACTGCGCCACCTCTCGTCGTCGTTTGACAAACATTCCGTTCGGCAGTTTAACTGCTCTCAGAGAGTTTCTCAGTGCAACCCACCGTATTCGGCATAAAATAGGAGGTCCCTTCCATTTTTACAGAGGCACATCTGTCAAACCCTGTACCTAATTGCTGTCCATTTAAAAAATCCGTCCCCCTCTATAATTATTTCCCCGGCGCGTGCTCCGCTGAGGCTTTCACTTTCGAACCCCAAATCCGTTTTAAAATTTCATCTCTTGATCTCGATTAACTCACCCCAACCGCACACGCACATAAATCACTCACTCTGGCTGATATTGCTTGAAACAAAAGTAAACATTTTACACTCGTACTCCCTGCACTGAAAATGTCGGGCTAATGAAACATCATCTACCCCGGATGCACAGAAAATTCCTCTCCCCCCAGGCTAGTGCAGTGTGCGGGAAATCCGCATCCCTGTGAACTCAATTGCAGATTTTTACATTATTGAAAACCATTGATCCTCTGCGATGAGAACAAATCATAATTTCCACTAGAGAAGAACGGGTCTTGGGCTGCCAGCAACCCCCAAGTGGAATAGATGAAAGCGAAAGCAGCGCGCTTAAGTAGCACAAATGATACAACACTCGTGCGGTGCACTTCCCTATATTTAGGGTTGAAGGTTGTTGGAAATATTCGTACCACAGAGGGTCGCTAAAAAAAAATGAAATAAAAATCAATAACCATATCGTCGCTTCCATCTCTCCAATATCCCGTATTATTACTCTATTTTGAGTTACCCTTGCAGCACATGCCGTGCTGGGGTATGAAATGAAACAGGAAAACAAAAAACCGAAGAAGGAGAAAAAACAACCTCACACGGAAAGAAAATTGAGTTATGCAAGGGTGCTGTTCGCAAGTCGCAACCACCCCTCCCCAGTCCGGCAAGAAAATCAATACAAATCGCTTTGCATTGATTACTGCCACATAAGTGGTTTACAAATGTCCTTGCGATGGCAAATAACCCGGTAATTGATTTTTTCACTTGACAAAACTGTCAATGGTTTTAAAATTTGGCACAGAATTGGTTGGCCGAGAATCTATCCCCATCTCCCATTGTGCGATAGGAAAAGAGACCGACCCCCAAATCAGAGTTTGCCCTTCTTTAAAACCGGAAGGACAAGCCACTCGAGAGTCACTGACCTCACACGCGTGTGAGCGAGTGATATCCACTGGCGCTTTGTTATCGACCTTTACCAGTCGCAGTCGGCGTGTGGCAATTTTTTTACCATCCTACAACCGGATTTTCTTCCACCTAGGGGAAGGATGTGTTCTTGGAATTTAAATCCATCAATTCGCATACGAAAAAAAAAAGAAGTAACAACAACCGAGGGATGATGAGGACTATTTGCAGTGTTGTTGTGCGTATTATCCTTTTTTAAACAGCGCACTTTCGGCATGTTTCCATTTCCACATTCGATATGATAATGATGAAGCCTGAGCCTGTGTGTCATGGGTAGGACAGGAATAGGGAGCAACGAGAAAATCCGATCGGATTATTAAATACTCGTTTGGCAGAATGGAAGTGCAAAGAGAGAGAGAGGAAGGACTGTTGATGTTGTGGGAAAGAAGTTTACTTTTGTCAGAACCAGCGACACAATTGACAGCCGTGTAGCGAGGGATTAAGGCTCGACATGGGTGCTTGCAAAGGGTTTGTATAAGGGATGTTCGGGATGGTAAATGTTCTTTTAAGAAGTCAATGACTGTAATTCGCGAGACGCCAAATAGACGCATGGTGACATAAGAGGGAGAACGGTTTAAAAATGGAGGCTGAATTTCAAGTAAATCATAGATTGTCAGGAGACTGCTTGTCGGGGTTTGCTTTGAGATTAAAATATTGTCGAGGGTGCTAGGGGAGGAAAAGCGCAAAGTATTCAGTTGAGTTGGAGAGATGTGAGTCTAAAACGTAAGCGGAATACAAGTTGTCCACTAAATATCGCTGTTTTTTTTTTATTTAAACGTAAAAATGGGGATGAAGGTCCAACCCAAGGACTGCCGAGTCTACGTTTTAAAAGACGGAGAGTGATTTGTCTGGAAACCGCAACGTCCGCGGGTAGTTAGGTCCCAGGCTCTCAGGCTTTTGATTTTCATTTTTCGGAAGGCCGTTAACTAAAAAAGTAATGGAAACGTTGTTCACTTAAGAAACTTTGACTCCTGGGACATCGCAATGAGCCGATACCCCGCAAAGACTGACGCTAAACTGGCTTAGCATCCAAAAAAAGATACAAGACTTTCCCTGCCTTTGGCAGCGTTTACTTCGGCCTGAAAATTCGGGAGTTCGGCCTCGAACTGTCTGGGAAGACACCGTCAGCGGTTCCATTTTATTTTTTTTTATCCATCGGTGAATAGTGCTGCTGTTCGTTTTATACAGGTTATGGCGTTGCATCCTCTCCGATCTGTCTGGTGTAGAGTGTCGAAAACCTAAGTTCAAATTTAGTTCGATCTGTAAGTTTGGGAAGATGTTCTTGCCATATGAATAGGTCCAGTTCCATGATCTTGACCACTCCATTGTCAGGAGCTACCTACCGCCCATTTTTGCAGCAGAACAGGGCTGTCGAAGCTTTTTTGACAAGTTCGTATAAGCTACTTCTTTCCAGTATAGCTTCAAATGCCCTTTCGAACCTACAGACCTTTGAAAAACTAAGACGGTAGATGACTCCGTGTGAATATCGGAAACCTTGATATTTTGTATTTTCTTGAAATAAGATCCATCCCAGTCTTCGATAAGGTGTCTTAACAGATTTGCCTTTTGAAGCCTGCTGTCACTTGGAGAACGTGGAAGACTATAAACCT
Source organism: Cheilosia variabilis (assembly GCA_951230905.1). Lineage (NCBI taxonomy): Eukaryota > Metazoa > Arthropoda > Insecta > Diptera > Syrphidae > Cheilosia > Cheilosia variabilis. The sequence continues at coordinate 3,184,396 of OX579677.1, read as the reverse complement.
ACACCGAGCTTTTCCTTAAATGAGGAGAACTATTTTTGCTCTAGAGTTTGAGGGTAATAGGTGCCAGATCGGTGTTAGATCTTTGGCGGTTGGAAGTGTGCTGCTCGTCTATGTCCATGAAACCATAGGTCAGCAATCTTCGCCTCTCTCTGTTTGGTTAAGTCTTTGCTGGCGAATTGAAAGGTTACGTGTTCGAACCAGAGTCAATACCACAAAGCGCTTCCTAAGAATAAAATAAATAAAAATTTCACCAAAAACTTTGCGATAAGTAATGTTGACTTTGGCCAAAAATATTCTGCGAACTATAGACGAACATTAAAATCAGTAACAATCAGTCTGTGGCATCCCCAGTTGTTAGGAACCCACCCTAAGAGTGCTCATAACCTCTTGAGCGTGTGTAAAATTGATCTATCTTTATAAAAATGAATGTTGGTCTGCCTGTCTTTCATTCTTTTAAATCTACTTTCAAATTTACTGTGATAAAACTTTGTCCGTAAAAAATGTCTGATTTAGTTCAAAACAATTCCAATGGGTGGCGCGAGTCTTTTTACACGGAAAATACGATTTTCGTTGCATATATTCTCAGCAACTGCTCCATCGATTTGGTTGAAGATTTAGCAGTTTTTTTTTTTTTCAATTAGTACCGGTTGCGTTTAACACGAACTCCGATAGGTGGCGCGCGAATCTTTTTACCAGTAAGTGCCAATTTTGGCAAGTGTGTTGCCTTTAAAATCAAAAACCAATCGACCAATTTCGTTGCAAAATCTAGCAGTTTGTCGCTATAAGTGACGACTGTGTTCAGAGAGTGAGTCAAATAAAATCCGATAGGTGGCGCTTTTTTTTTAAGAAACCTTGAAGTGTATCTAATTATTTTTTGTATATATGGTCTCTATTTCTCGCAAATAATAAGCAATACTTTTGTTTTTTTGGTTGATTAAAAATGCCTCAATCAATGACAGAAGCTGAGTTGATTCGAAGTCCAAGTGACAGAAATGACGTTAAGATCCGTCTTTTGAGGATGAATCCATAGCCCTAACGAATCAATGTTTTTTAGTAAATTCGTTCCAAACTCATTTGTGCTATAAATCATTCAAAATTTTTCAGTAAATATCGGTTTTGTTGTATTGTTCTGTCAGTTTTTGGCAGATGGTTTTGTGACAGACCAACAGATTTCGCTGAAAATTCAAAAATTATACTCAGCAGTGTTTGGAGAGAGGTCCGAATGATCTTATTAGACCCGACCTTTCTAAATTATGATTTGAATTAATTTTCATAGGCAGCGATTCAGTTTTTACAACATTTATTAAAAACTGACACATTTTGACAGCTGTTCCTACACAGTTGAAGAAAAAACTGAGCAAACGGTTGAAAATAAAAGCAAAAATTATAGAATCCCAGTATCAATAGGCTACACATTTTTGTCGAACCGATTACGGCGTTAATTCAAACCAAAATTTTATAATTTATAGACTTAACATTCGAGCTGAAGCTTGTCACAAGTTTTGTCGCCCCAAACTGTGAAATTATTATTTATTTTTAGAAGAAATTGATTGTGCATCTATTTGTAATCCCTGTTCACTATTGACAAGCTCTTGAAATATGTCACCGTTCTTCGCCATTTGCATTCACTGTCAATTGTGACGTTTGACGTGTTCCCCCGCCAACTCTTGCAAATACGCAATCACAACTTCACATTTTACAAGCAACTATTTAACGTATTCCAATTTGACACCGTCCGAAAAAGCGACCTCTCGCATTGACAGCGCCATTTCAATTCCTCCCTTAATTGGGTCAAAAACGTTCGCCAATCGTTTGATGGTACACATAATCTGTTGCACAACAAGCATCACTTTAAATGGAAACTAGTTCAATCCGAACTGACATCAAACCAGACACCATAACAGAAAGTAATAATTTGCATGCACTGTCACTTCTCTAGCGGTATACGCCAAAGTCTGTCAGTTTCGCCAATTACCCCAAAAAAAAAAAAAAAAAAAACAAAGACCCGCCCACTAATTATGAACGGCAGCGTAAATCAAAAGAGTGCTCGTTATCTCACACGCAGAGTGTTACGAAACACAAACACTTTCATGTGATTTTAGTACCACAAAACCGTTCTCCGACCTGTCTAAACAAATAACTAAAATCAATATTCATCACATACAATTATTATTCCCGAGATCCCAGAAACTGTTTGCATTGCTCGGCGTTTTCGTCATACTTAATCTACAAGTATGCGTGATATGGAAATGGAAAAAAATAAATTATCAAACATTTTGAAACTTGGCCAAGTATTTCGTTTTGCTTATTGTGTTATTTATTTAATAAATATTTGCTGCCGGCACTTTTGTCGTGAGTCACCCACATGTGTGTGCCTCTGTCTCGTGCGCGATTGAGAAATATTTGGCATGTCAGGCAAACGGCCAACAAAAAACGTTTAAACACAAAAAAAGTATTCTAAACGATTTGATGGCGAGTCAATTGTAACAGGTTGGCCGTTTGACAAGCGTCGTTTGTGGTGACCACCCCCCGCCCACCAATCAAAGTGACATTTGCGTAATGTCAACCTTCGCCTTTTCACCTCTGAATTCCACTTTCTGTTGCCAGTTTCAGCCTCAATTCGCACACACAGCACTGATTATTGTGGTTGCGATCATGATCGGCCATATGTCATTGGCTGCGCTAAACCTGGCTTAGAGCTCCTTTGTGGCTGGGTCTAGTCACCTCACATTTACTTCGTTAACGGCTGTACATCGGTTATGGCTTTAAAGAAAACCCGTTGCGGTGTTTTCTCTTCTTTTTTCATTCGGTTTCTGTTGTGAGACACTCGATTGTTGTGCTCGATGAGAACGTTCGTGTGCGGCCAGCAATTTATTTTCCACAACTGTCACCTGTGTCAGAGGGGCGAGGGGGGAGAATTACAGCTGTGGCTGATTTGTGCACGGCATTTATTTCGGCATAATTAGCAATTTATCGAATATCCCCACACAGTTGGCTGTGTTTATTGACCTCATGAATTGACGTTTTGATTTGTAATCGTTTTTCGTTATCTGCTGGATGTAGGAGAACAGTGGAGGAGTGCTTTCATTCATGTAATCGATTAGTTCCAGGGAAAAAAATAAAGTCGAGTTGTAGGAATTATTTCGGAACGGAAATAAGCCAGGTGCTGTAGTTGTACATCGGGGGGTGCCTTGACTTTGGCGGAATTTATGTGGGAAGAGTGTCACGATTTTTGCTAATTCTTCAAATTGGTTATCTATGAAATGCAGGCAGAGTGGGGAATTGTGGTGAATGGGGTTTTGGAATCAATAGGTTGCTTGACGTTGGGTCAAATGTTTGACCCAAAAAAAAAAAACACGGAGTCGTATTCCAATAGGCGTTGTTGTTAACTAAATAAAAAACTGCATTGACAGTTGTGACAGCCAGACAAATGATCAGAAGTTTGACGCATTTAGACGAGTTATGCATTCCATGTTTCCTTGTTGTTAACTAAATTAACTAAAACGTTGTCGTTGACAGTTGAGAGAGTTCTAAGAAGGAGATATTGAACTAAAAAAAAACAACGGATGAAAGTGAGGTTGGTTTCACTATTAACGCTCATAGCCTGACTGTTGCTGTTGAACCCAATTATGCAATGACACATGAGTCGGTGAATTTTAACTTTAAAATTACTGGGCCTTACTAATAATCATTTTTAACCTTCATTTTGTAGGTCACAATATGCAATTTTGTAGGTCACAATATGCAATTTTGTAGGTCACAATATGCAATTTTGTAGGTCACAATATGCAATTTTGTGTGAAAAATTTCCTCATTGTGAGCTCAAAAAATTTAGCCTGGACAAAAGATTATTAGCATCGCGGAGTGTCAAAAGCTATCACCGGTTGCAAAAAGTAACTAAATAAACAAAAGCTGCTTGTTCAGGTAACTAAAGTTAAACTTAGAATGCTGCCCGAGTCTTTTTGACGGTAAAATGTCTAATGTCAAATTTATTGAGTGGCATTGACTTTTCTAGTGATAATGAATAAACATTTTATTTTTCTCACATAACTAAAACAAATCCAGAAAAACGCTGTTACCGTCAAAAAACAGGCACAGAGGTTCATCTGTCAAAATTCTTGACTTTTCCTGATTTCAACGTTTTTTTTTTCTGTCACTTAATTCGGTTGTTGGTTCCTTTTGCAAACATTTTAAGCTCTGTTTGTGTTGTTTGACTCCGAACGGCTTAGTACTGTCAAATAGGTTTGTGTCAAACTGACAGAGCACTAGGGACAGTGACATTTAAGACTTGACCCACGCCAAGATTAACTAAAAATTAAATTCATTCATTATGAAGTTTTAAAATGACATAGGCAATTGACAGCTATCTCTAAAACAACTTAATGAGTTTAATACTGACTTTACGACATCTTGTTGGAAAATTGGAAAATTTAAAAAGCATTGTCAACATTGTTTTATGGGCCCCAGATGAATAAAATTTGTGACAGAGAAGAGAGACTCTCATGAGCTAGCTCACTCAGTCCTAATAATTCCCTAACCCATACACGTTACAAAGTCGCTTCATAAAGTGTCATCCAATATTTCTTGTAGGACTTTGACAGGCGATTGCGGTCATATTTTTGCTACCAATGAGAGCATCAGTCTGTCAAAGGCGACACTATTTGGTTCAAAAACGCATTAAAATCGTGAGCATTATTAATTGAAATTTGTGTTTTGCTCGTAGAACTTTCCGCGCGTTACGGCGGTTTTAAAGAGCGTCTTCCCGAGCTCACCATTCGAATTATTTATAAAGAAATTCAAGAAAAGTGCTTCAGTGGCTGATGGAGCAGTCCCGCATTACGTCAACGAAAAGAGCGGTCGATGGGAAATATTGTTACAGCGGCACAATAGGTGTCCGGAAACCAAAAACGTTTGAATCTAGAGTCGTTCTCATCAACTGACATTGATAGTTCGGTAATCGTTTGAAGGGTGCGTTCACACTGAAAGTTTGAAGTTGTCAAGCCGCTAATGAAAGACCCTTTACTTGGTTCACTTGCGATGTCGCTTCGCCACATTCCGTTTTAAGACCGCACAATTTTATCAAACTTGTGCACAAATAAAGTCCAACTCTCCTATGTCAACTTAACAATAAATCACGCAACTACGAGCTGGCACAAAAACCACCGCCTTATCACACTTCACTACACCCAACTATACCATGCAAGGCTGTTTTCCGCATTCTTCTGTCCCCTTTTTCAAAGTCAAAGATAAAAACCAAAAAATATGTTGTTCAACAGAAAATTATGAAATAAATCTCCTTTCAAAATATTTGGGCAGGAAAAAAACAGGAAACCCCAGAAAAAAAAATCCAACGAATCAATCTAATTCTCGACTCGAATTTTTATTGAATTTTCAATGAAACGCATCGCATGCCATTCAAACAAGAGTTCCGCTCCGATGCACTTAAATTTAGAAATAGTTTCCCGCCGATCCCCTTTTGAGTGCGCCGATGGGGACGGCAATGGGGAGACCACAACTGAAATTCGTTCGTCGAAAATTCCGCCTATAAATAGACGCAACTCGGTGAGCGTTCAGTTTTTAGGGTTGGGTCGCACGGTAATCGGCCCGACTTCAATCCACCATTGTAAAAATCAGTCCAAGTATCAATGAATTCGATTTCGATGGACTTTTGTTTTTTTTTTTTTTATTCTGTCAGACTCTCGACAGTCGACACAACAATGAGTCTGGGTATACTCGCGCGAAATCGGACCAAAACGAAATAGGTACTCGTCGTAATGTGCGCTATTCGGGCACGGGCATGTGGAACGTGTTTGACTCTGTGTCACTGTTGTCGGTTTCGGTTTAATGTTTGCTTTTCTTTGGCATTTGTTGGCAAGCTTAAATGATGCATAGCAATGTGCAGTGCGCTCTGACGAACTGACAGACGGACACATTCGCAAGGAGTGGAGCAATGGCATTTGAATATCATGAACATAAAGTTTGTAATTAGAAAACCGTGCTGCTGTTACACACACACACACACACACTCAATTCAAAGTTAATCGATCGTACGCCATAGATACAGCTGACCGACGGGCATGAGTATTTAATTGTTTCAATTAGCGTGGCTGCTTTTATACGATTTGTTCTTGCGGAAATTGTTTAGCTAAATACGCCACGAGTGAATCAGATCGTGCTTAAAGTGAGCGGAGTAGGGCGGCATGAGGTTGAGGATTCAAATTCAAATGCGTAGTGTAACCTAAACCAGTTTTGCGATGTAATGGGTTGCGTAGGTCGTCTTGGAATGAAATGGAGGAACTGTATTGCGAGACTAGGAAAACGTGTCTCTTTGTGGCAGGGCCGCCGGCGAATTTGAATATAAATGGGCTGTTGTTGTTGTCGAAAGATTTGATGTCCTCTTTTGGAGATGTGCGATAGTAATATAGGTAGCCAGACTGACAGTCGCCGGGTGTCGCTTTGTTGCTACCTTCTTTGCTGGGTAAAGGCAAGCGATTAGGTCTGGATAAAATCAACTGATATGTGGAGGTAATTGGCGTTGAGGCACCGTGGGAATATATTTCAAAATTAAGTCGTTTCTTGTTACAGAGATAAACAAGGCGAGTGTAGGTAAATGGGGTTCCTTCACGTGGAAATGTCACTAGCGTTTGTCAGGCTAATATTTATCAAATTTATTCATACATTTATCCAGATTTTTTTTTTATCTAATCCAACAATCATCACAACGTCAACAGTCATTTTGGCCGAAAATTAAAGAATTTGTACGTGAATTGAGTTCAACGCCACCTATCGGGTCCTGGCAAAACTGTGAACCATCTGATCGAAAGAACAGATAAATATTGTAAGTGGTTCAACTCGGTCGGAAGTTGCGCGATTACAAACAAACGAACCAACGATTGCATAAAAAAATGGATGACATCTGTCATTGGTAGGTACGCTGAAACTTATTTTTGATGGAGAGTACATATTTTCAAACAGACGTCGCTCTTTTGTCTACGGTTATTGTCTGGCAATGAAAATTTGTCGGTGTCACCGGTTTCTTCATTTATCCGCTGTTCAACGTTAGCGCATCTGTTGTTTTACACACGAAGTAGGCTACTGTCAGTTCATACGTCAGTGTATATCTGACTGCCGGGTTTTTCCATATATTTATTGGTTAGTTGAGACACAAAAATACATAAGCACATACTCAAATGTAATTTCGCTATTTCTCTTGGCATATTTCCGAAGTCTGCTGAGATTCGCACATAGAGGGAGCTGTGCTAAATACATATCTGGGGACTTATTGTTATTGCCCTACAGAAAGATATCTGGACGCGTACTAACTATTAAAAACGTAAATTCTGACAATGAATTCGGCTTTAAAGTAAATGACAGACAGTGACAAAGTCAAAAGTGACAGCTTGAAAAAATACAAAAAAAACGACTTCATTTCATGCGTTCACCCTGTCGATGTAACTAAGGCGGTTTTCAGTTTGACAATTATTGCTGAATGTTGCAATTTTACAAGCAAACAAACCTACTTTGAAAATATTACTCGACTACGTCAAGTAGCCTGCAAATGCGCTGCGTGCTTCACGGCGCAGTTTATACAAGTGTCAAAAAATCGATCATTGGATATAACCTGAACGCAAAAACTTGATTGGTCGGGAACGTCACTTTTTCTACGTCAGCCACATATGCGAACTGTCAACTTAGTACTCAGTCACGAATTTATCGACTAGATTCGTCGGATACCCTTTGTAAACTGGAACAGATGTTCATGTGACCAATCTGCCAAACAAAATTGAGACACATCTACTCAGCCAGCTGTCAGACTTACTAAACTAGATACTTGAACGCACCCATTTGTTATACAGTCTGCTGACGTTTTTCTTGTAAACAACCGAGCAGAGTCCGAGCTGTCATAAATGTTCGTTTTTATTTTCTTTTTAAATCAGATGACAGCTTGTTCAATTTTGATGTATTGATCGCAGTTTGTACAAACTATCGACAGACTTTCACGGACAAAAAAATTGATATATGTAGTAACTGCGAGGGCCCGTTCAAACCAACTCTTGTACCAAAATCAAGTCCATTACGCTGTCAAAATTAAATACATACAATAAAAACCATCAGTGGGAACACGTTGGGTAGTTTTGAGTTCGCTTACCGGTTTTGCAGCGACTAAGTTCCCCTAAATATAAATTCTATCCGTCTGTCATGTGAAAACGTCTGCGAAGCTTTATTGTTCTCGAATCTGTTTCATAAACAATTGCTGCATCCGTTGAAGCGAGAAATTAAGTCAATTTGACATACAAAACGAAAATAGATTATTTTACCTTTATTAAAAATACCGCGATTCGGCCCTAGAACGCTTTGGACACACCAGAGTATGATTGACGTACTAAAAATTTTTCACTACAAACAGAGCTCGAATGTTTTTAGCGAAAAACTTTTAGCGGGGTATTTGTTTGTTATTGAAATTTCAACTATCGACTTCTTTCGACCTCTGTCGAAAATCGCATCTGACAGAAAGTTGCTGTGTAGCGTCAGTGATCCGTTTTAGTGCCACTAGTGCGTTTTAATAAATTTGTTGACAGAAAACCCACTCGTGCCAATGTCACTAGTAAGCAAAAAGTACAAACTGCGATGCAGTACATGACAAGGAGATTTTTCAAGCATGACTGACATAACGTCACGCCAAAAAATCACTCTGACATTTCGAAAAAAACGCAGTGAATGTGGAAGTCTTCCAATTTCCAAATTATCACGCTTGGCCATTCAAAGCTCCACAGAGATTTGGAGGACTCCTTGTTTAAAAAAAATATTATATAGGTCACCACAATCGCCTTCCCTTCACCGTCGTGGATAATAAAATCCACTTGAATGCATATGAAAACAGATTTAATTGTCCAGCTCCCCCCATTCGTTCCAACTTCACTTATAAACGTTTTTAGAATTCCCCCACATCACGTTCGCCATCCAGTTGTATTCAAACAAAAAAAGTCGTAAAATTCCATTGTGTTCGCATTCTCTCTCATTCTCCGAGTGTTCTTATTGCAACCAGACACACACACCCGCTCCAAGGGACAGTATGTAATAATCGCCCCTCATAAACCGTAAGAGCTATGAAATGAAACACCATTCCATTAAACTAAGTAACACAATATGAGTTTTCCTAAACAAAAAAAAAAAACAACAAAAAAACCTACACCAACGAGCAACGACAGGGCCAATTTGATTACGTGAGCTTTAGCGTTGCTCATTGAATTATTCAGACAGAAATATCATTCTTACCGCTTTACGAACTGCTCCATTCAAAGTGTATCACATTTTTTTACTGAGAAATGGAAAAATTTCCATATTTACGATGCATACACCTTTACGATCGAGTGATAAAGTGACATGTGTCAAAGTGAATTTTCCCGATTCTACAGCACCGAGACATCTGTCACCAGCACTCATGGCGCGGCAGACAGTAACAGCTCTAAGTGTTGACCAAAACGATGTAAATTTTTCAATTTCAGTGGGAAGACAATAAATTTAAATAAAATGTCATAAACAGATCGAGTATACAAGACAGTGAGAGTGAGAAAGTGAAAGTGAAAAAGTGTGCACAAAGAAACAGAAGAAATGGAGTCCCCAGTCGATAACAACGATAACAACCAAGCTGACGACAACACCAAAGTCGAGGTGATTGTGCTATCCACGAAGCCCGTCAACACTCTGAAGAACAACATCGATGCGAAAGATGAGACCACACGCAAGCGCACGTCCTTGATCATCGTTCCACATCGCCACAGTCCGATGGCTACCGGCGAGGATATCGACAATTTGGACGAGTTGAACGACAACAACGACGACGATCTGAAGAAGGAAAAGACGATAATTGCAGATCTAACACCCGAACAACAGTCGGCGATGCTGTCCTCCACCGATGACAATCTGTCCGATGACGACTTGAAGAACAAAAACAAAGGTGGCAGCAGTAATCGCAACTCGATAGCGAGCGTTGACAGTTGTGTATCGTCGGCGTCGTCATCTGCATCGTCATCTGCATCGGCAACCACAACTGCGTCGTCGTCGACGTCGGGTGATGATGTTGCCATCGAAGACTACCGCGACTTGGAGGAGAATGGAAATATGATCGACGATGATTTGGGCGTCGGAGAGGAGGACGAGGAGGACACTGATGGTGTGGAAGTTCGCCGGCTGTCGAACTCGTCGTCAGGGGTCGACGATTATTCGCTACGTGAGAAACTGCAGAACTTCGTTAATGAATCGTCATCGTTAGTTGAAGGTGGTAATGACAACGACAACGGGGGGAAGTTTCAAGGCGAGACAGAGCTGACTGACAAGCAACAAACCATAATGGCGTGCGACGCTTTGTTGAGTCCGCAGGAGGTGCCAATGGGGAGGCGTTATGCTGAGGTGGCGCAGTTCAAGAATCCGAAATGGTGAGTGGTAGTTTTTCCCGTTTTTTAATGTGAAGTTTGTTTAGAATGTTGAGTAAGCCAGATTAAGCCATGATTGCATTGGAATCGAATGATTTTAGGGGCAAATTCGATAAACCCAAATGGATTTGCGGTTGTTTTTTGACGCCCGCTTAAGCCCACTTAGGTTATGGCTTTTAAATGTCTAAAAAACAAGAAGATAAATGTCACTCAAGTTGTTTCCGTTGAAAATTCGCCGCTTTGAACTGTCATAACAATCAATTCATTTTGTTCATTAACTTAAAAAGACTGAAACTAAAAATGCAGCCTTGATGTCCAAAGTTTCAAAGCACAGACAGTTATTGGCCTTAAAAAACAAAATATGTAAGTCAACGAAGTAACCGCAGAAAACTCGGCTTTTAGAAAAACAAAAACCCGTATTTCCAACTTAAAGATAAGATTGGACCAAGTGCTGACAATTTCTGACAGTTCTCGCTGTCCAATTAGAGTCATGCAGTAGTTGTGTCATGTAATGGACAAACATATGTCAAATGATCGACAATCTGACGGTTTTGACAGGTGAATTTCAATTATTTCATTATTTGCATTCATTTGCGTTCATTCATCTGCTTTTCTAAATTCTGCAATCAACAAAAAATGGTTTGGAAAATGTTTAAAAGCGCGCACTTTTGAACATTTTCCAAACGCAATTCAAAAAAAAAGAGCCAATCTCCAAAATCCTTCAAAATTGACGCGGATGTCAAAATTCAGCAACTGAAAATGCGATTCTTGTACTAGGCGCACAGAAAATCGTGAAAGCAATCTAAGCATAGAAAGCGCAGCCGCCTCTCAATTATCCGACAATCCGTGGCTCCGCCTACAACATATTTTTTTGAAACGGTAAAGTTCGGCACAAGCCACTTTAGCACAGGGTGACCTTAATATCACAGCAATGAGAAAAAAAAAGAATTAACTGACAAACCAGTTATGCAAAGGGCTGACCACTAAAAATTACTAAACGCAAAAATTAATTTTTTAGATGTCACTTTTCCTAAGCCGAGTACATATATACGAACTGTCAGCGAGAAACTCAGTCACGAAATGCTTGACTAGATTTGGCTACCCCTTCAGAAATATCAAGTGAAAGAAGTTTTGTGACCCGATCTAGACCAATAAAAACTAGACACATCGAGTTGTCTTGAAGGTCCAAAATTTCAGACCGATGTCAGACGAAAATGTAATTTTTGCACTAGGCGCGCAGAAAATCCAGCAGTGCATACTTTAAGCACAGCAGTCTCGCAATAATCTGTGGCTCCGCCTACCACACATTTTCTGAAACGGAAAAATTTGCCACGAACTAGTTAAGAACCGGGTGACTCTAAAAACAGTATGTAGAAAAAATAAACTTGTCGATTTTGCAAGTAATTCTTGCCTTAAAGAACTTCTTTCAAACTTTTTGTCCCATATTTGACACAAGTAAGTTGAGTGTTGGCTTAAAACGGCAGCATAGCTGTATGTCAATCGAACAGCAGTTTTTTCCTGATTTTTCGCCGGTAATATAATCAAATTTTCGCTGTAGGGAGCGAACCCTTTTTTCATTTGCGTGGTCAAAAAATGGTTGACAAAGAAATAGAGCAAACTGGAATATTCCATTAGTCGCTCAGAAATCGCAGCAAGCTTCTTACTTATAGTAACTCTTAAATAAAGTGCATAACAAGTGACTCCTCCCACCGAAACGGAACAATTTAATATGAAGTATAGGGTGGCCCAGTCTTATTATCAAGAAATTAATTTTATTGGTTATATATTTTCTCTGATATTGACATTTTTGCTAAAATGTGTTGAAGGTAGGATGTTTATATTTTTTGCATGTTACGCCCTTTTATAATTTGAAATTTTGAAGGAGTTCAATATGGAATAAAGAATTCAGTCGAACAGAAATGAAAGTAGCTTTTCACGTACGCCCCTCGTTTTATTATTCTTAACGAGGACACAATTTCCAATTTGATCAAATAACCACTAAGTACTAGTCGTACAGAAAACGCAGTAAGCTCATCTTTCTTAAAAACAAAATCATCTATGACCCCTCCTACCGTAAAGTGTCCGAAACGGGACTATTTGATACAAACCCCTTTCGCATAGGGTGGCGCATGATCATAAAACTATTATTATCAGTTATTGACACATGATTTTTGTTTTATTTGTTTAGTTATTTTTAGTAAATTTTCACTCCAATTTGAGGTGCAAATCTACCTCCATACTTGCTTTTCTTAAGTTCATTTACAACATTGCACATTCCAAACACGGAAGACTAAACGGACGTCTGGCTAAAAGTGACAGCACTACCTAAAGCGCAAAAATACATGACAAGTATTTTGGCCGGACATCTTGTTTACGTAGTACGAATTCTGGAAAAGTTCTGCATGTATTTTTATATGGCGTACGGAATTTCGCTTTTCTACAAATTAAGATGGATTCTGAAGTGGTGAACGGACTATAATTTGTTCGTTAAATTGATTGATATATAGTTGCCTAAATATATCTACTCATTTATCACTCTCATATGACATGTTTTGAATCAGTTATGGAAACGTTTTCAGGTGACTGCGGAAATGTTGGTCGCCAGAACTTGGACTTGCTTTCCCGTTTTATATATCTATAATTATGGGTAGAACGTTCATGGCACTTTAGGCGTCTAATTCGCGATCTCAGCCTCTCCTAGCATTAACTGCCACCAAACGGATCACTCTGTCCCATCATCTCCAAACAAGAAAAAAAGAGTCATAATCTATGACTCCTCCTGCCGCAAAGTGTATAAAACTGCGCATAGGGTGGCGCAGTGTGAGAATTAAACATATTGATTTTCAAGTTTTTGTTTTTCCAGCGAAACTAAACAAATGAAATGTATGCAAAATTTGCAGTTTATGAAGCCTTTCAAAATGTGCGTTCTTACTCGCATAAATGTCAGAAATTGTTATTAGATATGTGAATGTTTGTTTGCTATATAGGTCTGGTTCCCTTTGACAAGGTATTCGAACACATTGGTCAGAAATTTAGTAAAATATTGTTCCCTCCCGAAGAGACCTACAAAGAAATGACAAAACGTTTACCCTCCAACCAATTATTGGGGCTAGTTGGTTACAGGTGACATACAGTTGTCAAATCGTTCAAATGCCAGTTTGTAACTATGTATTTATTTAAATTTAAATTTTGTTTTATATCTACTTGTGAGCAATAAAATTTATGCAAGAAGGAAAAAAAAGCAACCTCTTAATTAAATATGAATTTGAACTTTGCTCTTTCTGTTTGCACTCGTTCCTCTACTTTTTTTTTTATTTTTCGTTGCAGTTAGAAATTTCTTTCGCTCTGAAAAAGTATGACATTTAACCAATATTGCCACAGAGACCTAATTTTAGGTATTTTTGATGAATTTTCACTGTAATTTGTGGAGAACTTACTTGTTTTTCTTTAGTTTCAAATATTTAATCGTCTTAGAATTCTTATTTCGTCGCACTGAACTTATTTATCTAAACCACCACATCCAACATTTCGACTTATATCGATTTTTATTGTTAGGCGTTTTTTATTTTACCCACATTATTTATATAGATCATTCGAGCATAATAAAAAAGGCCTATTAATGGGTACCAAATATTTTCTACGCACGTACTAATTTCTTCTAAATCCTTTAACAAACAAATTAATTTATTAACAAACTATAAATAAACCTACCTAGGCTCAACATTTTCGATTTCCCCACAACTCGCACATTCCCCCACATTGGTCGCACAAAAAATGTCAAAACAAACAGAGTCTCCTAGATCTGCCATAATCTACCACGATCGCTTGTCAGTTCATCAGTTGTCTGTCAACTGTCACTGCATTTTCTCTTTTGTCATTGCAATTCCCGCGATTTATGCGAGTATAGTAGATTTTGTTTTAGTTTTCTGATTTCTGCAAAATTAAAGTGCTTAGTGTTCTCTTGAAAGTTGTGTAAAAATCGAAGGAAATTGTTGGCCATACATTATTTGTGCGGATATTTGGTGAGTTTTATTTTATTTCACTTAAATGAATGAAAGACACAATTTTCTTGAACTGTCCTGTTTAGGCGATTGCATATTTGGGACTTTTTGTACTATTCTTATTGGGAATTCGGTGGAAATTGGTAAAGCTTTATGCGAAGTGGGATTTTGTTTTGCTTTTGGTTGGATTTTTTTGTTGGGAAATTGCCACAATTTGGATTGGATTTTGGAAAGAAATGCATTCTTTGGAGATGGCAGGTGAGTGGTTTCTTCTAACAAAAGGACATGTAGTTCTAATGAGATGTGTTTTCTGTTTTGTTTATATCTAATTCGGTCATGGAAACATTCAGATCATTGAACTTCTTGCCTTCCATTTCACGATAAAGTCACCCCGCGAACTCACAATGAAGAAATTTTCCATACAAAATTGCATATTGTAACCCAAAAAAATATTTAGTTTAAATGTTAAAAATGATTATTAGTAAGGCCCATCATGTAGAAATGGAATTAAAATCGATTGCTGGCAATAGTTTGACTCAGTTTGTGCCTTGTCAATTATAATTCGGTTCAAATTTTACATGAATTATGTGAGGGACGAGTGAACTTCCCACGAAATCAAAGATTAGTTTCGTTCTATAAGATCTGATTAGAATTAAAATTGAGAGAAGTTTGCACAGAGGACTAATTTTTGATTGATGTTCCCCGCGGGATCATATTACGCTGTTGTTAGTCGAAATGTTAAATTGATACTGCAGCCTATGGCAACTTATTAGCTAACTTAAATTGACTTCTTAATTTGATCCAACTGGGCGGATGAGATTCATCTTTCTGATGTATCGCAGTGGATAAAGTTCAGGCTTCGATTTCGTTGGTTCTTCGCTCGTTTAAGGGTCGTAGTGTGTGCTCTTTCACAGGGAGTCCCAACACAAACGTCATTTAGATACCTCCTTCAAAAGATCGTAGAACTTATAGCTAACAGAGTTCAACGTCTTGTTTCGTTTAACCCGGGGAGGAGCATAAGATGGCGTCTGCAAATCGCATTCACCTTATCCAGTCTACGGCTAAATATGTCAGCTGTTGTCAAAATAAGCCCGGTGCTCCTCTTGATATTGTGTTGATCTCCACGCTGTTCTTGGTTTTCAAGCGGCCTTGCTTTTTGAATAAATTCCATTCCAAGCACTGTCATTTGTTGCTTTTTACATTTCTTCCCCATCTGGATATCGAACTCCTTTTGAGTCGTTTTACGCCACAATTTCTGGTCGAATGCATCAACGAGTCTTCTGTGGTTTTATTGACTCTCTCAAGCTGACTTTGGGATAGAACTCCTTCGCCCCATATCCGGATCTACACTGTTTATTTAAGTGGATAGGTCAGTGCTGACAGACGAGGCAACGCCGACTTATGGGTGAATACTTTTCGGCAGTTTTAATTGGATGTTTTAGGGCCGCCTGGACTAGGTGCTTGCTCTCAAGCTGGTAGGTAACTTTTGAACTGGTTAGCAAGTTTTTAACGTCTGTAGCTTCCATGACAAACGTCTTTACAAACTCTTTACAAAATCTAAAAGTACAATTCCCTAAAACCGGTTCAAGGGCGCCTCCTCGTTCCCATGTACATTTATCCATTAAATTTCTTCCACTTCATTTGGCCACTTTGCAAGCAACCGAGCGTCTTCATCATCGCTCCACTGTTTCGCCATAACCTCACTCAGTCATCAACTCATTGAAAATTCGCTGTAAAATGCATATATCGTTGGCAACTATGTAGGCCACTCGTTGTATGCTCCAAGCTGAGCATGCCACTTCGTTTGTCACTCGCTGGAGAGCATATTTTGTGCGCCACCCTTAACGCTGTTCTCGTCCCCATAAACAACTTGCTTGTGCCTGTCATTAGTTGTCATAGTCGCAATATTGTTACAGCAATAAAACCGCACACACACACGCGATAGTGCGCGTAGCCCACAACCAATCCAATAAACAATTTACATTAATTAACAACTTCTGTTGAGCGGCGGCGGCGGCGGAGTCGGCTCTTGCTCCTGGTTCCACCCGCTCCGTCTGAGTGTCATCCGACATCAATTTCGAAACCGCCCGATGGAATGTTCTGCAATAAATTAGTCGCCTCCGGAGGGAGCATATGAAGAAGATCGTTTCGACGTCTTCTCAGTAATCTGCTCATGATGATGACATGATAGAAGAAGCAAAAAAAAAAAAATATAAAATACGCAGCAAGTGGAGCTGCTTTGTAATCATGTGGGTGGCATGTGGCAGTATCATGAGCGGCTGACCCTTTTAGCGATGCTCATTCGCAGTGACTGACAGATGGGGGTCGTCTCAGTCAAGGGTTGCATCCAAAGTTTTGCCATCGACAGGTTGTTGCTTGTTGCATGGGATGCAGACTTTTATGCTCCAGTCGAGTGGCTTTTCCCCATCAATTAGTGAGCGCTCACCTTCACTCACACAACATCAAAGGCTCACCCACTTCCCACTGTTGGCAACTATCTTTCGCTGAGACGGTACTTGCCAAGAATACGAATATTTTATCGCTTTGTTTCGACGGTAAGTTTAAAACACAAAAATTGAATTTCTTTGTCTATGCGCCCGGAGGCAGACGCTTCGAGTGAAGGACTCTCCTCGGAGTGTGGGCGAGTGTTCCTTTTTTGGGGAATTAATTTATGAATTTCGAAGCAGCAGATCAAGTTTCTTAAGCAGAATCGAATTTTGTTCAATTATCGTTGGGAAATCGATTTTGAACGAAAGGTCCTTTGGGCGTTCACGTTTGGCAGCAGCTGAGTGAAGTTGCTGCTGCAAATAAGTTTTGACACGCTAATTCAATTTAAAGTCGATGAATCCAGTGTTCTTGTGAATTGAGAGAGCTGAAACGAGGGAGGGAGTGTTTTTGTTGTTGGCCCCGTCTGGGAGGTTCGTTCACTTTGAAGAGGTGTACGAGTGTACTTTCAGAGGTGTTTTTTGTGTTTAAAGTTGAAGGACAGACAGACACTGACAGTTGTTGTCTACATATTATAAGTAGAGGTAGAATTTGTGTCAAAGGACTTGTATGGTTTTAAACTGCCTTACAGTTGGAGCAATGATGGTGGAGGGTTGATGTTGAGAGGACCAACTTGTCGACAGACTGAAATCGGTCTGATACAAGGCTGTGCTATGATGAGCTTTTGTTTTATGAGCTACTTACAGGGAACTTTTGACTTAGCTTCATTGGCAGGGGATGTACCCAATGCGAAGTTAACCTTCCTTAGGGTGTGCCATCACCATGTGGCTTGCACTTGCACCTTTCGGTGGCTAGATGCTCAGTGGCTGTTGCCAGACCCTCGGTAGTGTCTTGATTATTTAGCTTGATGTTGGAGCTGGTTCAAGCATGCTCCCTTTCAGCTGTTTCGCTGTTCGCTTCAATCTGTGGAGCAACTTTCTCGTGTGTTATTGAGTTGGATCCTCAATGAAGAAGGTAGTTGATCTGCTGTGTTAATGTTGAAGGCCATCTGTTCAAGCTTTAATCCCTGATTGGGTACTTAAGAGTTGATTCGCGTTTATGAAGCTCTGTCCCAAGCCTTGATCTTTGAGGTACTTTAGTGTTGATTCGCGTTCGTGGAGATTTTACGTCATACATGAGAGATTCTATGGGGGGTTCATACGTTTGCACATCTTACTGTGCACTTCTGCCCTTGACGGAATGCAAGGAATGCAAGGCGTTCCGAGTTAAATTTGGGGTTCATTCTGCGCACGTGGACGTCAATTGTAACAGAGAAAACTATCCACGAACAGCCAACAATAAGCCACAAGGAAGTTGTCGCCACTTGACTTAGAAAGAGATGGCGTACCGTGCGCAAAATTATTTGGCCATCAACAACCTTCCAGTCGACTGTTTTTCAATGTAGTCAAACCACGTTTTGTAGAAGCTTCCTTCTTCCTCTTGTATCAGCTTCGATGATGATTCTTGGGCAGGTTTTCGGACACAAACAACGGGCAGAGCTTCTCTTATCTTCTTCCCCTGTTACTTAGATTGCGCCTCTACAGTTGTGCGGCTTGTACTTCTTGTTCGACTAGTTGATAGGACTTGCAAATTGAAATAAATCTGTCGGTCGGTTCTTCGGCAAAGTTACTCGTAAGAGGTACTATGTTTTCGAAACCCATTGACCGTGTGCCATCTTCCCCGCATACCTACCTATCTTATCCACAGCGGTTAGCACGTCTTCAGTCTCGCGCTCTGCAAGATCTTTTTTTTTTTTTTTTTCGGAAGCTTCACAGTGAAGCCTTTTGTTCACTTATCAGGAAAGCGATCCACCTTTCACGCTCGCTGAATGCTACACGCTGGGCGCAAGGTCCCCGTATGGGAAAATTTCGTTCTTTTGAAGCTGCATTCGTCCTCTTTAGGGTTCCAGTCGCTTTTATAATATCTTCTTTAACGTTGGGTTGCATTGCGAACTTTAACATTCGTCATCTAGTAGGGATAAGTTGGGTTTGAAGGAAAGTAAATTGCTTCGGCCACTTCTTGAGCTGGTTCTCACCCTCAACAAGCAAAGAGTCGTCTAAAGCTTTTACCCGTTGTTGCCTAGAGCTGTGAAAGACTGGCAGGCCTTTGGACGTTCCTTAGACTGTTCTGCCGAGCCCTATAGCTCTGCCTTCTGCTTCTTTAGGTAGACCTTCTGCTGCATCTTCAGCTATGGTGTATAGTTGCTCTTGTGTCACCAAGCACTCTGTTGTACGTCGTTCATCTTTATACAGGGACTCGAGCTCGCTTCTCTCTACTCCTTGCGAATAATAAAATTGCAAGGTTTTCCTTTTTGTATGTGGATTTGAACTTGCGTCACAGTCAGACTACTCCCCCAATCCGTATAAATTTTAAGAAAGACTGCTTAACACGGAACAGCATTTTTGACCATCGCAATTGGCCAACTCATTCAGAAGATAAAGCGTTTGAATTGCAAATTTTTCTGAAATACAATTCTGTGATGCTCTCACAAGATATCGGCCAACAATTGTCTCTTGTTCTAAAATACTTAAGCCTGGACTGTTGGTAATCGTGTGTCGCGTTGTTTTCCTTCGATTGTTGCCTTCCTGTCATCGAAGTGGTACTCAGACTCAGAGTACAGGTCACCACACTCCCCATTGGCCTCTGATTCTTTGCCATCACCTAGCCCTCGGTAAAATATTCCGACTGGGATATTTAGTCGGCTCCAAATACACCCGCATCTCAGTTGGTTAACTGTTTAAAGTCCAATCCTTAACATTCAAAAACAAACAGTCCTCTCACAAAAGATTACCCAGCGACCTGTCAAAACTTATCTCACTTTCCATACACTTTAAACCCACTCGCTCATTCATCCCAAATGGGAAACAAAACTCCCCCCACCACCCGAATGCTGAAAACTTGCTCCGGCTTGGGTAGACATCCGCCACGTCCCGATACATCAATCCATCTTCTTTCATTTTTGCAGCAATTTTCAAAGTGAAACTCTGTGGAAAAATATTCCACTTAATATGATGTGTCAAAACTTTATGACACGTATCGTTGAAAACTGTCAGGGCGCACACAAAGCTTTTTCAACCAACCAAGGGAAGTCAACAGCACATGCCGCTGTACTAATGGGTACCACCATCGAGGGTTGCCAACTTGTTGCTGCCCCCTCCCCCGGACAGTACAATAATACATATTGACAAGTGAAATTTGTTACAACATCTTCTCCAGTTATTCTTTCTTAAAAACAAGAGCAACCCCAAAAGACAAGGAAAACGCAATCTCAACAACAGAGAACATTAATTAGGGCAGGCAAAGCGTGTTTCGTGTCGCCATCATGCACTCCTGGACACATTTGTTTACTAAATAATTAATAGAACCGAAATGACTTTGAGCTGAAATTGAGTTAGCTGCGGGGGAGGGGTGCACTGCTCCGGGGTGAGGTTGTGGCCGGCAAGAGAGCTATTTCGGTTGGATCGATTTTTATTTTTATTTTTATTTTTCTTATATCCCTGTGGAAGGCGCTCAGCTCAGATCAGCATTTTGAGAAACAAACGGAAAATGTTGGAATTCAATTTGCCCGCATAATGCCCGAGGGGATGGAATTTTGTTCCTTCTTTCGGTGTTCTTTTAAAAAAAATACCCGATATTTTGTTTTCCACTTAAGCCCGCCGAATGGTGATAGTGGAACAATGGCAAAAGAGGGACTCGATATGGATGAAGGGATGGAATTTTGTTTGTTGTGGAATTTAATTAAATTGAGCGGTGCGTTTTAGTTGCACTGACGCATAAGGTTTTTTTTTCGAGGGATTACATTGGTTTCAATTATTAAATTTAATTTTAAAAGTTGAAAAGAATGTGAAAGTGGGGTTGAGTTGTGCTAGACTGCGGTTTTTAGTTGAAAGTGAACCTGTAAGAAGGGGGCTGCCTTTTAGAGCATTTCTCCATCCAACTCGCGTGAGACTTGGGTTTCTCAATAAATTTCAATGGGACTCGACTAACATCCACAGTGCATTGAGCTGGCGTTCTTGAGATGATCATCACCTGCGATTTGCTCACGTTTACCCTCATCCCAGCTTCAAAACAAACAGATCGAGCTCGCGCTGAGGACCAGAGACGGCCAAGCCACCAGTAAAGAGCAAATGACTTACCCTAAGGTCTCCTACTCTGAAAAATTCTTTAGCGTCTTTTAACATTTAGTCATTATTTTACATTATAAGTAAAGTACGAAGGAGAGAAGATAAGATCATCGTTGCCAACCAATTTTGACGAAAAAATGTCTAACTTGAGAAAAAAAGATGCCTTTTTCAAAAAAATAATGCCTAAAATAAAACTTCCAAGAAGCCCAACGTCCACAGTGGAAGGTGTTGATAAAACGCCCTTTACCCGAAGTCAACTTGAACAGTTTGTGTAAAGAAAACGAACGGCTGTAAGGAGAAAGTTGCCAACTGTCATACTGCTGCAGTAAAGTGCAAAATTTTGCCTCGAGGAAGTCGGTTTTACGGCTTTTGCAAATCAAGTAAAGACTTCTAAAGACGTGGAGCATGCTCCTCGTCCATCCTTGACTCGTATCACAGCTTTGCAAGGCAGTTCTTAGTTGGGAAACTGCGCACGAGACTTACTCAAATATTGAAGCAACCCTTTTTAGCCCCATTTTGACACAAAAGGGCGCAATTGAACTTCCTCTTCGCCTAGGGCCTTGGGCATTTTTCCTCGAATACATCCACTTTCGTAGATTTGTCAACATTTATGGATTTTATTGCAAAAAAATGTCTTCATCGTTTTTGGCCGGATTCATCCACTTTCGCAGATTTGTCAACTTTTATTGATTTTTTGCAAAAAAATGTTCAGAATTTTTGGCCCGATTCATCCACTTTCGCAGATTTGTCAACTTTTATCGATTTTATTGCAAAAAATGTCTTCAGCGCTTTTGGCCGGATTCATCCACTTTCGCAGATTTTTCAACTTTTATCGATTTTATTCCAAAAAAATGTTCAGAATTTTTGGCCCGATTTATCCACTTTCGATGATTTTTCAACTTTTTTTGATTTTATTGCAAAAAAATGTTCAGAATTTTTGGCCCGATTCATCCACTTTCGCAGATTTGTCAACTTTTATTGATTTTTTGCAAAAAAATGTTCAGAATTTTTGTCCCGATGCATCCACTTCCGCAGATTTTTCAACTTTTATCGATTTTATTGCAAAAAAAATGTTCAGAATTTTTGGCCCGATTCATCCACTTTCGCAGATTTGTCAACTTTTATTGATTTTTTGTTCAGAATTTTTGTCCCGATGCATCCACTTCCGCAGATTTTTCAACTTTTATCGATTTTATTGCAAAAAAATGTTCAGAATTTTTGGCCCGATTCATCCACTTTCGCAGATTTGTCAACTTTTATTGATTTTTTGTTTAGAATTTTTGGCCCGGTGCATCCACTTCCGCAGATTTGTCAACTTTTATTGATTTTTTGTAAAAAAATGTCTTCAGCGTTTTTGGCCGGATTCATCCACTTTCGCAGATTTTTCACCTTTTATCGATTTTATTGCAAAAAAATGTTCATAATTTTTGGCCCGATTCATCCACTTTCGCAGATTTGTCAACTTTTATTGATTTTTTGTTTAGAATTTTTGGCCCGGTGCATCCACTTCCGCAGATTTGTCAACTTTTATTGATTTTTTGCAAAAAAATGTCTTCAGCGTTTTTGGCCGGATTCATCCACTTTCGCAGATTTTTTAACTTTCATTGATTTTTTGCAAAAAAATGTTCAGAATTTTTGGCCCGATTCATCCACTTTCGCAGATTTGTCAACTTTTATTGATTTTTTTGTTTAGAATTTTTGGCCCGGTGCATCCACTTCCGCAGATTTGTCAACTTTTATTGATTTTTTGCAAAAAAATGTCTTCAGCGTTTTTGGCCGGATTCATCCACTTTCGCAGATTTTTCACCTTTTATCGATTTTATTGCAAAAAAATGTTCAGAATTTTTGGCCCGATTCATCCACTTTCGCAGATTTGTCAACTTTTATTGATTTTTTTGTTTAGAATTTTTGGCCCGGTGCATCCACTTCCGCAGATTTGTCAACTTTTATTGATTTTTTGCAAAAAAATGTCTTCAGCGTTTTTGGCCGGATTCATCCACTTTCGCAGATTTTTCAACTTTCATTGATTTTTTGCAAAAAAATGTTCAGAATTTTTGGCCCGATTCATCCACTTCCGCAGATTTGTCATCTTTTATTGCAAAAAAATGTCTTCAGTGTTTTTGGCTGCATTCAATCCAGAGAAGATTTGACTACGAAATTCAAGTTTCTTCCTTCTGCCAGCATACGTTGTTTGCAGATCTGTAAACAGCTAGTCTAACTCTTCGTCAAACTCGGTCTTTGACTTCTTTGAAAGCAAATTTGCAAGTTTTTCTTGCCTCCGTACCATCCACACCTCAAAGCTCTTCGAAATATTTTATGAAGCATGAAATGCAAATGGCCATTGAGCTCGTTCACCTATTTACCTTTTCCTGAAGTGGGCCAACACTATTCCAACTTTCTCAGTGTTAAAACCGTGCAATCCTATTATGGGTTTCAACCAGACCACAAGTGTCATAGTCAGTAAATGATTTACAAGCTCTTCTTCCACTTCATGGTCTTCAATTTGACGGCTGAAATCTCATTCCTTATTTATTCAAATTTGTTCTTAATCTCTGGAACTAAATACTTAACCGGTTCTAAAAAATCATTCAATCATTCATAAGTTTAGTTTTGGGGCATAAAGAAAATGCGCTGACCAATAAACTGCCAACCCATCGGCAAGTTCCTTTCCCAAGCCTCCTTCGCATATTAATTTGAACTTAATTTGAGCTAAATTTGGGATAAATTTGAGCCCCCCATCCCACAAAAGTCAAACCTACTGATGAATCCATTCCCAGCCAACACTTGACAGACGAACTTTGCTCCTAAAAATGGCTGTCAGATTGCTCTGCACCGTTTACCCTAATCATCATGTCTCGCCTATTAAAAGTCGAATTCTCTTTTACTCAATTACCTGGCGCTATTCCGTTTTCCATTTGCCCACAAGAATAAATAGAAAAACTTTGCCAATTAAACTTACAAAATACCATCATAATATCGCCAGTGATAGTCGCCTTAATTACCTTGATGCATGCAGAGCTATCCGTCCTTGGGGCTGACGACGCGACGCCTTATGCTATCGAGCGCGGAAGGTCCTGTCAATTTGCCTTTTCGCACAGCAAATCTAATTACTTCCAAGTGGTGGATTCATAATAATAAGGTAAATAATGCAAAGCGAGCGCGCCAGCCCCCCAGCGGGGCTATAATAAACCGTTTGCTTCACCCCCGTCAGCACATGTTGTATGTGTATGTGAGTGGGGATGGTTGGTAATCTCCATCTCGCTCTGTGGCAGAAGTTAATCGCTGTTTTCCTGGATGAAGTCATAATCATCCTCGCAGTGACTCAGCATCTCAGAGGTCGTCTTTTCTTTCGGTCGCAGATTTATCTTTTTTTCTTTCTTTCTTTTCTGCTCGTGATTGTGATTAAAATCTCCGCAAAGTCAACATAAACAGAACCGGAGAGAAGATCCCCCGTTCCAGCGTGACGAGGAAGGAAGGCGTGGACATAAAGTGTACGAATCGGTCGTGTGTAGTTGGGCTTGAACTTTTGTTGAAGGTACCAAATGCTGGGTTGTCATAGGCGGTACTCGACGAGAGTAGGTGTCGTTGCAGGCAGTTTGGGCAACTGTTGGTGATCTTTTGTTGCATAAAGCTGATTCGGAGGTAATGGGAGCACTTCTTGGTTGGAGTCCCAGCTATTTAGGCCAATTTTTGAGTTTTACTTTAATTCGCCGTATTTTTTCTTTATTTAAAATGGGGTCCAAGTATTTTAATAAGAATCCACTTAGCGACCATTTTCACTTAAAAAGAGACCACAGGACTTCATATCCGATATTTCGTCGACCCAAAACTCGCCCCTTAAAGGAGCCAGCAAACATATCAAACCGACGAGACACAGATGGCATTAATTCCAGACCATGAGTCCGTTGGATGCGCACTGTAAATCGGTGCGGTGCTAGTGGGTGCCGCTGCGCCGTCCACATGGACGGCGCTCTTGTGGCCGTGTAGCAGCGATGGCGACGATGCAGATGCTTGCGGAGGTCAGTGATTCAGTGCAGAGTCGAAGATTTGCCAAAGATTAATACATTTATTGGAAATTGCCATTCGTAATTTATGAGTTTCCTTTCTTTTCTGATTCTTCGGTGGTGGTCATTGAAAATGAACTCAATGGGGGGGGGGGAGTTAATTTCCGGTAGCTTATTATTGAAAATATATTTGCTTTTGAAGAGTTCTACTTCCTGGTCAATATTCATCTGGTGGTGGCGTTTAGTGAATGTTTTTGTGAGGGGCTTTCATATATTTCGCATATTTTCTTTTGGTTTTGTGTCATGATATCAAGCACATTCAAATAATATTTGATTGACAGTTCAAGCTTGTTCTTCATTAAATGTTTGTTTGTTTCACAGTTTTGTATCGAGCGAAATTTTCACGACGTAGATGTCAAAGAAATCGGTAAACGGCATATTGAGCTTGTCAAGTCTATATTTCATATTACAATGTGTCATGCGAGAATATGATTTGATTTTTCAAAGACATTCTCTTAAGTTTGTTGGTCTCATATTCTACTGTTCGTCTTAACATAAGAAGTTCTTTGTAATATGACCTCATTTTATCTCATGCGAGTGTTCTCATAGTGCGAGTATTCTCTGCATAGATCACAGAACTATCGGTGTCAAAAATTCCTTTGATAGACAGTTTTACCTCACTCATATTTTACATAATCCTAAGCAACTTCTACACGAGATTGTTTTTTTTTTGCTGTGACATAAATGTCATGAGATTCGAGAAGCATTACTCATAATAATCAACTCCCAGTTCCTACCAAGGCAGCAATCCAATCGACGAAAAGTGAAGCCAAATTGTGCTACATAGGTTGAAGTTTCTGCTGTGACATAAATACATATATCATGAGATTCCAACAGAGGCAGCAACAAACAACGTCCAATCCTCACCAACAGAGCAACTCAAACGACGATAAAATAAACAAAATTCAGCTATAGTTCTTTAACACAAATTTCATGGTACTTTTCCAATCCGAAGACCTTGATACAGGAGCTAAATTAATATTTATGTATGCATTTAAATCTTTTGAGATTATGTAAGTTCCAGAGACCTTGGTATACTATTAAAAATTTATATTTATTTAGCCTGCAATTAGCTGAGCTTAAATTATAAAATTCCCCATCAACTTTCTCATAGTTCATACCTGGAAATGTTTTTAGCATCATGACATATTTCTTATGAGAGCCCTTCACGCACTAGGGATTTATAAATATTTTGTTCCTGATTACCTATTGTAAAAAATCAAATAACCAATTATCTTGTATTGTCATATATTTTAGGGTATCTGAAGTGTCGTGACATTTTTTTCATGGGAGTAACATTGGTATTCACTTTTTACACATATTTTATTCGCAATCTACTATAACAGGAGGATGATTAATTTTCTCGCACTTTTCCTTTTGTTCAGGTATATTTCGTGTCATGACATATTTCACGCGAGAACGTTTCACAAGCAACCCCTAGTAAATTGGTTTTCAGCATAGCCCACTATATAAGAAACTAATTTTTGTCTCAAAATCTCATCCGTTTAGGTATCTATTGTAGTATGATATATAATTGTCGCGAGATAACTTTACATATTTGCGTCTTACAAAAAGTTCTTTCATCAAAGCTCGAAATTCTTTATTCATTAGCATCATGGCATCGTTCTCATTAGAATACTTCACTTCACACACATCTTTTAGGGAATTTGTTCTACATGCCTGACATTTTTTGTGTCTTCTATAACGTGATATAATTGTCGTGAGAGTGCTAAATTTCGTCAAAGTTTGCCTTAAAAAGTCAATCAGACTTGCACTACCTCAAACTTCACACTTTATGCAATCCGAAGAAGCTGGTGTCACGACACCATTCTCATGAGATAATCTTCCGTAGAAACTTCTGCGCATAGTTTCATTCTATATTCGCATTCCCATGATTGATGCAACTTTTCCCTCAAACAAGTCTTCAATTTCAAGATGTGCTCGTACACGTCCGCCCATATTCAAAACCTTGTATCAAGCCATCGCATTAGTCTCATGAGAGCTAATCACTTCATTAACTCTTTACAAGCACTTTCCACACTACTTCCGCCTACTTTCAACTGCACAGTAAATTATCCTCTGAACAATTTAACCAAAAATGTGCCTGCCCCTGACAGTGAACGAGATTGCAACGATTAAAATACCTCTGTCTCTCTCCCACCCATTAAACAGAAGGCAGAAAAAACCTAACAAATGAGGTAGTTAGAATATATATTTTAAAAGAGCCTGCATACTGGGTACATATCTTCCAATTATTTCCGTCTGTCTGCGGCAATGAAGTCTCATTTGTCTGCTGCTGCTGCTGCTGCGATTTTGCATTGCGGAGTTTCTCTCTTTTCTTTCCCATTTTATTTATTTGCTTTCTTTGCGACATTGTCCTTTAATTCGTTACCGTCATGCAGAAAGGAATATCGTGGGGAATTTAAAAGGCAGCCTGAATGGTCGGCCTTGAATCTCTTTATCCCAGAGATACCCTCGCGCAATAAAAGGTGCACGAAGCGGAAGATTTAGTGGCACGGGGGATTGTTTATATCATGAGAGGTTATACACACCGCACCAGAGATGATATATAAATGTGCGGCACGTTTTCTGCGACGTGAAAGTTTGCCCGAAAATATTTTCCAACAAAAGATGGAATTTAAGCGCGGAGTAGGTAGATGTGTGGGTGTGCTGCATTTACGTAGGTTTATTTGTGGTCATCAAAGGGCCCACCAGAGTGTAGGTGCTCGGAATATGGATCTATGAAGGTTTGATGGGTGAAAATTGTGGGAATTTGAATTTATTTGTGGGAGACGAACATAGTGTGTCAATAGGTGCGGGTTTGGGTATGAAAATAAGGCAAACCTGACACCTGCATCTAGTATCTATTTATTGTTTATGCAAAAGTAGGTGTACGATAGGGTTCAACCTACACTTGAGGTTCAAAAGAAGGCGGAAGTTCAATATGCTTAATTCAAGGGAAGTGAAATTTGTAGCCGCCTTCGCTGTGGCCGAGCTTCATAAGTTGCTGGCTGTCACGATATTTTCACTCGTCAATCACAGGCCCACTTAAAAAATAAATTCAACTTAATAATTATTTTTCTTTGTACTATCGTCGCGGGAAAGGATTCTTCAGGAGGTAATTTTTTCTAAAATCCTTTCGCTGGCACTGGCTCTTTATTTTTCGAGCCTGGTGCTATTCTCAGTCTGTAAGGTACCTCTTAGCAAATTGTCTTCTTGAACGTTCCGGTATTTACTTCAATTATCCAAGATGCAATTTTTGCTGTGACATAAATCCCATGAGATTATGTTAAATCCAAACACCTTGATATGCAAACTACACTTATTTATTTAGCCGACAAGTAGTTAAGCTTGAACATGTCATTCAGCATCAACTTGGAATCGCAAAAGTATTGTTTTGTATCGCGACATTCCTTTCATGCGATCTAGTGTTTCAGAATGGCGTTTATATATGTCAGTAGTGCTAATAAACCGATTTACCTCTTGCTTCTTCCGTCAATAGCACTCTAAAGCACTACCTCATACTTTGGAATGTCTTAATAGTATCATGACATATTTCTCGTAAGAGCACTTCCCGGTTTAACGCCTAACAAACATTTGGTTCGTCATAAGGCTCAGAACTCATCGGACTGATCCGATAGGGACACTGATCTGAACAAGATATGATGCTAAAGACGAACCTCATATACCGATGTAGCACATCCATCTATCACGACACAAACCGGTCAGATCAGATGTTAACAAATGATGAATCTGTCATCCTTTTTAGATGTTCCCAATATCAATATTTATTATCAGACATACAAGCTTTTAATATTCGAAAATGAACGGTTAGCGTTTACCGACTTTGGAATATTTTATCTGTCGCGACACAAAAATCTGAAGCGGCAAATGTCTCTGCCAGCTCATTTCAGTGGGTGAGGATTTGATTATGAAGATCTTACGTAAAACTGACTTCTCTTTTAACAGACGAGTGTGAAGTTGACTACAAAAGTACTGCATATTGATACATCTATCATGACAGTGATTTAGCTCTGGTCTACATTTTTCTACTGCCACGAGTTGAACATGGGTCTGAAAAAAGTTTTAAACTATGCTATCTTTGTCTACCACAAGTGCTCTTAGGACTGTCGGCTCTGCTATTAAATAAAATAACGAGATATACCATTTGAAATTAAGCAAAGAGGTCCGTGGTTGGCTAGCGCTGTTGCTTTTAAAGATCGAAGTGATGTAAACGCCTTGAATGAAAAGCTTTGGTTCGAAACCGGATCGACTAAACAGTAGAGGAAGACCTTATATGCGCATAAGTGAAAGGGGACCTTAACAAAAGTTGAAGCGTGTAACTCGAGGCAATTAACCAAAGACCGGACTTTCTGGAGACGTAGATCAGTGCTTTTGTGACCAACGTTTTGACTTCATTCTAACCAGGGAACTCGCATTCAAAAAGTTCTTACGGTTTTTGAACCACACAGATTTATAAAACAGTAGAGGAAGACCTTATATGCGCATAAGTGAAAGGGGACCTTAACAAAAGTTGGAGCGTGTAACTCGAGGCAATTAACCAAAGACCGGACTTTCTGGAGACGTAGATCAGTGCTTTTGTGACCAACATTTCGACTTCATTCTAACCAGGGAACTCGCATTCAAAAAGTTCTTACGCTTTTTGAACCACACAGATTTATAAAACATTCCTAGAAGTCTTTGAAGCTCTTTAGTGTCCAATACACCACCTCCGGTACGAAGTATAGTTCATCAAAGAAGTAGCTACTAAGTATCGTCAATCTTCTGTTTTAAAGCCCTGGACAGTCGGATAGAAGGTTTCAGATAGAACTTAAACGTCTCTAAAGCTTCTGTTGCTCCGCAGTACTCCTGGTCTTTCCCCATGTAGACTTTTCTTTTAGTGTCATCCAAGACTTCTTATAATCTTGCGAATCGCTACTTCCGTGAACCGTGAAATTTCAACCATTGGCCATGAATAGTTATAGTTCTCTCGTACGTCTGTAAGTTCATAAATTGGTTCCAACATCGGCTTCAATTCGTTTTACTCATGATTTTACTATCAATCAAGCGAGGGTATAACCAAAGAGGTATTTTTTTAAGGCTCAGGTCCATCATGAACTGTGTGTCACCTTAGTAGGTTCTTGGGATCTGGGGTTCGTCCGGTTTTGAATTAAAGTGTCAACTCGGCTTGACAGAAGCCTTACAGTCAACGACTCATAATAAAAAGCAGTGCTTAACCTCGATGACCACTAACTGCGGAAAGAGAACTGTATGTATTTCTGGGAAATTTTGGGGGTCGATCCGGTTTTGGCTTGGCTTTTCCGACATCCCAGTCTATCTGCCAGATCATTCCGATAGTCGTAATTCTTTTCTTCTTTTTTTTCCGCCTTTGTTTCAAATGCAGATGTACGTTTTATGGCTGCTCAGTGACAGAGCACTTCAGTGCGCGGGAGGCCTTATGTTAGTTGAGATTAAAATGGCCTTTCACTTCCAAATTGTGTCTTATTCACCAATTCACCTTTTCAAGATTTTAAATATTTTTTAACCTCAATAGCTCAATCAAAAACCACAACCTCAATAGCTCAATTTAAAAGTAAAACTTGCATCTGGGATTTCTCATACAATTTGGAGGTCGATCCGGCTCTTTCTGACAGATCAATTTAACGGTTGTACAAATTTCTATGCGCTTCATATTTTTATGCGAAGGAAGATCTCTTGCTGATGGGTCACCGTACCAACAAAATCTGCGTTTTATGCTCATCAATGACAAAAAACACTTCAGTGGGCGACGGGCCTTATGTTCACCCGTACTGAATCGTTAATTTTTGTGTCATGTTGCAAGCCTTTATGAAGTTCGATAGCGGCAACCGATCTGGCTATGATTTTCCATATCTAAGCTGCATAAAAACCCCATCCACATCCGGTCTTCGTAAGAGGCTTACCAACATCCGTTGAAATCATGTGCCAGTTTCTTAACTTTTACGACATCTCGGTTTTTTTTTTTCATACTCAAACAAGCGTGAAATATCTCAATCAACTTGGCGAGCTTAGATACGACTACCTTTCACCTTACTAGCACCCAAGTCTCCATGAAACCCACTCTTCCCTCATTCTCTTGCTATAAAATCAAGAATACGTGTTTTATGCCGTTTAGCTCGTGAGCTCTAGCTCTTTTCTTTACCAGTCGCGTCGTTCCAAATTTGGACAACAAATCAACAACTGGAACCCCCAGCTTTGTATCCTCCACCCACGTCTTCCGTTTTGTTTAATTTTTTTCGCTCAATAAAAACTGCATTAACATGAATTTTATCAAAAATGATGGCGGCCGTAAAAATCCAACTCCGACAAAGCGTTCAACTTGAAAGACGTCTGCGTAGTGGTACTCAAATGCGAACGCA
The DNA here is from genome assembly GCA_951230905.1 of Cheilosia variabilis. NCBI lineage: Eukaryota > Metazoa > Arthropoda > Insecta > Diptera > Syrphidae > Cheilosia > Cheilosia variabilis. The sequence goes on along the minus strand of OX579677.1, from coordinate 3,152,892 downwards.
AAAGTTCGGAAGACTTTCCCGAATTAGGGGCGTGGAACACATAAACCAGGAGCCCTATGCGGAGGATCGTCCCCCCATCGAGATTAACTCGAGTGACATGATGTTGTGCTTATGTGCTGCTGCTGCATTGAAAATTATGTGGACGCTCACGTTTTGCTCTGATTTATTCTTCTCTTGCGACAAGAACTTTTCGCGCCAAGGTGTTGTGTATTGTTTCGAGGGTTTTTGTTTTGTTTTTTTTTTCCTGTGTGCTGGGGAACTTATTTGCATTTCTTCTTCAATCATTCTGTCGCAAGGATGGCAGTGGCTTAATTTTGATTTATTGTGTCGGCACGCAGTGCAAATGATTTACAATCGACAGGAGATTAGTTCGGATTCAGGCGCGAAGGGCTGGAGCGAACCGATTGCGCAAACAGTCAGTCGTTTGGTAGTTTTACGATGCTCGAGCTGGCCTGGATTTTCCAAAACACACACACACACACTCAAACAGACATGGCCCTCGGGAGAGTTTAATGATGTTTTTTTGTTTTCTCAACACTTTTACACTCCTTTACTGTTAATTGCATGTGAATTGGTGCTAAAGTAGTTGGGGCGGTGGTTGCATATGGCTTTTGATGTTATTCCAGGAGATGACGATGCCGGGAACTGTGTCAGACGGTGGAGTGCAAGTGGAACGCCGAGCCGACTTTTTACCCATCAACGAGAATCATTAAAATGTTGCTGCGTTTTTATCTTTCGAGTCGTTTACGTTCACTGCCCGGGAGAGGGTGGTTGTGTACTTGTAGATTGGAGATATTTTAAGCGTGCGATTGTGTGCATGGGTGGGGTACCCCACACCAGGTCGATTGCCTGTGCATGCGGGCATGTGCTTCCGAGGAATGGGAATAAGTAGCTTTTAGTGAGGCGGAAGATGTGCGGAGATATCTTTTTAGGGCGAACATAATGGGAATCACTTTTGATAAGGAAGTAAAACACGAACGCAACAAATTGCGAAAGTCTGTGGAATTTCAAACGTGTCGTGGAGATGAAGATCGACGGTCGTGCAGTTGATATTGTTGATGAAGGAAAATTCGTCCAATTTGTTTGCCTTAGCCTCCAGCCATACTTGACTGACGTGAGCCTCGAAGTAACACCTGCGCTTGCTGACGTTCTATTTGTTTCATTGATCTTAAGTTTTTCTTCTGCCCAGCTTCGACAAATGATGCGCAGCCTTAGGCGCATATTCTGACTGAAAATAGATTTACAATTATTTTTTTTCGTCAAGTTTCTCAACTCACAAATCCAGCAGCATCAACTTGATGTGTTATACGAATTATGTCATCTTCGTGTGTCAGTTATTGACACTTTTGGAAGACTGCACCTCTTTCGGTGGCTGGTTAGGTTCGCACAGTGGTCAGTGGTCAGTGGTCGACTTAGAAAGGTGTTTGGTATGCCAAAATCTTCGCCAACTGGACAGTTTCCAAAGCCAAATAAGTCAATTTTCAGTTTTGAAAAAGTCGAATCTTACATTTGGTAGAGAAAGCACCGACAAATATTTGGTTCTTCTTTTTTAACTTTCTCCATTACGTAGTAAGAGAAGGATATTGTATTCGTACAAAATTTCGAACTCGAGATGTTAATCAGTTCTGACATTACGATGATAGGCGAACTCGAAAAAGTGGGTCGCAAAATTCTGTCCGTCTGTCTGTCTGTATGTCCCGAGGCCTACAGCCTAAGCGGCTGAACGGACTTCGTTCAAACTTCGGATTTAAAGTTTGGGGGCTTACAGTTCGGGGTCGTTTTTTTTTTTTGCATGGTAACCTCAATATTAATTGTACTTCCCATACAAAATTTTCATACCAGTTTGATTTGTTTGAAAACGGCTCTAACGATTTCAACCGAAATTGATATCTAAGCTTAAGTAGGTGAGGTAAACATAACTGCATACTCAGTTTTTAGCTAAAAAATCGAATAACGGTACTTTTGAAATTTGGACATATCTCGAAAACGGTCCATACGATTGTAACAAAAATTCATTTCTAAGGTAATATGGACATTTCTAACTTAATGGAAAACTCAGTTTTTCTCTGTATTATCGTTAAATTAATTTTTGAAAGATGCCATTTTTGAAAAATGTTGTTTCCTTTAGTTTACTAGAAAACGGCAATAGCGATTTTGACCAAACTGCAAACTTGATGTAAATTTGATGTTCCCAAAATTATTGCGCCCTTAATTTTCAATTCGAATCACCGAAAACACTAAACTGCTCATATCTCGAAAACCCCATTTTCGATTTCGGTAAAGCTTTAAAAACCAAGAAATGCTTACATCTCGAACAATAGCTTGTTCTCGGTTTTCAGCTAAATAGCTAAGCAATAGTATTTCTCAAACTAAACATTGCAATCTTTAGTACTATTTTGTCTGCGAAATTTTACAAAACCCGCTCTAACGATTTTGACCAAAACACATATTAAAGATAATATAAGTATTCTAAATAAGATCCCGTACTTAGTTTTTCTCAACAAATTCGAACAAATCAATTTTTTAAATATTTCTCAAAAATGACTACCCAAATTCCGATCTGTATTCAAAATATTTCGGTATAATTTTGAAATAATAACAATGCCCCAACTTCCAATAAAAATCCAATAACAGCTATGTTCGATAACCAGTTTCTGTCCGTGGACTGTATACTTTCGTGGTATTTAGGTAATACCTATAATAATAATAAGAAAAGGAACAAAAAATTATATTTTTCGATTTTTTTTTTTATATTTTTTCTCCGTGAAAACTTGTTCTTTCTTTTCGAATAATATAATATATCAAAAGACTATTTTGAATATTGTTTTTCTTTTTAAGGTATTAAGTCGGCTTCAACAAGCTACGTCTTCTACTTTTTTTCAACCATATATTGAATATGCACCCTAAAAATATTTCCAACAACTTGGAGCTTACACAATCCGCAACTCCCACTTCATTGACATTAAAACTTTTGATGAACGAGAAAGTTACATTCGACCCAGTCGTGCACTTTATTTTCTGTTTCTTCAAGAGTTTATTATTGAGAAATGCAATTTCTATCATTCCTGAAATTTTTGGACAGAAAACTAACCCAAAAGCGGTCAGTAGATTCTAGTTTTTGCGAGTACCAAAAACTAGTAACGATTGTGGTGTTGCGACGAATGAAACGAATTATCTCAGAATGTTGATGGAATTTTGTCATCTTTCCTGTATTTTGAGCTTTGGGTGGACGTGTGGCAACCCTACGAATGAAACGCTTATCAGAAACTTGCCAGGATTTAAAAACCCCTTTCAAACATAAAAATAATCCTACAGAAGAACCGGAGAATATTGTAAATTCTGTCGGATGAAATGTGAAAAATTCTTGTAAAAATTAAAAATGTTTAATTAACTGTGCACCTGGAATTATGCAACATATTTTGCACTCTTCGATGTGAGGCGTCATTTTCATGCATTCAAGAGCATCAACTGTACTCAAGCGTTTTATAAGACACTCACCTCTGCTAGTCCTGCATCATGAGTACAAGCCTAGGCTTGGAATTTGTTCACCAAATATTCATTTTGAGATGTATTTCCAGCTTATTGGTAAAGAGCCAGGTTCAACCTAAACTGTAGCTCCACTAACACTTAGTCGGAACTGTTCGCTGCAATGGATTTTCTTTCGCATCTGAACTGATTGTACAATTTGATTGATACAACTTGTTTCCTTTACAAATATTTATTCAACCAGCAGTTACCAACCAACATACCTCCTTAAACCGGCAAAGAAGCAAGCACAACTTGTCTATTCATAGGCACTTCTGCTAAGCATAACAAATTCAAATCTCATCGTAATCTCGCACAACTTTCATGTCAAAGTGAAAAGAAAATCCTCCCCCTATCTGTCTGCACCATCAAACTGCACTGCACTACATGTGCGCCGTCTATTTCCAGCGCTGCGTTCTGTCATCTGCGAAATCGGATTAAAATTTCTATCGCAAAATTGCATGCAGTCTCGTTCGAAAGCCTCTTAGCCAAAATGAAAATAAAAGATGTAAACTTTCCGGTGTGCTCCACATACACACGGTCCACCTCACATCCAGGTCTATAGCTTCCTTGTGCTTGTGCACATAGTGCGGACGGGCTCTTTTATTATTATTAATTCCTCACCTCATCGCATACACACGGTACATAATATTTCCTCAACTTAACATAATTTAACTTTTGTGTGGATGCATGGAAAACCCAATGAAGCGAAATGCGAGAGCGAGAGTGATGTGGAGGCTTCAATCCACGCCCTTCTGCAGCCATAGAAACCGAAAACCTCCTCAAGAGCTATTTAATACAATTTTTTTCCTCCGAATTTGTTCGCACAGGAGCCGGAGCGGAGCGTGTGGCGCATTTTATTTCATTACATCTTTTTCTCTTTCATTTCTTTTTATTCAATTAATTTTGTTATTTCTTATTTTTTTTTCTCCGTGTTGAGGGGCTTTCTTTTACGATTGTTGGTTTTGCATTGGGGAACAGCACTCTGGCTTTGGGTCCTTGGTGAAGGAGTTGTACGGAAAGTTCTTGTATATAGTTTGGCTTTTGTTGATTGTAGCGGAACAATGAGTGAAGTGTGTGGAGGACTGAGAGCGAACAATAAGCAAGGAATTATGAGAAGCAATTGAATATATTTTCGAGGAACACAATGGGAATTTGTGTGTAATTGGGTTGGAAAGTTTCACCTTCCGAATTTGAAAGGATTCGCCCTTGAAAAGGGAAATAAGTCATATAGAGCATCATTTGAGCTGCCTTTTTGTTTGCTCTGCTTTCGAGTGTATCTGCTGTGCTGGCTAACAGTCTGGGGTGGACGACGGCCTTCATCAACAATTCATTTGAGTCAGCATGGTCAATAGATAGTGCCGGAGTAGCAAGAGTGCAAATGCTACGGGCCCCGCGCTCCAACACTTTCTTAGGGTTGGGGTCAAAATTCTGGATGGGTCAAAATTCTTTTCACAAAATTCCGTTTTCAAGATTCTGCTTTTCAAAAAGCGCGCGCTTTTGAACATTTTCCAAACCTTTTTTTATTGTTCGCAGAATTTTGTGAAGCAGAGATGGAGAAATTTTTTTTTTTAATTTTAACTCCTCTTTTCTTAATTTTTATTTGTAGCCCTTTATTTCCTCCTGGAAGGAAAATAAAAAAATGTGGGTATTTTTTAAAAATACTATTTTATTTAATTTTTATTATAGAAATGCGAAAGTAAACAAAAGAAGCGACACTGCTATTGATATTTTTTAGGAAGACTGAGGAGTCTTTGTCTGTCCTCTAAACCATCAATCGCAGCGTAACAGTAATTACAACGAACCTCCTAGGAAAAAGGGTCTAGAGTACTCGAAGATCCTACAGAGTCGATTGTCAAAGGCATTTCGATTAAACATAATTTCGGCTGTCCTTTTATGCTTCCGAAATGAAGTAAAAAAAGAAAACAAATAAATAAAAGTTGTAATTTCTGACTGCTTCATATTTTTTTTATTTTAGATATTGTTTTTTTTATTGAATTTTTTTGTCTATATTTAATCTATTTTTTCTTGTTTCTTTTTAATTTTAATTTTATTTTTATTTAAAAATTAAAAGTAAATAATTTTTAAATCAAAATTGTTTTTTTTTTTTATTTTTCTCGTCGTCTACATTTGTTAGTTGGAAAAAAGGCAGAATTTGTTTGCTTTAAATTTGAAAATAAAAATTTTGTAAAGCAGAATTAAAAAAAAAAACAGAATTTCGAAGCGGAATTTTTGTGTGGGAAGACAGAATTTTGCCAAGCAGGATTTCGACCGGATCCCACTTTCTGACCAAGTATCAATTTAACCAAAAAAAAAACTTCACTTTAATGAACATTGAATACGATTTACTTATAAATAGAAGTCGATACGAACTGTATTTTTTATTAATTTGGCCAAATTAAATCCAGAAAAGTTTGTTTGTTTAATTTAATACAAAAAAACTTGATAACCTACAGCAATCAGAGGTCCTCTTGACAGAATTTGCTACAGGCCCGGCGCTGGCTTAATCCGGCACTGTCCGAGATGCACACCAAGTTGATTGAGGTCGCTCTTAAGTTCTTCTAAATTGTTCGCGGCTGGTTGTTCATCAGGGGGCGGACTGTGGGACTCGTAGGAGGACTAGGACTTAATCTAGTCACCTCAGCCATCGTTACAAATCTTTCTTTTAAAGCGTCCCAAAAGGTTTTAATTCGTTTTCGACATAATTTTGAAACATACCTTTGCAAAAGGTGGAACTTATGTTCTTTTCAAAACCCTGGGCAGATCTTTTTACTCTCTGGTAGATCTTGCAAACATCGCCGTAGCATCCGTCGAAAAATTCTGACACGCCCATGTTCCTTCCATCTGTTTTGCCTGTAGAACTCGCTAGAAGCTCTCGCAGCAGCTCTGGTTTTAGTCTCTAGCAGGGATGGAAAATGTCATTTTCGATTTGTATTGAAAACTGTTATCGTACTGAAATGGAGCCAGTTGCATTGAGAATTTTTTTTCGTATACAGAATTGAATTCAAAATATTTTATTTTCAAAAACATAAACAAAAACAAAACATTAACGACTTCCTAGCAAAACTATACAAACCTACAAAAAAATAGTTTATATTTTTAATCCATGAGCTTTATATTCTCAATTTGCTCATTCATCTCGAAAATATTGCCCTAAACTTGAAACTCAGAACAGGATGAGTTTCTAATAAAATTTGTTGTTTCAATCAAAGCCCAGCAAGTGTCGACTTGAAGTCGGTTTCGACATTTGGACTTTATTAATGTTTGGCAAGAGAAAATCCTTTCGACATTTGCTGACGAGTGAGGAATAGCGAGAAGGGCTTGAGCATTTTTGTAAATATTTTCAATAAATATTTTACACACGTTTTTAATTGAATTTACTGCATATCATATTTAAATTGCTGAATTATTTAGCATTGTTAATTTGTTGAGTATTCTTTTTTTCATTAGGAAAAAATTCAAAAACAAATTTCAATATAGAATTCGATTTTCCTGATACAACTGCTTCTGGTGTAAAATACTCCAGAAAATTAAGAAAGGAATTTTCAATATTAATTTTCTTGTTTATGTCTTCCAAAACGACAAAGTCATCATCATCTCGATTATTTTAAATGTTTTCTTAGGAAAAGCCTTACAAAATTTGCAAAAGAATTTGAAAGATACAGATGGATAAATTGTATCGTATTAAAGCAAATTGTACTTTTGTACTCGAGCAAACTCATTTCTATCGAGTTCGATACAATTGTATCGACTTTTCCATCCCTGGTCTCTAGCATTGCCTAATGGGCCTCTTTCTATGCTGCTTATTATGGCAACAGGTACACCAGAGGTTTCTTGGCGGTCTTTCGGTACAGTTCTCTTTCAGTACATCAGTGACGTCAATTCTGGCCTCTGTACTTGTTGCTGGTGATGTGCTTTCTGAGAGGCTGAGGGCGGGTCTTTTCCGACAGTAGCCATGCGACCTCAAATATGCTTACAGCCTCCTTTAGGTGATGTTACGTGGTGTTGCAACTGGTGGGTTGAGTCTTTGTCGGCCGTTTGGTCGTCGATTGTATCGTTATCAATTTTTACGCACTCTTCCCTGACCGAGCGGTCTCAGGTTCAATCCCCGACCACCACTTGCGAACAACTGAAAAACATTCGAGAGTGTAAATGCCCTGGGGAAGCTGCTCAATTCAGCCGTTCGCATTCGGCATAAAACTTGTAACTCTGTGTTACTACAGCTACTTGTGCAGTGGTTTATTCAAAGGCCCCAATTTTACTGTGTTGCAAAGTTTTGGGAAGCCCTAATTGGCCCTAATTCGATCTTTCTTTGGGGGGTGTTGTATCGTAAAGCTTTTCGTATAGTGGTTTCTGGTTAACTACTCTTGGCGCTGCATGTTTTGGTCGTAAATTTTAAGGCTTGATGCGTATTTATTTTAACAGAGGCAGTCTCGCTGACAGTTGCTGGAGACTGTCTGATTTCCATCCTTGGTTTTGTTTCCCGTCTTCTTTGGCTTGAGAAGGGGTCTCACTTGTATTCCCCCGTTGATCGGACTTTTCAGTTGTGCCTCCGCCTTAGGCAGTTGCTGTTTGAGTAGACCTACTTAAATCGCCGTAAGTGATACAAAAACAAAAATTTCGCTGCAATGTCTTTGTTAATAAAAACGAAAGATTTATATTTTATTTTCGTATTAATTCATTCAGACTTCCTTTGACTTCGTAGTAAGAATACGAAAGAGAGAGAAAAAGAGAAAGGCTTTGACAATTTTGGTTTGACAGGAGAAGAGACAATCACTTAGGGCATGATTGCAACGACCTTTTTTATTTCAACAACCTTAAAGTGTGTCTTCCCTTATAACAAAAGCTTTTTGCAGTCCTCCGGGTTACAATTAATTATATTTATAAGTAGCTTACCATCAAACACATATTCAATTGAAACATAAACTCACCGAAATTGCTTTTGTCCATCTCTTTGCAGGTCCTCCGAAACAAGCACACATCAAACGACCCACAATCAGCATCAAATCAAAACAAGCCATCGTCGTATACCATTTTGTGGATTAGATTCCGTTAAAGGAAATGACAATAATGGTGTATTGAATGGTAACGCTAACAATCTGATAATCAACAACAATAACAATAACGTCAGCAATATCCACAACAATAATGGCGGCGGTGTCGGAGGTGGACTCGGACTCGGAATTGGAATCGGAGTCGGACTCGGTGCTGCCAACAACACTAATACAAATGGTGGCAATACAAACAGTGGCGGTGGTGGTGGGACTACCATTCCACCACCGGTATTCGGCAATAACATGAACTCCTCAACCACTACCAGCGAACAGTTCCACTCGCTGGAAGGCAACGACAGCAGTTGCTGTGGCGATGGCCCCTTCGAGGACGACTTACAGGCGCTCCTGCCAAACTACCGCCAACTTTCGAGGGATGAACTCAGTCAGGTGAGTCGTCTTTGAGTCCTTTTAATTTTATTTCTAAAAAATGTGTACAACCAGAAGCCATAGGAACTCTATCCTCATTCAATACTGATGGAGTCACGCACACTCCCTCTTCGTATCCTTTTGCCCCAAATTAATTAATCGTAAACCGCAGAGTGTGTCCTTGGTAAGCTGTGTATCCCGGAGCATCTCCAATTTAACTAAACAAACATCGAATACCTGGGCTGCCATTAGAAGTCTACTGTTCAAAAGTATCGGATCTCCCCGTTTATTTATGAGGTATGAATATCAAAGGACCTCGCTCTCTCTCTATCTGTGTGATGTTTAAGCACAGAAAAATCCATCTGCCCTCTGGCAGGCAGTGAATTCGATTCGCTTTTGTTTCAATTTGTTACCCATGTCTTTGGCAGTGACAGACTTAGACTAAAAGAAGGGTGCGCGCCAGTACACACTCGGCGTGAAGTCCCTCAAGGGATGCATTTTGTCGAAAATTACCTTGTCGAAAGCGCGCGCTCACACCACACACATTCGTATAAAGTAGCTCTTCTCTGGTTCCATATACGGGAGGCGGTAGCGTCCTTAAAGAATTGTCTTTCACCGGGGATGTATATCACCATTAAAGACAAGGGGTGGCAGTGGATATTAGGTCGTATATGTGTGCTTGAGGGTACTTTTGACAAAGCAACAAATAAAAACATGAAATGGAAAATGCAAATAAACGAAACGGAGATTTTTCGCAAGGATATATCGTATACAGGAGCAGTAAATCTCTTCCGCCCCTTGGTGTAGTAGATATTCTCGGAAAAGAAAAAAGCAGACGAAAAAAATCAACTGACAGACAGATGAGACTTTGGTCCTTGTAGCTGCAGGGTTGTGAAATGCTAAATAGATGCATTTGCTAGGATGGGGGCAAAAGGTAATACAAGGGACTGGTGTTGAAATGCCTAGAGACATGTAAAACTGCAATAAAGACTGGCTGTGCCGAGGCAGTGTATATAGTTGAGAAAGTGTTGTGCATTTGGGAGTAGGTGGTAGGCACTCCCATTTTGTGTAACCAACGACAGACGGAGGGAAACTAATTCTGTAGCTGAAGAGGTTTGAGAAATTGATTTGGGTTTGAAACATGGGCTGTGGTTGGTGTCTGTACTTTGGAGGTCGATTCAGTGGGTCTTGTCAACTAAAATTTGCGAAAAACAGAGGAAGTTCCCGCTTTAGGTGACACTTCTCACTTTTAAATGTAACAAAAGACGGACAGAGAGGAACTAACTCCAGTTTTGGGAAGTCGATTTAGGTTTGAAACGTGGGCTGTGGTTGGTGGCTGTACTTTGGAGGTCGATTCAGTGGGTCTTGTCAACTAAAATTTGCGAAAAACAGACCAATTTCCCGCTTTAGGTGACACTTCTCACTTTTAAATGTAACAAAAGACGGACAGGGAGGAACTAATTCCAGTTTTGGGAAGTCGATTTAGGTTTGAAACGTGGGCTGTGGTTGGTGTCTGTACTTTGGAGGTCGATTCAGTGGGTCTTGTCAACTAAAACTTGCGAAAAACAGACCAATTTCCCGCTTAAGGTGACGCTTCTCACTTTTAAATGTAACAAAAGACGGACAGAGAGGAACTAATTCGAGTTTTGGGAAGTCGATTTAGTTTTGAAACGTGGGCTGTGGTTGGTGGCTGTACTTTGGAGGTCGATTCAGTGGGTCTTGTCAAGTAAAATTTGCGAAAAACAGACGAATTTCCCGCTTAAGGTGACGCTTCTCACTTTTAAATGTAACAAAAGACAGACAGAGAGGAACTAATTCCAGTTTTGGGAAGTCGATTTGGGTTTGAAACGTGGGCTGTGGTTGGTGTCTGTACTTTGGAGGTCGATTCAGTGGGTCTTGTCAACTAAAATTTGCGAAAGACGGACGAATTTCCCGCTTAAGGTGACGCTTCTCACTTTTAAATGTAACAAAAGACGGACAGAGAGGAACTAATTCGAGTTTTGGGAAGTCGATTTAGTTTTGAAACGTGGGCTGTGGTTGGTGTCTGTACTTTGGGGGTCGATTCAGTGGGTCTTGTCAACTAAAATTTGCTAAAAACAGACCAATTTCCCGCTTTAGGTGACACTTCTCACTTTTAAATGTAACAAAAGACAGACAGAGAGGAACTAATTCGAGAGGAGAGCGGATCTAATTCTGTAGATGAAGGGCCTTGCAAAAGCTATCAAGGGGAAGTGTGACTTTAAGCGGTTGCTGTCTGTACTTTGTAAGTAAATTTTGTGTGCCTTTGCTGACCAGAATCTTGTAAGAGGCGCGAAAGATATTATTTTCCTCTAGATCTTAACAAAACCCGCTCTAAACTAGACAGCGACCCTGTTGCTGCTTGTACCTTTTTCTATGGCCTTATTCTCACATTTGATCATAGGGTGAACTTTGGGCTTTCAACTCTTTTACATCCTCTAGTTTTGGGTCGATTACAATTCCTGTAGCTGATTCCAGTTGAGAGTAACAAAATTGTAGCTGAAAGATTATTCCTGACCATTCCGATAGCAACATCCCATACAGGAGTCTTGATGTCCTTTGTAAGTCTTTCGAACTCTAAAGACGTTTCCATCGTAGACAGCTCATAAAAGGCGTTGCGAACCACCTAATGACAGGCTGCTCTGCAGTCCTCGAATAAGGCCTATAGTTTCGTGTTCTTTTAGATAAAAGAACACGAAACTATAGGCCTTGATATTCCTTGAGTAAGTCATAAAGATTAAATTTGCTCTGTAATATGTAGCTAGTCCTACAAATTCTGGACTAGGAATTCAAAAGAGATGGTTCTGCCCTACAAGATGTTTTTGTTAGTGAAAAGGTATTCAAATTCCGTTAAACATATTTTTTTTTTATCCTGGGATCCTCATCCTTTCCTGTACCTTTGCCATCCTTAAAACTATACGTAGGTAGTGCCTCAGCAAAGTCTTGTTAAATAAACGGTCTGTCCGGTATTCCCCAAAATGTTCAAAAAGTTGATTAAAATGAGTTTGGAAAATGACCAGGCTTATGTAGGTAGGTCTCTTAATAGCGTTCTTTCCACCATTGAATTTTTGAGATGATTTTCCAGAATTCTAAGCCTCTCTGTGTCATATAGTAAGCGGTCTTCACTGCAAAATTCGTTAAATTCCCTGTTAGCCCTGATAGGTCTGCTTACCATTGTGTCCGAGATATGTCAACCCAGTTTTCTAACACTCATTATCGAACGGCGGGCTTTAAAGTCGCTCATTGCAGCAAGAGGCCTCCGATTTGTTCCAAATTTGCTTCAAAAGACTGTGGGGACCATTCTTTACTTCCAAGTCCCTCCTGCAAATAATGTAAGCTATCCCTGGTTGTCGCTAAAGCTATAACCAACCTGAAAAAAGGCGGTTAAAGAGTCTCGGGCAAGCCTTACTCTTAAAAACGGTGTTCCTTTCTTGTTTGTCCAATTATTAAGCCTTTGAGGGCGTCCCCAAAGGAGCCCCCTGTGCTAATAGAGACTTAAAACTGGATCGTTTCATTCTTAACGCTTTTTTTTGACCACTTTTCACTCAAAATTTGTCTGTAGAAGAGAAATAAACTCTGCTTTATAAAATTCCGTCGAGGGACTATCCAAAGATCCATTTTCAAACATTTTAAACGTCAATTCAAAGCTCCAAATCTACACTCACAACCCGTTTTAATCGATCGCAGTTCACCCTTGCCACATGGCCAGCAATTAATCACTGGCAACGAGACACATCCTAAGGATGTAATGCACCCGCTCCCAATTGACAAATCAATTTACCATAATTAGATATTCAAACAAAATGTTGAATTGCTGCATTTGCATTGTAAACCCCGCATTAACTCGTCCAACGTTCCAGTCCTCTTTCTCCCTCTCGCACTCGTACCTATATATAGACCGAGTACCATCGTCGACAGTTGGTCCCCTCTTGTATCGTCCCGTGCGCCGCCTCGCCCATATCGGTTGTGCTCGAAAATTTGAATACGTAATTTCGCCGCGCCGAAGAAGGGTTGAAAGCGTTTGCTGATATGGCAATGGTTGCCTAGCTACGTATCCACATCGTCGTCCTTGTGTCCTACGCAAACACAGCGCAGGCATTCCAAGAACGTTCCACAAGAGGTTAACCAGAAATTAAGAAAGTATTGCCCATAGAACTCGCAGTTGATTAGGAATAACTTATTTAGAAAAAGGAAAGACATGCCGAGTTCAGCCAGAGTTCACTGGCAGTTAATTAAAAACTGTTTAGGTATTCATTGCGGCATGGAGTCGCAATTCTCCCACACGGAGCTGTGTACTTTCTTCTGGCTGTTTAAAATATGAGACTGACACGACGGCGACACGTGGGCAAGCATTGCGAGTTTCGAAGAAACAAGGATACCTCTCCGGGTTGTTATATCTGGCATTTTAAGTTCGTCCCCATGAATATATCTACCACCTCCGTATCGGCATCAGCTGCGTATCGATTTTCATTTTCCATTTCTTTTATCCTCCGCTAGGATCAAGTTTTGCATAGGCATCGTGTTGCCCCCCTTCAACCATTCGACGAGGACTCTTAATTTACATTGTTTTCGGTACATGAACCAGCTCTTCCTCTTGACGAGTGTGTACACATGTCTATCTGTATACGGCTTGTCAGGAGTCATCATTTCACCACCCCACCGTTCGACTGCAGTGTGTGTTGTGTTGGCCACAATATTTGCGCCATTTCGGTTTTGATACGATGCTCATCGGCTCGCGTCTACAGTGGTTGTCGCAAAAGTGACACAACGCCACCCTTCAGTTTTGCAATGCTGCTCTTTAGCACTTAGTGATGGCATTCTTATCGCCTGTGTCTGCAAAGAGATTACACTACACCGTCAGTGCCGGTTTCTATCGCACGTGTGTGATGGTGGCGGCTGCAAAAAAGGGTGTGACACTTGGCACAGAAAGTGTCCTGTTGCTATGTCTGGACCGTGTTGAAATTGGTTGTATTGGTGATATCCTGTGTTAATTCTCGGGATCCTTATGTCTACATCCGGGTGGAGATGTTCTCTCTACCAACAGGAAGAGGATGACTTGGAGGGGTTGCTTGGAGTTGCCAGGCCGAATATATATCTCTCTGGCAATCACTTAAGTTCAGATGAATTACTAAAAATGACAGTCCATCCTTCGCTTCGCAGTTATCGTCCTGTCATTGTACAGTAGTTGAAAATGTTACCTTGACACTTGACTTCTCAATGAACGATGGTGTACCACAAGGGTCCCTCCTATCGCTTGTCGTTTTTTTATATTGTTCTACGGCCGTCGTTCTTTCATTCGGGTTGCTGTACGTAGCGCTTTTTTTTGCTTTACATGTTTATGAAGAGCTCCGGCAAAAGCTTGACAATAAGCTCGAAGCTTATTGTCAAGCTTTTGGCCGGATTAACTCCTATATTGGTAGCGCATTAGAAACCTAGTGAATGTGATAGATTCATAGTCTTGTCTTTTTGAATTCTGATTCAAGAAGCGAACGTCGCCTGAGCTAAGTTTAGTTCAGGCAACTGTCGATTAAAGATCATTTAGGCCTTTCTATATTTTAATTCCACTGGAGTAGTGATGAATTTTGCCCCTTTCATCAAAGTTAAGTACGTAAGCGGGGCTAGTGTTTGCAAGGTCACTAAGTACCTTAAAAAAATCATTTCCTAGAGGTAGGCTCATCAATTCCTGTTTCTCTTAGCCTTGAGAAAGTAATCTCCTAGATAGAACCACCTGAGGTTGGTTGAGGATGGTTTCCTATTTCTCTTAGTTTCTGTAGCTTGTACACAAAAATCTTTGCTGGACAAATTAAGTAATTTCTCGTTTCTATATAAGATGCAGTGACCCATAACGACATTACTGACCTTGAAGACGTATAACACACGACTACAACAACACTTGGCTTTTCCTCTTCCTGAAAGTTGATTTGCGATACGAATCCAGTGTTGCTTCCGCCTCCAAGTTCCGTTTATGGGACAGATCCAATGTCGAACAAAAAACATACAGGCGCATGGCGTAGTTTTATATGGCAAACTGCGCCACTTGAGCAAATATAGCCGAATTACGTCACAATTTGGAATTATCGGAATCGTATTTGCCCGTAATAGTTCTCTTTTAGGAACTCTAACCTTCCCTGAAATTGCCAAACTTACAAAAGACGAATATTTATAACTATTGGCTCTAGGCAGCTTCTCTTGCAATAGGCTTGGGCTGCGCCATCACAGTGTAAATCTGTTCAATTGTCGACCAATGCCACCACTCGCACAAGATCGGGAAAAAGAAAGACAAAAGTTCCTTTTGCGGCGAAAGTCTTCATGAAAAATATGAATTTTTACGAAGACTTTTAAAGCTTTTTTTCATTTTAAGAGTTGGACATGCCCTAGTTTCTAAGACGATCTTTAATTTGTTTCGCCATTTTCATACATCTGTGCCACCCGATTGTGAGGCTGTGTTCTTCTTCGAATGATACAAAGACCGGAGCCACGTCTGGCAAATTCATCGGCTCTCTCATTCTCATCTTAGTTTTTATATGGGCTTCAACTCAGACGAGAGTAATTTCAAACCGATGACTTGCTCTGGGGACTGTCTCCATGTCGTCCACAAGAAGCTTGGTCGTAGACGTGGATAGAGAGCCTTATTTGCAGCCTGACTGTCGAGGAAGATAGTTTTTTGTGGGTGGTATCGCTTGATAGTCTACTGTCTTCCTGATTGCCGGAACTTCTGACCGAAAAATGCTGCCTGCGTTGGGTAGTCGAAAAGATTTTGAAATACAGTCGACTCTGCTTAACTGAAACCCCAATTTGCCATTAAATTTGTCACTTAAGTGGTATTTTTTTAAGCAGACCTAGAATAATTGAAAAAAAATGCGTGACAAATTTTGTGTTTCAGTTGACCGATTTTTTTTTTTAGTAAAACGTCGTCCAATAAGTTCAGTCGACTGTATTCATTTCTGTTGAAAATACTGCCACTCCACAATCTATTTAAGATTATTCTTTGTCTTACTTTTTGTCTCAATTTTTGTCTTTAGTTTCAACCATTTTAGAGTTATCGCTCTGTAGTGTAGAAGCTTTGAGAAAAGACTCAGATTGCCGATTTTTGAATACCACATACCTTAAAAAGTAAGGACTTTCAAAACATTTCTAAATGTTTTGGCTGCACTAGCTCCAGACCTACTTCAAACTTAGATTTGAATTTTATTCTATTTTGAGAATTTGCCACCAAACTTTTGTTAGCATAAAATGAGACAACACGAAGAAAAGGGCAGTCTGGTTTGAATAGTCTTCGTGAGTGGACGTGTAAAGACGTTTACTGATTTTTAAATAAAGAATTACTTGAGTTTGACATTAAAACTTAAGTGGGTTATTCATTTTGTGCTTCTTAATGTTGAGTATTTCACTAACATCTTTGACACCCCTCCTTAGCAAAAATAACTCAAATCTATATTTAGCCGCGATGGGCCCGCTATGGTGCCTGGTCTTTTGTGACGACCTCACAACCTTACCTAACCTAGCTGTTTTAATTTTTAAGGCACTTGGTTAACTTTCCCGTGTTTTCTATTTTTTCTTTGTAAATACCACAAACATTTTAAGGCGGCCTTGCTGACAGCTGTTAAGTAAATATAACTTAAACCTATATTTAGTTCCTCTAGCTCTTAAGGCACTTAGTTAACTTGTCCCGTGTTTTCTCTTTTTATAATTGACACCCAATTTTGTCTATTTGAAACTTTTCGTCAGCCTTTTTTGAAAGTTGTTTAAAAAATAACCCTTCAACCATTTTTTAGCTGCTTAGTCTTGCTCCAAACTTAGTATCAGCTTGCACCTGACATGTGGCTCCATTTTATACGACCTTTTCGACTGACCTTTCTGACAGACATTTTATACAAAAAAAAAAATAGCCCTTTAAAATTTGTAAGCTGCTTCAGGCTTAAGCCTATAACATTTAAACTGATGGACTAAATTTCAATCCAATTGGTGCATAAAACTCTCGCTCAGTTGAGACCTAAGGTGCTTGAGAGGAACCTCAACTTGGCTCGACATTGGACATCGACATTTTATACGCTTTTTCGATCGAAAGCCGTTTGATAAAAATAACTTAAGTCTCTCTAAATATTTAAGCTGCGTTGCGATGTAAGCCCAAAGCTATCTTCTCCCGCGTTTTGTTGAGTTTTTATAATCGACACCCAATTTGTTGGTCAAATTTGTTTGAGCCCCTTAGTCTAGATTTAAAAAATTATGAAAAATAACCCTCCCTGTGTCCAGTCGGGTAATAATGCAAGCCCCCTTTGCCATTGTGAAATGTTGAAAGTCGATGTGTACTTCCAGTCTTGTGATAAATAGTGGGTTGCCTCTTCATTGCTTCATCAGAGGTCCGCTCGCCTTTACGTCCTTCCATTTTGCCCCCTTTAAGTGGTGTCGCAGCGAAAAGTTTCTAAATACGTGGTAAACTATTTCAAGTCGTTGATTTAAATTTCAGTCTGAGCTAGAGCTTTCTTTTCTTGTGCAACAGCCTCTGATAGTCATATTGAGAAACTTATTTTTTAGGAAGCCCTTGAAGTCTCACAAAGAAGCAGTAAAAGGCACAGCAAGCTTTTTACAGCCCATGCTTCTCAATGGCGTGCAACAGATCAGCACAGCCAATTCCTCAACAATATTTTGACTAGAACTGAAATCTCAATTCCTATGTTAAGCTTAGAACAATAAAGCTGCAGGCAACTGACAGACAATTTCTATTTGCTTTCGCTGCTGTTTATCTTTTTCACACGACTTTTGGTGTTGAAGTTGTTTCTGTTGCCAATGTTGCAGCTTCCCTCAGTAGACTTGGACCTTCCTTCAAAGCCAATCGGCCTTAAGAAACGACACCAAGAGATATATTTGAATCTCGGTATGGTTCGTGTCCCAGCTGTCAATATTTCATAGCCGACCTCAGCCAACTTTGTTTAAATGTGCGAAAAAATTATTTTGCTAGATGAAAAATGTTTTTTTTTTAAACAAAAGTTGCCTTAAACCTGCACATTTCTATTTCATACATTTAAAAATAAAGGAATTTCCAAGTTTGTAAGATTTTCACGGGCATAACATTTTTCCAATCAGTTTTTTATTAAATAGATCTGGCAACGCCCCACTTATACCCACCCAGCATCCTACAACCTACACATGAAATGAATATTCCAACAGAGAACATCCCGAAACGTAGCACGCATGCATGACTCACGCGATACAGCAGCTCACTCATTCCATCACTCGTCGTGGTTGTGTTCCTCCGTACCGACTCCCTCCACCAGTCGCAACATACCTCACGTAGTGAATAATGCTGTGCTCGGGTATCAATTTACCTCCGCGCGGCTTGTTGTATCGGAGTTTTGTGCAAAATTTATCGCACACACAATAGGACGGGTGACTGGGTTTTGTTTCCGCGTACCGCAGAACACATTGCAGAGCACTCTCCGTGTGTCTTTTGTACCATAACGGTCCACTAAATAACCCAGACACGACAAGTTTTTTTGTCAGCCACGACTTCTTCTCACCTATCTCGCCTTTGAACTTGACACTTGGGCCAAAACACACCCGAACAGAAGGAAAAAAGACAAACAAGCAATTCCCAGTCTAGCCACGACCCTGAACTATCGAACAAAGTTTTCCGTTTTCCACTGGATGGGCGGGGCCTCCCCCCGGTCGCGGTCGGGTTGCAGTCAATGAGCGAATTTTTCCCGAGAGTGTACTGTGGCGCTGCGGTAGAAATATTTTCACCACAGCCGCAGCCAAAAATTGTCCCACCGGAGATGAAAGAGTAGGGTTCACATATGTTTCCGATTCCGGATCCACATGTATCCTGGAAAAAGTCCTGCCGCGTTAATATTTAATGTTGCATGGTATCCGCCCGCCGACAGCGTGGTTAGTAAATCATGTCCGACGAGGATGGCGGAGGGGGGGGTGGTGGTTTTAAATATTTTATGGCCATCCATCGTCATTGAACGGATTCGCCGAATAGGTATAGTTTTGTGGTGGGATAGTGTTTTGCGACAGAGGATTTTTTGCTGTTGCTCATGGAAATCGCTTCCCCAGTCCATAAAGTTGCAATATTCACCCCCACAGCTTGCAAGCGAAACTTTGATTGATGGCTTGGTGTTGAGTTTGTTCCTTTTTTTCGCCGCAACATGGTTCTGCTCTTAGAAATGATAACAAAAAATGACGAGGGGACTGATTGCCAACTGTCACCTGTGAATGGGGCGAAAATTCCATTATTTGTCGCGCTGTCAAGTGGAGGACTCCATTTTGTTTATGGAATTAAATTCCACTTCATTGTTACTGCACTCCCAGTCGCATTCACCTCACTTTGAGGAATGCTCCATTCACATTCACATTCACATAAAGCAGGGTAACTGATAAAATTTAGGACGCACACGAAAGAAGGAAATAACAACTTCTCTTGACAGCTGTAGTTCCTTTCCACATGGTGACAGCAAACTAAACGACTTTGTTGGGACTGCTCTACGAAAATTGATAACAGATGGCGTTGCCAAGAACTCCTAGCTGTAATCTAATTTCATCAGTTAGAGCAACGTACGTCAAGAATGGTATGATGTTTGGTCCATTTGTCCACTTTAGAAATTCGAAAGACTGTGCACCGACTGCTGGTTAGAAGGGGGAAGAATGACAACATACGACACAGTTGGAAGAGACGAATGGGAGTAATTTTTTGTCAGAGATAAAATGTCGTGATGTAATTTTTGTTGATGGAGTGGCTGTGAAACTCGTGTGGGGTTTTGGTTAAATGGAGTGGAAAAGGACGAGTTTGTTAAAAGAATGTGAACAGTGAATGTTGAACGAGTAAAAATTCTTCAACTTAAAAGCAGTCAAATGCTTGTGCAGGTCTTTAGGACTTTGCTTGCCTGGAAGGGGGTTTTTGATGTTTGTCAGGAGCGGGACTTGCAGGAGTGAATAGTAGAGTTAATCGCATGAGAGTAGGCAATCATTTTACTGCCGCTTTGTTTAGGGAGCTTTACAACTGAGAGTATGCAATGGAAAAGTAATACCACTTACAAGTCAAAGGGCGTGCAATGTAAATGTCTATGAAACTCTGCACTGCATTTAACAACACGTAACTTAGACGAGGGAATTTATTTAAACAACTTGAGAGGGGGGTCGGGCACTCGCAGAATTTATTTTTAACATTTAACAAAAATTGCATAACTCAGGTTTTTGATTTCCTCTCTAAAAGGCTCTAAAACGAGCTATTTTAACATCTGTCCAGTGTTCACCGAGTTTGAATACTTAATTCGAAAAAAATCCCCTTTTTGACTTTCTCCATTACGTAGAAAGAGAAATATATTGTATTCGTACAAAATTTCGAACTCGAGATGTTAATCAATTCTGACATTACGATGCTAGGCGAACTCAAAAAAGTGGGACGCAAAATTCTGTCCGTCTGTCTGTCTGTCTGTATGTCCCGAGGACTACAGCCTAAGCGGCTGACCGGATTTCGTTCAAACTTCGGATTTAAAGTTTGGGGGCTTACAGTTCGGGGCCGTTTTTTTTTCTGCATGGTAACCTCAATATTAATGGTACTTCCCATTCAAAATGTTCATACCATTTACTTGATTTGTTTGAAAACGGCTCTAACGATTTCAACAAAAATTGATATCTAAGCTTAAGTAGGTGAGGTAAACATAACTGCATAATCAGTTTTTAGCTACAAAATCGAGTAACTGTAGTTTTGAAATTTGGCAATATCTCGAAAACGGTCCATACGATTGTAACAAAAATGAATTTCTTAGGTAATAATATGGTCATTTCTAACTAAATGGCAAACTCAGTTTTTCTCTGTATTTTCGTAAAATGGATTTTTGAAAAAAGTCATTTTTGAAAGATTTTGTTATCCCTAGTTTACCTCAAAACGGCATGATTTTGACCAAAATGCAAACTTCGAGTAAAATTGATGTTTTCAAAATTATTGCGTCCTTAATTTTCAATTCGAATCACCAAAAACGTTAATTTTAAAAACTGCTCACATCTCGAAAACCCCATTTTCAATTTCGATAAAACCCTAAAAACCAAGTAATGCTTGCATCCGGAACAATAACTTGTACTCGGTTTTCAGCTAAATAGTTAAACAATACTGCCCCTATTTTCGTAAGGGCCCTAACTACATTTTCACATTTTCGTGGAAAATGTAAATTTTTTAAAAGGTTGATGCAGACCTTTTGTACTTAGGGCTTCTAGAAATTGTGATTCCCTATCGAATCTTAAGAAATAGCTTTTGAAATAAATGTAATAAATTCGGAGACAAAATATTAACTTTAAATATGTATTAATCCCAGCATGGAAATTATGTAGATAGGGCCTTTACGAAAATAGGGGCAGAATAGTATTTTTCAAACTAGACAATGGTACTATTTTGACTGCGAAATTTTACAAAAACCGCTGTAACGATTTTGACCAAAATACATGATCCCGTACTTAGTTTTTCTCAAAAAATTCTAACAAATCAATTTCTTAAACATTTATCAAAAATTACTACCCAAATTCCGATCTGTATTTACATATTTTCAGTATAATTTTGAAATAATAACAATGCCCCAACTTCCAATGAAATTCCAATAACAGCTACGTAAAACTTCTAATTTTTTTCAACCATATATTGAATATGCACCCTAAAAATATTTCCAACAACTTGGCGCTTGCACCATCAGCAACTCCCACTTCATTTGCATTAAATCTTCTGATGAACGAGAAAGTGACGTTCGACCCAGTCATGCACTTTATTTCAATTTGCACTTGTTTTCGTATAAAAAAAATAAAAAAAATGTGGGCAACCGTTTTTATTAACAAGCTTAAAATAAGTATATGCCTCAGTACTCCCAAAATTAATTTAAATCTGTTCAATCACTACTGACCATGAGGTGGGAAATGCTTTGTTTCAGTACAAGTACGAGAGGCTTTTCTCACAAACTTGACCAAGTTTTACCGCCCCAATGCTTGTTGGTTAGATGGTTGGTTAAAGTGGCTGTTTTGCAACTTATTTCTTAGAAAAGCGCAAGTAGCTCTTAATGCTTTTTCCAATTTAATTGATTTTTTCCATGGATCACTACTGACCTTCCACAAGTAAAGGGTGTTTTTTTTAGAGGTGTAGAACAGCAGTCAGTTATAATTCCCAGGTTTTTTTTTTGTTTTAGCCAAGTCAACATTACTTAGATCAAGCTTCCACTAGACCAGTGGTTCCCAATATTTTTCAGCCGGCGCGGTATTTTTTCACGACGCCCTTCCCTAGCTATTTGAAAAAGAAACAGTCGAATGAAATAATAGATATTTAGGCACAAAAAATTAAAACAACCATATGAAACTGAAGCTGAAATAAGTTTGTATTTTTGTGAATAACTCACGGCGCGGCGCCCCTCTTTACTTTCTACGTTGCACCAGGGCGCACACTTTGGTAACCCGTGCACTAGACCTTTTATTTATTTTGCATAGAAGTCATTGGGTGATATTGGATCGGATTTAAAGACTTAACATTCCACAAAACAAGCGAACGCATAACAACTGCCCCACGGTCAACTGGACTTGGATTATAGTACAGACCCAGTGGCTTTGAGGTTAGGAAACTCTTTCTTTCTCGTATGCATGGTTATTGCTTCAAGAGATGAGCAAGATTCATTTTAAATTCGTGTCGTTTGGGTTGACTGATGCAACAAAAGTAACTTCTTGGAAATTGGAAAAGACGTTGAACAACTTTAAATTAGCTACCCCCAAGATTCCCGTTTAAAAAAGGCTTCTAAAGTCATTTGGTCAGACTTTTTTTTAACTTCAGACTCGCCAAGTCGAAGAATAGGCACGTCGACCCTAGAAGAAACAAAATAAGGCCCTTTCTCTAAATTCAAAGTAAATGTTAGAGCAAGGCTTGATGTAGGCTTTGGCATGTTAGTTGATTCCAGAGACGGTCCAAATTGCTTCAAATTCATTTCAAAAATTTCTAAATTTATTTAAAATTTCCGTACTAGTTCGCTGATGTAGTTCAATTAGTTCAGTAATTGGCCAGTAACAGGCCATTTAGCGGCCTTGCTAATGCTGATCTCAACTCGCAACCATTTTCATCAAAGACCTACTTGTCAACTTCGCAATCTCGTCGTTTCCAAGTCTACATTTTCTCTTATGATTTTCTACAAACCTCATCTAACCATTTGCGGCAAAGGTCTTTGTGCTGGATTTAGATTTTCTTCCTTCCATTCTTAGAGATTCCAGCCAACTTTTAGTGCTCTGATGTTCTATACTTGTCAATATTGTTCTGTCAGACATGACGTTTCGAATGTCGCCATTTTTTAAATTTACCGTTATTTTTAAAATCGATTTTTTGACACATAAACAATGTTGTTTAGGGACATGGCGGATGTAGGCAAGCGCATGCGTCAATCTGTCAAATCGCCATATCCGATGACAAATGTCAAAATGTTATTTATCAATATCGTTCCGTCAGACATGACGTTTCGAATGTCGCAATTTTTTAAGTTTACCGTTATTTTTAAAATCGATTTTTTGACACATAAACAATGTTGTTTAGGGACATGGCGGTTGTAGGCAAGTGCAAGCGTCAATCTGTCAAATCGCCATATCAGATGACAAATGTCAAAATGTTATTTGTCAATACCTTCAGCACGGAAGAGTTCTGCTTATAACTACTGAGTTCACAGAGCTCGTTCAGCGAGCGATGTGTATACATATTTAATTCAAAAGTGGCCCGAAAAAGGGTCCCAAACTTGTAGGAAAATCAGCTACTCACTGAAATGAACTCTCGACTGAAATAGAATATCTTCGCTTAGGGAGTAGTTCGTTGAGTTCACTTGGAAGACGAATATTTTTGAATAAAAGTTTGTTCGTGAACTTTGGAAGTTTTATGAACCATCGCGATCTTTTTTGCAAACCGTATATTTAAAATTTCCCTCTAGTGGTTTAGCCATCAAATTAGATTTTATATTCAGTGCGCCATAACTTTCAATCGTCTTTCGCTCGTTATAAATATTTCCTATGGGTCCATCAATTCGGATCGTTACTTAAATGGAAATTTAAACAGTCTCTCTATGAGCTTTTAGCGAAACGTAGGTACCTCCTTGGGAGACATCAAAATGCACGGCACTTTTCTTATCCCGCCAACCTTTACCTGCCATTATCGAACATTCCTGTCCCTATGTCCACAAGACCTCAACGACGCTCGTAAAAGTCTGCATAATTTGCCTCCTCAAGTGCAGGTACCTGTAACTGCCTCAAATCGAAGACAAACAAATCCCCTTGAAAGCTACCTTGGGATTACCCGGCGTATACGCAACACACACATCCCCCACACTCGTCACATTACACTCAGAAATCAAAATCAATCCTTCAGAGCACATATTGTAAAAGCATAGATATATCCCGTAAGAGCCCATAAACAGGGAGCTATAAAAAACCTTCTTTTTAAAGGGATTTTCAGCTTTTGCTCGGTTTGGGTACCCGAGAACAGTCCTTTTGAATTCAACATTTAACAATAGTCGCCTGCTAATCCTACCGCTTGAAATATCAAAGCAAAGCTGCTCGCATCAACAACGGAATGTAAAATATCCTTCGCGGAAAAAGGTCATCATAACAAAAAAAAAAAAAACCCTTGACAAAAAAAAATGAAACCACTCCACCGCACGCTGTGCGACTAATTGAGTTATCCGTGCTTCGTTGGTCAGAATTAGGTGGTAGCATTGCATCGACGTAGGACGGTTGGACGGATGATAACCTTTCAGATAATCTAATTGAAAATTATCACAGGCTATCGCAGGCGGTTTTATTTTTATCCTGTAATTTGCATCTCAGCTTCCGGAGTTTCCTTTTAATTGGGGGGCTTAATTAAATTTGGCTTAGGAAGTTTTATTTTCGTCGGGCTTGTTGCGAGAATTCCACCCTCAAGGTGATGTTCTATAAATAAGAAAATATTACCCGAGGGGACGTCGTCAAAAAAAGAAAACTGACAGACAGCCAGATACACTGATGGATAGGTAGATAAATATAAACACAAAGACCGACCTAACCTGTGCTTAATAATTCTTTTTGATATTTTCACTTTCATTTATCATCTTTACGGACCGAAGAAGCAGTCGAATACCTTTAAGGTAGACATAGACAAAGGCAGAGGAAGAGAAAGAAAAAGAGACAGTGGAACTGCTCTGAATGGTAAATGGCATTTGAATGTTCTTACAGATGAGGGATGTATAATATGTACTTAAGGGTTGTTCTTATCCTGCGGGGGATTGCGTTCGGAATGTGTTTTCGTTTATAATGAGAGAATGATGCGCGAAATATGGATGCCTTGGAGGCATTCGCCTTAAAGGGGCACTCCATTGTTTAAAGACTGCTGGAACCAGTTCTCTTTGAAAATCCGTACAAGGTTGTTACTTTTTGGCACTTGAGGACATTTTATTTTGGCAATTTTCGTGGGCTTTCATTGTCATGGCTGCCTTTGTTAAGTGCTCATAAATATGTTGTCAAACTCAGATGATGTGATGGGTGTTCATTGTAAACTGGAATTGTTTGCGATTCTCAATTCATGTCTTATAAACTTTGTAGCTATTTATAGTCATGCCCATCATCATGTTACTTGATTTTTTTTCGTTTTAGTCCAGTGTTGCCAAACGCTTTTTTGAAGATGACCGCGACACTCTCTTCACATTAGACAAATAGAGGCATTTAAACTTAGCTGCTAACCAAGGGCGGAAGATCCTCAAGACTTATGGCAGAAAAACAGAAGACGAAGCTGTAATGTTCTTTAAAACTTGTTTGGCTCTAACAAATTGCGTGAAACTACTACCAAGAAATCGTGCCACATGAGTTAATAAATTTTCGCATTCAGACTCGACAGGGCAATTTTTTTTTATTATTTAGTAAGGATTTGCTATTTAAATAAAATGTTTGACAAAACAATTCATCTACTTGTCCAAACCAATTTTTCATACAATTAATAACAGTTTTTTTTTAAATTCAAAAATATTTGCTTCATTTTTAACATTGAAGTCATTAAAAAGTGACATTTCCCGCTCTTTAGTTTTGAAAATTAAATAATTCAAAAACCACTGACATTCCTTAATGCTAAATCAAAGTGTAGTCTTAATAGTTTTTTTTACCCATTGCATTTCGAAGACTTAAATCAAAGCCTAAAGTGAAAATTTGGCATCACTAACAGAAACAAAAAATCTCTGTAAGAGTTAAACCAAAGGAACTCGGACCCTAGATCTAGAATAGAATTTGGCCTAATTTCAAAATTCTTTTTGGGAAAAATACCAGAAATTGCTATATTTTATTTTTTAACAAGATAGTTTGTGAGTGACAAAAAATCTTAGAGAGAATCATCGTGCCGCCGGGGGAGGGGTGGGGGGCTGCGCGATGCGACACCCTACGACGCGAACGCGAAAATTTTGCATTTTTTTATATTTTATTTTTACAACGTCACAGTCACTGATGAACACTCAAAAGCAACTGAATGACAACGCAAGCAATCGTTCCGCCAACAATATTACTGTTAATTTTTTACAACAATTGCTATAAATTTTTTTCTGGCATTTTTTCCAAACATTGTTCTTCCAAAATCTTTTTTGAAAAAATGTCTAAAATTGTGGAAAGATTGCCAGAAAAGTCAGGCCTTTTTTCCTGGGAAAGAAAGCTTTTTTGAAAAAATGTCTGAAATTGTGGAAAGATTGCCAGAAATGTCAGGCCTTTTTTCCTGGGAAAGAAAGCTTTTTTGAAAAAATGTCTGAAATTGTGGAAAGATTGCCAGAAAAGTCAGGCCTTTTTTCCTGGGAAAGAAAGCCAGACTTTTGTATGGAAAATTCTATGGCATTTTTCCCAAAAAATAAATTCTGTCCTAATTTCCGGGAGCCAATTCAATTCAATCTTATTTTCTTTACTTATACAAATTGTGTTAATACAGAACATTTAAAAAGGATACAAGAGTTAAATATAAAAAGAGTAAACACAACGAATTAATAAAGAACCTGCAATTTATAGTTCATAAGGAACTAGAGGCGAAAGCAGTTGGAATAACAATAATATAACAAAAAAAAAAACATATTTTAAAGTAATTTAACAACAGAGCTGTAGAAATAATTTTCTTTCTAAGAGTCTCTTAACTGTCTCTTTTTAAAATTAGAAACAACTTAAAGAAAAAGATTTTCTTTTGTAGTAAAAAATTCTATTTCGAAATTCTACTCAATATGAGTTCCCCAAAAAAAATTACGTCTCGCACTTCAATACTTCTGCCCGTCTGTCTGCTTTTGAGGCCTTCAGTCTACTGGTCTGGATTTTTTTGTGATCCGACTAATTTATTTCGAAAACGCACGAGGACTTCTTTCGATTTCCTTTACAAAGTGGGCATGTAATACTCAGGCTGTAATTCTATAATCACTTGCCTCTCAAAAGATGGCGCTAATTGTGCTTTATAAAAATTATAATGCAACTCTATGTATCCACAATCTTTCCATCCAGATTACAATACATTTACGTTCTATGGAGTTTAGCCTAGATTTTGTTACAGCATTCACTGATCATTGGCGATGCACATTTTTAATAAAAAATCGTACTAGAATGTTCTTCCATTATGTCGTATTTTGTTCTAGAAAACTTCCTGAGACTGTTTGTTGTGGTATGGTTCAATCTAGGTTCCAGTATGATACAGGTTTTGAGGAAAGAACTCACGCAATACTTGTCAAAAATGTCGTTAGAATAACTTAGAATAAGGAACTCTTTGAACACAGCCTTCCTCTGTTTTTTTTTTTTTTTTAATGAGAAACTCTTCCTCTTAAGCACCTTTTCTTTTATAGAGTTGCAAAGATTTTTTATGCCAGTCAAACAGAAACCCGACTCTCCAAAAGTTTCACAGCAACATAAGCCAACGTTCAAAACTGATCACTTTTTAAACTTTTACACCTCTATTCCGCCTAGAAATTGCCTATATTAATCGCTAATTCTAAGGCGAATTGGAGATTGTATTCTATTATATGGAGGAGGTTTTTGCTTTCGAATACAATTCGTACAAACAATATAATCAGAAGTATTGCCTAACTCTATTTTTATCAGTTTAGAAAATTCTTTCTTTTTAGTAACCGCTTATCCTCCCTACACCATTTGACTAAAAACCCAGAGAAAGTAGTTTGCATAAGCTATAAAAGGTGTCATTTTGTTTGACAACACAGCGTAGTGGTTAGTGTGCTCAACTACTGCTACATGGGTCTCAAGTTCGATTCGATTCGAAAAACACACAATTTTCATCCTAAGGTTCACTGCACCAACTTTCGCGAACGTCTGACAAAGATCCGAGAGTATGACTGTCCGGGAAGTGCTTCTCAAATCGGCATTAAATTTTAGTTCCCTTCCAATCGACCCAATAAATTAAAACTCACACAAATCGAATTTTATTTATTTTTATTTGGCAAACATAAGTGCATGGCGCAGTTTTGTATTAACAATTCCGCCACTTTGTTCACACAGCCCACATACGTCACAACATAATATCCCATATACCTAGGAGTATTTGGATATTGCAAATCTGTCAAATTTTACTTGTGGACTCTAGGTCAGAGTCACAGAACACACTTTAACGTATATTTTTTCCTGTCACTATTTCATTTGTATTCTTGTCAGAAAGGACGAAGGACTTAAAAAATCGTGCTTCTGTCAAAAATTAATTAAAATCAAACTTTCTGCGTATACCACTTCAGGCATGTTACAAAATTTGAGTACTGATTTAAAATAAATAGCTTAAGGATTATCGAAACAATGTTAGTTTGAATTGGCAGTAATTGAAAATGGTTGGGGGCTCTTAAAAATATTTGTGAAAATTGTCCCGCCTTTGAATGTGCCGGCCGATGTTTGATTTAAAGGAACGACTGCGACAACATCCCCTTAAAGCTAGTCCTTTGTATACACATTTCCTTCCATTAGACATTACTTTCCCGAAACAAAAAAAAAAAAAAAAAATTGTACATCCCATCACTCAACCGTAACAAGGAAAATTTGCATCAAAATAGACACTTGGTCGTGCCCGACAGCAGTTGGCAGCCGGCAGCAGAGTCTATCAATGGCCACCCCGAAAAACAGCGCCAACCCTCCATAAGCCAGCCTTTAGCCGTTCTTGATGTCGTTTTGTAATAATACTGTGCTCCCTACTCCTGCGGATGATGGCTTTTACAGGTTTTTTTTTTCTGAAAGATTACCTGAAAGCATTTCGCAACATACTGCCGCTGTTAAGCACCGTCTGCTGTCATCTCTGTTCACGCTTCACTTGTCACAATATTTACAGTGACACAAGGTGATGCGGACTGCATCACTCGTCGCCTCACCTTCAGTGTATGGTTTGTTGTTCGTTTGTATTTTTTTTCTTTCGCTGGATCCCATCCAATATTCAAAATGTGACAAACATGATAAATAATTTTCAATCATCGCGACACAATGCCCGTCAGTGTGCGTTGGTGTTTGACTTTTTGTTTGATATTCGCTCCCCAGCAGCCGGCGCAAGCACTCCAACGCCGAACCACATCATTTACACCTCCTCCTCCACCTCCTCATGATCATTTATTCAGGGGATGTCCTAGAAGAACCCCCCACCACCACCCACACGGCGGAACCCTATTTTAGAATATTTTTTAATCAGCAAGTAGTCGTAGTCTGTTACTCTTGGCAACCGGCAGATGCATGGAGATATAAATCCACTCGAATGGTCCAAGCATCTGTGCGCGCCTCCACTCAGAGTCTGAGGGTTGATAATGAAAATTTCCACTCGCATAGAAAGGATGAGGTGTTTTTTTCTTTTTTTCTGTTCCCTTTCAAGGAGTTCTTCCTCGAATTGAATTTTTTGTGTGCAGTTTCCCTTGCAAAGATGCTGCCTCTGATTTTCTTGGCGAAGCAAAAATCAATCTTGTAGTCTTTCAACGTTTGGGATAGGTTGGGACTGTGACTGTGACTGTGAGTGAAAGCGCGTTTAATTGACACAACCGGATGTTTCTGTCTCCGTCTGGGTTTCGTATCCATTCGAGTTGAAGTGTTTATTCGATTAAAATGTGATAAAGTAGAAAGGAATCCGCCGTGAAAAGGAGCAGCTGTCTCCTTAGGGATGTAGATGATGGGGCGCAGCGGCCTGGTGTGGGATTGATTTTAAGCACAGACTTGTTAGCTTTTCCTCAGGCCAAGTGCAAAGGATCCAATCCCATGGACGCGCGGACGTCGTATCGGCAGAGGTTTGAACTGAAATGTAGCTGGGTGCAGATTTGTCTGTTGCTATAGGGATTTTGTGTAAGAATCCACCCTCAACATGGAGAAGTACTATAGGGAGAATCTTTACACCGGGTGACCAGGGGGTTTTGGATGAATTACCATAAGCCTTCCATTTGTTTATGCAAACGGGTCTTGAATGACTTCAATCGCTGCTAGGCAACATTTCGCAAAGGTTTGAGATATAGGGTAGCTGCCAAAATGTAATCCGCAGCCATTGACACTTTTAACTACGATTTTAAGGAGTTTGCAGGTTTGTGTGAACAAAATTTAAAGCGAATTCCTTGTGGCTCTTAATAGAACTTATAGTTCTGTCAACGACAATCGGTTCAAGATCGCTCTCGTCAGCGTTCCTGGCCATATGAATATGGTCGATAAAAATCAAAGATCCGACGTAGCTCCGCTCTTTGCGTATCCTCTGTGGAGGAAGTCTTCCCCCGCCCCTAAGATATGCGAAGAAAAAAAACTTCTCGCTCTTAACCTCAAAGGCTGAGATTAGATGTTCAAATCTGACGAAAATCATCATTTTCAGAAAGATTTGGCCGGCCTACAGCAGAGCTACAACTCAAAACCTCATTTGCAGAAAACGTGCAAACTTTTTAAGACTGACGGCCAAAAGTTCGCACCACTGAGGCGGACCAGTCAATAATGCGAACAGGACTACCGCGTTATTGGTTTCAGTCGTCATTTTTTTCAGAAAAATCTTCCATAGCTCTTAAAAGCTTAAATCTTTGGGTGAGTGTGAGACAGCCCGCCTTGTCTAGGTCGGCGCGGATTGTAGAGTTTGTTTGGACAATTTTTTATCGCTATTGCTTTGTGATAGAAGGAAAAGCAGGAAATAAACTGTGGACCTCTCCGTAGGTCTCTATCCAAATCCACTGCATATTTTCGGGGGCAACTTTCCATACGAGGAGAAGAAAGTTGTCCGTCTTCATCCAACCATCTCATCCAGGGCCTACCTACCTGCAAAAATTCCATGGCAGGACAACTAAGAAGACTCTCCATTGGACCTAAATAAGTCCATACCGGCTTTTCGGATCTAGGTTAGGTTAGGTGGCTGTCTTGAAAAACTCACTTAGACCAGAGTTGTTGTACCACATGAGGACAGAAAAGGTGTCCAAAATTTCTAAACAGGGCATACAAATGGGAGCCTTGTTGCTGCGTACAAGAGACCTTTGAGAAGTTCGGACTTATGGCTCGTTTTGAGGCTTGAAGCTATCAAGCCCAATTGGATATTCAGTGGCGTAGCGAGGAGGGGGGCGCCACTTTGATAGGGGCGGCAATTTGAAGCTAAAAATTCTAAAAATGTAAACTATATAAAATTTACAAAACGGACTTTTTTCCAGTCCAACGAGCGCTGCTCCCTACATTTTATCAGAAATGACAGCCCTGTACACTGTACAGTACCTACACACAAATTATAACAATTTGTTCTTCCTAGAAGTTGTGTGTGTAGTGTGTGAGAGGAGTTTCTCAAAATTAAAACTTTGAAAAATCATTTAAGGTCCCCAATGAGCACTCGAAGGCTATCTTAATCTATTCTGGGTATCATGGCTATAGAGCACGAAATCCTAGAGACCATCGATACTGAAAGAATAATAAGTGATTTCGCGAGGAAATGTAAGAAAACAACATGTTAAAGAAGTTTTCTGTAAATATATAAAAACATTCTTAAATAAAAAAAAAATATTGTATTCGTACAAAATTTTTAACTCCTGATGTTAATCAATTCTGGAATTACGATGATAGAGGAAATTAAAAAAAAGTGGGTCGCAAAATTCTGTTCGTCTGCCTGTTTGTCCCGAGGCCTACAGCCTAAACGGTTGCCCGGATTTCGTTAAAACTTCAGATATGAGCCGTTCGGAGCCGTTTTTTTTTTGTGCGGTAACCTCAATATAAAATTTTCGTACCAATTTGGTTTGATCGAAAACGGCTTTAACTATTTTAACCAAAACATGACGCGTACCCAGTTTTTGGCCAAAAAAATCGAATTACCTTACTTTTAAAATTTGGACATGTATCTCGAAAACGGTCTATACGATTGCAACAAAAATTAATTTCTTAGGTAATATGGTCATTTCTAAGTTAATGGCAAATTCAGTTTTTCTATGTATTATCGTTTAATTTAGTTTTCTTTAGTTTGCCTGGAAACGGCAGCAACGATTTTGACCAAAATACATACTTAGAGTAAAGTTGATGTTGTCAAAACTATTTTGTCTTTAATTTTCAATTCGAGTCACCGAAACCGCTAATGTTAAAAACTACTCACATCCCGAAAATCCCATTTTCGATTTCGAACAATATCTTGTACTCAGTTTTCAGCTAAATAGTTAAGAAATTGTATTTTTCAAACTAAAGATTGCAATCTTTGGTACTGTTTTGTCTGCCAAAATTTACAAAAACCGCTCTTAATATTTTGACCAAACTACATGTTAAACTTGAAATCAGTATTCGAAATAAGATCCCGTACTTAGTTTTCCTCAAAAAATTCGAACAAATCAGTTTCTTAAATATTTCTCAAATATGACTACCCAAATTCCGATTCACATATTTTCGGTATATTTTTGAAATAGTAACAATGCCAAACTTCGAATGAAAATCCAATAACAGTTACGTTACGGTTTCTCTCTTTTAAAGAGACGAGTTCCTCTTTTTTTGTTAGCGATTTATTTTACACTTTCTTTTTTCGTTTGGATCTATTTTTGTCCTCTTTATTTTTTCTGTCCTCTTGTTGTTCTCTTTTTTAATACCAAAAAATTTGATTGAGACCAATATGGGAAAATTTTTAATTTTCGGCTTCAGTTTTGCTTCACTTGCTACAAAGTACATAGTACGAATAACAGTTGACAAAGTTTTGAAGAACAATTTTACCAGGTTTATTGACATGCATATGTGTAGGTATATAGGTATAACTGGTCTAAGCCGTAGACGATGTTTTTTTTTTTTGTGTGTGAAAAATTACAAGGGGCGGCATAGATTGGCCCCAACCTACGCTACGCCACTGTGGATACTGATGTGGGCTAATAAATTGTAAACGGAGGTGCCCGACACAGCACGCGCCACCGGGTGACAGTTTGTCGTCAAGAAACAGAGAATCACTGAAGTAGTCTAAACCAGTCTACAGCCTCTAACAGCCCAAAAATACAGCAAAGGAATCTCTGTATGCCTCATGATCTCGTTCTCCCTTCGTTCCTCGATCGTCCTCACCGTCTTAAAATTGTCCTAGCTCCTTCCTTTGCCCGTGAAAAGACTCCGAGATAGTTGCACCCTCTGTCGCCAAAATGGAACAATCTCCCTTTGAAGGTATACCCCCGGAACCCGCACCCCACAGCTCATTCGCATCTTCATCTTGGGCAAAAGTGATGTGTACCTCTAATGGCTTTACAATTCCCATTTCAAATTGATATTTCACCCAATGAATGTCGAATTGGAAAACGCTTGTCATGGGTCCTTAGAGAGGGAATACTCGTGCACTTTAACAAAAGTTGCCTCCTTTGTGCTTGTTCATTTCCTGTTCGTTCTTTTTTCTGTTTTTCTTTTTACTTATTCTTGTTCTTCTTCTCTTTTCAGTCACGTGCATCCCTTGTGTCGAGTTCCGATGGTGGGGTCTTGGCCGAAGGTGAGACATCAAGTGAGGCATCCGAAAACTCTGATGGTCCGCCGTGTGATTTAGGATTAGTGGAGCGATTGTTGCGTACTCATCCCGTGTGGTTCTTGCCGGGCATTCAGCGTTCTGGAGCGGTACACTTTTTGCAGGGCAAAGAGGAGGGGGTAAGTTTTTGTCCGCAACATTTTCACTCTGCCAGTCCTTTTTTCCACTTCAAAGGGTTTCGCTTTTATTCAGTTTTACTTTGTTTGACTTTGGCTTGTTCGTGCAGTTGACAGACTTTTGTTGTACCCCGAAAATCCTTTGAGTGAGAGAAATTCCTCAGAAAACTGTCACAAGCAGATGGGCACAGTTGTTGTTGTTGGTTTTTATTCTCCAATTATTTACCAGTAATTATCAATCAAATGGGCGGAAATTGCTTCTGTGGGGATGCGTGTTACAGCTCTCGTGCTTGTTTGTTTGTGATCCTTGGATACGCCCATTGAAGTTCTTGCTCTCGCCTCTATATGCAAATGAGTTTGAACAGTCTGGGGACACACACACACAGGAGCTATGCCTAAAAGGATTCATTTGTTGTGGTGTTTATTTTGGGCTATATCCTTAGAATGTCATGTTTTTGCCATGCAAATTGGCTTTGCTGATGGTTTATGGGCAGAGGCTTGTGTCCTTTTTCGGAAACGAATCTGAGGATGTGTCTCTAGAGTTAAGGTCAAAAGGTGGTTGTCATAAAACGTATGCAAATGGAGCTGTCTAGCTGGGATTTTGGTTTTTCGTCTACGGTCGGGTTATCTTGTTTTAATTCAACTGCGACAAGTCAGTTTCGGTTGCTCTCATCCGTCTATAGAATCAGTTTAACTTTGTAGGGTTTGAGCTCTGTCGGTAGCTTCATTTAAATGCCTTCAGTGGGTTGTACAGATCGACGATAAAATGAAACCAAAAGCTTCTCATCCCTAGATGGTCGAATGGGACCGTTGTTCTAGCTATTACTCAATTTGCTTCTTTTTCTGAGCGGCATATAGCACCGTACAACTGGCAGCCTACTGATCTTTGGCAGCATCTGAGAACCCTCTGTTTACATTTGCGACTTATTTCACTGATTGCAGCTTTAAAAATTCCAACTTTTGCCCACCCGATTTTCGTTTTGAGTGCGAGACAGTCGTCTAAGCTGGCTTGGAGATGTTGAGCGATTGGGCAATCACGCTCCGGTCCGTATAGAGTTTTCAATTCCAACCCGGAGCCACAACGCATTAGAGAAAGTCCTTGCCTTAGTTGTTCCGCCCAAAGGAGACCATAAGTTCGCAAAGAGTGCAGCTCAAGCCATATTGGTGGATTTCCAGGTCCACCCTCGATTGTAGCGCCGCCTGGAAGGAGGTTTAAGTCTTTCAGTAAATTTTTTATACAGCCTTGGGCTTGTAGTCTTGGTTCTTGCGACTTACTTGGCTCCCCACGTTAACCACGGTGATTTTGTCACCTAAACTCGTTGTGGCAACGTTACCTTTTGACCAGACCTTTTTTCGACGTCCTAGTGAGTGCCAGGGGTCCCCCTGGGGGACTCTCGCGTTCTAACCTTGCAGTGTTTACCGGAAAACTCGGTCTTGGAGTACCCCAAGCAGTTCGTGGCTACCTTTATCAGGTACTTTTGTGTTATCCCCAAATATATGACGAACTTTACAGCGGCGCAGTATTCTTTTTCGACCCATAGCTAACTTCAACCCAAGATTGCTTAAGCCGCTGTATCGGCGGTTGGTTTTTGAATTTAAATACTGGTCGTCTGACAAAATTCCTTTACCCGCTGTCACCTCGAGTCGTCTAAAATGCTTTCTAAAAATGTTGCCGTACAAACGGCTGATAGACCATGGTTCCCCGGGTCGTCCAACGGTTCAGGGAAGACTTGGATAAAGTCCAAGCTCCTTTGCATTGTTTCTAGAAAAAGTTGGGGACCTTTTTGAACGGCCGAATGCTTGAGGTCCAGACGGTTTGTTGCCTCCTATCTGTTAGAAAAATGTGACAGTTGCCACGTCCAAAGCTTCACTTAGACCCTCAGTTAGACTCATTGCGTCCCTGGCATGATTCCTGCAGCTCCTCCATCGGGATTGTTGAGCTGCGTTCCGTGTTAGCCTCCCTCGTTTAAATAGGAGCCAGGTCTATGGGTTAATTGTCTTTAGCTTGATATATGCAGTGACCACTTATTTCACTGATTGCAGCTTCAAAAATTCAAACTTTTGTCCAACAGATTTTCTTTTTGAGTGCGAAACAAACATCTAAGCTGGTTTGGACATGTTGAGCAAATGGGCAACCAGCTTATTCAGAACCTGAGAGGTCTAAAGCTGCTTCATCACAAAGTCTTCTAAAGCATCTTGCCCCAGCATATCTGTGGTGACTTACTGCCCGTCTTCATCACCATTCTTTGCCATGCTCTAGAAGTTTAGGTTTGATTCATCACGAAGTCTTTTAAAAGCATTATCTGCTTGATAGCTTTTTAGAGATTTTGTTCAGCCAGCCTAAAGACCTTTCTATTGAACATGGGTCGTCCCCTGAATTGTCGGGATTTGCGTGGAACTAATGACTTTGTCCTTTCACCAGCGCCGAGGTTTACTCCTTCTACAAGATTAACTTCTATAGACTTCTGACGAAATGTGTTTACATCTGACAAACTTCTGCGTCAGTTGGTATGATAGGGTCTTCGCTGCTCTATAAAAAGTCGGTCTTCAGCATTTCCTTAAACGCGTCTTCGTCGATTGATGTGACTTTCTACTTCAGTTCTGTAAGTTTGTGGCTCTGTCTGGGATTGTCCCTGTCAAATTGTTGAGCTTAGGTTAGGTTAGGTAAAAATTGGGTATAAGATAGGAAGACTCATACGGGACAAGGCCCATCGCGATCCCTAGGTCTCTGTTGAACATTAGAACTTATGATTTCTGGTCGTACATCTATATTCTTCGGTAACCCCCCGCCTCCATTTATTTTAGCGCAGGAATGAGCGTCCTTCTTGCTCCATTGTTCGCCTTTATTTGAGGAAGGCAGCTGCCCTTGTGAGCCCAGTCCAGGAACTGTCGCAATTCATCATTCATCTCAGTTGAACTAAAGCAAGTGCTTCTGTTTAAAATATAACATTTGCCCTTCTGATGAACTTTTCAATTCAGTTTAAAAGTCTTCGGTAACAAAACTCTGTTCGGCAAGGCGGCCATCATAAAGACCTCCAATTTCTTGCAAAGACTTCTTTTAGACAGATTATGGAAAATCGCATTTTTAATGCTCAGGCTGTCCCAGCTCATCTGATTTTTTTTTTGATCTGATTCCTAAATGCCAACTGTTCGTTATTACTTCCCGTAAGTTCCACCGTAATTGCGCCTCTGACTAGTGATACCTCCCCCGCTTAAAACTTAACTGGAGAAAACTTTTTTAAACGCTTTAATAAAACTTAACTACCCCTCAGAGCCAGACCGACAAGGTAGAGGCTAGACGACCGAGAACCGACCCCAGACAGACGGGAATGCGCACCCCCTACGGCCTCATCGCACTAATGACCACCCAGACCGCATCTGCCGCTAATTATTGTGAATAAATACTTCAATGGGAGTCGGTTGGCTCTGATTTGTTCGTCGTCCATGATCCAGATGCCTTTTGTATTAGTCCCGCATGATTGATAAGAGCCCATCAGACATATGCTGCTCTTATTCAATTAATCGGTTTTTTTTTTTTGCCTCACTGATTGGTTTTTAATTCTACAGTTTTAACATGTAACCACACCCAGCCAGGTCCTTGGAGTATTGCTTATAGATAACTCCCCCTGCAGAGTTTATTTAACACCGATCGGGGTTGCAGGCTTTTAGGTTCCGTCAACAGACGGTTTTTCTCCCCGCTTAGCTGAGGAATGTCCCTCACCCTGTAGGCCATCATCTCATCCATCATCAGTGTATCTGACAAAAACAATACACAAAGCAATTCGTATCCATGCGGCGGCATTGAATGTATGCACATATTTATAAACGACCCTGAATCGGGTATCATTTTGTAAAGCTCTGCAAATATCCACCGAGGACAATAGAACGCACCTCACACTACCCTTTGCCCATCCGGGGTAGATAGTGGACTCTGTTCAAGGATGTTGCACTGCAGATACACAAATCCTTTGCTGTGCTATGTGTGCCTGAGTAAAACTCCTAAAATTCGATATCGTAACGAACCCCATTGTTTGTATGGTTAATTGATTGCAATTTGTATAAATAAAGCTGTGCGTGCGTGTGCAGGTGTATCTGTATCGTCCTGCCGAGCAGGAGCGTTATCCTTAATTTAATAAAAAATAAATTCACTTTAATTAAGCCCCGACAAATTATTTTATTTTTATTCTTAATCATGGATGGATTTTCACTTTAACCACATTTTTCCGTAGCTGTAGGCGCGCCGACTTTTAATTTAATCACATCGCTGCAAAACTAATTGGACAAATGTGGTATTTTATTTGGAAGAGTTTGGTGTCGCGGTTGACCGCTTAATTGGGATTGCACCCGCAAATGAAGCGATACTTTCGAAAAAATCATCCCAATACGTTTTTAACGTAATTGGTTGTTTGAGTGTGGTTTTCGGAGGGTCCTTTAAGGTACTTCTTATGCTCCAGGGATCGATTCGTAGGGTATCTTTTGTGGCACAACAAAAACCAAATTTTAATCAATTCCCTTCCTAAGAATTCACATTTTCACATTTGAGGCGTTGACTCAAGTCATGCAAATCAATCCGATCAAGGAAAAAGAACGATTCGTCACTGGGCGGAA
The DNA here is from genome assembly GCA_951230905.1 of Cheilosia variabilis. Taxonomy (NCBI): domain Eukaryota; kingdom Metazoa; phylum Arthropoda; class Insecta; order Diptera; family Syrphidae; genus Cheilosia; species Cheilosia variabilis. Next base: position 3,114,289 of record OX579677.1, on the reverse strand, counting down.
TTTGTTCTTTATGTAAACAAAAGAATTTTGTAATATTTTTTTTCTTTTTCTTTTTTATGCGTAGTTGAATATTTAAAAAGGTTTTCCCACGCCCAATACAACAGTCCATGTGAGAATTATAGATCTTCAGAGATGTAAATCGACGTGCAGTGTTTCTATTGACCGAGCAATGGTTTACAGCGTTGCCACTTTTGCTGCAATTGCAGTACTGGGGGCAGATTCCGTAAATCAAAGATCGTCTAAACGATATCGTTTTTGCAACTTTGATCACCAAAATAAGCCATATTCTGCTGGAATTTTTTTGACAAACATAAGCTTTCCTTATATTTGTGAAAAATGAACTGAATTAAGCTCTCAAACTTGTAATTTTAACACTTAGTTGCTAGTTTTGGAGGTCTATCGTTTCGACGATAATCGTTTGAAAAGTTATGGAATGATTGCCCTGAATTATTTTGAAATTTAAGTCTAAAAGCAAATTAAATCTACTGCATTTTTGTAGTGTCCTTTTATGCACATCAGAATTTGTATCCCTTTTAGCAGAAAACATAACAAAATTAATGAATTTTTCTGTTTTGTTTAAATACTCTTTTTTGTTATTTTTGTATTGTTTATGCAATTTTTTATTTATGTATTTGCCCTGGTTTTGTTTAAAAAAAAAAATCAATCTACTCAATTTTTTTTAGAGAATCTACTGCGAAAAAATATTCCTAAAGTGGCAACACTGATGGTTTCAAGTCTTGCTTCCCATCAGCGTTTATCGGGCTCTCTCTTCATTTTTCCCGCGTAGCGTGGTCATGTTTCCCTTTTTAATTTGTCTCGATATATTTTTGTGAATTTCATTTTTTTTTTAATTAAAATTTATTTTATACGGAAAGACATTCGCATTAAATTAGCCTTTACTATTAAAATCGCAGTTTGTTAGAATTTTTGTTGGGTACTAGAGAATTTCGCTAAAGGCTCTTTTTATGGACATTTAGATTTTGTGAAGTGCTTGGTATTTAACAAGCATTTAATGATCCAAATTTAGGGAACTTGAAATCATTTTTGTTGTGTAAGAGCTGCCACGTTCTGTTGCCCCACACCGACCACATTTTTCAAACTTCTTCCAGGCATTTTTATGTCTATTTAATAAATTGAAAGGTAGAAACTCACAAAAATATCAAGATTCAAGCTTTAATTGTCTTTTTTGTGTGGGAGGTGCCACGCCTCGGTGTCCAAAAACGCCCACTTTCAAACTTTTTCCAACAGGCATTTTATATCCACAAATTGAAAGGCAGAAACTTACATAATTATCAAGATATGGTACTTTAACTATTTTTTTTTATGTAAGAGGTGCCAAGCCCCGTTGACTTATACCGCCCACATTTAACGAAGTGCTTTATTCAGACAATGTACATCAATTTTCCATATTTAACACTGATAGCTCCCATGAGGACAGGCAGACAGACATTCATTGCTTAAATTCAGACAGACATTCATTGCTTACTTTCAGACAGACATTCATTGCTTACTTTCAGACAGACATTCATTGCTTACTTTCAGCACTTATTAGATCGTGTGAATCCTCAACTGAGACTTCCAAATTTAAGGTCACATTATCAATCAATTCAGTAAACAAAGAGCAAGATCTGTAACTGAACCGAATTTCTTCTTTTTCTTTGTTTCATATAATGAAAGGAACAACTTTTGACTGAATGGAATTTCTTCTCACTTTCAGCAGTTAGTAGATCGTGTGAATCAATTCATTAAATCAAAAGAACAATTCGTGACAGAAGGTGCTCTTTTTTCATTTGTCGTGCTCATGAGATCATGTGAATCAGTTCATTAAAAAATTATTCTATTTTCAAGTTGTACAAAATGTTGCTGTTGAGCATCTTGCAAGAATTTCGAAGGTTTTGCCAGGTCAGACACTGGATCGTTTGCATGACTCAATTCAATGAATAAAATGAACGCTTCTCCACCAAACGGAGTTACGCTCTTACTTTCATCACTTTTTAAATGAATCGACTCACTAAATTATGATTCTACTGAAAAGTTGCAGAAAATATCTCCCTGTCCGCAGTCGGAACTGGCTTCATTCTGAATATCATTCGTTGCTTCAATCAGTTTATGGAACCAAAATTCAATCAGTTTATGCAACCAGAATTTCACTTCCTAATTAAGGAAGAACTATTTCAAGAAGAAATATTTCTTGCAGCATTTGTTGGATCTCTTATTTCGATTTTCGAACTTCATTCACTGATCTAACTCGCGCGAACAATTCAGGGAGTCCAATCAGTGTTCCCAGACTGTAAAGACTGTCTTCCCCTTTTTTTATCAGCAAAGGCAATCATTTTCCCCTTAATTCGAAAAAGGTTCCCCTCTTTTTTCCCTAAGTGAAATTTGCCTCTATTTTTATAGGAAATTTGAATTTGAAATGATTTTCTTTTTTTTTAGACAAAACGTCAAATCAAGTGAACGCATTCAGATACACAAAAATTCTTACGTAGACGTTCGATGGGCTGTTTTCACAATTTAGTGAACATTTCATTCTGAGTAAACTTTGAAATTTATGTGTAATGGAAATGCGTTTAAATTTTACTTTTAAGCAATTTACGTTTCAAAGAGATTTTAGATTTTTTCCCCTTTTTTCAGCTTTCCACTCGTTTTCTCCTTTTTCATTGAAAAAGCGCACAAAATTGGCGCTTTTCCCCACAAGATCATGAAAACCAAGCTCTAGCGAGTCCAAAATCGTTCTTTTGAATTATCAAATCGATTCACACGATTCTATTCTCATTTGCTGTTTAGCAAGAAGTTGGAACCGATCCAGTTCAGTTTTAAACAGTTTGGGACTTAATCAACTCGCGTGAATAAATTCAGTAAATCAAAAGAATGATTTGAAACAGCGGATGTTTTTTTTCTTTCTACTTGAGGAAGCGTTCTTACTTTAAGAACTTTTTGGATCGTGGAAATCGATTCACTGAAAGCAGCCAAATAAATGAATTAAGACTTTCACATTTCAGTCATTGGAGTCAGTGAATCCAAAGAACTGTTCGCGGACCCGCGGATCTTTTCTTTCTTATTTTCTATTGTGAATCGGCTCTTATTGATTGGATTCTTAAATTGTAGAATATGTAACCGTCCAGGTGTTTCCGTGATAAGTTTAGAGGTATCAAAAAATCTCGTTTCTTCTGTAAATGAATTCATTCTCTGACAAGACAAGTTTTCTAAAATCAACTCATTGCTGTCTCTACTTAGTCCACCGTTGAAAGGAGTCCTTTTGATTATTCACTGAATTCACTCGTTACGTGTCAGGTTGTTCGATGAGTCTTAGAACACAACATGTAACGAGCCGATCCGTTCAAATGTGCAGTCTCATTATTTGACAAACTCGAAAGCCCACAGCTTCCACAGGCGCCAATCGTTCGATTTGTTGGCAAGTTCCATCCTTTCGCCTCTGAACTTTGGCATTTTCATTCCATCAGTGTCGCGGTCCTTTTAGGGACCTCATCCAATCCACGTGTGGAAAAAATAGTCCCAAGAAGTATCACATCCGTGAGCTTCGTGACGGAATTTTGTGGGCTTTAGTATTTGGAGGACAACTCATCCACGGACATGTCACCCTATTTTAATAGAACCAAGTCCCAAGAGTCAACTCCCAATTATAGTAACACTTGTCTGCAGTTGTTCTTCAGTTTTACGACTGTTTAAAATTCCTCCATTCACCCTTTTTTCGTCCTGTTTCTTGCCAGAAAATTTTAGGGATATTTATATAACGCACAACCAAAGCTGTTCGGCTCATTTTTCTTTCATTAAAATCAACTTATTGATTCCAAAAACCAACAGACTCACTAATTCGATTCGCTGATCTCATACAACCAAATTTACCACTTATCCACTTCTACATATCCAACCCTGTTTGCCGTTGGCCCAGCTACTATAGTTCCAATTACCTTGGGACTTTTCATTTGTAATTTTAGGGTTATCTGCTACGCATCGCTCAGTTGTCCCCCACCCAAAATGGCGCATTGATTTCTCAACCGAAATCCCATTAAAATCACAAAGGGACTTTTAATACGTCAACTTAACCCTCAACCCTCATTATTTTTTTTCTATTGGCATTGCCACCCCATTTCCATTGAAGGCAAATCTCGCGATATTTCCCCAAGGTCTGCGCTGATTGCCTTTAAGCGACTCGTTTTTTTTTCAGACCCTCGTTCATAAATTCTAAAGACGCGTTTGGTGCACTTTCACATGCTCGTACAGCGTCCCATAATTAACCCTCTCTCTCTCTCGCGACCAGTTTGGGGCCAATTTTCGCACATAATAGCCGCATCATTGCAACTTAACAGGTACGCAGCGGGTTCTAAGGGCTTTCGGCGTGTCCTTTCTACGTTTTATTACCCGTTTTATGCGAACGGCATGACTGGCTTGTAATAAAAACGTCGTATCCCCCGTTAGAGCATTAAGACTGAAAGCTTTCAATTATTTTTGTGTTAATATTTCATTAGCGAAACATCGCATAAAAAGGATGTGTGCACCGGGTGGTTGCATGACGGATACCGGACTGGAGTGAATCAGTGTTTGTCGTTGTTGTGGTTATCCCTTCCTTGGGAGTGATATGCATGGCGATGGCAGCAGTGATGTGTGTGGACAAGAGGAAATGAACAGAAAAAAAAGAAGGGCTCTAATGATGATATCCAATCGTTAGGAAAAATTGCAATAACCTCTGTCACATAAATCTCTGGAACTCGACCGATGCTGCTGCTGCTGCTGCTGCTGCTTGCGACTGTATCCGTTCTATGTCGTTGGTCTAGACCGGGAACTTTTGTCTATTTGAGATTTTGTGAATGACCCCAGGGGTGGCTTAAGGGCTGCCAATATTTGTTCAAATAAATTTACCGGCGAACTTCTCACAATGGGACATAAAATGACTGTGAACAAGACAACTTGATTTTTTACTTTTCCCTTTAATGAGATTTTGGATGCATTTTTGAACAGACCCAATGTGTTTTTATTTCTGTTATATTTTTCAGTTGCATTTTTTAATGGACATTGGGTGTTCAGATTATTAATGAGCAATTGGAGATCTTTCTGATGTATTTTCGAACAGACTCCATTCGCTTGTGGACTCAAAATTCATTGGGGTCTGTTCAAAAATACGGCTTAGAAAATTATTTGTGAACAATTATTTGGTCTGTCAAAAAAGCGACCAAAAAAATAATCCAGGACCAAAGTACAACAAAATTTTCAAAACTTCTTCACAGAAAAACCTCCGTTCTTAATTTTTTGTTTAATAATTGTCAACTGTCACTTTTTGTTTAATTATTGTCAGTTATTGTGTTGGGAACTAGATGTGCTTACTCATTGCCTTAACTTGGAGTATTTATGTTGTTAGACACACGGAATTTATTTCTGGGACAAGTCGTAGTCGCAAACTTTTGCCGGGGTTCCCACTTTTTTTCTTCCTAACAATTAAAAAAAAAATCTACATATTTTTTCAAAAAAAAACTCGAAAAAGTTTTCTCTTTTCTGTCGTCAATTTCAGGTGTTTCATTTTCAAAAATTAACCATATACACGCTTCCCACGATACTAATAATCGTTTTTAGTGTCGAGGATACATTTTTCGAACTCACAATGGCGAAATTTTCCATACAAAATTGCATATTGTGACCTAAAAAATATTTAGTGTGGAGCTCAAAAATGATTATTAGTAAGGCCCTTCGTTGGACGATTTTGATTCAAGTCCAAACTGTGTATTCAAGCAAAGCAACTTAAAAATAGTTTCTTCTGAAATGTGCGAAAGTTGGTTTGGACTTTAACCAGAAACCTTCAAAAATGTTTGCTTTTCCTTTCGTCTGGCTTGTGAAATGTTTGATTTTGTTATATTTGACGCGGATATGTCTGGTTAGAGGCTGAAGCATATAGCACCTGGAAAGCTTCCATCGAAAATAAGGTCTTTGACTATAATCTACTAAAGAGAGTTTATTTTTTCGCTCTTCTGTATTCATGCTCAAAAATTATTCACGTGCATGATTCGGTTTAAAACTTTCGTCGGTCCGAACCGTTGCTGGTACTTAACACCTGGCAAGTTGGCTTCGAAAATTTGGTCTTTGACTATAATCTACTAAATGGAGTTTTAGTCCTTTTAAACCTTTGGCCGGTCTAGTTCCGCGCTCATTTTTAGCACCTGGCCAGGGCCCTCAAAAGTTGTTGCTTTTCCCACTTTCTACTGCGTTTCTGTTGAAAAATAATTCAAAATATTCCGTCAGAGGTTTAAAACACTGTGGTTCTGGTTCGAGCTATCAGTTCCTTCGAAATTTCATATGTTTCGTTTCAATCTTCTGTGTGGTTGTTAGAAAGAAACTCAGTTGTGTCCTAAAAAGTTGTTTATTTCTTGCCTTCAACAATTTAAGACGTGTTTGTTCGAAAATGTGTAGATCTGGTTGGAGTCTTAAATGTCTGTCCCTTTTAGCAAACCTCCAAAATTATAACGGGTCCGCCAAATAACTTTTTTTTTTTTGAAAATGCTATAAAAAAAAAACTACTGAATATTTTCTCAAATTTCTTTTTTTATTTGAAAGTACAATCCTTCCGGTTAATAATGGAAAATAATTTCATTCAAATGGCTGCTTCGGCTGGTCATGCAGTAGCCTTCACGATCGGTCCAATTTTTAAGCACATTATCGATTGTGTGCAGCTGTATTTCACCAATGGCTTCACGAATATTGTCCTTTAAAGCGTCAATTGTCTCTGGCTTGTCGGCGTAACACTTATCTTTTACGGCACCCCACAAATAATAGTCCAACGGTGTCAAATCGCAGCTCCGAGGTGGCCAAACGACATCAGCTCTGCGGCTGATAATGCGATCTTCAAAAACAGGGCGCGAAACATCGAGTGTTGCTTCGGCTGTGTGGCACGTAGCCCCGTCCTGTTGAAACCAAATGTTGCCAATATCCTCCTCTTCAATTTTTGTGAACAAAAATTCGTTCAACATGGCCCGATAACGATCGCCATTGACTGTAACGGCCACTCCTTGCTCATTTTCGAAGATGACCATGATTTTCAAAGTAATGTCGCAATATTTCCCAGCGTTGTTCAAGCGTATACACAACCATATTCGTTCAGCGGAAGGATAAAACTAATTATCTGTCAAATCAGACATGAGCTAAGTGTTACCATTCGCGAAATAAGCACTAGTTGAAAAAAAAAGTTAGATGCCGGTCCCTTTATTTTCTTTCTTTCTTCTGGGCTTATTTTCGAAGAAAATTATTCAAATTCAATCGACTTGCGGGTTAAAAAATCGCTTATATCCGGTTCAAATCCGAACTATCAGTCCTAGGTACCAGATCAGGTATACGTGCGTCCTTGAAAGTAGAAGCTTTTTCTACTTCGCACCTTTTTTGTAAAGAAATAAATTTCTTTTGAAACACCGGTGTGTTTGGTTTGAGTCGGAACTGTTTTTGGTATTCTAATAATTATGTTAAATTTATTTTGGTTTGTGTATTGACTATTGGAGGCATTTTTCGATACCCTTGAATGTATGGCTAAGTGTGACTCTCAAATTTGCTTTCTTTTCACCTCTTCCCTGAAAAATAAATCAATCTTGAGTTTGAGTTAGTTTTTATTTTTGGGACGAAGGAAGGAAGGCAGGCCTCCAGCTATATTAGAAAACTTTCTTCACACAATTCGTGTACTCCCGGAAGTTTGCTAGAGGTTTCCGAGTTGAAATAGCACTTGGGTGTTCTTTTCTGATGGTTAAACCCGAGACGCATCGCTCAGTAGTCCACCACTCACCCACTGCGCCCAACTCTTCGCATATGCCTCGTAAAATTTGTGTCCAAATCCACCCCTGTTCACCTAAAATTGCGCATGCAAAGGACACCGAGAGTGTATGGCTTTCCTATTGAATACATTGATGAGGTTTATTGATTTTTTGGTTGCTGTTGCTGCGACGAACGACCTCACCGACTTCCCTGGTCGTCCCTCAATTTATTTACTTTTTTTCTACTGCAAAATGATTGCATCTGCAAATGGTCCGATAATGAAAGACCACCGTAGGGTTCGACGAGACAGTCAAAGAGACAAAAGCTGCTGTCGTCCTTCTGCCGCCGGTTCGCAGGTGGTAAGCCTATTACCAGAAAGATCCATCGTCCTGTAGTTCCTTTCGGTTAGTATCGTTCATCCAGAACAGTCTGGATGCGTTTTGACTTTTTGATTTGGTATGGCTCCACTTTTTTTTTTCCTGCGTAGCACGGATTACGTCCTTTGTTTGGATTTTTAATCAAAAATTCCCTTTTCCTTCCTGAGATCTCTATTACACGGGCTTCTGTTCATTACGATGGAAATCGGCTTTACCAGGATTACTCTCTATGGTTATTAATAATTTTTCCATCCACTCGAATCCATGCGCATCTCTCTCGCAATAGCGGTAATTAAAGGGAATTAAGACTGAAAAAAAAGTCTGCGACGACGTTGAGTAGTGTGTGTAAATTATAAACTTCCGCTGCTGCTGCATTAATTTAATTAAAAAACAAGTACGCCCACTCCATGTACGAAGAGATTTTCGCTCATCTATCATGCTGAACCCCATCAGGCATTGACATGAACGAGCACAAAAATGCTGAAGAAAACATCTCGATTTAGGCCGTTGAGTCAATGAATGGGCCTCCGGCAATCCGGTAAGGTGCATTCAACTGCATACAGATGGTTAATGTGCTGAGGGGCATTTAAATATTCATCAATCCGTTAATGGAAGGAGGGCAGAATCTATACCGCATTTTTCATAGTTTGCCAAGTTTAAGTGAATCTTGGAGTCTTGGAGAAGGGTTCAACGAGCCACGAATTAAATGAGCACTTTTGTTGACTTTGCAGTTTTGAAAGGTGTACCTACTTCTGGAGGAGGCTCAATGGAGAGGCGGATAAGGGGTTTTCAGTATTTTTTGAACTGGAATCCGTTGAAGTTAGGACTAGGGTTCTAGTGGATATAATATCGCTGCAGGAGTGCCGTTCTCTGTTGATTTTTGAAAGGGACGTGCTTGATATATCAGTGATTTGGTTTTTTTTTTTTGTATGCCCAGTACATAAAGGGTTTTCCAATGAGAGGTGTTATTGTGAATGACCCGCTATTTCGGTAGCTGTCACTTTTGAAGCTTTTATTCTTTGACATTTGACAAGTAGAAACTACGCCATTACTAAAAATGGAACGATACACGCTTCAACAACGCATTGAAATTATTAAAGTTCACTACAAAAATGGTGAAAATCTTGCAGTCACAGTTCGCAAAACTAAAGCATTTTTTGGTCGTCGATGATTAATGATTTTTTCAACAAGACGGCGCTACGTGCCACACAAGCAACGAAACCATTGATCTTTTACTGGAAAAGTTTCCGGACCGTGTTATCTCTCGAAGAGGTGATCACAATTGGCCACCGAGATCTTGTGATTTAACACCTCGCGACTTCTTCCTTTGGGGCCACGTGAAAGATAAGGTCTACGCCAACAGCCCAGCGTCGATTCAAGACCTCAAAGATAAAATTCGTGAGGCTATCGAGGACATTAGGGCAGCCACTTTGCGATTTGGTTAAGGAAAATTTCATGAAAAGGATATGGTCATGTATGAGTGCTCGTGGTGGCCATTTGGCTGATGTTGTTTTTCATTATTAACGGCATACCTTCCTCTTTATTATGAAATAAACATCCGATCATTTATCTCAAAAAATTGCATTTTTCTTTGAATACCAAAATAACACCTCTTATTGGAAAACCCTTTAGTTCGTCGTTGAGTCATCTCCTCTTGCGAGGAATTTTCCTTTCGAAGCGTCCAAGGTTATATCCATCTGGTTTTGAAAGGGCTTTAGATCCGTAGTCTTTTCTTTCTTCAGACGTGTGGCAAGAGCTCAGAGGCTGTGAACGGGGGGTTGACTGTTTTAATCGCACTTCGCACCTCCCAACGAGGCATTAGTCACAGCTTTTTATAGGTAGCTTGTACGTAAGACCAAGGCTCCCATTAGGATTTAGAATATAATTTTAGACCACCTTCCCTCCCCCTTACTCATTTGGTGCCACAGTGGACATAGAACTCTAGTCTAAATGTGTCTTTTAAGACAGCAACCTAACCAAACCTAACCTAGATCCGTAAAGCAGGGCAGGACTTATAAATGTCCTTTATAGAGTCTTCTTTGTTGTTCGGGGGAGGGCTTTAGAGCTGCACAGGTCAGACCATCAGGGAACCAGCTTTTGGCAAGAGTTACTTTTCGTTTGGTTTCCGATAATAACGTGTTGGACCGTCTATCGGCCTATAAGGAAGCTTTCAAGTAAAGAATCAGCTGGCCCACTACGAAGATGCTTAAACAAATCACTGCCGCACCTCTTACAGTTTACAGGTCCACAAAATAAAATCTCCCTTGGGTGGTCAAAAGTATTCGCACTGTGACTGTTGTCCTATAAGGAAGCTGACCGTTCAAAGGAAGAAAAGGCTGACTAACTTAGACTAGACTTAGGGCCACAAATGTTCGACTTCCCTGCTGCCTCCGTCCATTTAAAAGAGTGTCCGCCTTAGAACCGTTAAGTGCATGATGTCTGAAAGAGTTTATTTAGGAAAATTTATCCGTTTAAGGTTAAGGGTGTTCCACTTTTTAAATCTGTATCAGAGTTGCTCTGATTTATTTTATGCCACAAACCGGTCCAAGCTGTTTCAAACTCAAACTGAAAGTCCTCTGCTCTGTTTGACATCCTGCCATTAGAGTTACCGCACATCTCGCCCACCTACCCACCAAATCGCCATCAAAAAGCACTCCAATTAGTTTCGCAACTAATCCCCCGACAGACGTTTTAGTTTAGGTTTCCTTTTAATGACATGTCGCACTCACCCCTTGACGGGATCCCTTCAAAATCCAACTCATTAAAAACGAAACGACTTTCAGCGAAATCGCCGGCGACACTCTGCTGTGCCTCGCGGCAATTTAATTTCCACTCTTATCCTGCGAAGCCAAAGGAACTACACTTGACTTTTATGAAGGCGGTCTGTCTGTCGCCAATGTAAACATCCTACACTTTGAACCAACTATCCAAATCCTGTTTACGTATGCATTACATCAGCCCAATATCCAAGACCATTACGAACTTAAAGGCATTTTGATTTGCCTCATATTTGGATTTCAAATCCGCCCCCTGACTGAGGCAAACCTACATCAATCCCAATCCTCGTCCTCATACACATGGCAGACGAAGGAAATGTTGAACTTAAACATGATACAGCCTTCGGAAGCAGTTGTGCGATGATTTGATGGAGTGCCGGTGCGGTCCCTTGCTCCCTGATTGACACACATGCAGAGGAATGAAGGAAATGCCCCAGGGGTTGGCGGCGGCAGGATGAATTCCATCAAATACTGCTCGCAGATAGATCCAGTAGTGGCAAATGCAATTTTGCGGTCTCGCAATGAATTTCCGATTGATTGGGCCGAAAACTGAATTTGTACGATTCCGGTTGAGTGGTGCTGCCACCAATACTCACAGCTGGGAAGATCAATCGCAAACCAATGCCCAGACGAAGATGCATCTCCATTGGAAGTTGCAAAAAAAAGCTCTGACAGCCGCACTTTATCCCGGGCATAATTACGACTCCGTTAACAGAGTTTGAAATTTTCATTCCTCAAGGATTATTAAATTCCATCAATTTTTGGTCCTTTCATGCTCTCGCACGTCGTTGTGCTTTGCATACAGATTGCTGGGTGTGCGTCCGATGTTGGCAATCACTCGCCCGGACAGAGAACAATCAATTTTATGGCATCAGCAACCTAACACGTCCCGGGTCCATTATCTCTTTTGGTCACTTTGTGTCCAAAGTCACATACGATACGAGCGCCAAAGGAGTGGGCGACCACCACCCGTGGATGTGACTTGCTAAATTATGATTATGTTAATTATTGTTATTTGCTTTTGTGCGACGGCGGCAGCAGACACATATTGCGGACAATTGAATAATTCAAAGTGTAATCTTGTTTGAGGATCTGCCGCAGTGTCCCCAAAAACAATGGCCAAATGTGTCGCTAGATGGAGTTCTGATTCTGATACACATTGGCAGTTTAATCGGTTCGAACTTGGAGGCAGCCGTGCTCGGGCTACGAGCTATATGCCACAATGAATAATAATTTAATATGATGGAAATTTTAATTGGAATTTCATGGGTTAAACAAATTATTGCGCTGTTGCATGAATGCACCGGAGACATGAATGCACCGGAGGGCAATTATCCAGGCAGGTGATTTGGATTGAATGGGTATTTTTATTAAGTCTCTTTCGAGGTGGTCTTTCTCTGTCTAAGCTCTGTCTGTACTTTAGGTTCTAGTCCAGGAAAGATTGAAACCTCCAATGAGCAGTTTGTGAGCACCTTTTTCATCGTCAACTGTTCATCGAGCTCAAAATTGGTCCATTTGACAGTCAAATTCCTTTCGAATTTGCAGGTGCATTTTTAACTTTCTCGATGTCCCAAAGCCTACAGCTTAAACGGCTGCCAGGATTTCCTTCAAACTTCGGATTTGGAGTTTGGGGGCTTACAGTTCGGGGCCTTTTTCTTTTTGCATGGTAACCTCAATATTGGCGCGCAGTGGCTTAGTGGTTAGTGTGTTGGCCTACTAAGCGAGGGGTCCCAGGTTCGAATCCCGAAAAAAAACAAATTCCAATTTATGGTTGGTTTTTTGTTTTTTTTTCCGCTGCGCCACCTCTCGCGAACGTCTGACAAACATCCGAGAGTATAACTGTCATGAAGGAGCTTCTCAATTAGCCGTTTGGACCCGGCATAAAATTGTAGATCCCTCCCATTCGTCCCAAAAATGAAACACTCACACAAACGAATGGTTGTGAGAAGCTAGGCCTAGGGTCCCTCTACAGACCTGTTTTTATTTTTTTGCCAACTATTTTTTTTTAACCTCAATATTGGGTCGTATGAATAAAAACTAGCATTTGCTTTGAGTAAAAGGTTTTAGCAAAGTAAAAGCCCTTAGCAAATGCTTTGAATCGGTATGAATAAAAACCTAGTTTGCTAAAGAAGTTCGAAAATTCGAACATAGCATTTACTTTGCTGTACATGTCCTTGCCTTGCAATTTCTGTCAAACTTGACAAGTGACAAGACAACTGTCCGGTGGTTTGTTTATTTTGAACTTATTTTCAAATTTTTGTGGGAAAATTATCAAACCAATCGCACCTGGAAACACAAATTTTATTTGCCAAATCGCTTGGTGATGTTTGATTTCTTCCTCAGTTGTCGGAAAATGTATCCAATCATAGGCTTGTTGAACTATTTTTTGACACACAACAATTAGTTAACGAAACGGTTGACTGATGAACACCACGATCTTCTCCAACACCAACCTAAACACATAAATTTTTCACTTGTTAAGCCATGAAATGTTTATTCGAAAGCCCGGATCTTATTTATTTATTTATTTATTTCATCTTATAAGTACAAGGTGGCGCAAAAGTAATCCTCCTATCAGAAAATGCTATAAATTTTGCGATTGGCCCCTAATGTCAGTTCTGTTTTGACATTTGTGTAGTAAACACATGCGAAATACACGTTAATAAACAATGTTACGCTACACTGCTCCAGAACGCGGAATATTGGTGACTATTTATTTGAGCAATAATCGGTCGGTGACTTTGGCACAACGTGAATTTCGTCGCAGATTTCCTAGCCGTCCAACGCTTACTGGTGAAACACTGCGAGGTTTAGCCGCTCGCCTCGAAGAGACTGGCACAACACGAGATGCTGCCAGGCGTGGCAGACCCCGGAGTAGCCGTTCTGCAGAGAATATTGCTGCTGTAGCCATCGGACCTTTTTTCTTCGAAGACGTCGCGGGCCAAACGGTTACTGTGAATGGTGAGCGCTACAGAGCAATGATCAACGAGTTCTTTTTGCCGCAACTTGATGAATTGGGATTGGAAAACATGTGGTTCCAACAGGACGGTGCAACGGCACAGACTGCACGTGCCACAACCGATATGCTGAAGGATGCATTTCCCGGGCGCCTAATCTCCCGTTTTGGCGATTTGCACTGGCCAGCAAGATCGCCTGATTTGACCGCTCCAGACTTCTTTTTGTGGGGCTTTTTGAAGTCGCGGGTTTATGTCAACAAGCCTCAGACTCTTGCAGCTCTTAAAGACAATATCCGTCAAGAATGTGAGGACCTATCGAAGGAAGTTTTGGCCAAAGTGATGGAAAATGTCAATCAACTGTGGCGGCGGCCATTTACATGACATCATATTCTCGACTTGATGTAAAAAAAATGAAAAGACCAAATAAAAATAATCCACAAGAAGAATCAAAGTTTTTAATTTTTTTTTTAAATTACAGCCAAAAAACATCGGAAGGTTATTTTTGCGCCACCTTGTACAACTTATTTTAGATTACTTTGCAATAATTTATAAAAGAATGCGATCATTGTTACAAATTATAATTTACTTAAAACTACAGATTTACAATGTTCTCTGTTCATTTTGAAATCAATTGGGTTTTTGCATTTATTGTAATTTACGCAAGCCATAGTGATAGGATCATTCAGACCATAATTAATTCTGTGTCTAGGTGGCATAAAGAAACAATTTTCCATTGGGACGAAGAACACGAGAAGGAGCATATATATTAAATAATGACACCAAAAACGAACAATCAATGTGGCCAGTTAAGACGTCATTGGCAAGCATTCCGGAATAATATATTCTTCTTTTAGAAAGAGGTTTCAAATTTAATAAGGAGCATCTGTCGTCGTCTTTGAATTTTCTCCATGCGAGATTCAGCATTGCGGTAAAAAGGATTCCAAACAACACAGCAGTATTCCAATATCGAACGAATCAAAGTATTATAGAGACTTTTAAGTGTTTATGGACCATTAAAATCTTTAGAGTTTCGAAAAATGAAACGTAGCATTTGGTTAACTCTGCCAACTAAAGGGTCCGCCATCTAACTTCTTTTTTTTTCAACTAGTGCTTATTTCGCGAATGGTAACACTTAGCTCATGTCTGATTTGACAGATAATTAGTTTTATCCTTCCGCTGAACGAATATGGTTGTGTATACGCTTGAACAACGCTGGGAAATATTGCGACATTACTTTGAAAATCATGGTCATCTTCGAAAATGAGCAAGGAGTGGCCGTTACAGTCAATGGCGATCGTTATCGGGCCATGTTGAACGAATTTTTGTTCACAAAAATTGAAGAGGAGGATATTGGCAACATTTGGTTTCAACAGGACGGGGCTACGTGCCACACAGCCGAAGCAACACTCGATGTTTCGCGCCCTGTTTTTGAAGATCGCATTATCAGCCGCAGAGCTGATGTCGTTTGGCCACCTCGGAGCTGCGATTTGACACCGTTGGACTATTATTTGTGGGGTGCCGTAAAAGATAAGTGTTACGCCGACAAGCCAGAGACAATTGACGCTTTAAAGGACAATATTCGTGAAGCCATTGGTGAAATACAGCTGCACACAATCGATAATGTGCTTAAAAATTGGACCGATCGTGTAGGCTACTGCATGGCCAGCCGAGGCAGCCATTTGAATGAAATTATTTTCCATTATTAACCGGAAGGATTGTACTTTCAAATAAAAAAAGAAATTTGAGAAAATATTCAGTAGTTTTTTTTTACAGCGTTTTCAAAAAAAAAAAAGTTATTTGGCGGACCCAGTATGTAGTTAATATGCAAAGAAAAGTTTAGTTGAGTGTCAAAAATGACCCCCAAGGATCTCCTAAATACATTAGGAAAGATTTAATTTTCTGGATATTTGAAAGAGCACCACCACGCGTCTCAAAATTATCATTTAAAAAAGTCTTAGCCAAAATGTCCACATTTTCACGCGTGAAACAAACAATTGCTTGAAGTTATTATCGTCACCAATAATTCTTCTTTGTTTATACTCTTTTTTTTTATTAGCACTAACGTTAACAACAGGAGGTAAAACAGGTATAATGTGAAAACTTATCGCATTCATGCTTTGTTTGGTTTTCATGCACGAACAAAACCTAATTTAACTATTTATAAACAAAACATCGAAAATTCACAATGCTTGGATTGTTTTATGTAAAAAATGTGCGTAGAAAATATTTTGCAAAAGGTGAGTCAACTAAATAGCAGACTCAGAATTTGCAGAGCATTTGCTTTGTCTGATAAATTTTATTCATACCGACCTGAGTAAAAGGTCAGTACCGCCGCGTTTCGAACATGTCAAAAGTTGGAACTAACTCAAATTGGTCTTTATTCATACGAAATGTAGCAAATGCTTCGACTTTGACATTTCTATTGGGTAAAAGTTTTATTCATACGACCCGTTAATGGTACTTCCCATATAACATTTTCATACCAATTTGAATTGTTCGAAAACGGCTCTAACGATTTCAACCAAAATTTATATTTAAGCTTAGGTAGGTGAGGTCAACATGACTGCATACTCAGTTCTGCTGAAAAATCGAATAAAAGTAGGTTTGAAATCTGGACGTATCTCGAATAATGAATTTCTAAGGTAATACGGTCATTTCTAACTTAATGGAAAACTCAGTTTTTCTCTGTATTATCTTAAAATGGATTTTTGAAAAATTTAGTTTTCTTTAGTTAACCTGAAAACGGCATGATTGTGACCAAAATACAAACTTAGAGTAAAATTGATGTTTTCAAAATGATTGCGTCCTTAATTTTCAATTCGAATCACCGAAAACGCTTATGTAAAAAAAAAACTGCTCCTATCTCGAAAACCACATTTTCGATTTCGATAAAACTTTTAAAACCAAGTATACCAACCGAACAATATCTTGTACTCGGTTTTCAGCTAAATAGTTAAGCAATAGTATATTTTTCAAACTAAACATTGCAATGTTTGGTACCAAAATACATAATAAGGATAATAAAAGCATTCTAAATAAGATCCCGTACTTAGTTTTTCTCAAAAAATTCGAATAAATCCGTTTTATGTTTAATTATTTCTTAATCTCAAGCTTTTCATAGAGGAGTCTGCTGCAAAAGAGTGTCCTTCGTCTTAGTCCGATAAAATGCTGAAAACATAAACTGACGGACCATTCGCAAATCCTAAATAATAACACGGGACATAATCTCTCGACTTTCGTAAGACTTTTTGTCACTTGTTACCCCAGTATGGATGCCTGCAAGAAGACCAACTTATGTCCATCGGAGCAATTGCACCCATCAGCAGAGATTGATCCAAGATGGACGTAGGTGGATTTGGCGCCGAAATTCTCGGTTTATCGAGTTCAATCAGACTTCTTGGCTAAAGAAGCGTGTTCAAGCTGAGTTAGTGACAGTGACAACAGATTCTTCTGAACAGGTTACAATGATGGCAGTACCTCAATCAGATTTTACTTTTCTAATTGACAGCGAATCGGCAATAATCTCTCTCGTAGAGATTATCTCGAAAATTGTAAATTGCTATCGCAAAGAGCTACGGGTTCCTGCTTCTTAGCGCCCAGCACAACCCAAGACTCTCCTGAGTTTCTGGTCGCAAAGGTGTGCCCTTCATTGTCACTGCCCAGAACTCTGCTGCTGAAACAAATTGCTTGGTTTAGCCGAAAACCCTGGTAGCTAGCGCTATAAGTTCTTGTAATTCATTAGTTAATAGTTAAGATAATAATAATAATAATGAATTTCTTGGATGATACTCTCCCAAGGACTTAGACGAACTTTCCAACCGGTCCTGACCTGCTTAAACTTTTTAGCTGCGCTGGGAAGGCTTGTCAAACCGTAGGTTAGCATCGCTTTTCATAGATTTTAAGAAGTGTGGTAGTCATAAGCTCCAAGTGCGTCGTGTCTCATCAACCCGCTTACTTACCAAACCCAAGCATCTGTTCAATGCTCTTTGGAAAGCGGACAGTTTGACTAAATCCCATAGTAACTCTCAAAAAGATGTAACACTCAATGGAAAGGGCTTGGCAAGCAGTCTTCGACATTGTAAAATAAGAGACTACGAGTCCTCCCAATTCACTCCTCAATCGGTGTGCCTAAAGCCAATAAAATAAAATGCTGGCTTCACTCCGACTCTATGGAAGGTTGTTGTCTGCCCTCAACATCATTCGGTAGATCACAATTTTCTTGATGAATGCATTCCAAAAAAGGCTTTAAAACAGACTAACTTGTCGTTTTTTCGTACCTTTAAAGAACGCAGTTAGTCCAAAAATATATTAGTCTTCTGATTTTTCTTACTTTTGGATCCTAAAAAAGCTTTTGCATGAACTCCAGGTCCATATTCTTCATATATCGACGAAGACGGGTTACTTTCGCTATTTCGCTTCCTGCTATTCGCCAGACAAAAAACTTCTCTGTCATAATTTCTCTTTTAAAACCCGACTAAGTTCTAAGGACTTCTCGATGATGATGACAACGACGAAGTCCCTCCTATCGGACTGTCAAAAACCTTCATCGTCTTTATTTTTGTATTAAAAACCTGACACAATTCTGTGCACAAACTCCGTAATTTTTCAGACGATTATCGTCGAGCGATAAACCTCCAAAAGTAGCAACTAAGTGCCAAAATTACGAGCTTGAGACCTTAATCCAGTTCATTTTCCACAAATGTAATGACAGCTGACGCTAGCGAAACAAATTCGGTCAGATATAACTTCTTATGGTCATCAAATTTTCAAAAACGATATCGTTCCGACGATTATTGTTAAACGGAACCTGCCCCTGGACATTTTTGGACGACGACAAGTGTTTTCAGAACTTCCTCGTCGCCCAACACTCATGGTAGGTTTTCGAAACCTACGCACACCGCTTTTGAAAGCCTTCTCGGACATTATTTCTCCTTCAAAACTCGACTCAAATCTGCAGTTTTTTCGAAAACAACGAGGGCCTTAGCAATGGCATTTTCGGCTGTCTTTTCTGTGAATATTTCAAGCTCTATGAGCCTTGCTTTTGGCTTGTCAAAGACTGCCTTGACTCTCACTTCTGTTCTGTTCAAATCTGTAGACGACGTCGACGAAGGCTGGTTTTAGAAAAGGGCGTTCCCGACTACCATTTATAAAATACCTTCTCCCCCGTTCTATAACGAAGACTTTTCGACAGCGGAAAATACCTTAAGAGCGGCTTTCCCAATCATCTTGTCAAAAAAAACCTTCATTTTCACTGTTTCTGTTTCAAATAGCGACACATTCAGGAGATTTATCGACAGCGACTTGGACTTTAGGATCAGCATTGGCTATCTTCTTGTCAAATTCTTTGTTCGTCATTGATTCGGTTTCAAAAACGACTCAGTTGTGGAGCTTTTTTTTCGACGAAGATGTGTGATTTAAAAACGGACTTCATCAGCCATCATTTCAAAATATGTAAACCTTGCATTTGACATATCAGAAACTTTTTCTTCCATTATTTCTGTTTCAAAACTCGACCTAAGTCTGAAGGAAATGACCTCACTAAAGACGGTAGTGCCTGCCATTTCGTCAAAAAACCTTCTATGCCATTGTTTGCAAAAACCGACAAATTGAGGAGATTTCTCGACGATTCCTAGGACTTTTCCGCACTCCGCATTCCCTGCCGTCTCGTCAAATTTCTTCTTTGTCATAATTTCTATCTTAAAACTGACTCATGTCTGGGGATTTCTCAACGACGACGGCTGCCGCCATTTGTGCCTGCAATTCGAAACCTTTGAACCTTTCTTTTCGATTCGTCGAAGACCTTATTCCGCACTACTTTTTCTCTATATTCAAACCTGAATACTCTCCGTATTTGTGATTCAAAACCGACTTTGTTCTGAAGTTTTATGTTGACGACGACTAAAAAACCCTTCTCCGCCATTATTTCTGTTTAAAAACTGTCAAAATTCTGGAAATTTCGATGACGAATGCTCGTCCTTTCACCAATTGCCCTTAACTGTTCTGAAGCTTTCTACCAATGGCTTGTTACATAGTTCGTTGTCGCTTATTTGATGTTTATAGATTTCTTTCCACAGGGGAACTCCTTATTCAAATTGGACGTCGCTGTTCCGCCTTTCTAAAATCGAAATTCTCGAAAGACATTGTCATCTCGGAAAGTAGTCAAAACCCATTCAAGCGAATGCACCACAAATCTGCATGTATGCAAATGTCTTCCACTTTTATTTTTAAAACTCCCTCCCCCGAAGGAATCACAGTCACTGTTCAATATTCCATCCCCGAATGCACTCGGAGGCTTCCAATAAAACCCATTTCCCTCTGCAGTACTTCTTCTCGCTGGCGAACAAAAAAAATATCGAAAAAGACTCAATCCACCCCTTGAATTGCTTAAAATAGCGTAAAATCGAATTTCAAAACATTAAATTAAAGTTCGACCAGACATGGAGCTGCATCGCAAAAGAAATGAAAACCCATATCAAAAGCGAACACAAACAAGATTCCAGTCCCTCCTCACCCGAGTAAGTAAGTTGAAACTAATCCTTAAAGCAGAAGTAGACCGCTTCTCTTTCATCTTGGGTTCATCCTATTTTCGACTTGCGAAATGTCCTCGCTGTGTGGAACTGCTTCAGTCTTTGAAGAAGACCGCAAATAAATTCCTTCATGTGCCCCTGCTGTAAATCAAGTTGTGTTCGAGAGAAAAAAAAAAACCCCCCAAACAAACCAAACTTCCTTGGCAGAGGATAACTTCCTACTTTATGAATTTTAGTTTTCCTACAACGGAATAGATTTTGTGTTTAGCCAATACAACTCTCAACTCCCTTGTCCTGTATTATTTTATTTTATTTTATTTTATTTGCTGCCGGGAGAGCAACAGCAGTCGATTATTTCGTTAGATATTGAAGTATCCTAGTGTCTCGGTGTCTGGCTGCCCTTGAGCGCAAATTCTGATATCCTGTTTGTCTGGCCGGACAACGTGGTAAGTTATACCAAAGTTGGACTAGAATTACCCGAATAAAAGTGGAGCCCTCCCCAGCCTGAAGGTCTTTATTCAATTTTACATTATAGGAGAGAGGAAGTCCTGTTCTTGTAGTGGGATGCAATTTGCGAAGGGAGTAAATTCGATAAGAAGGACTTGTTTTTTTTTTACTCGTACCTACCTAGATACGAGTATCATGTCTGGATGGGTTCTTGGTTTTGTTTCTGACCGAAGAACGGATAAGGCGGAGTGGATTAATTGGGAAATACAATAAGTCTGATGGCTCATTGAGATTTATTGTCGAACGTTTGGGTAGAATTTAATCAATTAGGAGAAGGTCTGCTTAAAAATGGAAAAAAGGTTGATTTACGTGGATTTCCCACCAGATGCTGGATGGGACTTTTGTGTTGGTCTGAAAAATGTCTTAAGATGTTTCAGAGGGAATTGGAATTACGATTCTATACTCCCATTTGTTGGCTAAGGCCTGATTCCTCCGGTCGCGGAGGCACCCAATTCATTCGTAAGAAGTGTTAAATTTCATTCTCTTTTTTGTTTACGTCTCTCGTGTCGATGAAACATGCTACAAACAAGACCTTTGGACAGTTGACAGTTTGGACTTTATTTGTTTTTCTTTCTGTTCCTCTACTTTGACTTGATTTTAAGTCGGAATGGACCTGAACATCGTACTGTAGCAAAAAAAAAGCCTCCAACTCAAGTTGGTAAGAAGATTTTTCTGAGATCGTGCTTAATAAATTGTGTATAGGACGGGTAACAAAACGTCGGCTAAAGTTTCAGGCCTTGATGGTGCGTAAGCGTGCATTTGAGTTTGATATCAATTGAAACAATAAGCTCAGAGTTCATCTGCTCCTTCAGTTATTAGCGATTTCTATCACTACAAGAGTTGCGGGTGTATAAAGCTTAAGTGAACCTTCAACAACACTGGGTCTTCCTTCGCCGACTTTAAATCGATAAAGGTAATCCCCATACGGTCTGTCAAATACTGAACCTATTTAGAGGGTGCCTGCTTGATGTCTCGGGCTCCATAGCACATGATGGACACCGGACACCGAGATGGGGACGTGCATGTACCGCTCCGTTTGGAGAATGCCAGCGATTTCCTTTAAGCCTAAATTTGCAGAGCCTCCCAGTGAATCAGCAAAGCGAAAATTACTAGCGTGGCCGATCTCAATCAGCTCATCTTCAATAAGGAATTATTTTTCCACAATAGCCATCCATATAGTTGGGCATTCGCATATGATGTGCTCAGCTGTTTCGTCTTCTTCGATACACTCTGGGGAGTTGGCTATTTGTATGTTGTTTTTGTGGAATCACAAACCGTTATGAACAAGGTTTTTGACATCTTGCCTTCGTAGATTTATATTTTTTGTTGGCTTTGTTTTTGAAATGGCAGGAATGCCCTTTTGGCCTGTCGTAGGCCGGGGATTTCTTCTCAATCTGTGATACGCATCTTCTGTTCCCAGCTTTAAATGGCCCAGGTGATAGTAACTGATTTGGTGACAGTGCAGAATGGTTTTGGTCCTATAAAAGGGGGTTCTTCTGATCCCTTTCTCTAGCGAGTTGGTCAGTTTTTGTTGTATCTTTTAATACCCTTCGTGCCCGGAAACCCACCATATTTTGGTTTTGTTTTTGGAGCGGAAAGTATGGAGGGCGCTGAAGCAGTGCAGGACTTATTTTGAGACAATGATTGGTGGGCCAATAGCTTTAATAGTTTCTTAATAGTTTCTTGACTGTCTGTACTATACTATCATACTATATATGGACTGCTAGTCAAATGTCATTTTCATATACTCCTGCGTGAAAATATGTCCCAAAAGAGCACAGTCGCTACTGTTTTACAGCGGATGCCGCCGTCAAGTTTAGATTTTCATAGTAACGTAAACAAAAAAAAGCAAAATTTTTTGAAAAATAGCTCGTTTCTATAGAAACGCGACATCGACTCGCGACATCTTGTCCAAAGACATTCATTTCCATAGTTACGTGTAAACAAAAGAGCGCCATCTGTTGAAAAGAAAAAAAGCTACAAAGACTGATTTTTGTAAAGTTTTTATTTTATTATTTCGAAAAAGGAAACGAAATAAAAATTTCCTTACTTATTGACCCATAAACTAAAAAAAAAACTACAGCTATCTTCCATGTATCGTTCAATCTTAAAAAATGGTGTTTTTTTTTAGAGATATAGAACTTCGAATTGAAATAAAATACAAAAAAATCGTTTTAATGTCCATCAATTTGGCTTTATTGGAAGGATAATTTTATGCCATTAATGTTTAAATATGATTTCGGGCATGTGGCCGCCGCGGCTGCTTCGAATAAAGCCAAGTCTAGAGGTCCAATTTTCAACCACTTTTTCGAGCATTTGGGGCTGTATGTCGGCAATAACGCCACTGATGTTGGCTTCCAAGTCCCCTAACGTTTCCGGTTTGTTGGCGTAGGCGAGCGACTTCACATATCCCCAAAGAAAATAATCCAATGGTGTCAAATCACACGATCTTGGTGGCCAATTGAGGTCCGCGAAATTATGCGCTCATCGAATGTTTCCTTCAATAAATCGATTGTGACGTGCGCTGTGCGGCATGTAGCGCCGTCTTGTTGGAACCACATCTCATCCACATTCATGCCATCCACTTCGGGAACAAAATAGTCGGATATCATGGCTCTATACCGGTCTCCATTAACGGTAACTGACTCTCCAGCATCATTTCGGAAGAAGTATGGCCCAATGACTCTACCAGCCCCTAGATCACACCAAACAGTTAGTTTTTGTCGATGTAATGGCGTCTCAAGGGTCTCATGTGGATTCTCTTCACTCCAAATGCGGCAATTTTGCTTGTTGACGTAGCCATTCAACCAAAAATGAGCCTCATCACTGAACAAAATTTTGCGATGAAAATCAGCATCGATATCAATCTCATTTTCGGCCCATACACCAAAATCACGACGCATTGCATGGTCTCGCGGCTTTAATTCTTGCACAAGCTGGGTCTTGCAAGGTCGTAAGCTCAGATCCTTGCGCAAAATCTTCCATAGAGTTGATGGACAAAGCTCCAATTGCTGTGCACGGTGGCGAATCGATTCATCCGGGTCCTCTTCAACACTGCTCTACAGCGGCAATTGTTTCTTCGGTGCGCACTGCTCGACGTCTCTGCGGATGCGTATTATCACATAGAGTAAACGTAGTGCGAAAACGATACATGAAGGTGATAAAAAGAAACTAGCCTGTGGTAGCGACTCGGCTATTTGAAACAGATGTATACGGTGGCACCTCTGCCAAAAAGAAATTGTTTGTCTTCCACTTTCGTCAACCTCTACAATCGAGAGGAGTAAAGTGCTCTGAACACTGCACCTAACCTTCAAATACCTTCGCCGATATTGACATGCGGTATTATGCTTATTATCAAGGAATTACAAGGGCGGTAGATAGAGACACAATTGGGAGGTTCACTTATCGCACGTGTATTGCACAAGTGCGTCAGAGTTTCCCTATTTCTCAGTGCAACAATCTTGGACTGAGCTACCAAGTTCTTAAAATTGTACGAGTGCTAACATCTGCATCTTCTGCAAAATTGAAGGTCCAATTGTTGGAACTTTCTTTAAAAAGTGCTCCCAAACCTTTATGGTTGTTTAAGAGGCTACTCCATGCACTAAAATCGTTAGTTTTGATGATCTGCTGCCAAATACTTTGCAGTTTGATGCCTTAATGGTAACTGCTCTCTAGAAAAGCGAACCTCCTTAATGGTTATATAATCTAGTCGGACGTTCTTTTGATGCATCTCTCGGAAAAGTGAGCCTTTAACCCCTTGACACACACAGAGTCTAGCTCCGCACTTAGTTGTGGTTCGTTTATTGAATCAATCATACTCCCCGCAGCAGAACGTTGCTCAGCCAAGGTCGCCTGGTTACGTCGGTAGAGCATTTGACTCGCCAGTCGCCACAGCTCTTTCGTTGGCAAACTGAACGAAGTCCTAATGACTTGCTCGTCACTCTATCGCTGTATTTTTTTAACAAATCAATGTCAGCGTCATTGCAAACTTCGCAATTTGTTAACCTGCGCTTGTGTTTTCATTCAAACTACGTTATCACAGTAAAATTCCCTTTACTATATTCCAAAGAACAGATCGAAAAGTGTAACATTTACTGTCCGACATCTCAGATAGTTCGGCAGCTTTACAAGCTTTAGCGTCCAATACAATGGACTCCAAAACAGTAAAATACAACAAGGTTAAACTTGGCTGGGCACCGGGTCATCAGGATATTACAGGCAACGAACAGGCAGACAAACTAGCCAGGGCTGGTTCCGAATCTGTTCTCTGTGGACCAGTCAATTGGGCTACTGCGCTAAGGATAATTAATGAATGGGAAAAACAACTTCGTCTTGAACACTGGGAAGATGTCCCTGGTCTAAGACAATCCAAACGATTAATTAAGCCTTACTCCTATAAGGAAATAATTAGGCTCAGTAAGGATAATATAAGAAAGCTAACGGGCTTCCTCACAGGTCATTGTGGCCTTAGATATTACCTTAACAAAATGAACCTTTATCCGGAAACAGAACGCAGATTCTGTCTGGAGGATGTCGAAACCTCTGAACAAATTTTCTGTGACTGCCCAGCTGTTCATTGGTTAAGAAAACGTGTCTTTAATCGAGAGACTCGTACACCAGCAGATATTGTGCACTCTGCCACTAAGGACTTATCAGGGTGTTTGCACATCTCTTAGATTAACCTTTCCCCATTGATACAATAGATCTTTCAGGTAGCAGTGTCAGCCTAATGGGCATGGGACTTTAAAAAAAATACTGTCCGACATTCAATGGCTTACCTCCCTCTTGGACCACTTTAATGGTCTTTACTGATGACTGAGTTTATCCTGAGCATGCTGCGACCAATCTTACGTCGTGCTAATTATAAAATTCCCCAATAAACCAATAAACCACTGTCAAGGAGACACTATTGTTGCGATCCCTCTCGATTCTGCTTTGTCCTCCTTGTGGTGGCTTCTATTGAATGTAAAGGCGGCTTATTTATGTCACTTTGTATTCGAATTGCATTTTTCTAGCTCACCTGTGCGCAATTTGTTCGAATCACCTTCATCCCATTACGACCACAAAACGGCCCTTTATATCCAGTTCCACATGAGAACACTTCGCAGCGCCTTCTTCAAGTTGTGTTCAAGTTATGTGCATTCAGCATGCAGCATTCATCGCTGATGAAAGTGTCATGTCATGGCTAAAAGGCTCTTGCCTCTTTCCTCTGATTTACGGTGCTACATCTATCGCAAGCGCTCTTCAGATGTAAGCCCATTCATCTGAAACGCTTTATCACCTTCCACTTATCGCACAGGAAGCCGCATTCCATTGCGCAAAGAAAGCAATTCCAAGAATGACTACGTACACGATTCTAAACGTTTCGTTCCCATTTCCAAATTGCTACTTGCACAAGGATTATAATGATTCAATGATCACACTTAAAACGCACACACACCAGGCACCACCCAGCACAAGCTGTTAGCGCGCCATTTTCCCGTCATTATCACATCTTTCATTTCACATTCAAGTAGCAAAGCCTTTCACTTCAGCACCTCGCCAGCGCCGTTTAATTTCCTTGCAATTCACCAAAAAGAAGAAACAAAAAAAAAAACGAGATTCATAATTAAAAACGATTCTCCGTAATTATTTTCCGCCACCAGAAGACACGACACAACCAGTTCATCCCCTAATGCTCCATCTCCGTCTAAAACGGCGAACAATACGCAAAAATTATAATTCGTCGCGCGCGAGCATGAGTTATTGCTCACGCATTCATAATAAGACGTCGACGACAAGCGAAAGTGAATGTCTGCTCTGCTGGCCAATTGTTATCGAAAAATTGTTTTATCCATCCCCATTGACTGGCTTTTGGGGCTATGCTTGGCTATGGGTGCCCCCCGTGTAAGTCGATTATCTGCTGTGTCCTGTCTGGGAAGTTTTCTGTTATTGTGTCTGGCCTGGCATAAAAATAAAGAGCCAAGGGGTGGTTCTGGCATTGGGAGCCATTTATCATTATTATGCGATAAAACGCTGACTTTTAACGGACCATTTAACTGTGATTCCCCAGCGTTGTCTTCTCATCCTCACACACCAAGTAACCTCTCTTTAAGGCCTTTAATTTATCGCTCACACTCTGTTTTGTATTTCTTTGCAGAACTTTATCGTTCGCAGTTCCAGCCAGCCCAGCACGATGGCAGTGTCGGTGCGGCTTCCGCCCGAGACTGGTCCCTACATCGAACATTACCTGATCCTGTCGAGCGGCGGGGAGCTCAATTTGGAGAGCTCGCGCTTCAAGTTCGACTCGATTCCCGCATTGATTGCCCACTACGCGCAGTGCTGCGACGAGCTGCCAGTGCAACTTATCTTGCCGAGAGCCCTACGGGAGGCCAACAACCGTCAGCAGTTGTCATCGTTGGCGCTGCTGGGCCAGGAGTTCTGGAGGTATCCGATGTCAAGTTCGAATCCGAATGAGGCAAAGTCGCCCAACTCGCTGACCGACACCTCCGGCATTGGAATGACTGTCTTCAGTTCGGCGTCGAACACACAGAATCAGCAGTTGAGTGCAGCCAAGCTGTTCAGCCCAACAAATCAGCTGGCCGGTTTGTTCAGTCCCTTGGGCACCCCATCGGACACAGCTTCTAGTATGAGCAGCTTCGCCCCAAGCGGACAGAACGTGCAGTTGATGAGTCCGGAATCGGTGGACAGTGTCATATTGACTATGTCGCCTATGGATGGTGGAAACAACAGAGCCGTGGGGGTTGGCGGTGTCGCAGGTGATACAAAGCTCTCAACCTTCAAGTCGACGTCACAACAGAAACTGACGAGCATGGACAACGGCATCAGGCCACAGCGCCCAACGCCACCAAACACTTTAAATCTAGCGCTGAGGAAACCGCCAGCACCTCCACTGCGGTGGTCCAAGCCGCTGACTCCGAACAGCCCGGTTCCGCCGAGCGATCATTTCACAGTCACAACAACTACCACGTACTGCGTGGACATCAAGAGTCAGCAGCAGTTCGTGGAGGTCATATCGCCGCCAAACAACAACAATGCAACGTTCCAAACCTTCTCAAAGCGACTGTCGCCCGAGGGCGAATGCAAGGACACTCTTTCGTCGCAGGGCTCCTCGAATAACCGCTGGCACTCACAAAGCAGCAAAGACTCAAACCAGAGCCAAAAGAAGATACTCTCTCCCGGCTCGACGACGGGAAGCAGCAACGGCAAGCAACGCAAATCGAAGCAGCGCAAGGAATCTAAGCACTACCAGGAGTGCGATATCCTCGAGAGTCCACAAATCTACTGCCGCAGTGCACTGGGGGATAAGATCAGTGACTACGAAGACCTCTGGTCACAGGATCCGAGTGACAGAGCAGGTCTGCTGACCAGCTTCCGCCCGCCAGACGGAACGCAGGGTAAGCGACCCGATTTGTTGGCAGAAACTCGTGAGTATTTGAACCAAGCATTGCCAGTTGCCCCTTCTAATGTATTTCAATTTCTGTTACAGCCACGATCACCTCTCTCAACTGCAATATTCTCTCCCCCGCGAACTCAGTCAGCTCGTCGGCCAGCCCGCCCTCGGAAACCGTACAAGCTGCGCAAACGCCAGCTGCTTGCCCAACGACCACCATTACCGACTTACTTAGCCCGCTCGATGCGAATAAGAACTTTATCCAGCTACCAACCGAGGCACAGCCTCGAAGTCGATCCGGTCTTGCACTACCGTTGACTGGTGATGACCCGTTGAAGGCCTCCGAGTCGGACACAACACCAACTGCCCAGACGCCCGTCAGCTCGCGCAGCAAGCAGGGCAGCCCGTTTTACGCAGAGCCAGCGGATGCGTTGCGAGCCGCCGGATTGACCGCAAGCATCCTTCGCCGTTCACAGCGAGGCACTCTCTTGCCGGCGAACCATCGACATTCGGAACCCCCAAAGGGTGGTATAGCTCGGACTCCAGTTTGCCCAGTTCTGGTGCCAGCGGAGATTGAGAAAATCGCCGGCAGCTTGGACGAACTGAAAAAGAAGCAGCAACAGCCGGCCAAACGACCTCGCGGTCGCAACGATCACTGGCAGATCGACAGCAGCTGGGAGTTTATGGGCAAACACGATGACGGCGATCCCGAATACGGGGACTACGACTCCGAAGAGCAATGGAGTGCCGTTCCGGCACAAAAGAATCCTAGTCAGGTAAACGGTGAGAACAAGGAGAACAAGGAGAAGCCCATCACTGTTCATCAAATCATTGCAAAGCGACTTCCCGACTTGAATCTTCCCGAGTTGGTGCGGTGTTCGACGCCACAGCAGCAGCAGCACAACCAGTTTAAGGAGCAGAATGGCGGCTTCCGACTATCATCGTATGACAACGTCGAGAAGAGCTTCGCGTTTTCATACTTCAACGGCATGGACTCGGCTCAGTCCGATGATGGAACGGTGTTTTCAGAGCCATGGGACAGCACACAGTGGGACTCGTTTATTCCGCAGGATGGTAAGTGACATTTTAATTTTAAACTACTACTTGTATCAATGACAACTGACGAGTGTGTATTTGTTTGTCTAGATACAATCACCTCGGAATCAATTCACCTTTCGAAGTGTCGACCCACACTAATGTCCGAAGATGATGCGACCATCATCGAGGAAATCAGCACCAAAGACAGCCAAGGCACACTGAAAGCAAATCGATCCAGATATCATTCATCACATCAGAAGGTGGCTACGATATTGAGAAACCCCAGCATGAGGGACAGGGAGATTTTGTGTAAGTAATAGAAAAGTAAGGTACCCACATAAATGGCGATCATTTTTCTGTCCTTCTTGTGGATGTTGCCCGCCTTTACTTGATGGTGGATGTTTTTCTACTACGGAATGATTTGCTTTTGTGACTTGGATTGATATTGTGAGGCGAATTTACTCTATGAATATGGAACTTAGGGTTATGTGCAGGTGTCCTAAGGTCGATGAATGTTTTTTACCCCTTAAATCCAAAATAACTCTCATGAAGTGCTCAGTGGTTGGTTTAAGTTGCTGTATTCCCTATTGCCTGGTAAGGGAAAGACACAAATAACGCAATTAGCGCCGTTTTGAGACCACAGCTAATGGAACCTAAAGATAGAGAGGGAGAAGGATGTTAAAGGAACTCAAAACCAGCCTGTGGAGTTGAGAAATTTGATCATGTTATTATAATGGATAGTTTTGATGGCCGAAAGCCCTTTGCTTGTAAAGTTTGTTTTGTGAGGTTTGTTTTTTCTATAGCTAAAGCGATCGGAATACCTTTATCCAAACGAATAGTTGGTGTAGTTCAATGTCTGGCTAGTTCATCAGCCTTACCATTGCCTGGAACGTTCAAATGCCCTAAGGGTTGAACTGGTTCCCCATTTTGTTCAGAGATGAGCGTCAGTCTGTGTCTACGATAGAGTTTGTAGACTTAATCTATGGATTTTGTTGCCGTTGGCAGACAGAAAATGTGGGTATGGCAGTTTGTTGTGTTGCCTGTACAATCGCCTGGGAAGTTAGTCTGAAGGACCAGTCGCTTTCTCGCCACCTTTTGCCCTTTATTTGCTGATATACACACGAGTGGGGTTTTCCTAATAGGTCCCAGTTTGTTTAAAAAATTCCCCTTTGTGATCCTGCATCACTTTGTCAGCTTCCGTTGACAAATCCACATTCAAATTGATCTAATCTTGGCAATTTTTCATACTTCTTTTGCTCGATCCACATAGTACTTCCTGATGGATGGCGTTGATGTCAGCTGTGCAGGACTAGGTCGACTAGACTTCTAAACAACTTCCTAAACACAAGTATGCGTTCGCACAACGCACCCAGAGACGTACTTAAGTACTTTGGAAAGCGAAGTCGAATACTTCGTTCAATTTTTGTGCATGCGCTCTAAAGTTCAACCAGCTGAGCTTGTGCCGATCCGATTATGTTTGCTTCGTTTGTGTTTGTGTGGTCAGACTCCGGACAGTGCACGTTCATCGT
Source organism: Cheilosia variabilis (assembly GCA_951230905.1). Taxonomy (NCBI): domain Eukaryota; kingdom Metazoa; phylum Arthropoda; class Insecta; order Diptera; family Syrphidae; genus Cheilosia; species Cheilosia variabilis. Next base: position 3,083,438 of record OX579677.1, on the reverse strand, counting down.
TAGTTCACTATGCAATGGGGGACTTGGAGAACACCGAAAGCTCCGACAGTCTTTACATGTTTGTCCACAGATTCATCTGACTTTTGTTTTAAGATTGGGACTAGGTGCCGTTTACTAGAAAACAGGGAAGCTCGCCAAAGTGTTTTCTTCCTCAACTGGGAATCAGCATTTTGCTGAATGCTATCACTTGTCGCCTCAACCTTCATGCATATGGATAAACGACTGCTAAGTTCACTATTGGACCTGATCCTCACAATCATTTTGGCACAACGAACACTTGTTTGTTGGTTGGTTACATTCAAAACGATTTTTTGTGGTTTTGACTGCCAGCATAAAAATCTTTTTTTCACATTTGAGGGTACATCAACAACACTTTCTCACCCGCTATAAGGAATATTCTTCCCACCGAATAGTAACTCAGTTCCTGGTTTCGATTGCGATCTGCAGTATTGTCTGCTGTGATAAGCGCACGCTTATTTTGTCAGTTCGTGTGCCCTTAAAGAAATACATCATCAGCGTAAACCGACCAAAGTCCGTCGCACAACTTATCTATTTTACACATAAGCATGCACACACACTGCGACTGCGACTGCGAACTGGCCGCCGCCGGGACACATTTAAGACGAATTGCGTCGCAAGACAACGCTTCTGCTCTAGGATTATCAACACGCAGAAAGGGAGACGATCCAAAAGGGAAACAAAACAATCAAACAAATGCCGAGCTCGTAGCGATTACGTCTGTAGCCGGCTTGAACTGGAAACGAACTACTGAACGATTGGAAAAATAGTGCACATTGTGAATTATTTTATTTGCACTAACAAATTCCAACTGCGTATAAAAAGTTGCTGTAGTCGGTGTGTGCATTGCTTGAAGCGGAAATTAAATGCGTACATTTTCTAATCGGCAACGAAGGGCCTGGACATGGCAGATTGATTGGGTACACTGACAAAATATTTGACAATCACATGTGAGTGTTGTGTTGCGTTTGAGGAGGAAAGCTAATAAAGGTGGAGCTTCTCGGTACGCACGTTGGGCGTAGACTGCATGGGAATGCTCGGTGGGATAGATTGGTGTGAATGGACAGGAATGGATGCCATTTTGTTTAGACAGTTTAGATGGTTCTTTGTTTTACTCTAGTTTGCTATGATTCGATTCTAGTTTAATGGGTTGCTCTAGTTACTAGTTTACTTGGTTTTGGTTGTCTCTGGTTTTGGTTTTCTCTGGCTTTGGTTGTCTCTGGTTTACTGGGTTGAATGTAGTCAACTGAGTTTGTGGTTTACCAAGTTGATTCTAGTTGACTGAGTGATTTTTCGTTTGCTGGGTTGACTCCTGTTTGCGAGTAGACTTCAGGGGAATGGTCGGACGTGCAGGTGCATTATAGCAAATCTTATAAGAGAACACGTCTTTCTTCTTCAGTATGAAACGATGAAAAGGGAAGATAATCTATTATCTGTCAAATACGAAGTAAAGTAGGGTGAGTTTACATGTTACATGTCAGGTTATAAATATAGGGTAACACCAACAAATCTGTTAGAGGCTTATGCAGGATAGTCCTCGGGCTACTGTTTCAAAAATTGCTCCTTTCTTCATTAAATAGTTTGCGGCTGTCACAGTAGTTGACTCGACTTTTTAACTTGAAATTCCTGTCCAGTAAATCGTCGTTTTATCACATCTCGCCCGCCCTTCTCTTGTCGATTATTTAACCGAACAGGGAGTACAGCCTCACATTAATTTGTGCCATGGGGTATTCCGCATGCGCTTTTGTTTGCATTCACCTTTCTTTGACATGAAACGAGGCATTCTAAACTTCACAACGGCTGAGCTTTTTCTGACATATCTCAAGTTTCTTTACATAGGGCTTACATTTTTGATTGTTCTATTGACTTTTCATCTTTCTCTCTCTCTCACTCTCTCCGAACCTTGCCATTGGTGTGCAATCAGCTCAATACTCTTTCCCAATCAACAGCAGATTGGAAAGCAATCTTAATTTGAGACGATGACACTCTGTCTAATTGAGAAAAGTGTGTCAGCTGCTAGGCATTGTCATTGATTGATGACTTAATCGCATAGAGACCTTGATCAGCACTACAACAGCACATCAACGACACATCACTTTAACAATAGTGCAAAACAATAACAAGCAAAACAATGCTGTGCACATTCCTTAATGCGAACCGTCCGTTTACTCATCATGTGCAGCACACAATCGGGGTTTCTTATCACAACAATTGCGTTCTCAAACTTGTGGCAACGAATTGGAATCTCTGTTGTTAATTTGCCAAAAATGTGTAACAAATCTGTTACAGATGTCAGAGCGCTGTCATCGTTTGCCAATTTAAGTCAGGCTCTCAAGGTGGGTAAGCGATTTGCCGTCGATGTTTGCAATTAGTTTGTAATCTCTCAAAACAAATAATCGTAGTAGTCCTGGTAGAGTGGAATCTATAGCGTGTCTCAAGTCGGGGCGGTTGTTGTCTGAAGCAGATTTCGTTGGTATAGCCTGGTGTAGATTACAAGTGTAAATACGGTGTCCATGCACCTACTCAGCTTATGTTTGAACAATCAGGTTTAATGTGAATCAGAAACTGCTTCGAGCTCTTCATATTTAAAAGAGCAACTGGGCTCAACGGCCTTTTGTGAGCTAGAAAGAACTTCAGGGGGTAGTAGAACTTGTCGCTCAGAAAAAATAACAGAAAACACGTCTGTATACGCTTTTGAGAATATCAATGCTGTCCCTATTATGATCGCCTAGAGTTTTAAAGGGAACTGGGTTAGAAGTTGGGATAAGTACAGGGTTGCGAGGACAATTGTCACAAAATATCATGCAACTTAAGCAGTTATACATCTTTTGGTTTTGTTTTAGCACAATGACTTTGGAAGTTCACTTTCAATTGCGTCCAAAATCTCTCTAAACAGAGTGGACATTAGAACCGTAATAGGTTTCATCACTGGACACTGCCTGATAGGGAAAAACACGCAAATAGGCTCGGTGTACCTTCAAAAATTCAATTTCTGTAGAAGCTGTTGAGATGAGGAGTACCTGTTCCGCCCTCTCTCAAAGGAGAAAACTTTACCTGGGGGCTTTCTACTTGAATGCACAGTGGCGATCTTGTTAACACCGAACTTGGGTCTACTTTGCAAGCTGAAATTGATTTTGCAAGAGAGGATTTTGGGATAATTGATCCAAACGGTATCACAAGGGACCCATTACTGGTTTAAGTGTGCTGGCTTTCTTAGCTGGCAGCCGATATAACCCAACCTAACCTATGTGAACGTCTTATAAACGGTATGAGGACGGACGGCGTGTGCTGATTAAAAACAACTCGTTTGCTTTACCTTAAATGACGCTTGTAGCCCGGCGTTCGCACGGTTTGAGCTAGGCTAAAGGTATCTTCATTTAGGCTCTCGAAATTTGTTGGGGTCGCCCTCAAATTCCGCCTTTGAAATGAGTACTTCCTCTTGTGCGCTGCACTTGAAGATTGGACTTAAAAATTCGCTGGCTTCTGCATTCGCTCCAAGTAACTTATGTAGCTATCTCAGCGGTTGTATTTCAAGATTTATGACGCAATAGAGCCTGTAAAGTTGGTTGGATCTTCTCCCTTTACGGTTCAGCAGAAGAAGAAACTTTCTCTTCATTTGATTTTTTCAAAGTCCATGCTTCTGTGACGTAAAACAGAACCGAGATGAATATCGGATGTTGAATAATATTTCTCTGGGCTTCATTTCTTAGATTTATTTGCTTATAACAAGGAAATACTGATTGACAATAGCGACACTGATTGCCATCTGCGCCGATGACATTTTGCAAAGTAGTTGTAGAGCTTAGGTAGGGATGATATATTTGTTCATTGTGGCGTCGCTGATGTTGACAGTTCTGCAAACTTGCTGCAAACTCGTCCCTAGCTCACCGAGCTATGCGGACAACGACAATTTCACCAATCTTTACTTTAGTGTTAGTTACTGCTGCCAAGTTAAGACCTACCCAGCAGTCTTCTCTTTTACTCGGAAGGGTTACAAGCCGTTGTCAAAAATCAACCAAAGTTCTGTCAAATACTTAAAATGGTCTTCTGATTCGCTCGGTCTTTTCCGTCTTTATCGCAGATATGTGAGTGCCAAACTAACAAAGCGCCTTCGGCCTCAAAATTAACCATTCAAGGCGTGTTTTGCATTCGTTACTCCACCCTCCCGACGTTTCCGTTTAGACTTTGAACTTTAACAAGGAAACGCCATCAATCTCAGTGCAAAGTCAAAGCAATTAAAGCATACTTGGTGTCACTGCAAGTGCAAGTCCTTCTTCCAAACACACAACAGTCGACGGAACTGCACTGTTTTGTTTTTTATTTTTTAAAACCGTTAACTACGCATGATCTAATTGCACACAATAGAATTGAGATGATCTAAGACGATCGCGACATTGCATCATGCAATTCAGCTGCCCTATTCATCGCAAGTTTTGGACGATACCCGCAGAGTTCGCCGAGAACAGTACTTACGCACACCATAACCAGCAATGACAGCTGCATTATCTAACACACGAGCCGATAATTAATGACATTTAATCATGACACATATATTTATGTCGGGATATTTTTGTCACACACCCGCGAAAGAATAACAAAAACAAACAGCAGCCAACAATGAAGTCAAGGATGTTGTCTCTCATACGGTGAGATGATAAAGCCTTTGATTCGTGTTTGACCACTGTCTGGCTTGATTCACTGGGGTCTGGTGTGGCTTGTCCATTGATAAAAAGTAGGACCTGTACAAATAAAACGATCGCTATCGTCGGGCCGATCGACGACGCCATAGTCGAAAGTTCGCACGCTTCTTGGCGCGCGTTGCTCTATTTTTAGAACGAAAAATATTGACAGTTTCATTGTCCGGGATGGTTATTTGTGGATTGTGTGGTCTTATCATCGCTCTGGCAAATATTTTCTGTTGTTTTTCTCTTAAAACAGAAATCAGAAGGTTCCCACGCTCTGTCGTTTGTTTGGGCTGTTTTCGAGTGGGAAACGCAAAGTTAGGTGACACTTTCAGCAGTATTTTGAGACAGGCAACAGTCCTCTGGGTGGACACTTAAATTGCAAAAGCCATATTGAGGCGCTTTTATTTTTATTTATCGTTTTATGACTTCATCCGAAATGTCGCCAGTTATTTTATAAGTAGAGGTACTCGTGCCCAAACAAAGGGATCGCGCTAGTCCCAAGAGTTACGATTTTTCCTCTTGTATCCAGGCACTCGATTCGAACATGTTGCAGTTGCAGCGCGAGATCTTCCAAATTGTCTTTTCTTTCTCTTTACTTACATTTTCTTATATGGGGAATTCGCGACACGATTCTCTTACGAACTTCATTCTCTAAATGCATGTGCCTACATCGAATTATTTTGTGTGTGCATTTTGGCAGTCATAAATCAGCGGGGTTGTGTGTATTTATAAATGACGAAGTGCGTTGTTTGTCGCTTACCTGTCAAATTTTGGAGGTTCTCCCATTGATGTTCCATTGACGTTTATCCTGCTTAGACTGGCAGGCACTTTCTGTCAGTTTAATTTGAAATTCTCGTTACAAATTGTCACTGGTGTTGGGTTATGTTGAAACCAACTGCCTGTAGTTTTGTATGGAATTGACAGTTCGCTAGCAGTCCGTATATATTACGTCAATGAGTTGCTTCTTTAACTTTTCTTCAAAAGCGGCATGGATTGCTAAATTGCTCCCTTCAGCTAAACCACTTGCAACTCTAAAGGGGGAACCACAATAGGATTACACGGCAGCAATCCAGCTTAAGCCAATTTGCGATTATATTGAAATTTTATGTCGTGACCACAATGGGCGTGTGACGTTTCGCTGAACTTATGTGGGTTTTCGTGCAACCCTCCATTACGTTTAAGCCTTTAGACTGCATGTCTGCTGTCACAAAAAGTTTATTTATCAAGTTATTTATTATTGAATAGCTCAATGATTGAATATTTTATTCGAACGTTCTTTTAGTAAACGAACTGTCAGATAATACTTATATTATAAATCATACAATCGCAACGCGTCTCACAAGCATCAATTCATCTGACAATCCAAATACAAAGTGCAACTACAAAAGTGAAAATTGACAGCCCAAGTTCACGAAATTTTGACAGAAATAATTCTTTCATTTGATAAAACGTCGTAATCTGTTTTTGATACATCTACAGCAATGGCCGACTTCATTGTTCTGGAGTTAGATTGATCACGTTTTTTTTTGCAGTTGACATTAAATGAAGGGGTAGCTAAAAAATAAAGTTCTCGACTGAGTAGTTATTCATGCTTGACATTTTGATTATGTCCGAAGTAGTAAAATTGACATGAATCTAGTTTTGGCGTTCAATTGACATCTAGTCCATTTTTTTAACAGACTAAGACGCAATGCGTGAACGTAAAACTAAATACTAACCCCCGTATTAATAAACACTGCGTAAAAGTTATCAACTCGTTACTCAGCAGCTAAGTAAAATTTTTGTATGCTATCTGACGTCTACTAGCTAACTTGCATGTGCATATTTGTTTATTAATGCGGGGGTAAATAAATACACAGGTCTAGTATTCTTTTGACTTTTCAATGTATCTAATTTTGACAGTACGACAACGAAAATCTGAATATTCCCTCATTGATCTGACAATTGTCGATTATTCCAACAGTGAAAAACTGAAATACTATTCACGTAACTATTCAAGATCACCCGAAAGTGACAATTTCTGTCAGGCTACTTACTGTCAGACTTAGTAATTTTTTTTTTTTTTTATGATCCTCTTTTTGTACTCAAATTGCTAGAAGTGCCAAACCAGAATAGGACTCCTGACTACAAAATGTTTTATAAAAAAAGTAACGAGTAAAAAGTAAGCAATTGTCAGTTGAAAGGAAAGTCGCCATACATTTTTTTTTTAAAAACTGCTCACCCGTCAGAACATTTGTCATAAAGTCACATTTTATTTAGAAAAGACGAAGAAGCCTTCCACTTTGACGGGATTAACTCTTGTCAGAAATTTAAAAACGACGCCGTCAACAGGAATCATTCTTTTGTGGTCTTTCCAGCGAATATAAATTGTTCTTTCATGCAACATAGGATAGATGACGCAGAAATCAATTTTATTCACTTATGACGTTTTACCTCCGCACCGTCAAAGTGTAGTTTGTTTTACAACAACATTTTTTAATCAAGATCAAGTAAGAGCTAAGTTCTGCACAGTTCTTACGACAGACTCCTGTCAGTGGTCTTGTCTTATCTAAACAATTGAAACGCGCCAGATACGAGTATACGGAGACGTTGTAATCAATTCTATGACAGGCACTTGACGGCGAGGCGTCACCTATCGCACTTCATATCTACAGAAATATGCGCATATTGTTTTGATAGACAACATTGGTTATAATTGTTTTGACAGCATAAAGCGTTTGAGATTTTATCTAGCCGTATGATCGCAGATCAGTTTCAGTTTATTTTGAATTTGAGTTCGGTCCTTAACTTGAATAGGAATTGTAAAAGTTTTGTTTTAACGAAATTCTCCTACAATTACGTACAAATGAATTTTGGGAATTGTATATTTCTGATTTTGATAGATAAATTCTTTAACAGATGAATTCTACTAATACCGTCATCTCGTATATTTTTTAAGTCACAATATGTATGGAAAACTCCGCCATTGTGAGTTCGAAAAATGTATCCTGGATACTAAAAATGATTATTAGTATCGCGGTTTGTGAACAAGCATTGAACACCCTTAATCGAGCTCGAACTCTCGACCTACTCAGTTTGCCAATATTTAGTTCACAGTTTGTTAAATCGATAGCAGAAACTGCAGGAAAACTGAACCTGGCAACAGATGTCATTATTTTCTATTCGAAAAGGGAAGTTAAATTTTATTTTACATTGGTTTCACTTTCTACTCATTGCTCTAGTGTCACAAGTGACAGGTATACTCTCGCCGCCCGGAAACAGAGAAACAGGCCTATTTTACCATTTTTAGTGAGGGGCGATACTAATAATCATAACCTTATTATATTAACCTTCACACCAAATATTCTGTAGGTCACAATGTTGTTCATTAAATGTTGTGAGTTTTGTAGATGGAAAGTTGCAAGTAAGGTGCAAAGTATATCTTGCTTTTGAAGCTTCTTCTGTCATAAGGTAAGGGGAGTTAATCGGGACTTTCAAGTATCTAGTTTAGGAAGTCTGACTAGATGTATTTCCGTTTTGATTGGCTGAAATCATACATATGAGCAGCTGTTTCAGTTGACGTTTATTGAGGGGTAGCCGACGAATCTGGTCAAGAAATTCTTTACTGAGTACCTTAGTTGACAGTTTTCATATGTGGCTGACGTAGAAAAAGTGACGTTCCCTACCAATCTGGTTTTTGCGTTCAGGTTACACCCTATACAGACCATTTTGAATGTCCAAACTAGATTTTACGAACTCACAATGGCAAAATTTTCCATATAAAATGACCGATTGTGACCTACAAAATATTTATTGTGAAGCCGGTTCCCTCAATTTTACATTAACTTATTCATTCGCCCTTAGCGATCACTTCCCCCTAATCTTATCGAGTGTTTTGTCAATGAAACTCAATATTGACCTCCCCCTCATAAGCCTGTGTCTGCTGTCAATTTCCTCCTTCAATTGACGGATTTTTCTTGGTACAACTCTTCACACGCCCGGGGCTGCAAACAACCAAATATAATAAAAATATATATTCAGAAAATATTTAAATAGATTTCACAGGTGCATGACACCGAGTTGGTTACCAAGTTCTTAATATAAGTGTAAGCTTCAACATGGAGATTGGTGTATGGAGATAGATTAGCGCTGGTTATTTAGTAATAAATCAATAAACCGTCGTCTGCTTTGTCTGTTTGGGTTGAGTCTTGAGAGCTGCAGACGTTGTATAACATAAAAAGTGAAACACGACTAGCAAGGTTTTTCTTTCCTTTTTCTGGATGAACAAAGGGTTCAGCACGAAGCTGTATGAGATCAAGTGCATTCCTCAGTCCACAGAAGAGTGTAAGGTCACATCTGAATTTTATTGATATTTTCTCTCTGACGGAGCAAAAGTTGTCGCTGAGTAATGATGATGATACTACGAGTACTTGTGAATTCCCTGAAAATCTCCAGCCGGTTTCTGAATACTCTTGGCTTGCAGTCTAAGTAAAGAAGACTTCTTTAGTGGAGGTGCAGTCTGGCTTCTGCCTCCGCCTTTGTCTTGGCAATAGGGCGACGACGACTGAAAATAAGAAAAATATGCTTTTTGTTTCGGCCATTGAATTAAGAAAACTATTCGTTAAAAGTTTACCTAAAAACGGATCTGACATCTATTTTTCTAGTCTTGGAAAAGTCGGAGACGGCAGATTTCTGACATTCATCGTTGAACTCTAAATATGAAAACATCATTTTTTTAAGCTGTCCTCTTCTTTGAGTTTAAACGAGGAAAAACCCTCGCAATGCTTGCTTAAAAAGGGGATAAGTTAGTAACAAAAGACAGCGACTTCTCCTCTTCTGCTTTGATTACAAGTTTTGCGAATAGCCTGACGTCTACCATACATCGCTGATGACAACTAGAAGCATTTAAGCTGCTTCTATATGCTTTTGACTTTAATTCTGAATTAACGAACATTTTTTGAGTTATATCTTTCCTTAAAAACGGACCGTGTGTTCTGTCTACGGCCAGCTCTTTTCCTATTCTTGCAAAATGTCCGACCCACCTAAAACTCTGTAGCCTTATTACTTTCACAATAGTTGAACCTGTGACAGTCTTCCCGTTGACGATTGTGTAGTTTTAGCCATGAGTCACCACTCACCAGTCCATATTTTTTTTAAAGTCAGCACTGTTTGTCCTTGCGCTATTCTTTCCTCTTGCTTAAACTCGATTGAGTGGCATTGAAACTTCTTTGCGCCATTAACCGATACGTCATATGAATTTTTATGAAAATGGTGAAATTTCGAACTTTCGAACTCACTTATTTACGAGTAAGCACTTAAAAATTGTTGCACAAATCAAATTTAAGTCGTTGTGCAAAAACACAGCTGCAATTGCATTAGGAAATTAATACATAGTTCATATAACTAAGAAGTGATGGGGAAAGTTTTTAGTTTTCGAACTCACTTCTGTTAATTTATCGCGCACTAAATTAAAAATTACACTTTTCGATTTTTAGTCGTTGTGTGTTAAATATGAAACATTTTTATATATGACACAAACGCGAGGAGATCTGCAAGTTTTACTGATTATGTCAAATATATCAGTTTCGAACTCACTTTACTTATTTTAGAGGACATTTAGGAATCACATTGTCTTAATTTTAACAGAAATGCTGCTCTAACAAGTGGATTGTTTTTGTTGCATACTAGCACCAACATTTTAGAGACGAATAAGTTGTTTTTGTAATTTCTACTGGAGGTAATAGCGATTATTTTGAATTTTCGAACATTTTATGTTTCGACTTCAAATTTAGCTAATTCACTGTGGCTATATTTTCCATACAAATTTCGCAATTATGAGCACCCGTAAATTTATAGTCTGTGCTATTTTTTATGAGCAAGACGCACTAAATGTTAGCTTCGCTATGTTCCATAAGAACATCAATATCCAAAGCAATCGACTGGTTTTACTGATGGCTAAAGTTAAGAATTTTCGAACTCACTTGATAAGAAATGATGAATTTTTCTTACTCACTGAATTTTTTCAGACATGCTGCTAACAGTACTTATTGCAATTTGAGCAATAGCTTGAGTAACACGGCCCTTTGTGGTTCTGCGATTTTTAATGGAAACATTTCTTAATTTCGAACTCACTTCAGTTATTAAGCAGACTTTAGAATAGCAGCGACTTCTTTTTAACAGAAATACGAAAATCAATGTTATGGAGACGACTAAGCGGTTTTGGCGAGTTCTACTTGTGGTACCTTAGGCGTAATTTTCGAATTTTCGAACTCACTTCACTCAATAATCGCACAGTCTTAATTTCAGCAGCCCCTTAGTCCTGTCGTTTTTTGTAATAAGAAAATGAATACATCGTAGTTTCTACACGTTTTGTCTACTGATTGCGAGAATTTAGAATTTTCGAACTCAACTGTCACTTGAGGGGAAATGGTGAGTTTTACATAACCCACAAAATGCACATCAAATTGGTATGCGCAAAATAACACTCATTGCTTAATAAATATAGATTTGAATTGGAATTTACAAAGGCACAAAAAAAATTGGCCGAAGAAATTGTCTCTGTCGGAGCCCCATGTCCCGCAGCTGTCAAAATAAAACAAGGTCCCCATTGCCGAAAATTCAACAAAAACATCAATTTAGCTATATTCAACATTGGAAAACTGTTCATCTTATTGTTTTTGTGACTATTTTTCTATGTGAATCACACTAGAAGCACCCGTCGCATTCTGGTCCGATAATGCTGATGCGTCATGTGATTTCACAAAAGCCCACATCTTCCGGGGCTGCCCTTTGATGCGTTTTTTTTTTTTTTTATCAAAGAAGCTATACGCGGGGAATTTTATTCATCCAAAATGCTCTATCTCAAGGCACGCTCACATAACGTAACTTACCTAGCTTCCTAATGTCGGGAGTAGCTGTACCCCCACTTTTGGCGACTCGATGCCCACGCGCAACAATGATGACAACCCGTCCATCATAAAGCTCAGTTTTGATTAACCTAACGGCCTTATCACTCGCACAACCACAACAGTTATTGAACTGACCACGGCTACGCACTTTCTCACAGTTCTACGCGCGCTGCCTCCCGCGACCTGACTTTAATTTTTTTCTTTTTTCTACAAAAGGTAACGCAGCTAATCTGTCATTAACCGCACTTCCCAGGTCCCATATCGCTTTGTCGATCTGCACTTGTTGCTGTCTCGTCCAGCATCCGTATGCCGTCGTATCGCCAAACCAAACATTGACTCTCTCTTCCTTTCCGCGAAGCGTGCTCTCGTCGTGTCTCTCGTTTCTCCGATCTCCATCGAAATAACCTCTTGGACAGAGCTGGCTCTCGGCTCAGAATCGAATCCGCGTTCGTCGCGATAAGTACTCGTGCGCTTATTGTCGTGTCCGTTGTTTTATTTTATTTTATGTTGTTTTGTGTTTGCACTTCCCACACTAGTTCCGTATGCGAAAAGAAGCCCAACGAAACGTTTACCAATACGCATAGTATTATCGCCCCGTGTGCTGTCAGTGCCGATGAGAAACTTTCGATTTCGACAATTTGTGCTATCGGGCAAAAATCGTTTCCATATAAATCATGAGTTGGTTCAGAAAGTTGTCAAAGGAAAGGCGCGCGAGCCCAAATAAACAGTGCAACTGTCATCCACCGCGCATTTGTACTCACATCGAACCCGCTTCAACCACAACCGCCTTCGGTCCGGACATGTTGTCGTCCCTGTGTGGTGATCAAATCGAACTAGTCGACCCGGAGGATTTCTTTCAAAATCCCGAACACGTGCGCCGCTACAAGGAGGAAGAGCAGTTTCTCGCGCTCATGTCCGAATGGGAGATCGTCGATCATCCAGAGAGGCATAGCAACTTTTTCTCCGCCGACTTCGAAGAGGAACTGATTCACATGAAAACCCAACACGAAAGTGACGAGAAGAAGGAGAAAGAACTTCATCTGGAAATGACGCAAGATCAGTTGATCAAGACAGTTGCTTGCGAGCAGCAGTCGCCGCTTCGACGTCGCAAGTTTGCGGAAATGTTCTTCGGAGAGAGAATCGAGACGGGAATCCCCATCCCAAGGGTGCATATTGATTTTAAAGTGCCATTGACGAAAAAGAAGACTGAACTGTTTAAGGCAGGTAGTCAGATCGAACGGGGGCTTCACAAGTCGGACGCGTTGTCGCAGTCGATTATGGGCGCCATAGGGCGATGCCCCAACCTAGAGCATAAAATCGAAGATCAATCGTCGCATGATCACTACGACGTGAAGCAGTTCTTTCGTCTCGACGATAACGGAAACATCCTTTTGAGCATAAGTCACATCGACGAAGTGAAGGGCTGCGAGGCGAGGCGCAGCAGAAAGTTTTGCCGAAACTATGTGTCAGCCAAGTGTTGCGACGAGAGCTATGCGCGCCGCAAAAAGTGGTTGGTTATCTTGAAGAGGATAGTGCAATTGTTGTGGGACATTTTCGCTGGTAAGAATTCTGTATTCTCTAGATCGGTGCAGTGAAAAACAAACAGCTTCAAGTGTAGATAAACAATTGCGACGGTGTGTGTGCGTAAGGATAGTGTCAGACTGATTCACCTTGTGCCAGTTAAGTTTTGTTCCCATTGTGCGAGGCGCTTTGTTAGACAGTTTACTGCTTTTATCACTTACAATATTTGCTCAGACCTCAGACTCGCTTGTTTTTACATTCTGCAAGAGCAACTTATAGGGTGATGTCGGTTTGTTCTTTGAATTTTTCAAGTAGTTTTTAAACTATTTTTTTGTTTTTGGGACGCTAAATTCTTTTTCGAACTTTTAGTGATCGGCGTTTAAGTGTCAAGCGTTTTTTTAAAATGTGCCAAGTTTTTTTTAAAGATCAGTAGTTTTAGTTGTCACCAACTGTAATTTTGAGGAAGTACTGTCAACATGACTTAGGTTTTGGAAAATGTTTAGGAAATCCAACTAATTTGTGTAAATTTTTTTATTCAAAATATTCTGTCGATGCCTGCTCGCAACTAAAGGCGCAAAATGAACGAGTTTAGCTGTAGGGGACATCCTCATTATGCCTGTTTTCGTACTTTGTAGGGCAAAACTTGCGAAATGTCATATTTCTTGCCGTCCTAGAGAGGTCTCCCACTAGCTGACAAAATACGAAAACGCTTTGAACGCCGAATTTGTAAACCGTGCAGATTTCTTTCGCGGACAAATTTAAAGGTTTTCATGGCAGAAAATCAAATTTAAGACCTTCAATAAATTAAATTTGTACTTTTTTTACCTTCTTGTGTCCATTTTGTTGCAAATCGAACATGAAAAGTTATTTTGAGCGCTAGATTGTCACCACTCTTCTAACGCTGAACTAAGTGAATTCGTCAAACTTCCTACAAAAAAAGAACTCGATCACAGATATTCAAATTTTCCTTGGATGTCCTTGCTTAAATTACATTTTTGCATCACTTTATTATTGCTTTATATTCAACAAACCTCTGGGGGACGCGTTCGCGAAGTTAGTTCATTTTTTTCTTTTTTTTTTTCTTTGAAAATACATAGAGACATAGTTTTGCCTTGGCTTTATTTTTCAAGCGCCGCCCAATTTTGTAACATAATTTCGACACAAAGAACCACAAAAGGTGCACAAAAATTCTCTCACAAACTTCAAAAAAAAACTTGTGGCGGTGTTTGACAGGAGGGCAGGATGAAAACTGCATAATGTCAGATCGATGAATATAATATGTGATATACCTATTAATATTTACCAGCTTCATTTCCGACGGAAATTTCTTGCAAATGATGAATCCATTTCAACAGTTTAATTTTTTACCAAACTCAAATGAAGCGCTGACGCATATTTTGCATACCTATTCTTTTGCTGTGAACTCGCATTTAATGCACCCCGTAAATTTGCATATAGTTCGCCAGAAATTTTGCCTAATCTTCCCAAATGCATTCGGGTAAGTTTCAGAAAGAAGTTCGCATTTTGTTCTTCCGCGTGGGTCTTGGCGAATCGCGATTTTTTCAGCGGCCCTTTGCCGCAGCATCAACCATTTTCCACAAATATGTTTTTTAGGGCATTTAGCGTAGGCCATGTGCTGTCTTCTTTGTTTAAACGTCATAAAAAAAAAAAAAATTTGCAGATTTTTTTGACCGAGTCTTTCAAAAATCGTACCTATTGATTTAACTTTCCAACTTTCACTAGTCCTTTTGATAAACGAAAAAGCTCAATTCTGCAACGTTTTCTTCCTGCATTTTGTACTTTATTATGTACGTTTTAACAATTTTTAAACAAAACTATAAACTATAACTTTATAAAATCTCCGGTTGTTATTTTTTAACTGTCATTTGCTTTGTTATTCTTCTCATTTGACAATTAAGCCTAGTATCCTGCTCGCGCTAAATATCTACATGCTCAAAGTTACAGAGAAAAACTGTCCAAAAACGAAACAAAATCGAAATCCCAAATCATTTTCTATTGGAACCAGATTTCAACAACAAAAGTATTATTCAGAGCAGTAAATTTCAAAAACAGAACTGAAACCTCATCGATGGAATTTTTCCTCGACTCGTTGATTTCTTTCTAGTCTTCAGCCTTGATCACTTCCGATGTGCCGTCATGTAGCTTTTTAGCCAACTCAAACTCGGGGAAGCCCAAGCGCAGTCTATATAGTCGAAATATCCATGACTCTGTCTCCAATGGCACTTTATCAAAAATTGTTGCATATTTGAGGGAGCCGCACACCCTGAATTATTGAGTTAAGCGCACTAAATTTTAGCGCCTTAGTCTCTACATCGTTAAGTCTAATAAATGGTCACTAAATTATCAAATGCCAATTTCTGACAGTTCTCCTGTCAAAATATGGTCATACAATGTAATGGGCATATCTCAAATGCTCTTATGACCTAAATGGCACATATGACCAGGCTGATTTTGACAGATAAAAATGCCCAAATAGCATATAGTGTAATCGGACAATAAGCACGAATGCCAGCGTAAAGCACTATATGCCCATATGCACTTTATTGAAATTTCGCTATAGCATTGCTGGCATTTTTGATGGAACAAAAATTATTTAGTTGTCACCGGTGTTTGAGTTCGTGGAATTTTTATTTATTTGATATATATATAAATAGCAAATGCCTTAAATGACCATCAAGGTAATTTTGGTCATATAGTCTAATGTACAGTGTTTACGCACGAATTTTATTTAAAGACTTTAATTAGTGGTATAAAGGTATGCCCCCAGCAAGGGCGACAATGTTTGGCTGGTTAAACAAAAAGACTGAAAAAAAACGACCTACCCAAGTGGCAGAAGTCAAAAAAGAAGAAGAAGGAACGATAGTCGCGCCTTCTTTTATATAGATTACTAGAGGTGCGTGAAGTAAGTGGAGGTTCGGCCATGCGATCAATGGCCGATTATCGAAATTGTACTAGAAGGTTCAATTTCGCTAGTCGACCATAGATGGCATTAACATACAGTTTTAATCCAGACATTTTGGTCATTTGACAGCTAATCTGGTTCATATGCATAATTGGCATACAGTCTAATCTTAGCTATAGATGGGACAAAAACCATACGTTCATATGGCAAATGTCAGTAAACGCAATTTGAATTATACCAATAACTAGAATTTCGAAATTCAGACTGCAAATGCATCTCAAAATACATCGCAATATTGAATATCTCCAAAACAATGGATACAAGAAAAGTGGGATCCGGTCGAAATTCTTCTTCTCACACAAAAATTCTGCTTTACAAAAATCTGATTTTCAAATTTAAAGCTTATAAAATGTTGCTTATTCTGCTTTTTTCCAACTAACAAATGTAAACGACGAGAAAAAAAAAGCAGATTAAAATAAAAAACAATTTTAGGAGTTAAAATTAGAAAAAAAAAGTTCTCTCCATCTCTGCTTTACAAAATCCTGCAAACAATAAACAAAGGTTTGGAAAATACTCAAAAGCGCGCGCTGTTTGCAGAATTTTGAAAACCAAAATTTAGAAAAGCAGAATTTTAAAAGTTGAATTTTGTAAAAAGAATTTTGACCCCAACTCAAGAAAAGTATTATCAATGCCGCAGCAGCTTAAATAATTTCCGTAGCCGTAAGCAGAACACGACACGTTCCTTTGGGTCGGGTAAACCCCTATTTGCAGTGGAATTTCTCTGCAATTTCCCTATTGCTGATCGTTCCTCCACAAGCCCCCCATTTATTTTTTGTTTTTTCATCGCAAGAAAAGGAATTTTTGTTCTTGCGTTTTCTTTTATTTATCACGCCAATGTTTTCTGCGTTTTCCCCCAAAGTAAACACAACACAAACTCTTTTCTTCCGTTTTGTATGTGCAAATTTATCTCCGATTTAATGTACCGGACATTTATTTCGAGAGCTAAATGAGTGGAGACTTTTCGTCGGCCCATCTATATGAAGTTAGGAATTCCGCGTGCGAACAGGATACTGCTTTGCTAAACTGCCACGCTAAATTTTATATATGCACACATTTTTGTATGGGAGATGAAATTGAGCGCGAGCAGGATTGTAGGCTTTATCAAACATTTTTCTACCCCACACTTTCTACAAAAAAAAAACAATCCTATTGTCAACTCCAGGACGAATTTTGTCGTTCAATCAACACAGCGTCGCATAGTCCTCCCTTTCACTCAGTTGCTTTCTCTATGCAAGGCTCAGTGAGTGTTTTGTAGAAGCCGCCACTTTTCATTGCTTGATGTAATTGTGTCGGAAGATACGGTCTATGAACATTAAAGTGGCATCAGTCAGTCTGATGGTTTCATTGAACAGTCAACGTCAATGGACCTTCTAACACTAGAACTTGCTGGCCTATGCTTTGGTTCACCCTTGTGGGTGACGTCTTACGAGTGATTACTGATTACCCTCGTAATTAACTGTTTTTTTCATACACCCCTCCGGGTTACATTCAATTACGATTGATAAGGTTTCCTGTTGGGTATATCAATTTCACTCAGTACTTAGATATCTACAATTTAAATTTGCTCCATAAAAATTGTCCATGTAATCGATGCTATGTTAAGACTTGCACAACAAAAATTGAGTTCCTCCAACTTGTGACTCGTGCATGAACCACGAATACGGCGATTCAACCTATGGTTCCTTCAAATTTCTCCACTCGTCCTCCCTACAGCCTTTGGTCTTCTTGCAATAGCCCATCTCTTTGTGAATTACTACCTAAGGCTGTGCCATAAGCTTACCGGGCCCTTGTAGGTGCTCTTCTCATACTCTCCATTTAAAAATAAAACACACGCGTTTATTTCATGTACCTATTCTTGTTTATTTGCAGGTCATCCACGAAACAAAAGCAACCCGATCGGTGGGCCGGGCGACTCGGTCCGCTGCTACACTCTGCAACTTGCCGGCGATCACACGTCAACGTTCGCACAAAACATCGAGAACTTCATCTCGTGCACTAAGGAATCTCGTGAGGCTGCGCCGCAGGTTGTGATGCGCAACATGCGTCAGTTCATGAACGGAATGAAGAACTACCTGGTGAAGCACGGCGAAGGCAAGTTCCACCAGGAGGTCGAAAGTGCGCGGGCACGTCTCAAGTCGGATGAGTTTCTCAATCTGGACGCCATACTCGAAACTGTGATGCATCAATTGGTTGTGTTGCCGCTGCGCGAACACCTCTACGGGATGTTTGTCGACTACTACACCAGGTCGGAGGACATCCAACTGCTCGCCCAGAACGTGAAGTACGCCTGCGGACGGAATGCAACAGACTTTGGCATTCGATCGGCGGTGGCACCGCCCACATCGTCTGCCTTGCATCAGATCTCAAATCTGCTGCTGCGGCTGCAAGAGGCTGAGCTACCGCTGGACAAGTTGGACTTGTTCCTCTGTATTATATCGTCGATATTCGATGCGACTGGCTGTCCACGTGGCCAACAACTGGGAGCCGATGACTTCTTGCCCATTCTGGTGTTTGTGGTCGCCAAGTGCGGATTCGTGGGCGCCGAGATCGAAGCCGAATTCATGTGGGGATTGCTGCAGCCGGCCTTGCTAAACGGAGAAGCCGGCTACTACTTGACTGCCCTTTGCAGTGCCGTGCATGTGCTCAAGAGTTTCATGGCGTCGGACAACGAAGGAACTGGATCGCTAGATGTGAGTTGGTTTTATTTATAAAACAGTTTCCAGTGTGAATGGATGGGGTGCATGTTGGGAATGGGTTGTGAATGTTGGGGTCGATTTCATAAAACTGCAGTTTCAGTAATTGTTCGTCAATTTACTTGCAGCTTGTGAGGTTGGAACTTCTCATAGCTTACAATTGACTTTGCAAATAAAAAAGGGGACTGCCGTTTTATGAAATCGGCCCTTGTGGCAGTGAATGGGTAGACGCATCGTGCACGATGTTGGGGAGAACGAAAGTAGTAAACGCACTAGACTTGTTTTTGAAAATTTTTTATTTATATTTAGAAGTTGTATATATAAATTGTCTATATACCTATCTATATATATAAATTGTCTACGTATATAAATTGTCTATATATATCTGTGTAAACCGTCTCTATAAAAATTGTCCTATATCCTCCATATCTATATATATCCTCCATATCTATATATATCCTCCATATCTATATATATATCCTATTCTCCTTATAAACGTCCAGTTTACACAAATTATCTATAAATATATATAAGTTTTTTACACAATAGTTCTTACAATATTTTTAAGTTCTCTGTATGCCTGCATATTTAATCTACTTCAAATAAACACCTTTCAGTCTGTTTTAAGGCGTACAGCATTTTAAATCATTCATCCCACTCCACATACGTACCTCCGCTCAATCGTTGTCCATCCACCGGCGATCTCCTCTCCTCTCATTCTATTTCCAACCATTCATACCACCCTCAGTCATGGCCACACTCTGTTTTCACTCCCCAAACCCCAATCCGCCTTTTAACCTTATTCGCTAATCACTTTCTTTCTATTCCCACTCATCAACCATTCATTCATGCACAATCTTTTGATCCAAGCACTCGCTTAGTTGTCGTTCAAGCGCCCGCGTACTTTCAATCATTTTCTCAGTCATTCTCTATCCACCCACATTCTTCTGCCAGTCTCCAACCTTTAAAACGTTATCCAGTCACACTCTATCTGATCACACGTTTCTATTCAGTCATGTAAATTCTTTTCAATCGTTCAGTAGTCGCCGATCCACCTGCGTTCTCCTTCCTCTTTTGCTCTTTCCAACCACACTTCCTCAGTCATTCTCTATCCACCCTTCCCCTGTCAGTCTCCAGCCTTTGAAACGTTCCCCAATCGCTCTCTATCTGATCACACGTTCCTGGTCAACTATTCATCCATGCAAACTCTTTTGAACCACTAATGCTCGCTCAGTAGTCGTCGATTCACTCGCCGTCTCCATCCACATTCCAACCACACATCCTCTCTACCACTTCCTCAGCCATTCTCTATATCCACCGAAATTCTTCAGTCTCCAATCACTTAACTTATAAATCAAAAGAAATACAAGACTATGCCATTCGCATGATTCCTTGTTTTTGTTCATAAAATTTGACAGCTTGTCAACTCCCAAAGGAACGTATTTTTCATTGTGACGTATCTGCGCTGGGTAAGGCTAAATCCAAGCGCTTGTGGCGGAGTTTTTAATACAAGATGTCGTGCGTATGTTTTCGCTACGTTCAAGCAAAGAAAACGTAAAAATATGTAAACATTCCGCCGTAATCTTATATTTCCTTCATTCATGAGCAACTCGTACTCACACCTTTTCTGATCAATCATTTATATCTTCATCAGTCTTTCATACATTCACGCTCTTTCGAACCGACTACTTGTCGTAGCGTAGCCATTCCTACAAGCGC
Organism: Cheilosia variabilis; assembly: GCA_951230905.1. Classification (NCBI taxonomy): domain Eukaryota; kingdom Metazoa; phylum Arthropoda; class Insecta; order Diptera; family Syrphidae; genus Cheilosia; species Cheilosia variabilis. The sequence continues at coordinate 3,062,932 of OX579677.1, read as the reverse complement.
CCGTTCTGACTATCCTCCTGTTCACCCTTGCATCCCCTCAGTCACTCCTCTAGTCACGCTCCAAACATTCATGATCACTCCTTTCTTAATCAAATATTCCTTTGCCTTTAAACCAATCCATAGCTCAGTAGTCCATCCAATTTGAACCTAGTTCTGTCCTCCTTCTCTATATGCATCTCTTTTCAAGTTATTCCGCCCACACGATCATTCAGTCTTCCACACTCGCTTGAAGTCCTGAACTAGTCACTCAACTACCCACATATATTTCAATCACCCATCTCCCATTTAGCAATCACATTCCTACACCTCTTCAATCCAACACCCCAGAGGTAACTACACCATACATATCCACAGCCCATTCAACTGATCTACCTAACCACACATCGCCCAAGTCACTTTCCAAAGTCTTGCTCCAATCATTCATGCTCACGCCTTTTCTGATCACTTTATCTCTTAAACTATGTACCGCTCCATGACCTCCTCAGTCATTCCGGGCACATTATCTTCTCAGGATCGGCCAATCTTCCCTTGAAACCGTGCACCAGTCACTCATCTACCTAAAGCACATCTCCCCATCCAACCTCCCCCAACTGATTGACCCAACAACCCATCTCCTCAATCGTAGACCACAACCACCCACAACCTCCATTCAAACAATTAAATTGACAATAAAAGAACCGCAACTGACCCGTGTTTCCTTTTTCTTTGCAGTGGCGCTCATCCTCTCTGCCGGCCTGTTCGTCCGTGCTCCGCGTCATCATCCCCGACGAGTGCAATGGCTCGCTTCAAACACGCACCCTTCCCGTTCGGCCGCACACCACCACCCGCGAAGTCTGCCGCATCATTGCCCACAAGGCGCGCATCACCAATCCGCAGGACTACGCCCTCTTCAAGCTGGTCGACGGCGAAGAGACCCTCCTCACCGATGTCGAATGCCCGCAGGACATCCGCCTCGCCTCCAAGGGCAAGCACTGCATGCTCGCCTACAAGAGAATCGACGCCAAGATCGCCTGGCCCACAGCTGCGCAGCCCTCGTACGCCTGAGGCCCACCCATCCGCCAGCACAAGCGCTGGCAATCCCTAGAATGTAACACCCTTGTTCATTGTGTATACTTTTAAGTGATTTATTATTTTTATTTTACAAATTGTCTTTCATTATTATAAACTATATACTTTTTCATCATCAATTTCCATGACTAACATTTTTGAAACCCTTTTACTTCTCTTCATGTAATCGCTCATTATACTTAACGTTAATTATATATATATATATTTAATGAACATAAGCTTAAAGGATATTTTTTCGTACTAATAATCAGTATTTAAAAATATACGTTTAAAAAAAACACACAAGAAAAAGCAAACAGCAATCAATGTATTTTTGGAGATTTGCCCGAGTATATTATATATACAAGTTTCGACAAATATATACCTGTACATACACTCACTTAACACTCGTAAAAAATATATTTAATCACTCTACCCTCTAACGGAAATATGCATGCATATTCAGACAGACAGACAGACAGACCAACACCGGCAGGTGAAAGAGAGTTTCTTTTCCCATCCCCAGCACACACTTTCCGATCACACGAATGTGGAACTTTGTATAATCAATCGATAATAAACTCAATAAAATATTATTTTTAATGGTATTATGTACAAAAGAAGAACAAACGCGATATATGTTTTCTTTACAAGTAGCGGAAGCGGACAGCGGAGCCGACTAACGGCTGCCTTTGTCAAGCCGTCTCTGCCGTTTCTTTCGTTTCGTTTGTCTTTCGTATGTAAGCGCAGCACTTTGTATATGTTTTCCTTCTGTTATTAATTATTACAACGTACATTTTTAAGTTGAAAACTGTTTTCTTTTTGTATTTTATAAACTCACAAATGAAACAAATTTTTATTAAAATTAACGAGGGTTCTGTTTTTTTTATTTTTATTTTGGCGCGTTTCCTTTTAAGTTTTCCACAGACACTGGTTCACTTTGGTTCACATATGGGGCCTGTTGCGGTTGTCCATCAATCGTTCTCTCGGAACGGACGCGGCACACTCCGTCGGAGGCTTACATAGCAATCGGGGTGTCCCTCTTGGGACAAACAAAAATGCCTTTTTTATTGCTACCATTTGGGTATGGACAAAAGTGAAGGAAAACGTTGAAGTCCCACGTCTCAAAAGTTTATGTGATTGAATTTTCGAAGTGGCTATTCGCACGTTATTTTTGTACTGACTGACGTTTGTCTGGCTTAAAAAACTTGATTTGGGAGCTGAAACATCGGGCCCATTCATAGGTGCAAGTTTTGCAAAAGCAGACGCTCTGCAGAGCAGGAAAAGCTGCGCAAATGGAAGATCTCTCGATAATGAACGTTTTGTACGTTCTCCATTTCGAAAGCCGAATGAAATGTAACAAGGATATAGATTTCCGAAAGTGGAATTAATATTTGATATTATTTTTTGCACTTCGAAAGTATTACAGAGTTCCAACTTAAAAGTGGAACGGAAAGCAATTTCGAATAGGACTGACTTTCGGAGCGAAATAGGAGTGCGGACCCTGCCAATTCATGCCTTTGTAAACTGTCGGCTTAGGATATCTTTGCGTGTTCAATAAACTAAAGCTTAAACCTGGAAGGGCAAATTGTTTGGAGAATGACTGGGAATTCATATCTATATTAAAAATGTGCACGTAACTATTCACACAGTGGAAATCTCTCTACCACAGCGACTCAATTATGTCTCTGAGAAAGCCTCTTCACCCACTCCACGCTGAAAACTACCAGTGGCAGAAAATTTGATAGATTCAAACGTAACACGATATAACGTAGAAGCGCGCTTTTGCTTTGAGTTGCATCCGTACAATAGATGTTTTAGAAATGACAACTTTTTGGAAGTAAAAACTTTTTGCGGCCCTAGTTCTGCTTCCCGAGTCGGCTCTTTTACAAAAGTCGATTTGATTGGCGAACAAACCTATTTGTATTATGGTTGGCGAGTTTACTCGCCTCGAATTCAACAAACGAAAGGTAAGCGTCGTCGCAAACAAACAATAGAAGCAAATTCTTCAGGGAAGACCCCGCAAACAACTTCTACAAAGAAAGAGGGAGACACTATTCATCACCCCCTATGCATCTGCCCAGCCTTATCTCAGCTCGAAGAAGACTCGGAGGGTATATTCTTCGAGTCGACACCATTACATAACTGGGAACAGTAATCAACACCAAAGCAAACCCTTCCAAAAAAATTAATTGCAGGATCGAACAAGCGAGAGCAGCGTTCTGCTTATGGAGCAGAAACATGGACTCTTAATAGCGCAGCAACTTGGAAGATAGATCAATTTGAAGTGTGGATTCTTCGAATTTCTTGAGCTGGCAGGGGCCCTACTATGAAACTCGAATTCGCAAAATCGCAACTCTGTAATTCTATAAGTAAGTTATGAACAGCTCTAGGACTGTCAACTTTTTTTTGTTTTCTTGGTACAAAATTGGTACCTACTACCTTTTCCGAAAGTTAATGTCAAATTCGTTCGAATTCGCAAATACGTCATCAAATGTGCTTGCGGAGAAGGTCGATTTAAGAAGTTTTTTTTCTGAGAATGCAAATAAATAAATTTTATAAATTATTAATTCGTGAAAATTTCATAAACATAGTAATATGTATAGTGCAAATTCAGTAACGCATCACTGGCATCATGATGCTCAAGATGCTTTCCAAAATGTTCATTAATGCAACTATTGGCATCACTTTCAACGTCAAGTGTTCATTATTGCAAATTTGATCAAACTGATGTGCAAACATAACGAAAAAAAGCATCACAGAAATACCTGATGCGCTGTTGATTCGCCGGCAAAAAAGTAAGAAAAATGTCGGAAGCGAAGAATAGAAAATAAATACACATTTTTATCAATAGGTACATAGGCGTTTGACGGAAAAATTTATACATTTTTGTTGAATTCTTTATTTTAATTTTTCTCACAAACATTTATTTTTTTTACATTGAGTTTTTCACCGCGGCGGAGGTAAATCTTTTAATTACGACAAGACTAAGGCATGCAAACAAATTTGTCGTCTTTTACAAAACTTCCATCTTGACATTAAAATGTTTGATGTGAACAATGCGTTCTAAAACTCAAGCGTGATATTCATTCAGCAACGCATCAGCATAAACTGTGCATCGCATCAGCATCGCAAATAAGCAGTGATGCCGCATCACTGCGCAAATGTTTGACGTTTCTGAATTTACAATAATGTTTGTTTTTTTTTTTTTGTCCCAGGGAATCATCTAAAAGTCCAAACACAAAATTGTCACAGTTTGAAAAGGTGAAATTATATGACCCGGCATCCAAAATTGTCCAAGGGGTATTTAAAAACAGCCTTTATAACGTTGGGAACAAAATTTTGTTTTTTGCGAACACTTAGTTCTGTTGAAATATTGTTCAACAAATATATAAAGGCATCTTTCGAAAGGCGGTAGTTTTTAACAAAGCTGAATAATGTTATTTTAGTTTATTTTATTTTTGGATTGAAAATGCATTTAAATAAATACTGAATAGAAAAACTTTTTCTTGCCAAGCCCCATTATGTTAGATTTATCTCTAATCCGCCTTCGTTCAACTTGTTGAATTTGTTCCAGATTTCTTTCAGACTCCAACCTAATTGCGACACAGTCCATGTTTATTTATTATTATTTAATTGTTTCGCGATCAATTTTTTGGGAAATGCCAAACATAATGCGAGACTCGTTTGGGTTATGTCAAACATATTGCGAGAATCGTTCGAAAATCGCAATTTTTTTGGCATTACTAGCATTCGATTCTAATTTCATAGAGAGTGCCATTTGAAAGTAGAATCGCAAATATATTTCGAATAGAATCAATAGTAGAATCGAGTTTCATAGTAGGGCCCCAGGACCACGAATAAAGAAGTGTTAAGATGCGTAAGGAAGAAACGGGAAATACTAATTACAATTAAAGGAGGAAAACTCGTTTATCTGGGACACATCATGATAGTAAATATCAACTCCTCCAACTAATGCTGCATGGAGGATCGAAAGAAGATGGCAGATGCTGACATGGCTCACAAACTTGAGAGAATGGCTTAATCTGTCTACGAAATAAATAGTCAGAGGAGTGACAAATAATCAAATATCAGCATCGATGATTTCTAACCTCCAGATCGGAGTGAAACCCTATGAAGAAGAAGAAGGTTCACCGGGTAGTTTTGGGACCAATAGATCAATGAGCCTACTCCGATCTAAGTGAGGATGCTCCCTCAACTTAGCCGTCCCAATAAATTCCTGCACTTAGAATCGCCATTTAGTGATTAAGTTGCCCTTTCAGTTCGACAGTTGAAAAATTCGAAAGGGAATATCTTATGGTCGAATCGCATCATCTGTGAACGTGAGGGACCCCTCTTTAGGTGCGTATATTAAATCGATTGTTGACGAATGTGTCGACTCGGTCCCTGGAATGAATTCGAAAGGCTAAAGCTGGCATCGTCAGTGGAATGAAATGCATTTAACGTTATAGACATTTGGGTTGCTGATCGCGATCGATTAGTGCGACTTGCAACTGTCCACCTTTCGGCTGGATAATCCATCAACTCACCAGTGGATCTGTTGCTCAAGAAACCGTATTGCCGGTCGTTAAAGAGCTTCTGTGTTTCAAAATATTATATGAGCTCACAAATTTGATTTTGTAAGCCTTTCCAAGACCTTAGAAAGAATGGACGTGTGAATGATAAAAGAACATTCGCCTTTTCTTGTTACGGGCTGGACTTGTGTCGAAATCGCCGCAAACAGGAAAAAGTAATCGCCAGTTAGAACCAGGAGGCTGACTTTGCGGAGTATTTGCCAATAGTTTTTTAGGCAGTTTTCGACATGACGTGCAGCTATTGAAAACTAGACGCGCCGTTCGCACTCGAAGGAACTAAAAAGAAACTGATCGCGAAGAGAGTTTTAGTTGCATCAACGCATATATCACTTTATCACTTGCGAGCCAGCACACGCAATCTGTTTAGAAAATTTATTTATAAACCGAATTTAGTGACAAATCGACGCAAATATTGAATTTCAATGAAAATATTATTATTTTGAATATTTCCGCAAAGATAGAATATAAAAAGCTTGCGTTTAGGTAAGTTGTGGATATCGGACTTCCACTTTGAAGAATGTCGAATGCCTAACCATTGGGTACTCATTCCGTAACTTTTCAGACGATAATCGTCGAAGCGATGACCTCCAAAACTGCAAAATAACGTGTTTGAGAGCTTAACCCAGTTCATTTCCCACAAATGTAATGAAACCTGATGATTGCTAACAATTTCGGACAGAATATAACTTATAATGGTCGCGGCACTAGCAAGAGCTAACTTGCGCACACTGAACCAACCTTTTTTGGACGGCTTTAGCGATATTTCGGGTAAGGGTTATTAGACATAATTCCACAGGTGGGATTTAGGCACCGAATGCATCACACCCTTGACAATCATCACAAACTAGGTCACACGAGTCGTGGTAACAAAAAACAGATAATACTGCTACTTGCGTTCAAAGAGTAACCGCCGCTTCTACCTACCTAGTATGGTAAACAAAGTTTCAAAAGCGATATGGTCCAGAGGACTATTGTCATAACGAATCTGCCGCCTTAATGCGAATGAGATCATTCCCTGTATGATTGACTTTTTCCAGAAAGAAACGAAAACAAAAAGTCTCTGTTACGAAAAATTACTAACTAATAAATGTTGGGCCGGTGTTCATAGGGAGGGCGTTTGAATGTTACGACATGAAATATTGTACGGAGTTAGTAAATACAACTGTACAAGAGGATGTGCCAGCCTGAAATTGTGTTGGTTTCTGTCCACGATCAAGTATTCTCTAAACTATGACGTGCAACATACAAGACAAAAATATCTAATCTAAGGACTGTCACGCATTCAAGACTATCTTTCAGGTAAACAGCTCAGGAATAAAAACGACTAAAGGTTTAAGACCAATGAAATAATACAACTTGAGAGATTAGCCTTTGGAAAACCAACGATCGGCGTCAAAATAAATAATCTGCCATTGTATGCGGGCAAAGGAACCGAAGTTGTGACTTCCACAGAGCAACTAGCAGAAAGAAACGCATAAAATTGAGGAAACTATCTTACGAAACATAATCGATATCAATGCTGGGGCCCTACTCTGTATCGCTGTCCTTTTCTACTCTGTATTTCGAAAGTGGAATGAAATGTACTTATGTCGCATTTAGAATTCCGAAATTATTACAGAGTACCTACGAAAAGCAAGGGGAAAGCTATTTCGAATGGGACGAAATAGAGAGTAGGGCCCCAGGTTGTAGCAGGAAGTATGTCGTTTGTTGCACTGCAAATGAAAAAAGTGTCACTTTGGGGTCGCTTGCAGCAAAAAATGGTTTGAAATGCCAATAAAAACCACGCGGAAACAATGTGAAACATATTTTCACAGAGCTACATCGTACGAGATTATGAGACCTATACAACTACGGAAAGTAGGTTATTGCACGAAGTGCTAATTAGGAAATTAAACAACATTAATGGCCCCCAACAGACGATGGTACAGAAAGACTGTGTGAAAGAAGAAATCGACATACAATACAGATTGGAGGCGGGAATTCCAAGAAGAACTTGTGCAATATTTCCGCAAATCCTTCGCTCTCTTTGTTTCGTGAATACATACGTTGCTATCTATTTCGAATCTCCTCAACATGAATTCACTACATAAATCAATTTTCATATTGACACACGCAATTTCTTCACTGACAGGTTTTTACCTACCATGATGTTCATGATTGTATAATGAGCGTTACAATTCAAAAAGAAAAACAAACGTAGAACTTACATCATTATAAAGAGTGGATCCTTTACGTACATCGCTGGCTGATTTTTGGTGATTAATTAATAGGTATACAAACGAAGTTTGAATCTAAAAATAAAGGCAAGAAATAAATGAATAGGTACGCATTACTCTTGTTGATTTATGTTACTTACTTATTTTAGTACACTTCGAGTAAGTTTTGGAACTCGCCCACAGGATAGACTTTCAAGTTCATGCTATCCAACAAACTGCAGGCACTTTGAGACTCTTTATACCGTTAAATTGTCCACTATTTCATGCCGAATTATAGTAGATAGCCTGATAGATTAGTACGTGACTAAAATGTTGGATTTTGCAAATTATATGCAAATTGATTGGTAAATTGTAAATAATTTTAATTTATACAGCCTGCTTGTGTTCAATTTAACAAGAAAACTTTTTTCTTTACTCTGTTAATAAAAATGGAATTTGAATTGTTATTCGTAACTATATTAATCATTTTTGATAAAAAGCAGTGTCAAAGTGTTAGAAATATTTATTATATATACTCACTGCAAGCAAATTAACTGTCAACCGTCAAAATTAAAATTTTCATAGTGAACATGCCCAAACCAGTTTTCCAGGATATTTGAAAATTTTATGAATTTCGGTGGTGAATTCACCAACTTTCCGCCATCTTCCGGGTGAATTCACGAACTCACTTATTCTTGTATAGAAATGAGAATGTATGCGTGACTTCATGAATTTTTTCGGGAAAACAGCTTGTAGGCAGCCGCCTTTCCACTGGAAAGATATCCATCTCTGTATTCCATTATCTTTGCGCGCAACGGCAACGAATTTGGTTGGAAAGTACTACTAGACGATTAATCGTGTTTTTGACGATTTTTAGACTTTCATGTGGGATACCCAAGTAACAATTTGACTTCGGTAAGGCGCTATCGAAGCTATTTCACCTCCCGCAATATTAACTGCATGAGGTCTAAAGGAAACGCATTTGGCGCAGTTTAATGCAAGTATTTACTTATTTAAGACTTCCTGAACAGCTTGGATAGACCTTACCGAAACTTTATGGAAGCTTTATAGAGGCTCAAATATAAACAAGAAAAATATTTATGTTTTTTATTACATTTTTCAATTTTCCATTTCCTCATTTTTTTTTCTTTTTTTTTTCTTTTAATAAATATTTTCAAAGACTTTTTGCAATTTTCATGGAGTTTACATTTACGTACTCGTTATAATTTACATGATACTTACATTCGTCGCACTGAGAATCGAACATGGGTCCTGCTGCGTGGTAGTCCAATACACTACCCCCTAGGCTAATTCGGCATAATGCAGTAGCAGTGCTAAATCTGATCTACTTGATACATTTTAGAGTTTCGTTAAGATTTGCAATAAACTTGCAGCTTACTCGACCGAAGTTGTAAGCAAGACATTTAGTATTACCTAATTTATTTATGAGTGAAAAGTGTTTATTTAGAATCACATTATTGACATATTTTTTCACCGTGGTAAAAGTGTTTTATTTTTTGTCATTTTTCCCCGATTCATTAATTATGGTTTCTTTAGACAGCTTTGATTCATTTCATATGAAATTCGTTTTTACCTCTATAAAGCCTCCATATGTAAGTTAGGAGGAAGTTCGACTAAGTGCTTCTGTACAGCTTCCAATCGCAATCGGTTGACTGCATGACAGTTCATTGCTTCTATAATGTTTTCGGTCAGAAGCCCTAAGGAAGCTTCTAGAGAACTCTTCGAACCACAAACCTTATCGAGGCAATTCACTTTCCACACATCTCCAGACACATTTTCAGAAGTCTAATAGAGATCTTATCGAAACTTAATTTCATATCCCTCTATAAAGCCTATGTATATGCTTCGTAAAGGACTTACTGAAGTTATTATCGAAACAATTGCTTCGAAATAGATCAACTTCGTTTAACAAAGACTATAGAAGCTCTATCGAAGCTGTTGCATACAGAAATTACAAATTTGAACCTTACCGAAGTAAAATTGTTACTCGGGTATGAGGCGTGTTTTTTTGAGCTTTGATCTCAGCAAAGCAAAGTAAAGTAGGATTCTAGAGCTTCGATCTCAGCAAAGCAAAGAAAACTATGATTTTCGGCACCAGTTACAAAAAGTATTGTGAGTCCTCGAAGTGTCAAGTAGAGGGTAGAACGTAGTTGTTTTAATTGCGTTCTGAAAATCCTACTTTACTTTGGCTTTGCTGTGATTGATGCTTAAAAAAACAGGCCTAATATTGACCTCCAGACTAGTTTTTCGAAAAGCTGTGAATGTGAGTTCATCCTGAGTAAAAGTTTGGTCTACGCACGGTGGAGTTGCGATCCAAAAAGAACACAAATAAGGTGACAGTTGATTAATGATCATCAATTTAATTGTGGCTGAAAATAGTCGTGTCAATTCGAAAAACAGACCCTAAGAAACGATTTGATTATACCAAAAAACGTCAAAGCTTTGGAAAAGTGCAGGAACAGTTCAATTCTCATGCAGGTAGCGTCTAGGCTTCCTTTCAATTCAAAAATGATCGTATTTCCGATGAGAGAATAAACGTAAGTTCATTTTATCCCGAATTCGTTTCGTTTTTTCAATATTATTGACTATTAATTTTTTCCTGTTTCATAAACAAGTTTGTTAAATTATTGACAATTTGTTGGCTATGGCTGCGTTCCGTTGACCGATAGATGACTTGAGATGTGTCAAACTCTATATAAAAAAAAACGTTTCATTATTTAAGCTTAGTACGCTGCTCGAGCTAATTTTTTCCTGTTTCATAAACAAGTTTGTGAAATTATTGACAATTTGTTGGCTATGGCTGCGTTCCGTGGACCGATAGATGACTTGAGAAGTGTCAAACTCTTCATAAAAAATTATTTTCATTATTTAAGCTTGGTACGCTGCTCGAGCTAAATTTTCACTCCCATACTAAACTTTAAGCGAACTCATTTAGCTGAGTGGTAGGTACGCAGCTAGAGCTAAATAATCAAACTTTTGTTTCATAATGTACTTCATGTGTATGTCAAAATTTAGCGTTCGGCACAGACCGTTGTGTATTTATTGTTCTGTTGCGGAAAAGTATGCAAGGATGAGCTCTTTTAATTATTATTTTATATTATATATATTACATTTTTGAAGGAAGTTTTTTCAAAGAACAGCTGTTTTATGTGACACTTATCCACGGCGTACTCTATGTCAAAATTTAGCTAGGACTTTAGCTGATGTTTGGAGAGAAAAGTTGGAGACCAGACAAAATTTAGTTTAGCTCGAGCAGGGTAATACACTTTACACTGGAACTCTAGCACAATGTGAAATTTTTCTTTCGAGGACATTTTTTCGATCTGCCGCAAAATTACCAGCTTGATTGAAAAATAAAATGAGCTCAGTCACTCAAATCAAATTAAAAGTAGACAAAATTTAAACAAAATTGGTGGTAAAGTTCGTCAATTAAATTCGAAGTATGTAAAGTGAGTTGAAAACGAAATTTTTATGGGAAAATGTACAGATGACTGACTAATTGACAATGCACAGTCGAAACCGCTAGCCCTAAGGAGCTGACACTTTGACAGTACCTTTCTGGTGATATGTTCACGACAATTCTAGCAAACTGCTTTGAACGTTATTTACTTGCAATGGGAGGGAACTAGAAGAACTTTAAATTCAACTAAGAATCGAGACGCACAACAAAATATACCAGTAAGACTTGTCCACAATTGTTACACTGAACTCTTTTATTTCGCATCTGTCTACTTGTTACTTCGCTGAGATAGGTGTTCAGGTCCCGTATAAAAGCTGTCTACTTGAGCATCGTAGTGTTCCTATGTTTGACTATTTTCCTCACGGTTTTGTATATAAATGTCATTCCACTACTGGCTTCAATCATAACCAAAAATGTGTACCTCATGTCGACGCCCTGTTGTAAAAAGATAAAGCAGGTACATTTGTACCAAAAAGCAATTCAAAAAGTTGCAAAACAATTCTCATACCTACGTTCGCGTGCATGTTATCTGTAGGCTATACGTCAATCCCCGTCACAACTATGAGATAATAAATTAAGTGTTTCAAATTAGTCACTGATAGATACAAATAATTGCGACCGTGGAGCTACCTTCAGGCTTTAAGGAAACAACTAAAGATCGAATAAGCGGACACCTACTCTAGCAAAGCGACTGAAAAATAGGTGAGGTTCAGAGAAATACAACGACCGAGGTAAGATAACGAAAGTGTGTTCGAAATAGGACTCTGATACAAAACAGAAAGGTGTCGCGTGTTAATTAAAATTCGTCACTTACTGGTTCCGCAGTTTAATGTTTGTCAACACGAAAGTAATTGAATTTTTGATTCACACATTTGCAACGAAGCGACGCCATCTGCTATCAATTAGCAGTACTTGCCAGGAGTTGCACCCTCGCCAGCAACCACTCGCACTCTGTCACTCAGGTGACTAGCAGCCGCATGATTTCCGGTTTTTGCGTTTCTCTTTTACACCTCACAGCTGTTCCCAGTGAAAGCGGCTGACGAAAAGCGTTTGACGTTTCAAGTCATTTTGCTCTGTGTTGTTTTTTGAAAGTTCCGCGAATTCAGTGAATGAGCCAACATCGCGCGGAAGAACCTGACCAACGAGAAGAAAAAAAGTGACACTTTCTCTCCACAAAAACACAGCTCACTCACACTGCCATAGAACCACCTGAACTCGCTCCTCCACTGCTGACATTGCGGGGAATGTGTTTTGCGGATCCTCTTCTGTAATTAACATCACATACGTTCTCTTTATAAATACCATTCTGCTTTTACCTATTTGTATATAAGTCCTCCTTCTTCCTCCTACCAATTAACAACCTAAGCCAAAGAATTTAACCAAAGTTTACTATTTCACTCTGACACGAAACGCACACCATGTTGATACAGTGTTTGAGCTCTTGCACGAGACTGAGTCGCCAATTGATCACGTCACCATTCTACCTCCGAACCGGACTCACAGGAAGAAGCTTTAGCACACTCCATACTCAATTGGGCAACGGAAGGAGTCGTGTATTCACCCTGAAACGACAACCGCCAACAACAGTACGACAACAATCGCGCGATTTCATGGCACTGCGACGGCGGAGGAATGACCTGCCTCTGGAGAAAGACCACCAAATCACTCGCAGCAAGTCCGATCAGAGTCAAAATGCTGCAAAGGAGGTCAAGCCGGAAAAAGTCAAACTGAGGAGACGCGACGTCGGACGGCTTTTCGCACTAGCCAAGTCTGAGAAACTGGTGCTAGCCGGTGAGTACTTGAGCAGTGGGTGCTAGTTTTTATTGCGGTGGTGGTTGGTCAACGAAAGTGTTGTTTTTGTTTCTATGTTCCAGCTGCGGTTGGCTGTTTGGTGGTATCTTCGGCGATTACTATGAGTGTGCCATTCGCGTTGGGCAAAATCCTTGACATAATCTTCAGCCGAGATGAGGCGGGCAGTGTGGACACCATGGATCGACTGAAGCACTTCTGTTTCATCCTCAGCGGAGTGTTTGTTATCGGAGGACTGGCCAACTTTGGCCGTGTGTACTTATTCAACAGTGCCTGTGAGTTGTGCAAGAGCGCATTTTGGGGTTAGTTTCTCTAATTCTACCTGTTGTCATTGCAGCCATTCGCATTGTAAAGGATTTGCGATCACGCCTGTATCGGTCGATGATGAATCAAGAGACTGGGTGGTTCGATACGAAGGGAACTGGCGAGCTGGTCAATAGGCTGTCGACAGACACGTTTTTGGTTGGAAATTCCCTCAGTCAGAATATGTCGGACGGGCTCCGTTCAACGGTGATGATAGTAGCGGGCACATCGATGATGGTAAGTGGCTCTTATCGCTACGTGTGCTGCAAAGCGGCTGCGAGATAACGAAATCGATTAGAGCTGGATAATCGTTTGTGCTATTTATGAATGCGAAGGTTACGTTGTGTGTTATTAAGCATGACTTGGGAAAGCAAATTTGCAGGCGACCTAGGTCAACATAACCTCAGTTTGGCGAGAGCTGTCTGTTGTACTAGGTAAAGCGGTCGTTATCATTGTTGTCAGCTAACGTACGCGACGACGGCATTGACAAAATGGAAAGTACCCAACAGATTGCTGCATTTGTGTCTTATCGGCGAAAAAAAAATAAAACAAAACGTGCACAACGATACTTGACAGCGACTGCGGAAACCTTAAAAATGAGCCCATTCAGAAATGCAATGTTGCGCGCAAGTTGTGCTAAGTAGAGAGTCCACAAAGGCGTGAATTGGCAGGGATCTGCCTTCTATTTGCGCAGCTTTTGCCGATTTGCAGTGCGTTTGCTATGCAAAGGTTGCATTTATGAATGGGTCCAATGTACTTCTGCGCTTTCCATATCTCCTCCAGTCGATCAAAATTGTGTGCCACTCCTTGTGGAGTATAGAGTTCCTTCAATGGCTGTCATTTTTAACGAATGCTAATGCTAATGGCTGTAAATGGTTCGTACCCACACACTTTTTGCTGTCATCGACCCCTAACGGCCTTCAGAAGTTATTTGCACAGATTCTCAGCCTCGCCTGAGTCTCTTCTGCATTTTTCTCATTCAAACAACTTAACAATTGCTCTTTTTTCAACCACGAACAATCCTTACCAATGATAGCCATTCTACGGTCTCAGACAAATATCTGAGCTCTAAATAGACGCTCCCCGCTCATAAAATTCGCTACTCTTCCCCAGATTTACACATCCGCCAAGCTGGCTCTCATTAGTACCTGTGTGGTTCCCTGTGTAGCAGGAATCGCAGTGATCTACGGCCGTTACGTCCGCACAATCACACGGAGCTACCTCGACAAGCATGCCCTGATCTCAAAAGAAGCCGAGGAACGTTTGGGCAACGTCAAGACAGTGAAATCCTTCTGCCGAGAGGATGCAGAGGCGAAGAGGTTCGACAACCTTCTCACTGATGCCATGCGAGTGGCCTACGACGAAGTCATGGCCAAATCCATGTTCTTTGGATTTGTAAGTGCACACGCAACACCACTTGTTACACGCTTTAACCTCTCTTGCTCTCTTTAGACTGGCTTTTCGGGAAATGTGATCATCATATCGGTTCTATATTACGGAGGCACTCTCGTCATCACCGACCAATTGACAATAGGAGCGCTCACATCGTTCATCCTGTATGCCGCCTATTCGGCGATTTCCATCAATGGCCTCAGCAACTTCTACACAGAACTGAACAAGGGAGTTGGCTCTGGCCAGCGGATATGGGAGATTCTCGACAGGAAATACGAAATCCCATTGGACTCGGGGATAATCCCACCAGTGCGCCCACGAGGCGATATCTCGTTCTCGAATGTACAGTTTAGTTTCCCAGCCCGGCCGGATAATCCCGTGCTGAACAACCTCTCGCTGACACTTTCGCCGGGACAGACGACAGCGATAGTAGGTCGAAGTGGATCCGGCAAAACGACCATAGCGACGCTGCTTTTGCGTCTGTATGATCCCCAGGTGGGACAGGTCACCTTAGACGGTGTGAACTTGAAAGAGTTGAGTCCCTATTGGCTGCGCGAAAACATTGGTGCTGTGAGCCAGGAACCAGTTCTGTTCAGTGGCACTATTAGGGAAAACATCCTTTACGGGCTGAATCCCGGCACAAAGGTCACCGATGATGAGTTCCAAGCGGTTGTGGAGAACGCCCATATCGACGAATTCGTCAACAACCTTCCCGATGGCTTGGAAACGTTGGTCGGCCAGCGCGGAATGATGCTCAGCGGAGGCCAAAAGCAACGGGTCGCCATTGCCAGGGCTTTAATCAAGGTGAGTACACACAACCATTTTGCTTGGATTGATAATGTAAACAGTTGCATTCTGCAGAACCCAACCATTCTGATCCTGGATGAGGCGACCAGCGCTTTGGACTCTGCCTCGGAGGAGTTAGTACAAAATGCACTCGAAAAGCTCTCGAAAGGACGCACGGTTCTCACAATCGCTCATCGACTGAGCACTATACGCAATGCGGATAAGATCGTAGTCCTCGACAACGGACTGGTCTGCGAAGAGGGTCGCTACGAAGACCTAATCGCACGCGAGACTGGCATATTTAAGGACCTTGTGAAGAAGCAGACCTTCCTGGTGGATTCTTGAGCAATTGTTTTAATGGTGAAGGGATATCGCTTATAGAAAAGTATTCTGCTCTTAATTTGTTATCGCTTTAATCAACGATCAAACCCCGTAGATTTTAGGAAGTTTCGTTCTTGTTTATTTTAATTATTAATATACATACATTTACAACATATTTTATTTATAAAGTTATGTGCTTTCATTCATACGTTTTTTAAGAAATAAAAAGATTTATACACAAAAGACTGCAGTTGGGTTCAACTAGAGTGATGGGGGAACGTCTTATTCGGAAAAAACAGGCTACGACTTGTGTCGTTCAGGAGTCGGACAGGGATATCAATCGACTGGCTATTCTGTGAAGAATAAGGTAAAGCCAAGGCAGTAGACAGTGTGGTATAATCGCAGGAGTGGCCCAAAGATCTCTATGCCAATTGTCTGCTCAAGTCCACGAACGTTATTATCTACAGCTTTACTGGCGACAACACTCACAGGGTGGGCCAAATACAAGTTTCTTTTTAAAAATGCAATAAATTGAACAAAATTAATTTGTTTCCATTTGTTATGGCTTTATCGGTAAGAGCATTCACATTAATTATGGAACACAACGTCGTTCAAAGTGGCTGGCTACGCAGTATCGTATACTGCCACTCCGATCTTCCAAGACCCTGTTGATGGTTTCGGGCTGCAGCTCACGGATTGGTTGGATGATATTGGCCTTAAGTGCTTGAATCGATTCCGGATTGTTGGCATAAGATCGGTCCTTCCCCACAAAAAAAAGTTCAAAGGGCTCAAATCGCAGCCCCGAGGCGACAAGTTGACATCGCCGAGACGGCTGATAACACGTTTTGGGAACTTGGTGCGCAAAAGATCGATTGTGGCGCGCCATCCTGAATGAACCATAGGTCGTCCAAATCGATATCTTCAAATTCAGTAAAAAAAAAAAACGGTCGGTTAACATGGCTCTGTAACGCCCACCGTTGACCGAAATGTTGCTCCCAGCCTTTCGAAGAAAAATGTTCCAATGCCACCAATCCACAATCCGCAAAAAACTGTGACTCTCTGTCACATTCTCGTCTCGCACCGTACGACGAAGGGGACCATGAGTGTTGTCCACTAGCATACCAGCCTCATACCACTGTTTGGGCTACACAGCACTCACTTTGGAAATAAGTTTTCAATATCTCCCAACGTTGTTCAAGCGTAAAGCGACTCGTTTCGTTCCGCGGAGGTATGATGCTGACATTCTGTCAAGAGCGGGAAACAGTTGGCAGTGCCAAAATAACCTATGATTTAAAAAGAAACCACTAGATGACCCTTTACATTCCTTTTCGAGCAGTGAACCTGACCGCTATTACTGGCTATTACAACACGCAGCTAGAGACGCGCGAGCAGATCAGGGGTCGTCCGAACGTGACGGAATTTGTTTTTGTTTCACATGTACAATCAACTTAATTCCGTGAACGTATAGCTAGTTCACGGAAGGGACGATTCGACTCGTTCTGTAAATGATAAAAAAATCTTGAAGAAGGGAAAAGTAATCTTTGCTGTATTCAATGAATGAAAGACACAGTTCATCTGGTTCCTGGTGTCACAATAATCCTGAAATCAACTGAAACACAAACTAATGTCGCTTTCCATTGGGCAAAAAGAAACGTCCGGAAGAGTCCGGAATCGAAAAAATCACTCCTGAAACCGTTCCATTGGCACAAAAAATACTCTTCTGGTGATTCTGAGGAGAGAATTTCGCTTCTCGATTTGAAGTCAGAATCCACTAAAGAAGCACTCACACAAGTGTAATTTATGTATTTTATACAAGTCAGCTGACAGCAGCCGTAGATTATTTTTTTGGCATTTCACCAATACATTTGTGGATTCTTTCAGAAGCAGTTTTGTTGTTCCATTGGATTTCAGAATGAGTGGATCCCCGAGTGAAACCAATGGAAAACGACATAAATCGAGCACGTCAGGATGAGTTTAGGTAGCACCTAGTCGCTGGTTGTCAATTGGGTCTCGCCGTGGTAGGGATGAGATGAATTATAAGAAAAATCCAAAAGAAAAAGAGTTGAATTAAGTTTCGGGATGGATTTTGTACTCTTCCAAAAAGAAATGTCTTAACGCGACGAGTGTTGTAATAAGAAGAAAGTACAATTATAGAATTTAAGAAAGGTTAGGCCAAGAAATAAAGCGACACTTCGCGCCATCTCACATCAAAAGCATCTACTAATGTCGTTTTCCATTGGAAAAAAAAATCAATCTATTTTTTGATCCAAATCACTTTTCATGTTCCATTGGGAAAAAAAATCAAGCTTTTTTTCGATTCGGATCACTTTTTGCAGATCTGAATATTTTTTCAGATTTACACATACATAACTACTGTTTTACGTCATTTTAAAAATTTTGTTTTAAACCGAATGCGCAAAGTTTCGTGAAAGCCAAAATAAAGAAATACATCAATTGCCATGGATATAAATAATTTGTATCTTATCTTCATTGCCTGCCTCATCATCTGGAAACTACGAATCACCGAAATTACTCCATTTGTATCAACAACATTTTTCAAGTCGATATCCATAGTTGATTTTTCCAAAAGCGAATGCAATTTGAACAGCTGATATTGCTGTCAAAAAACGCACTAATCCATTTACAAAAGCAGATCAATTTCGTTGCATGTTCCATGAGCCGCGTTAAATCTGAGATCTGAAAAAGATTTTTGGTGGTCCCAATGGAAAACGACATAAAATACACCGTTCCCTAACGATAATGCTTTCGAACACGAATGAATTTGACGAATGAATTTGACTGACACACGTCAGTCAAATTCATTCAAACTCCGTTCCATTTTACACACCTTTCGCGTAAGGGAACGAAGTTTTATTAAAGTGTTCGAGTGCATTACCGTGTACCGGGAACAGACCTATTGTTAAAGTGCACATATATAGTGATGTGCTATCACATTTACAGTGCAAGGAATAAATGCGTCTTCTTCATACCACTGAAATAATATAATAGGCCACTTCTCCGATATCGTTGTTTCAATGTCCCTTAAATTGAGAGCAAGAAGCAGCTTCATAGTTAGGTTAGGTTAGGTGTCAGTCAAAAAAGACACACTTGGGCGAAGGACGCAGCCCCATTCTCCACAGAGCTATTCAAAAACGACGGACGCTCAAAAGACAATTTGCTAACCCATGACTTATCTAATCTGCTAAAAAAAGAAAAGGAAGTAAAAAAAAGTATTTCTCTAGATAGACAACGCGAGGATATAACTTTCCCAAAACAAATAAGCAACCTCCTACAATCTGGATGAAGATCTATTTTCTCGGATTCTATGTAGGGAATTCGTGCCGCAGTTATGTCTTCCAAATAGTTACCCACTCGTCGTTTGATGTTGTAAAACATTAATGCACAAAAAATATTTTTTACGGCAACTTTGTTTATGATGGCCGACACTGGACGTTGTCTTGTCTTTACATTTCAGATGCGATGACAGCTGCTCCAACTGGCGCTCTACAATCGATGCTTATTCTACTTCTGGATAGACTGTGGTGCAATTATAGATCCGGGAAAGGCAAGTACTAGCTAGGGAGTCGTGATATATAAACCTTACACCCTTCACGCAAGCTGAACACCTACCAACACAAATCGAATTCGAAGAATAGGCTTCAACTATGAAGTGTCGAACAGGAACCAATAGGAACGACGGAATGTCCTCATGACTCATGAGAGATACAAAGACGGCTCAAAATCCTACGAAGAAGTCTTCTCCGACAGGTATAGGCTTGCTCAGATAACAGGGCAGAAAAATACTTTCCACTACGAAAGGTATACCACGCCCGTTGTCTAATGCCGTACAAATGTTCCCCTGCACTGAAGCGTCAGCACGAAATGACAAAAACGACATCCTATCTGACAATTTCGTGATAGATTACAGGTCTGTTACTTTACTTTATTTTACGAATTCTTACTAAATCTTACGAATTTTAGCGAATTTTTATAAAGGGTTTTTCAATAAAAACAAAAGTTTTTTTAAATAAAACAAAAACGGTTTTGGATATCAATGAAATTCTTTATTCCCGTGAAAGTACGTTTGATGCCATTATGTAAGGAACTCGATTTCTTTTGCATGGCCACCACGGGCACGCTTGCAGAAGTCCAGACGCTGAACCCAATTTTCGACGGTTTTCAAGCATAAATGATTTTTCGATGAAAATCCGAATCATTTTCAAGTTGTTGCTCAGCCCAATTCACGAACATACGACGCTTCTGGTGGTCATGCGGCTTCAATTCTTGCGTCAATTTAACCTTGTAAGGATGTAGGCCAAGATCTTTTCGCAAAATTCGCCACAACGACGTCACAGAGATGCCCAACGCTTGAGAACGACGTGTGAGAGACACAGTTGGGCTTTGTCTTCTTTGTCTCACTGACACGGGAACATTTTGTACTATGCCTGTGGATTCAAATTTGTCCACAAGACGCTCAATTGTTGATCTGCTAGGACGATTATGACGACCATAAATTGGACGTAGCACTCTTAACGTTGAGGCCACTGACTCCGAATTTCGGTAGTAAATTTTAATAATTTCGACTCGTTGTTGGCTCGTATATCTTTCCATCATGAAATGGCAAACTTACTGAAGAGAAATGTCAAAAGAGCGGCAAGAAATTCGGCGTCGTTTGCTGTCCCTGTCGCTCTACTTTTGTAGCGTCCCTGTTGAAAAACCCTTAACAATGCCGTTCCTAAGCTCGAAAAATTCGTAAAAGAGAGCGGCTTCGAGAGAGCATAATATTACCTCTTCACTGAGAATGTTATGAATTTTTACTCTAGGTTTGTTCCTGTTCCTTTGCTTTTGTAGTAAGAATGGAAAAGACTGTCAAAATGGCAGCTCGGAGAGATACGTACGAAAAAGTTGTTTGGGAACGCTTTTGTAGTAATCTAATCTAGATACAGTCAAACCTGCTTAACTAAAACCCGTTTAATAGAAAAGCCCGCTTATTTAAACTTAATAATTAATCACCTTGTATTTTTGAAAAAAATTCATACAAATAACTCCGTTTTATTGAAACCCGCTTAAAGCTCGGATATTTAAAATACAATTCCTTTAAAACAATATAACTTTTCATAGAAAAATCTCCGCTTAAATGAAACAAATGAAAATGTAAACACGTGCAAAATGCAAAAAATAACGAGCAGGCGTAGAGGGCATCCATTTTTCTGCATTATTCACCTTCCACATTGACATTCCACTTTACCTCTGACAATGACGGATGTAAATTCTGGCGACATATGCATAATATTTTTTGTTTATTTGAATAGGCCTGCTTTAATTTTAAGTTCAGCTCCTCAGAAATTGTTAGTCTTCAAATTTTGTTAATAAATGCCGAAATTTCATTATTTTTAATATTTTTTTCTTATTGTTTTACTTATAAATAAATGGATTGATTTTGTTTCGTTAACTTACTTAATTATTATAAATTCATTATTTATTATTACCAATTCGTTTTGATGAAAAATTTGTCCAAATTTTAACTGAAACTATTTTTCAGTTAGATATCCGAGGTCCGCTTAACTGAAAAACCCGGTTAATTTAAACAGAAGTTAATGTTTTTTGTGATTTCACTTAAGCGGGTTTGACTGTATCTAATTCAAAAGCTCAAAAAAATGGTACAAAAAAGTCTTTAAAATGTGTGATAAACACGAAGAATTTGCTTATAAATAAAGGGTGGGCCATGTAGTGGTTTGTTTTTAAATCTTAGGTTATTTTGACAGAAAGTCGGTATCATACCGCGGAACGAAATGAGTCGCTTTACGCTTGAACAACGTTGGGAAATATTGAAAACTTATTTCCAAAGTGAGTGCTGTGTAGCCCAAACAGTGCGTTTTTTGAAAAGAAGTTTTGGCCGAAATGAAGCATCCACCGCGGCTGCTGTACCCAAGTTTGTGCAAAAAGTGAGATTGGTATGCTAGTGGACAACACTCATGGTTCCCGTCGTCGTACGGTGCGCACAGACGAGAATGACAGTTTGGTGCGGATTGTGGAGTGGTGGCATCATTGGAACATATTTCTTCGAAAATGAGGCTGCGAACAACGTTTCTGTCAACGGTGGACGTTGCAGAGCAATGTTAACCCACTGTTTTTTTTACTGAATTTGAAGACATAGATTTGGACGACCTCTGGTTCATGCAGGATGGCGCGCCATGCCACAATCGATCTTTTGCGCACCAAGTTCCCAAAACGTGTTATCAGCCGTCTTGGCGATTTGACCCTTTTGGACTTTTTTTTTTGTGGGGAAGGACCGATGTTATGCCAACAATCCGGAAACGATTCAAGCACTTAAGGCCAATATCATCCAAGCAATCCGTGAGCTACCGCCCGAAACCATCAACAAGGTCTTGGATGATCGGAGTGACAGAATGCGCTACTGCGAAGCCAGCCGCGGCAGCCACTTTAAACGACGTTGTGTTCCACAATTAATGTGAATGGTTGCTTACTTTATTAGTAAGAGCAACAAAATGGAAAAAATTTAATTTTGTTCACTTTATTGCATTTTTAAGAAGAAACTTGTATTGGGCCAACCTGTAATTGGCGGAACAGATTTGTACACACAAGGCCTAGCTTCGCACAACCACTCGTTTTGTAAGTTTTTATTTTTGGGACGAAAGGAAGGGACCAACAATTTTAGGTCGAGTACGAACGGCTAATTGAGAAGCTATTTCATGACAGTTGTCCTCTCGGATGTTTGTCAGACGTTCGCATACAGGTGGCGCAGTTAAAAAAAAACTTTAGATGTAATTTGTGTCTGTGTTCCGTGGATCAAACCTGAGCAGTGACGTGCCGTGGTGCTTTCAGTAGGGTGTTCACTATATTTTCTACAGTAGTAAGACATTACTAAGTTTTTTTATAGGTAGATTTATTTTTTGTTTTTTACTTTTTCTCTTGGGAAACAATGTGCTTATTTACAGCAACTCTAAAATAATCAGATAATTTGAAAAAAAAAAAGCAGGCAAGGCCAGCAGAAGACTTTCCTTAGAGAATGGCAACCACGCAACCAAAGCTTGAATTCATTATTGTTTGTCATGAAAGTTCCTAATAAAAGATATATTAAAATTTGGAGAAGGTAGTGTTTGACTAACATAATAAATTACATATTTCCAATTCATCAGCTAAACACAGCTGTGAAAATGGTTTCACAAGTAGCTTTTCAATTAAAGCAGTTGCAATTTCAAATATTCGAATATTCATATTGTTTGTCAGTTGTTGTCACGGTGCAACCGACCTCTACCTATAGTCTATTCCATATTTATACACTCAGATCTCAGAGGCCAAAATGAGAATGAATAATTGTATAAAATTCCAGCTTGTGCTTCAAGGTTCTGTAAAAAATAGCGCCCCACAGGAGAACGAAGCACTAGGATTTGAATGAGACTGGGAAACTGGGAGATCTGGCTGTTGTAAGTTGTAGTTGTATGTTGTTTCTTGCATGATCTTCTGTTGTGCGGGTTCTTGTTCCTGCACACAGTAGGCAGGCAGTTGTAGCCACACGCCACACGGCACTTGCAACTCTATGTTTGCCATGGTGGAACGAAAACGTAAATGAAACACAAGAAGTGAAAAACGAACTGAAAGAGGTGCAGTTGGTGTAGGAGAACACCAAGCCAGGTAGATTTATGAGGCAAAAGGGTTTTTTATTTTTTATTTTGTCTTTTTTTTTCTACGTTATTTTGCCTGTCCACGGTGCTCTAAAGCGAGATGAACACCCCGATGGGTGAGTTTCATTACAACCAAGTCACTTGGGAATTGGAATTATTGACACAGGGAGATTTGGATTTTGTTTCGATACAATTATTTCAACATGTTGATTTCAATTTTCAACTATTAATTTACAAATACTGGTTAGTTAATACATAAATTATTGCAAAGAAACAGAAATGAGTTTCATAATGAACTTAAGTTCAGTGCATTATAATAATGGGTTTAGTTAAGGTGTGCAGAGAACACCTGCAACTACGAAATTGATTAAAACAGTGTCCCAAAGGGAATGCATTAAGCTCACTTGCTATGATATCTGTTCATTCGGATTTTAATATGGATCCATTTAAGGTGATTGATCTCATGTCAAAAAAAAAACAAGACATCTGGTTCTACAAAATGCGTATAAAAAAATAAAAGAAGTATGTTCGTTTAAGTATATACGATAAAAAAACTAATAAAAATCAGTGAATTGGAATTTATATAAGGGGTATTCACGATCCGATGCAAATTCTTAATGCAACTGGCTCCATTTCAGTACGATATTACAACAGTTTTCAGTACAAATCGAAAATGGCATTTTCCATCCCTGCTAGAGACTAAAACCAGAGCCGCTGCAAGAGCTTCTAGCGAGTTCTACGGGCAAAACAGATGGAAGGAACATGGGCGTCTCAGCATTTTTCGACGGACGCTACGGCGATGTTTGGAAGATCTACAAGAGAGTAAAAAGATCTGCCCAGGGTTTTGAAAAGAACATAAGTTCCACCTTTTGCAAAGGTATGTTTCAAAATTATGTCGAAAACGAAATAAAAATCTTTTGGGACGCTTTAAAAGAAAGATTTGTAACGATGGCTGAGGTGACTAGATTAAGTCCTAGTCCTCCTACGAGTCCCACAGTCCGCCCCCTGATGAACAACCAGCCGCGAACAATTTAGAAGAACTTAAGAGCGACCTCAATCAACTTGGTGTGCATCTCGGACAGTGCCGGATTAAGCCAGCGCCGGGCCTGTAGCAAATTCTGTCAAGAGGACCTCTGATTTCGCTGCACTTTTGCACTTTGTTCTTTCGTATAGTGCTCCATTTTTACTAAACCTCGAATTGTCACATTAGGTTCGTTCGTGTACTTCCAGGATAGAAAAATAAAAAACGTCAAATATCACAAATCGAGAGAAATCTCTCAATTTCAAGACCAGTACCTGACCGGTTTTCTTACAAAAAGTTTAAGAAATGTCATTTTGACATTACCGTAAAATGCAGAATCTACCAAATAAGTTGGAATTGATTCTTTTATGTGCTAAATATTTACTTATTAAACTTAATATTTGGAATGCGCTGATTAGAACATTCAATTACAACTTCGTCCTCCGACATCGTTGAAGAAGAAAATAAATAGAGTTTTACTTGTCAAACTTTTGAGCTGTCACTTAGTTGTCAGTTTTCATTTTTCATTTTTCAGTAAGTTGAAATTCGGCGAGTAGAAAATTACGAAAAATGAAAAAAAAGGAAATGGATTTCTCTCTCATTTTTTTCAATTTTCTCAGTACGAAGTCGCAGTTTCTTATCAAATTTTTAATAATAAATTTTACGTTTGCAAAAAAGTACCCGAACGAACCTATTGTTACCATTTCTTTCTTTACGTTGGCATCACTGTACTGCTAAATGGCGCAAAATGAAAGTGAATTATGGAACACCCTTTAGATATACCAAAAGTCAAATGAATATACGCATAAAAAATGTTTTGTTTACATCATCAAGTTTTAATAATGTTTTCTAAACTCATACACAGCATAGGTAGTCATAATAATTATTATTGTTGTAATAGAATTAAATAAAATTGTTGTTTGATGTAATAATAGATCTTTAATAATAATATGTGTGTTTTAATTATAATTTGAATAATAAATCGGTACAATTACACAAGATAGTAGAACAACTACAGCTACATTTATTTACTCTGTTTTTTTTTTATTTTTAACTAAACATAGTCTTCCATTGTAAATGATAATGTTTGAACTTAGAAACGAATAAATCAATAATTTCACTTAAACTTGTTTTAAATACATATATATCTTTCAGTTTTAATATTAAGTAAATTTGTTTTCTCTTTTTTTTTTTTTTTAAATGTTTTTTTGTATATTTTATATTTTTTTTTTGTTTTAAAAACAAGTTTTGTTTTTATTTTTGTTTCTGAAGGCGTTCACCCCCGCACTACGAGGATGTTCTTATTGTTAATCTCTATAATATAACCCTGCGTTTGCAGCAAGTGTTTAAATATTTCTCTTATAACTTTTATTGTTTTTTTTTTTTAGACTACGGCTCCTAAAACCTAATATAAAAATATATATAATGTTCTGCATATATATATATCTATGTGTATAAATATTTTAACAAAATCTGTTTCGTAACAAGTTTCCTTTTGTGGGGATTCCTAATAATGTTGTTCCTCTAATTGATAGAAAAATATTCTTTTGTAGTTTTGTAAAAATGTCATAAGTTATGTATGATTTTTTTTTTGTTTTGATTCAACAAATCCGTCCAAAAGCAGTAACATTCAATAATTTATAAACGTTTATGTACAATTTCAGCAGAAGAGATGTGTGGTTTTTGTTCGGAAACATGTATACATACTGTCGAGAGTAAAATATATAGGTAAAACACAAGTCTAAGGATCTGTAGTAGAGATGAAGTGCAGCGTTTACGGGTAGGTACTTAAAATGCTAAATACTCGTATAACTAGGTATTTGTTTTGTGTGTCAGTTTTGTAATAAAATGGTGGCCACACTTAATTGTTAAATGGAAAAACTGTTGTTTGGTCAGCTATATACATGAGAAAATTGAGTCCGATTGGTTGGGAGGCGTCGCGTGGGGCCGGAGGGCTGTCGTTTCTAGTTTGTGTCCAGGTTTGAATTTTACTTTTTTAAGAGCTAGGATCGATTCTGCAAGAATGAATCCACTTTAAGGACATACATACGTGAATAATCTAGCACCTGCTCTGTCTAGTGATTGAATAAAAAAAGTGGCAAAAATAGGTCCGTGTTTCAAAAATACACCTTCAGCTCGATGTAAGACGGAAGAATCAGTCGGATTCACATGTCGAATGTGTCAAATGCGAGTGCTTAAATGGATTTGCAAAAATATTCTCGTCGAAACGATGCACCACAAAGAAAGAAACCAAAAACCTTTTTGGAGAAAGAACTTAGGGAGGCGTCAAGAATGGACAAATCTCCAAAACCAGATGGCCAAGAAATTGTTTATCCCGAGCACTGAAGAATTCCTTTCAGTTATTTGTTGCTTCTAAGCTAAAGCGGCATTGAAGCAAGTCGAATGCATGCAAATTCATTGAAATGGAAAGGAGCTTCGCATTCTAGGTCAAATGTGGGCTGTGACTTCCAATTTATTTGTCACACTTTCTTGGGACGATCGCTGTTCTCTTCTTCTTTGGTAGATCACCCATTTATTCGAATGTGTGTGCATTCGATGAGAACTTAATTCGATTTGATCAAGCAAATGAACCCAAATTCGAAATAATGAAAGTCATGGTGCTGAGATGGAGAAGGGCTGTAGGAGAGAAGGCATCTTCTCGGACTTGACCAGATCACCCTTGGTCCCGATATCATTTGCCGTATTCGAACGATGTTTTGTGTTGTTTTAAAAAGGACATTCAGGCGTCGAATCGCGTAATCCGTGAACCAGCAATAGATGACGGAATTTGTTCTTGTTTTGCATGTGAAATCGACTTAATTCCGTAAACGTATTGCTCGTTTACGGTTGTCGCGATTCGACCCCAGATTTCTTTCGAAGTGCTGTTGAATTACCAGATCCCTGATTGAGTACTACGTGACTGAAATTGTTACTGTTTTTCTTGTTTTGCCACCAAATTCATCATTCTACCTCTGATTTCATTTCCTTTTCTAGACGTTCACTTCCATTTTAGATGGTTTGCCTCCAAAAAGGTTACTAAAGTCGACTTGACAAAGAAATGGAAAGTTATTCGTATACGACATATGACAATGGGAAGAGGGATGCTTCACTCCTTCACAAATTAAAATACCAACAAAAAGGACTGTGATCCACTGGACACTGGATGTGCGAATGTAAAACTTGACTTGTAAGGTGTCTAATGCGTTATTTGTCAGGTAACAGGGAATGCAGCCACTTAAGCCAACCAGCCAAGGTGCTTAATACCTTACGGACTTAAGTAAGGCAAATTTCTTACAATGAGTGGTGCTTGCCGTATTCACATTTGTATTATATTGCAAACTACTCCGTTTTACGATAAATGACGTGGAGAGGGTAGCCTAACCTACGTATAACCATTTTTTTCATTTTCGTTTATTTGATAGCTGGTCCATTTTCTTGATTCGAAAATTCAAGTAGTTCTTTAGAAACTCAAAAGTAATGCCACTTCATATCAAGTTAAATGCAACCCAACCATTTCGTGTTTGCTGGAATGTGTTGCCCCAAACATGGTGATGAGTTTTTACATTTGACCCTGTTTCAAGCGAAGCAACTGCCCGACAAGTAGTAAAAGGTTATACACTTGTAAAAGAGAGTGGCGGCTCATTTTACTCATTTACTGTGAATACACCAAGAAATCTAACAAAGATTTTACACAGTTCTGCTTGCAACTAGTACAAGAATGGCAATCCAAAGGTTGCGAGTAGAGAGTCTTATTTAGAGGATTTATAAATTTTCTAAATCTGTTAGTACAGCGCAGCAAGGAAGGCACACCAAAAGAACCACCTCAACCAACACGGCGTGCGTAAACGGAAGGTAGCTGTCTAGGGATTGATTTTACCGATTCTAGCAACCGCATCATGTAGAAGCAGAGAAAAAAGCCACAGTAAGCGACCTTAATCAACTTGGAAGCTAGCCAAGGATCGATTTTCTACCTATAGGAACTCGAAGACCCCACAGTTGTTGTGCACAACTGAAGTGCGTCGCAATTTTGACGGTGGTGTTCGTAACTGGAGGCAGCTAGCTATGGCTTGAGTTGGCTATAAGGTTTGTTGGTTGAGGGAGTTCTCCACGTCGGACTGTAGGCGCCATGTGAAGCAAAACAAAGAAAACCGAGTATTGGCTTTTCCTCCTCGCATGTCACAAGTGGATTTGGATTTTTTGTCAGGGGCCCTACTATTTCTATTTCCTCCCATTCGAAATAGCTTTTCCCTTCCACTTTTTAGTAGGCACTCTCTGCAATAATTTCGAAATTCTAAATGCTACATAAGTAAATTTCATTACACTTTCGAAATACAGAGTAGAAACGGTTCGTTTTCGAAAAATGTTACTTTCCGAACGAGATACAGAGTAGGGTCCCAGATCGGAATCACTGCATGGTTCAATTTTCTGTTCCTCTCTTTGGGCAAGTCTTGCGGATGGCGCATTTCTTAAAATCACAGAATGTCGCGTGTCTATTTTTACGACAAAGTTTGACTGTTTTCCAGGCCTTGAGGGTCGATTAAAATCGGATGAAATTGGCGCCAAATATGGACGAAAAATCCCTTGAGCTACGTACAAACCTTTACATGGGGCACTAGTTTTAATTTACAGGAGTGATGTGCGATTCAAATGTAGTCAGACTGAAGGCAGATTGCTCGAATTTAAGAGTGGCAATGGCAACATTCAATACTCTGAACATGAACTGCGTCCTATGTTTTGCTGAATTTTGGATGACTTCATTGCCAAATCTAGATTTGAAGGCTTAAATAAACGTAAAGGCAAAAACAAGTCGAAAACAAAGCATTAATTAACAAGTATCGGCTGAAACTGCGTTGCGTACTGAAGTCAAATCGTTAACGAGAATACGTTCACAGAATTTCGTCGATTTGACAAACCAAACATAACCAAACTTCCTAAGGAATTGCTCTACGGATAACGCTCAAACTGACACGTGGTACTGACAATTTTAAACCAACAATAGACTCTATTTCACGTGTTAAAATCGCGGTCACTCGTCTGTTTAGTTAGAAAAGGTCCTGCGCAGGTGTTTCCGACGGAGTGAAGTTGGTTTGACATTCCCTATCGAGGATCATCTGCACTTGGTTGAGTTCGCCAAATGTTCGGGTAATACAAAGCAAATGACCGAAGTAAGCAGCTCGCAACATTTCTAATCAACTTTCTTATTGGACGGACTTTTTAGCCGGCCATAAAGTCTATATTTCCGATGATAAGTACTCGTAGCTTTCTGCAAGCAGTTTTGTTTTGCGACGCTGCCTGCCTGCGTTGTCGTTTGCACGTTATTTACTCTCCAAATCTGGACATCTTGCGTTACCCTCGTGTTCTGTGATCTTTTGAGATATTGGTACGTTCGAGTGCGTTCATTATATAGATCAACTCAGAGCACTGTTTGGGAAAGTAAAAATGGCGCTTTAGCTCGCTAAATTCAATTGAAAATCAAAGCAACGCCCTGCTGCAAAGCACATTGCATAAAATATCATCTGTCAATTGATTTGATGATCGCGGCAGGATTATACTTGGATACAAGCCATGCGGCTGCAAACGACTAGTTAGAGTCACATTTTGATCATTCCCACGTCAACTACGAGAGCTGATCTTCGTTCACCTTAAGAGCAGAATATCTAAACGCAAGTTCTTTGGCTCTGTTATAAGCCTAGCCAGATAATGTAGTGCGACAGAAAGATAGAACTTTCAAAAAGCAGTCCGAACCGAAAAATAGAAAATAAATGACCTTTGTCACATGGAGAAGAGAGATCTTCACACAGTTTGAATAGAACCTCGTCTTCAGAACGCGTTCATGCATTCATGCAGGACAGAACGTTCTCAAAAAGTGTTTCTTTTCAACCCTAAAAGGAGCAAAATTAGCCAATCCATTGGGTGCACCTGACGAATTGGAGCAACATCATGGTACGAAGGAGACTCGTCTCAAAACCATTCATAGTCATATTCTGGTCTCTTAAGAGTGAGACTTAAACCGATGTTCTACCACAAAGATTTGCTTTACGACTGTAGCCGTTTGTATTGTAGACTGCGGGCAGATTCACTTTCTAGTCGCATATTACTTCGACCAGTGTCTGTCAGTCTTCCTATTTTATCGAGCAGAAGAAGAATCGAACTTATTCAAAATAAACAGACCGACAAGCCACCGTAACGAAGCCGACAACGAGACGAATTCATGTCTATGAATAGACCCCCAAGCCACCATCCCAGGGAAAACCGATACAGAATCACATTCTCAAGAATCACATCCTCAAGTTCAATTCAATTCCCATCTCAGGCACAAACGAAAACAACCTTACAACCTAACAAGACGCACACAATCGACCATCAAATAGCAAAAAGAAAAACGAAATTATGAGGAAAATAATTCACCTGTTGTTATCCTTAATTCTGGGTGTGTTTAGGCACTAGTTATATATATATATATATTCTACAAATAAACTCAATCCTTAGACATGCTGGTCCCTGCTCCACTTGGAGCTGGCATCAGTTTGTGTTGGGGTATAACTGTCAACGACTTGGGGATCTTTGACATCAGGCTATTGTCGAGGAGCAGCGACTGCTGTTGCTGCTGCTGCTGTTTCATCGAGGTGACTGTGGATGAAGGTGGTCCCTTTGCTTTGCCATTCAACAGCATTTGGTTGGAGTCAGGGAAGTTGTTCCAAAGCCACGAGTTGGTTGGCACACCACTTACT
Source organism: Cheilosia variabilis (assembly GCA_951230905.1). Taxonomy (NCBI): domain Eukaryota; kingdom Metazoa; phylum Arthropoda; class Insecta; order Diptera; family Syrphidae; genus Cheilosia; species Cheilosia variabilis. The sequence goes on along the minus strand of OX579677.1, from coordinate 3,031,605 downwards.
GAGGCCGCAGTTGTGGCTGTGCTTGTGCCGGTGTTCAGCATTGGCAGGATTTGCCCGCTGTAGCTTGGAAGAATCGATAGAGCAGAGCTGCCAGCTGAGGAGAGCAAGCCAACTGGTTGCAGGGTGCCGGCGGGGAACACTATTGTCGGTGCCGACGTCACTGTGGCTGGGGCTGATGTCGATGGTGTGGGCTTTGGGGCGATGGGTGCAAAGTTAGCATTCCTACTGATGAACCGCTGCTTTTTCGCGGCACTTTCTGCGGCAGTGACTGCCTGCATGGTCTTGTTGAACGATTGCAAGGCGTTGCTTGTCATCGTCTTATTGCTGGGAATGACGGCCACCGGAGGGAATGAACTGGCGCCTCCCTTGATCTTGCCTTTGCTACCTTTCAGCATTTGATCGCGCATCAGTTTCTCTCTTCGCAGAATGCACATACGATTGTAGTCGTGGATTGAGATAAGGAATGGTCGTCCGCCGGACTGTACCTGCACGAGGGCGGGCAGTCGCCTCCCGTCGGCGGTTTGGTAGAGGGGACCCTGTTGATTGTTGAGGTGATGCGAGGTTGTGGTGACTGGCAGCAGGGTGGGGCGCCAGCTCTTGCTCTCGAGCCGCTCTTGGACTGTCAGTGTGTCTGGCAGCACAATCACATTCGGGGGAATGGGTTTGTTGCTATTGATCGGCTTCGGCAGCAGCTGCGGCCGCTTTGGCTGCTGGCTGTTCAGTGCTGGCACTGGTCGTCGATTTAGACTGATCAACTCTGGTGGGGTGGTGTTGAATGCGGTCTTCTTCGGTGAGGCCTCCAGCTTGTTGCTCATCAGTTTGTTGGCGGCCGCCAGGATCTTCTGCTGCTTGGTTAAAGATGAGCTGTCGATGGGAGTGGTTGATCCACTCGATGAATGCGGCGAGTTTGAAGTGGAATTCGGCGCGGAATTCGTTGCGGGCAATGGGACAATCTCAACGGCTCCACCCTTGGAGGCAAGCAAATTCGTCTTGAGCACGCTTCGACTGTTTGGAGTCGATGTTGCCGCTGCTACAGCTCCACCGGCTTCAGTGCTTTCCCTCTGCTTGGTGGACTCGCCCTCCTTTTGTGTGGGTCTGGGATCCTTTGGCCGTGCGGTGATGGTCACGGAGTTCGAGCTCAGTTGCCGCTGAATTTTGTCAACGGACAAGCTTCGCGACCGACATTCGAGTTCCTTTGACGGCGACGACGAGGCACTGCTTCGGCTGTCGAACGAGGTCAGGCGATTGCGCACGGTCTGTGTGTATACTGTTGCGTTGGAGCTGGCATTCGACGAGAGAATCAAGTCGCCGTTGCGATAGTATTTCTCCAGGAGTATGAGATGCCGCAGGAAGCTCGACTGATTGCCGTAGGGTTTCTGCAGGTCCTCCCACAGCCGGCGAGTCGGTTCGTCGTATTGCAGGAATGTGTTTATGCGCGTCCATCCTTCGGGCGTGCGCTGCGAGGAACTACCCCCAAATGGTGCCTTGAATTGCAGCCCAAGATCTTCCTCGCCAGGGAAGAGTTCTCGCATCGATATGTTCGGATTTGAACGCAACGCCGTCGAGATGTCATTTCTGTCTTCCAACGATGTCCCCACACTTTGCAGGATAGCCTTCAACTTGGATTGCTGGTCCTGTGCTTGCTTCACTCTCTCCGGGGACGGCGATGTGGACTTCGACGATGCGGAGGACGATGAATCTGAGACCATTGGCACATCGTAGTCGACCATTACGTCGTTATCCAATACCATTTGATTGCTACTCGAGGTCGTCGCTGTTGCCGCCGATGGTGTTGTCGTAGATCGCTGAAGACTGTCGTCAAACATGCCGCCATCACTGATCAGCTCCACCGATGACCCTGTCGAATGCGCTGGAGACGGAGGAGCATCCATCGGTTCGTCTGTGGATTTCTTATGTTCACGGGACTTGCGTGTCGAAGCTTTGCTGCTGCCGGGGGTGGTTTGTTTCTTGGAAGGTGCTCTTTCTTCGGGGCTGTCGTCGTCTTCGTCTTCCTCGTGCGAGGCGTCCTTCTTCTCGTGAATGTTGTAGAATTGTAAGAGTCTGCAAAGGGAAAAAAGATAGAAATCAATAAACAGTACACCGGGAAGTCTTTGAAACTGACCTCTTCCTGTAGTTCTTGACGAACTCGACCTTCTGCACCTTGCCGTGTTCTGGCGGCTTCATCAGAAGGTTGGCAAAGTACCGGCACAGCTTGCACACAGCAGTCCCTTGGCCCAGTGTAACGGGTATTCCCATGTCAGCCAGGGCTTTCTCGAGGCGTCCCGTGTCCTAAACACAACAAGTTTCAGTCAGAAATCATATTTCCACCTGCATTTAGCTGCTACTTACCGTTGTAATGTGGTACATGTTGTTCTTGCCCAGCCGCCGCTTGCACAGCACGCATCCACTGCTCTGCACCACTGCCTCGTAGTGCTTCTCACAGATGTGCAGGTACGTTCCGGCGGTCGACATGTCAAAGTTGAGAAGGGACTTCTTGATGCTCTTGCGGATGCCTTTACGTCGAAGGGAATGTGCCGCTTTCTGTCCACAGTCTGGCACGGCGCATGTGTGCGATGCCGACGAAGCCGTACCATTTGGATGAGCCTGTTGCTGCGATTTCTGCTGCTGCGGCTTCTCCTGCTCACTGGATGTGTCGTCTGGGCTGGTGCTTGTCGTTACTGTTTCGATGCGCCCTGGCACCGAGAGGCGTTTCTTATACGAGGGCACATTGGCGCGACGATCTACGTGGCGGAAACAGGCATCGCACAGGCAATTGTCCACCGTCAGTTTCTCTTCGTCTGAAAAGGAATGTTTATAAATATGAAACCACAAATTGGACGCATTTATCCAACTCACTGGCTAAAATCTTCTGCTGTCGTTCGACGGATTTAATCTGGCCCACATGGCAGGGCGTGTCGTAGAGACCAAACTTTCCGCTGCAGTAGTAGCACTGATCCTGACACAAGCGGCCCGGATGGAACTTGAACGACGATGCTTTCTCTGGAATAAGGACCTCTTCCTTTTCGCCCTTCTTGCTGGTGTTTGCCACCTCATTGTGGTCTGTGTGGTGAGTGGCATCTGGAATGGACAGGAGAATCAGTAAACAAGACTAGACACAGTCAAACGAAACGGGACACTTACCAGTTGTATTCGATCTGTTGTAGGACTTCCTTCCGTGGGTTGTTGTCGCCATACTGCCGCTGGTGGTTTCTGTAGTGGGTGCTGCTGGAGTTGTTGCTCCTTCGCCCTGAAAGAAAGAAACCATACAATCATGTAAGCATGCTACTCTGTGTACCGAACTCACCTCATTTTGGATAGTGTAGTAGGAGTCTTCGCCCGACGTATTCGCCGGATTTTCCCCACTCTTCTCCGCGTTCGATGGTCTGCCCCGGCCCTTTTGAAATGTCATCTTCAGTGACTGACGCCGGTTGCCGCATCCCGATGTGGCAGCCTTGGTGCTGCTGCCATCAGCGTTCCTCCCCTTCTTCGCGTCATTAGCACCCCCACCTGATTGGCGATTGAGTTTTATAACTGTCTTCAGTGTGCCCGTGTACTCGTGAGAGGACTTATTTTGACCATTACCTGCAGCCGATCCGCCGCCTGTATTGGCTGCGGCACTACCGGTTGTGGTGGTCTTCTTGGTGCCGCCATTGTTGCTGAGATTGTGAAGGAACTTGCGGCGCTTCTGTTTGGCTATGATGGCCTCGTCGGCAGCTTTGTGCGTCAACAAGCCCAGTGTCTTCAAGTGCCGCTCCTTTTGCCGCAGTTTTTCATCATTCTCAGGCGTGCGCGGTAGTGAGGATGATTTCGAAGACTGCGGCGATGTTGATGGTGTAGTAGCCTCCCCTGAGGATTCTGTCTGCGCTTTGCAAGGGGACGTCGTCTTGGAGGACTCTGAGGGTGTTTCCTCGTGCTCGTCGGCGGACATCGACATGGAGACGACACTTTCTTTGTCGGCTGGTTTTGCCGCTTCCTGTGCGGCGGCGTCCTCTTTGGCTATTTCTGCTCTTAGCTCCACATTCTCCTTGTTTTCCTCTTGGTCCAAAATGGTCTTAGGTTCGATCTTGGTCTCGTCAGCTTTGCTTTCCTCAGCCTTGGGCTCGTCGAGTTCCGTCTTTTCGGTTATTTCTTCTTTGTGTTCGGTGGTGTCTGGATTGTTTTCCACTGATTTTGGTTCTTCTACTTTTGGTTTCACCTCCTCTGGATCCTCTTCCTTCTCGCAAATCCCTTTCAGCTCGATATTGGCATCACTAGCAGCCTTATCACTTGGTTCTGAAGTCTCTAGCCCTGGTAGTTCTTCAACCTTAGGCTCAACTGCCTCCGCGGCAGCTTCGTCGAGGGAACGGACTTCTTTGTCCTCAATTTCCGTTAGCGTGGTATCAGCAGGTGCATCTTCCTCATTACCAGACAGCACTTCGCTGGGCTGGATCTCCGACTCGGATTCATTCACTGAGGCCGCATCGTCTTTCGTATCTGCAAGAGAGGTCACTTCGCTAGCTTCGTCTTCCTTCATCTCGATGTCCTCCTCAACTTGCTCCTTTTCCACAGCCAATTGTGAAAGCCCTTCAATCTTCTCTGACTCGTCCGGGTTGGATGTTTCTTCGGCTTTTTCTTCGCCATTCAAAGTTGACTTCATCTCCTCCTCATCTTCTTCCTCCTCTTCAACGAGCAAGGGAGAAATGAAGCCAGTGCTGACGCTATTCGCGTCATCATCATCAAAGTCGTTCTCTGTCTTTACCTCGCCAATGCTTCCGATTTCGTCGTCGTCTACAAACAGCAACTCGCCCTCTTTGATGGACTCGTTGGAAACACTTGTTCTATCGACTGTGTCGTCCATCTTTTCGGCAACATTTTGCACAATCTCTCCCAACTTGGGGTCCATTTCAATGCCCAGGTTGTTCTCCATAAACTCGGGCTTCTTGTAGAACTGTTTCACACTGATTTCACTGACGCCCTCGCTTACCAGCTCGGGGCTGAGAGATGCTTCCTTGGCCGGCGGAGTTGTCGAAGCAGCGCTTGTGCTGGGCCCCTCGGCATCCGACTTTTCTTCCAATTTCACGTCAGTTGTGTCCACCTTTAGTGGAGTATCGATTGGTTCTATGCTGTCCGCTGCAACCGATACTTCTATTGGTTCCACTGTTACTGGCTCATCTAAGGATTCCGTGATGGCCGCTGATTGGCCACCTGATTCTGTGGTGTCGTCTGCAGTTTTACTCTCAGTTGCACCATTGGCCACTGTTTCAGTGGTTTCAGTGACAGCTGTAGAAGTACTATCCGACGCGGGTGGTAAAATTGCTTCATTCGCATCTTCAGAGGGAAACTTTTCGTCCACCTTGATGTCCACCACATCGTCAATAGTCGATGAGGCCAGCGAATCCTTGCTGTCCTCATCTGCACGCAGGCGGCTCAGTTTTTTTCGCTTCCCATCCGGTGCGCACGAGTCTGCATTTGATTTTTCTTTGTCTCTGTCCGAACGTCTATATGTTCTTGTAGTGGGTGAGTAAGTCATTGCTTTTCGAGTGCGCAGCGAGATCCTAGATGTTGGCTCTGCCGGGAAAGGTTCGGTAATGTCAGACGCCACATCGGAAGCCATTTCTTCACTGCTTTCTAGGATCTCCTGCTTAATGGTAACAGAATTTATGTCGAAATCTGCTTCTTGATCGTCAGCCTTGCTGATCTTCGCTAAGGGCTCTTCCACACCGGGCTTTGGTGAGACCGATCTTTTCCTTTTCACAGCCGGCGCTGGTGGGTCTGCACTCTTCTTATTGACATACCTTCGCCTGGGAGGCGTTTCCGGCCTTGGTCCGATTCCACCACTGGCTCGCCTGGCTCTGGTTAGTCTGATATTTGACTCCCAATCCTTGGCCGCTGCCTTTCTAGTTATCCGATTGGTTGGCGGCACTGTGGGTTTACTACCGGCTGTGTCCGATTGCTTTCGCGTACGTGATGCTGTCGGCTTGTCTTTTTCCTTCTTGAGAGCTTCATCTGTGGTGCTGGTCGATTCCGCCGACGAATCTTGCTCTTGTGAGTCACTGAGCTTCTTCTTCAGCGGCGACGCAAGTAACATCGGCGAGTTGCGAGTCACTCTCTTCCCTTCAGTCAGCAAGGACGACTGCATTTCGTCGGGATCTAGTTTTTCTTCCTTGATTTTGATCTCGCTTTGAGTATCTGTTTTGTTTGATTTGTCGCCATTTTCAACTGAAACGGTTTTAGCGAATGTGTCTGCGACTTCTGTGGTCTCCTTTGTTGGCGGTTTCGCTTCGTCGATGGATTCCGTTCTGGCAGGGGAATCCATTCTTGCGAGTGGCTTGCGCGCGGACATGTTCCCACTTTGAATGCGTCAGGCGCAGGATAAAAATTGTTTTTACGTTCTTCAATAGATCTGTTGGATGAAAAGGTAGGACAGGAGTTAGGAAAAGTCTGACAAACCACTGGGGGAACGCTTGCGGGACTGCCACCAGCGTGGCCATTTGCTGAGGAATATCTTCAAATGTTGGCTTTTCCTATTGCTGTGGAGGTTACAGAATAAATGTGATGGGATGGATGGATATAGATCTTGTAAATGCGCACTTTGAGAGGATATATCACTTACTGGAGTCGGCGATGGATGACTGGTGGCGATTCTTTGTGAGACGTAATTGTGGCGGCACTAGATATTTAAGGCAGAGATGTTAGGAAGGAATATCTCTAGGATCACCTTGGAGCTGAGAATACCAGCATTGGAATCATTATTTTGCAGGTAAGTGTTGGAAATGGCGACATTCTTCAGCAACTAAATCAACCAAACTTATTGGATGGGTTCATTCTGGAAAAACAGAGCCCCTCTTTTTTTAAAGCAGACAGAAGCTTCCAATCGCAAACGATACAAATGTGTGAAAAGAGGTCCCAGATCAGCTTTTAAAAAGTATGCCTTATAAGCAGTAAGTTGAGAGAAGTTTCAATCATAGAGACGTAGAAGATTGTAACAGAATGAACAAAGGTCAACACTGCTAATCTTCCAAACAAAGTTTTGTCGGCACAATCGCTTACGTAGGTACTCTGAACCCAAATTACGTATTTTGTGTAATCGTATGGTACCCCGAGCGAGAGATATATAAAAGCAGGACCTGCAAATGGAAATCGAAAAGAGCTGTTTGACCATTTCTATTGGAATTTTTTTTACAAAAAAACAACCGAACCACAATTGGTCTTCAATGGACTGAAGCTATTCTTAGAAATAGGCAAAAATCTAATAAAATCGTATGCTTAACTAATAAAATAAGACCGGCATATTGGCTTAAGCTAGATTACTTCCACGAAATTATGGTTGCCCTAAATGCCAAAAACTAAAGTCCAGATTATTGAGGGGTTATTGATGTACTATTTTACAAAGTTTGACAGCTGACTGATGTGTTGACGTATGCGGAAGGGCAGCCGACAAGTACGCTGCTCACAATTTAATTAAGCTCCAAAAAATTCAGCTAAACAAAATTCTCGCAAAGATAACATTTTGGAATAATGGAATAGTTTAATATTCGCGTTTTTAGAAGAATCGACCAAAAAGCAAAAAAAAAAAAAACACGATCAAATTTACGGTTCGCCCTAAACTTTTACAACAATACAAATTAAAGGAATTCTTATGTAATGACAGCAAGAAAAAAAAAACACAAAAAAACTCCACAAATGTAGGAATGGGAAACCCACTATTTTTTATAGGCAATAATGAGAGTTAAACTCTTCTTCACCAAATCTTTATAGGTACCTACGTTTCGAGATCTTCAAAAATATGTGTATCCTGGAAAAACATTTCTTTAACAATCTTCGAAAAAAAAGTGTTAAGATTTTTAATTTTTCAATAGGAATGACAGATGGGAGATGGTTGACAGTCCATATACTAAAAGATAAAATGTACTTTTCGTGGTTTTAAATTTAATACCAGGTAATAACGATAAAGTCGGTTTTATGTCGACTATAATTAACAATACACTAAAATGGTCATTGTCATTACTTACTAAAATACTATAGTAATAAAATAATTTTAAAGTGGGCTTTATCTGACTATAATTTTTCGCCATTGTTTTCGGATTAATAAGAAATATCTCTCGAATGTTCTTACGCTTAATAAGTGCACGACACACTTTCGTAAACTTAATTTTGGCAAATCAATCGAGTGAAATTAACCCTCAAAAAGGGTCTAATACGTAGCCGTGTCCCGAAGGCAGAAAAACAACAGCCAATAAAAATCTAGTCCAGTCCTTTTTCATATTCGAGGAAATTTCAGAAGTTGTAATATTTTTCAAATGACAGTAACTTTCCAATAGACGTTGGTTCTATGGAGTATGGATTAACGTTCAAATGTTCCTTACTAAAGTTATAATGTAGCCCACTGAAAAATCTACACATTCACTTTGACGATGTCGGAAATTAAAAAAAAAAATTAAAAAATCCGCCCTTGCCCAAAGCTTAGACCAAGGTACGCACTTCCAGTGAAACTAAAATTAAGCGCCTCTTTACCACCATGTTCACTAAATTTTGACTGTCCAATGTTTAGCGAAAAAGAAAACAGCCAACCGGTACCTAAATTTGACGATTTCGTACCTATTTCCCTTGTTTGTTCTACATCACCTTCTTACGTCACAAAGGTCCCCTTTAAATATTCCTTGCTGAAATATTCCCTTCTTAAAAAGTTTAACAAATGACAATCAAAAAACCATTGTGTAAGGTGTTCAAACCTTTTTTTCATGAAAACGTGTTTCATCTGTCAAAATTCAGCTTAATGTCGTGGAGACTTTTAAAACAGTGTTGAACAAAATTATCTTTAACTATGTAATGCTGAACTGAAAAACGTTATGGAGAGAAACATTGGAGCTTTGTTTTAGCTTTGCTGAAACATCGTAGAAGGTTTGAAATTATTACGCCCGGTAAGTATCCTTTTTGCGCTAAATAGCGATAATACTTTGCCCCACAGCGCAGATAATTGCTCGTTAAAGTTTGATGTAGATGGGACTTGACAAAACATAAAAATTAAATGTCAAAATGTAACACTGATATACCTAATTCGCGAGCTAAAGTAGTGGAGAATTATCATGGACCGATTGGAATTAAGAAGAAAAGCTTTCGAAGAAATATCATTGCTAACCTGTTGAGCCTAATTTAATCTTTCTAGACATTTTTCTATGGAAGATAAAATTTAGCTCGCGAAGGATTAAGATTAAAATAATCCTGACATACAGACTGGGCGTCTAATGTACGAAAGCCTAAATATCTGTAGAGTTTAATTTCTAGAATGATGATCGCGTCATATCCGAATTACGTACTACTGTCAGAGGTAAACGCAACTATACGATAAACATTTTTGTTAGTTATGTAGGTCAGTTACCCCAATTTCGAGACGACGTAGATAGGTTATGTAATGTACAAATTTTAACTAAAGTGGACTAAATTTCAAGTGTTTTAACCAACGTTCAGATTATTCGACGTTGTTGGACTTTTTGTTTACGTTGTTGTGGAGACCTGATGATGATGAAAAATAGACTGCTTTGAAATATTGTTTGTTCTGAAATATACTTTTTTTATTCATTAGTTTTGATCACAGAAGCGATAGCTTATACAAAAATAATAAAGACTTTTCGAGAAAGAGTTTTTTTGAATTTTATATCAAGAATTTATCGGTCTTAAACTCAAGTTGTCAAAACGTTTGATCGTCAAGTTCTTCTTGAAAGATATTTGGCAAGGCAGTAAACCAAATTTTCCATTTTGGAAGACAAAGCGACTGTTTTTTTTTTTTAAATCTGTAAGGGAAATTATGTCGTACTGTTAGGTAGGTACATGACATTTGGGATAATGTTGGCACAAGAGATAAAGTAACGGATCTAATGTACCTATTCGGTTGTAAAGTGACATATATACTAACAATCAATAAGAAAAGAAAGAGAAGTCGATACGTATGTGGGTGTCAATGCTATAGTTCTTCAAAGTTAAATTTTGACATTTACTCATACAGGACGACAGTGGACGTCAAATACCTAGATAACGAACGTCAAACGGATTTGTTTTACTGGGTTTACAGTCTTTAATTTGAATTCTCAATAAGATCCCCGTGTCAAGTGGCTTAATAGCTAACGAAAAGATCAAAAGTTGTTCATCTAAGAAGGACTAGGTATAATGATGGTGGGTTGTCAAAATTCTATGTAAAATAATGCGTTACGATCTAATGATTACAAGTCACAGGCCAATCCGTATGTAGCTACTCAATCAAAGAGACTAAAATCGAAATAGCTTAAGTCAGCTAAGTTTTTTTTGCCACCCTTTAACAATAGTTCAATAAAAAAAAAGTAAATTTAAAAAAACCAAAAAACCCGGGTTTTTTAAATCAACTTTTTTTTATTTTTATCTTTTTAGCCTATGACACTCCGGGGAAAAACACGAATATTATAATACCTCACTCTTCAAAATCGGTCAAGCCGTTTAGGCTACAGGGCGTCCCATAGGAACGTACATAGGATACGCGCGAAACAAATAACCCTCCCTGTGTCCAGTTCGGTAAAAATAGTTGGCGCAACAAGCTCTGTAAAGACCCTAGGTTTAGATTTTTTCGCGATTTTTGTGTGAGTACATTATTTCTGTGAGGAATGGAAAAGGTTTACAATTTTATGCCGAATCTAATTGAAAAGCTCTTTCATGACAGTTATACTTTCGGAAGTTTTTCAGACGTTCGTAAGATGGAAAAAAACCTCGAGATGTAATTTGTGTTTTTCCAGGGATCGAACCTGAGGCCACTTGCTTAGTAGTCCAACATACTAACAACTTTAACAATTTGTAGGCAAGAAAATTCAGCCCAGCACTTGAAGTAGGTGGCCAGTAAGTTTGAAACCTTTTTAAATGAAAATTTAAAACCTATTAAAATTTTATAATGTGCTTTAAGCCCTGGTCCTACCCAGGTTGGGGAAAGCCTTAATCCCACGTATCTACAGGTAAGTTTTTTTCTGTTTGCACTCTTTTCAACGTACAGCTTTTGGGAGGAAAAACTACTCAACAAGTGGCTAATCCTTTGTCATTTTCGTGTGCCGCCCAGATTTTATTTCAAGATAACAATTTTCGCCCACGTAACAATTGCAACTTCGTTGCTACAACAAAACCCGCTAGAACTGATCTAACCAACCTACAACTTCCTGCCGCCTACTCACCAAAAATCCCTCTCAACATGGGAAGGATATTTTACCAAACAATGAGAACAACCTCAATTCCTTCCTCAATTTTCTTTTTCTATTTTCCCTTTGAAACTGACAAGAGCGAAACTCTGCGTTCGCCATTACGAAAGCAAAACCCAAAGCAAACCAACAGAGGAGCAAAATCTGAACCCAAAACACACATCAAAATCAAAATTCAAAAGTCCCACATCCATCGCCAATCGCCATCCGCCCCTCCTCGATATTCTCTTGATAAATACAAATAAAATCTCCATCCCCGCACAATTAATCGCTCGCAGAGCAAACGAAGAACCAACACAATTTTTCTCCATCTGTCACCCACCACAGAAAAGCTGTCAAAATGAAAATATAGCAACAATACAGCAACAGCATAAACAAAACGCTCCGTACAACCCCCGCCCATAAAATTTCCAAATTTCCACGCGACATCCTTAATTACCAGTTGCGAAAATGGAAAATCACCCACCACACTGCTCCAAAAAAATAAATAAAAAGGATTTAAAAAAAAATGTTCGACTCCCTTCAACTCACCATTTGTTGATGCGCTGTGTCCACTCGGCAGGATTTTCACCACTTGACAGTTCAATTTATTTCATTTCGAGTTAAATACATTTCTTTTTGAAACAATTCCTCTTTCGTGCGAGAAAATACAAAAAAAAAAGAAGAAAATCCCACTCGGAGAGAACGAAAGAGAATGCACAATCAATTTAGGAAAACTTTTTTCATTATTCCTTTTCTATCTTTCGTCTTCTTTGATTCGTTGTCACCGTAACCTTTTTACAACTTTTCTCGTTCTCCAGAAAGCAAGAAAATAAAAAAAAAACGCGAATCCACCAAAAACAATCCGTCACTGAATGAAAACAAAAACTGCAACAAGGATATGCGATGTCCTTCTTTTTTTAGCTTGCTCGTCTGTTTTTTTCTTTGCTCTGCACTATGATAACTATTTTATTCGGTTTGCTGCGCGAAACAATTCGGAATTCAGCAAATCAATTTAATTTCATCGTCTGAAAAAGGCACACACCGAGAGCGACACACAACAAACAGGCGAATTAACATTCAAAGCAAAACCAAGCGATAGAGTCAATCAATGCGAGAAACTTGCAGCAACAATAATAGTAATAGTAAATATTTAGGCAAAGACAGGAGATAATAATTGCCGTGGTCGATCGCCGAAAGGACCCGTTCCATGAGGGGTAGAAAATAAAACTAAACGTGAACACGGGAAAATGTCACCGACCACATACGCGCAGCAATCCGGTCCGTCGATTCGATTCGTTTTCGAAAGAGCGCGCACTCTCTTAACTCGCTGCTCTGCCAGCAACAGCAACACGGTGTCATTGAGATAGATCTAATTCCGTATACGTACGACATAGAGAACAGAGTGGTGTGCGTGAGTGAGGCAGCGAGCGATGTGTTTTTTTTTCTTTTCTGAAATATAAAATGGCGGCCTTTTGAGAGAGCGCGCCTCAAGCATGGACAAAAGTGAATGGAAATGGAAATGGAAGTTAAGAGAGAGAGACTGAGCAGAGAACTGACATAAACCTCTTGATTGCGAACAGAAACAGAAACAGTAAAAATGCGTTTGGCTTTTTTTATTCGTTCGTCCACATTTTGTGTTGGGTTTCTTTTTCTTTTCGGTTAAAAGGATAATTAATGAGGATTTTATGGAAACTTTGGCAGCGAAATAGGCTCTAGGCGATTTTTCAGTTGAATTCGTTGAATGTGATTGGGATGAGAGTCGTTGGATGAGGCGTTTAACACTCAAACAAAGACAGATTGCCTCGGCGTGAATATGGTTAATTAATGGGAAGCAATAACCACTTTCTAAGTTTAGAATGGGGGGCTATAAAAAGCAGAATAGAGATTGCGATTGTTTTCGTTGTGTCGACAATATCATATTGCAGGTAGCAGGTGTCTGAGTATATTTTGAGGCAAAACAAGGATTCTTGTTTAAGAACTCAGATCACATCTGCAACTTTTGACTTGAATCTTATTTATATGTAGGCACCTACATCTACATTTGTGGGTAGAGTACGGTGGTGTGTATACTAGGTAGGTGTTTGTGGATGAAGATCGCAGAGTATGAAATGCTAATCATGATGAATTGATGAATATGAATTACAAATGAGTAGGTACACAATAAATGGAGGTAGTTGTACAGGGTGTTTTAGTAGGTTTATGGATGTTGCTTTTATTGGGATTCCTTCTTTTTAAATGACTTTTGTTTTGACAAAGAGTTGTTGCCGTCACTTGCGATCTAAGGCTTTGTCCGCCTTTATGAAGCTTGACTTAAGCGCTCTTACCAGCTTTGCTGTTATGCTGACTGTCGGCGCTTTGCTTCGAAGTGCCTTGATATCACTTACTTCAAGGAGATTTCTGTCCGTGTTTATCACTAGAGGTGTTGCCAGTCTTTGGTCTTCTTCTATTGGAGCCCGCAGCTGCCCTAGCATTGGAAATGTTGGCCTTCTCGTTGTTCATCCCCTACAGTGCGCTGATGCTTTCAATGGCGTCTCTCAGCATCCTCTAAAAATGCCAGCAAGGCTTTCATCTGTTGTTTGTGAAAGACGGACGACCTAAAAAAAAATAGTTGGCGCAACAGGGCCGTAGGGACCCTAGAACTAGCTTCTCACAACCATTTATTTTTTATTTTTGGGACCGATGGAAGGAATCTTCAATTTTATGTCAAGTCCAAACGGATAATTGAGAAGTAATTTCATGGCTGTTGTAATCTCGGATGTTTGTCAGACGTTCGCGAGAGGTGGCGCAGTGGAAAAAAAACGCTTAAGCTCGATTTTGGGATGACTTGGTCGTTGCACATAGCACTGGGCAACTTAAAGGCTTTTAAGGCATCTAGGACAAGTCCATATTTAGCAAGTTAGTCTCATACCAACTTTACGGATTTCCACAAAGCTTTCTACTTGGCAGACCGATTTGAGTTGTGTTTCATTAGATTGCTTTGCTATAAGCGCGGCATACCGCTATACCTAGGTATCTACCTACTTTCCAAAGTTAATGATTTGATTGGATCAAAGAATACTTGTTGTTTTAACTTTGCTGCGGGCAGCACTCTTATATTTCCCTTCTTAAATAGGGTTAGGTATAGGATAGAACGACTTTAAGAGCTGCTGTATCAAATACAGTCAGAGTCGCGATCAAATTAGTTTTTCCAACATAGATTTGAATAAAATCCTAAAGAGGGTAAGAAGACTTAGCTCACAACTTTCTTTATAAGAAAATCGTTCGTATACCACAAACTGGTGTGGACCCAAAGAATGCACATTATTGAAGCCAAGATCAGCGCCATCAAACTTAAGCCACTTGTTTAGAGCAAAAATGCTCTTTCTTTTCGAAGTGCTCCTTCAGTTCGAAAGAGATTATCCTTCTTAAAAAAGCTCAGGCTAGACCAGGGCTCGAATATATCTCGGTCCCAAAACAGTCATTCAATTAGCTTACAGAGATTAGCTATCCCAGGAAACTTTAATCTACGAAGCGGCATTTCCACTTCGTAGACAACTTTTCTACGTTTCGTTTCGGTATACCTAGGTAGGAATAAATTGCAAACGTTTTGCACAGCCTTACTTGTGAAGAATGGCTCGTGATATTATTTGTTTAACAAGACTTCAGGCAAGTGGCCTGATAGGCATCCTCTCGGTCCATTTTTTGGCAATTCTTTTGGGCTTTCGGGGTCAAACCCACGCGCTTCTTAGGCCGAATAGTTTGCAGCTTAACAGCATACACAAAAGGCTATAGATCAACCCTTAGAAAGTAATTGAACGGCGTCAAAGCAAACACGATCTTGGTGGTCAATTCCAGGTCCGCTTCCTGGAATTTTCTTGTATGGCTTCGTGAGGTATCGTTCCCTCGCTGTCACGAGAGGAAAGCCAAAGACTTATCCAATAATGTAGGTTCTTTTCTGTGCAATTACGTCTCACAAGCTGTTACCAAACCTATTGATTCTAAAGATGTCTCTACTAATCACGATTTGTCGCTTAAAAACAAATATATACAGGGCTTTGACCACGAAACTTTCCTATCAGAAGATTGTCGTCGAAACATAAACCCCCCAAAATAAGCACCCATTGCCAAAATTTCGAGCTTGACAGATTCATCCAGTTCATTTTACCCAAATGTAATGAAAAATGGTGATCATTACAAAAAAATATGTCTGAAAATAACTTATTTCGGTCATCAAAATTTCAAAAACGATATCGTCCGGACGACCACTGTCATACCTGATCTGTCAAGTTTTAGTTCGACGCAGCAGTTAGGAACAAACACAAAATGCAAAGGTCGTTGCTATTCGCACGTCGTTCGGGACACGGCTACGTAACGAAATGTCAAAGTTAAATCGCGGTATGTGGCCGCTTCGCTCGCAAAAAGTCCAGTATTTCATTTCCGGGCACAATCCTGTACGTTTTAAGGTCCAACTTATTTTTTAAAGTACGTTACGTCAAATACGAACCCGTGTCCCAAAGCCAGACAAACGTCAGTCCGTACAAAAATAACGTGCGAATAGCCACTTCGAAATGTAAATTTTCTGATGTCAGTAATAGATACAATCGACCTATAAGCTTTGATTTAGGCGGCACAGCTTTATAGTTAAATTTATCACTGCGAATATATGAAATGGTGGCGCTCAAATGGAGTAGGTGGTCAAGCCTAGATAGATATAAATATCCCTCGGCTCAACCCCATTCAGACAAGTGACTATTTTATAATTACGACCATTCAAAGTTAAAATCATGTATGAATAAAGCAGGAAAAGGTAGAAGAAGTAAGACGTTCCGCAAGGATCAAAACTAAGCCTGTATTTGGAATACCTACCTTTTAAGAAGAAACCTTTTTTTTATTCATTGGTGGAGAAACTGACGCTGGATGTTCGCCCATCATATTTTATCAGCTTTTTACAGCTGAATTTGCCGACAATTGAAGGTTAAAAATGATTACCCAATGTGTTTTTTTTAGAAACCGCGGGAACTTGGGAGCTTGAGGAAATAAAGTAATAAAAAATAGTCATAGCTGGTAGTCGTTTTCCTATATGTGTCACAAAAATACCGACTCTTTTGATGTGTCTTGTTTGCTACAGGAACAAAAAAAGAGTTTATTTGACAACAATTTAAAAAAACATTAACCTCTTTCTGGGTCAAGTCTGGTAAAACAGCCTTATACCTACCTTATAATGTTGTTGTAAGGCTAAAACGTCGTTTTGAGATTTTGTGGAAAAGTAGATGTCACTTATGGAATTTTTTTTAAAGGTTCAGCTCTAAGTAGACAATTTAAAAATTGCTTTGTAAAGACTTTCAGTTAAAGTCTACTACATATTTGGCAAGATTTTTTTGATTTAAAAGATGATCAAAAAAAAGTTCAAATAGATCTAAATAACACAAATTCAGTTTGGTAATTCCAAAAACGAATGTTCACGGAGCATAAATTTGCATCAAAAGATGCTCAAAAAAATTACCAAATATGTAATAGATTTAAATAACACAAATCCGGTTTTGTAAATACTTCGAAAAACGAATGTTCAAGCAGCATCAATTTCGAGGGCTTTGGTAATTTTTAACAAAATCTAAATATTTTTTTTATGAAAAATCTAAAATTTAAGAACAGAATTGTCCTCTATTTTCTTTTCAGATAACTTTTGTTCTCGTTATTATTTTTTTTTTAGTAAATTTACTGTGGCACAACTTTGTGGAGCAAAACTTTTGACAAAGCTTTATCAACTCTTCAGACTATTTGTTGAACGAAAAATTACCAAAATATGAGTGGTTCTAATCAGATAAGCGGACTTCTAACCTTTAGCTGCTTGTTTGACAAACATGAGAATCTCAATAAAACAGAGCTTCAAGCTCCCCTCAGATTTACGCATAATGTGGGAGGTTACAATATTAAAAAGCGGATTTCTGACCTGTAAAATTGGCATGTGAATTGCGGGAAAACACTCGGCGATTGACAAACTGGGTTAATTGTGTGTCTTTGCAGGAAAGAGGATAAAAGAAATTGATCCAACCATAGGGGATACCTTTTATTAGTCGTACAAATAAAGACTCACACCATCGACTGGCTGCGAGATTCTAAGTTTAATAGACCTATGCAAGATAGGTATATTATTAGCAGTTATCACATTGAAGCCTCCCCGGTAAAGTCCTTGTGACACAACGTTTAGGAGTATACAGCACCTGTCTAGATAGGCATGTTTTGTGGAAGGTATATAATTGACGGTTCTCTCCCGTGAGCACTGAGAGCCCACATTTCGAACTGGGACTGCGATACCTACCTAGGGTTAAATCATTTGCTCTTCGCCGCTGAAGACTTGTTCATCTTTGACTATCCTATCCGGACTGGAGCTCTGCCCGCAGTTAATAGAGATTTAGTCCAAGGCTTTGAAGAAAGGATGAAGGAAAATGCAAATTGATCATGTAAGTGAAGTCTCATTGAAATATGTGGAGAAGTCCAAGTCTAAAATTTGTGTCAAGGCTATATTTACCAAATTATAAAACAGGTAGCGAGATTTCTTCGTTGTGCCTATTCCTGGGGTGAATCAATGAGGTCGGGTAAGGAAGACCAGAATAGGTACGTAAGCTATCGTGTTGTTCGGGTACTTCTTCTAACAGACCAGTCCATCGTAGGACACCTTTATCAATCTAAATGCATCCCTAACCTGCATTCAAAGGCGTGCTTCGGAATACGTGAGATGTAAGGTTTGTCAAGAGCGAAATCTCTTCGCAGCCCGTCCAAAATAGACCCCAATGGTTTAGACTGGGTTGCGAAGGGTCGAGCGTTTTGGACGGTCCACTTAAGTGCCCATACCCGATACTCTTCAAATCGATAAGCGAGACATAGGAAATAAATGAATGAATGAGTTAATTCTCGTGTTGTTCAAGTAATCTTCAAAGTCAGATGACTTTAAAGAGTAACAAATATATAGGTAAACACAATCGTAAGAATTCCGAAAGGTGGCTTCATAAAAAAAATGTTTCCGCTTTTGGTACGTACCTGATATGTACTCTTCAATCAGCAGGGGGCAGATAACGATCGTTTTTGAAACTTTAATCACCAAAATAAGTCATATTCTGCTCGAATTTATTTCACAAACGTCAGCTTTCATTATATTTTTTGAAAATGAACCGGGTTAAGCTCTCAAACTTGTAATTCTAGCACTTAGTTACTAGTTTTGGAGGTGTCTCGTTTCGACGATAATCGTCTAAAAAGTTATGAGTGAAAAGGAAACTTTATCCCAAAGGCAAGCGATTGCAAAATATCCCACAAATGTTATCGAAATTGTAGTGGATGTCCTCCCAAAACGCAACAGCACCAGAAGATCATCAAGTTGTCCTTCCTCTTACTCCCACTTTCTCTTTGCCAAACATCCATACTTTTTGTCTGCCTGCATCTGTAATCTGTGTAGTTGTAGTATCCCTTGTATCCCTTTGCATCTGTACTGTATCACGATAGCAGAGCAGCAGCAGCAGCTGCAAGCTGTTGTCATTTTATTTTTCTTCTTTCGAAATTTCATCATTGCCTGCTTCATATGTTTTCCATTCCCCCACATTCGACTACGATCACTCATTCTTTTTTTTTTTTTTTGTGTGTTGCTTTCCCTTTTTTATTACCCATACCCACCCATGCAGAAAAGGAAGTAAAAGAGAAACACAAAACCACATGCAGCTACACACGTCCAATGTCTGCACAGCGAAATCTCTGCCACAGAAATAGGAAAAAGCTTGAAAACCGTTTGTTCTCCATCGAAACTTTAGAACTCTGGTGGATTCTTCCACTGAATTTGGGCTATTGATATTTGATACCCCTCCGGCACCATTCCCACTTGAATTTGTAAGTTTTGGAAAATTTTATCTATTCCAACAGATACATCGATTTGGCAGTAAGTACTAGATCATCAAAAGTACTATTCCCCCGTAATATGAGTATCAGCATTGCATCTGCGTCACTGTTTAGCTCATCATTGCCTTCAACTTCTGTTCATCCCTTTTCCGGTGGTCTTCTTTTTCGCGTTTATCGCAAGCATACCTACATGTACGAGTACATCCACCTATATATGCGCACGTATAGCGAACCTACGGCCGGCGACAGCACGTCGAGATATCGCTGATAGTTTCAAGAATAAAATAATATTCAAAGTGGTAGACATCTTGGATTTTCGTTTTACCTTGTTTTCTCTTTTGACCTTTTTGTTTGCTGTTGTTTCGTTCGGTGGTTCTTGTGTTCTCCTGTTGTACGTAATTATATTGCCTGTGATTTTATGACGCACACATTTTTATTAGATCGCGTATGTCAATACCAAGTCTAGGGGGTGTAAACGACCAACACTACGGAGTAGGTCTAGGTAATAATGGAATGTGCATTTGAGGGTCGTCTTCGTCTGACTTGCATTGTGATTCGGGGAATTTTCGCCAGCCCGGCAATATAGTTGCATGCGAAAAGGATTCGAGAGAAAAAAATGACACAAAATGTATGTCAGGCAGGTGTGCGGCGTTTATAGCATGTGTACTTGTTTATGACGGGTAATTAGTGGATGCAGGATTTTACGTGGTTTTTTTTTAACACCTATATTATTTTTTGTAATTTAAGGTGTGTTAATTTGACAGATAGAAATCAATGGGGACGTCCGGATTTCTAGTTTAGAAAGTGACAGCTGACTGACTTGATGTATTTCAGTTTTTACTGGCCCAGATTTGTCACGTGAATGGTTTTTTTCAGTTGACATTTATGGAGGGGTAGCCGACAAATCTAATCAAGAACATGGGGACGTTCAAGTAAGTCTGACAGCTCTCTGACTAGATTTATCACGGTTTTGATTGGCTGAAACTGAAACCACTGCTCATATGACGAGCAGTTGTTTCAGTTGACTTTTATGGAGGGGTAGCCGATGAATCTAGTTAAGATTCTGAGACTGAGTACTAAGTTGGCAGTTCGCATGTGTGGCTGACGTAGAAAAAGTGACGTTTCCGACCAATAAAAGGTCTGTTCCTTTACTTTTGTAGAAAGAATGGAAAAGACTGTCAAAATGGCAGTGGTGGTGATAAATTCCCTCACAGAGAGAGACACTTACGAAAAGGTTAGGGAACGCTTTTGTAGTAATATCCGAAAATGACAGATACATAATTCAAAAATTCAAAATAGTGCTACGAGAAGTCGTTGAAATATCGTATAACTCGAAGAATTTGCTAATTTACGTACAAAATTAGTTAACTTATGTACCTAGCGATGAAAGTGATTCGGAATTAATCTAACTTCTTCTCCATGAACCCGAGTATATGAAAGAGTTTATACTGATTGAACTACAAGCATTTGAGAAGAGGAAAAAGACACGGCATTAAAAATTACGTATAGAGGGGATTTTCCTTTCTTACTTCTTACAGAGAGGAAGAATTTCGTCGCCACCAAGAAATATGTTGAGTAAAAATTCGTAATATTCACAGTGGAGGGGTAAAATCTTGCTCTCTCGATGACGCTCTATTTTACGAATTTTTCGAGTTAAGGAACGGCATTGAGTAAAAATTCGTAAGATTTAAAAGTAAAGGAAATGACCTATAGTTTTTGCGTTCAGGTTACCAGACCAATCTAGTCGACTTAAGATAACTAGATTCTTGAATGTACCCAATGCTGCCTGCATAGGTCCTCGTTTGACATTTCAAAGTGTCAAAATTGAAAATAAACAGCAAGAACACAAAAACAAGTTAAGTTCAGACAAACCTAGTTGACGTTTTACATGAACGAACTGTCCGAACGTCCCCAATTTTGTCTGTTTACTGACATCCCTATGGACCGAATATTAATGGTATCTTCCAAATAGAAATTGCATTTGAATCTGACCCTGATGATTTAGAGCCGTACTAAAATTAAGAGACGAAACTAAAAGTGTTTATTGGTAAGGTAAGGTAATTATAGTCGATGGAGGACGATTTAGAGTTATGGAGGATCCACCTAATGACGATGAAAAAACTTGTCAGAAGGCTGCATATTGTTTTATGGCTGTTGGTATTAAGCCATCGTTCGGGGCAAGACTGCGTAACGAAATGTCAAAGTTAAATCGCGTCAAATAGGGGCCAGCTTTGCTCGCTTTGTAAGCTCCGTTATTTAATCTTCGGGCATGATCCTGTACGTTTAAAGGCCGAACTTACTTCTTAAAACATAATTTTAAATGAAAATGGACAAACGTCAGTCAGTATGTACAAAAATCACAGTCGATTAGCAACTTCGTTGTTTTTGCATTCGTATTAAGTGTTGTTTTCTATGACTCGGAGTTGGAAGCTCCAATTAATTAGTCCTTTGACTAGCACTGAAACTAGGATGAATCCAAATGTGAATATTAGAGCCAGGAAACAGGGATTGGAGGATGCGTTCGATTAAGCACGAGGTCTATAAGATCCTCAATATTCCAAAAAAAAAGCGCTGGACAGTGAAGTGGTCAATTTAGTAAAGGAAGCCATCAACGGATGATAGAGCAAAGGCGGAAACAAGAAATAACGCACCAGCGTTACAGAAGTTGTAAAAGTGACTCAAAAAGGGAGGGAGAAGTAGGGAGGAAGACGTTATAAGACCACTCGTCTTTAAATATGTACAAAGGAATAACCTAACCTACATAGGTACTTCGGTGGAACCTTATGTACGATAAAATGCTAACGCAAAGACCGAGAAGTCGGGTGTCAACGACGATTATTGGCTTTGTTGACGTAACAGCTTGTAACAATTCTTAGTTGGAGCTTCCACAACTATTCATTTGATTTTACTTTTGCGGACGAATAGAGAAGACTAGATAGGTAGCCAAAAGTCTGTACAAATATTTTTACCTACGCCCGGTGGTGACGTACCTAATAAGTGGTCCTGTTCTATGACACAGAATTATGGACAAGTTGGTCCATGTTATGGTACGGTGACCATTTTTTTAATCACATAAAAGAGGACGTTTTTTTAAAGTAAAAATACCTACACCGTCAAAAATGGTTAAAGCACATTTAAGTTATAAAAATTTGTTGGTTTTTGTATAGGTTTAATAAAAGGAATTGACTTGGTTTTTGAAAATCAATACACGATTACTAGCTTTGTAAGTATTGAGAAGGTACCTACTCGCAATTTCGCATATTTCTTACAGTAGGAAGATAGTCTTTTGGGAAAAAAGACGACATTTTCGAAAAAAGAGGACAATGTAATGTTTTTTTTTTTTTAAATCAGAGAGGACATAGTAAGGGGAAAAGAGGACTGTCCTCTCAAAAAGAAAACGAATAGTCACCGTACGCCACCACCACCGTACTCTCAGATCTTTGTCCGACTTTCGCAACAAGTGAAGCATATAAAATAAGCTTAATATGGGTTCCTATAATTAGATTTCGAGGGTTGAGCCTGTGTCTGTTGCCAACAATATACAGTGCGCTGTACTAATGTATTCATTTATTTAGTGTCGATGCTACATCCTATGAGCTCACAAGACACAATGGGAAAATTGTCTATACAAAATTACCCATTGTGACCTAAAAAGTATTGAGTGTGAAAGTTAAAAATGTTTATTAGCAAGGCCCATTGATTTTCAAAGCAGATTTAAGGTACCTCAGCATTATAAAATAAAAGTAAAATTGTTTCAGTTTCGACTCTAAGTTTTAGTAATTCAAAATAGCTTTGTTTACATACAAATTTGGCAATTGTGAACCGCTGTAAAATTGAAGTCGGGACTAAAATTTGTTATAACTACGGCGCATTGACATAAACTGGGGTCAGATTCTGTAAGGCGAAACGATCAAACGTTTTCGTGCGCACGAATGATTTGCCCTATGTTACACAAGCAAATTTCTTCGTGCACACGAAAACGTTTGAGTGTTTCGCCTTACAGAATGCCGACTTCTTATCCTCTATCGACTGATTTCACTTTCGAACTATTGGGGATGTTTAAAGCCCTTGCTCACTGAGTTTGACAGCTGGTTGACTTGATGGTTAAGGGTTTTTATTGGGTAAGATTGGTCACATAAACAACTTTTTTTAGTTGACGTTTATGAGGGGATAGCCGATCAATTTAGCGATAAATTTCCTTACTGCGTATTAAGTTGACATTTCGGTTGCGTGCTTGACGGATAGTATGACTGACGTTGGCTCTCGAGAATTTTGAAAGTCACAATTTCTTTTGTAATTGTAAAACAGATTTTTTTATACACGAAATTTGAGGATAGAAAAATTCACAGATGTGGGCAACCTGGTCTTCTCTTTGTTTGTGCTGCATTATTATTATTATATTATTCGTTTTTTTAAGCTTCGATCTCAGCAAAGCAAATTAAAATAGGATTTTCAGCACGAAATTACAGGAACTACTGTGAGTCCTCGAAGTGTCAACATGAGTGTAGTTGTTGTAATTGCGTGCTGAAAATCCTACTTTACTTTTCTTTGCCGAAATCACAGGTTAAAAAAACAGGCCTATTGAGGAGTTGAAGATTGAGATTAGTTTGTTTATATGGGCCGCCATGACAGCTGCATGATTTTTACTAAATCTCCTGTATAAGTTTGTGAAGATTTAACAAAATCCCGTCGATCTCTTCCAATTGTGAATATATACCCATAAGATGCCCAAGTGGACTCTTGATTTCCGTGCCCAACTTCAGTGTTATTTTTTGATTGATTGATCAAGTACTACCTTCGGGACCCGGAAAAGGCAAGTACATATATTTAAGAGCTTCGAAAGCCTTTTAGAGATCCCCGATATAGACTGTTGCACGACGACAAGCGACTTGTACTACGTTAAATGCGTAGCACGTTACCAATTGACGAAAAAAATACTTCAACAAGGGTTAATCACTAAAAATAGGCAACAAATAGTAAGAAGTGTACACGAATAGCATCAAAGTTGAAACTTCTTTACAAGGAAAGGTGAACGTACTACTTCATGTTCATAATCAAAATTGAAATCAACAGGACGCTTGGTCGTCGCAAAGAAAGACCTCCTCCGAACAGTACAACGATAAACCTCCAAAAGTTGCAGTTTAGTGTTAGAGATCCAAAAAGTTTGAGAATTGTTTCCGGGTCAATTCCCCTAAATGTAATGAAAACTGCTGATAGTTGTTTGGAAAAATCTGCATCAAGCCAATTAATGCCTACACAGTTTTAGACCCGAAAACAACCTCCATTGCCATCGAAGACGCGAACAAGAAATGGGAAGGTAAGGAAAGAGAAGAGAATGACGCTGGCTTGGTAAAGCCAAGCGAATATGACAATTAAAATAGACCGCCGACGCTAATAGTTGAATCCAGTAAATCCAAATTCAGATAAAGGTAAAGATTATCAATACTGGGGCAATAATCTGTTTAAGAAAGATTGCCGTCGCAAAACGGGTCAGAGAAAATGGAAATTTGAATGGATCCAATAACACAATTAGGAACAGGACCAATAGTTCAGGGACTAATGAATAGGTATGCAATTCTGTGGTATTTTTAATCAAGGAATCGTGTGGCTATTCAAAGGACCAGTTATTTTGCTAAATTTTATTGGCAGGAAACGTAAGCTCGGTAAAATCGCTTGAACTCTTTTCCTATTAATAATAAAATGAATAAGAAAAA
This sequence comes from Cheilosia variabilis, assembly GCA_951230905.1. Lineage (NCBI taxonomy): Eukaryota > Metazoa > Arthropoda > Insecta > Diptera > Syrphidae > Cheilosia > Cheilosia variabilis. Next base: position 3,006,857 of record OX579677.1, on the reverse strand, counting down.
TAAAAATGTTTTATATATCTGTAGAGGCTGCTTATTTTTACTACAAAAATCGCACAAGTTGTGATTTTTTGTTTGTAACTCAAAAAAACTCAAATATTGAGAATACTGTCTGCCGAGGAATTCATTCTCACTAGAACCTACATCGTTACATACTTCTGGTGAACTTTGAAGTCTGCATTAAACACTCCCAAATTACAGCACACCTTTTCTTCTCACAGCCATTTTTACTATAGTTAGGTACAGTAAGCACCTGGCACCAATATAATCATTGAGACAGTTTGGTTTCCAAACCTATTCGAAATGTAACGAATTAGGTTTTTAATTAAACCTGTGCCCCTCCAAAACTTGACAATACTCTTAATAGGAATGGTGCTGGCAATTACCATCCAAAGATTGAGCATCCACAAGAGCAGCACAACCGACACATGTTATCCTGTCACAAGTAAACTTGACTACTGGAAGGCTCTAGGTATTAGTCGCTCATCCATTTTGAAATCGAAGAACCTACCTACCTCCTAGCATCGCATCAAGACGTACTTTCTCTGTTGTCTGGAGTCTTTCAAAAATTTGTTTTCCCTTTATTCCTGAAGTACTTGTGTCCAGAAAGAACTTAGTCCAAAAGTGCATAAAGTCCTATAACTATGATAAAATGTTGTCAGTCTTCTTGGGTGCTTAAAAATTCTATAAAGAACGTCTATTGTAAGATCCCTCTGATTGCTTTGCCAGTTTCTTCCAACTTACTTTCAGATTGTTGTTTTTAGAAGAAAACAGCAACACTCTATGGTCTATGGGAATTGACTGGCTAAATGAGTCTCAGAAGTCTTAAATGAGCCTCTCAGAAGAAAGACACACTGCGCGGCGGGTAAGTTCATAACGCTCAGTCCACAATATCAACGATAGTACAAGATCCGACCAGTGTTGCCAGAAATTTTCGAACGGAATATGCTAAATTATATGGACGAATGAAACCAAATATGCTAAAGTTTAAAACAACGACTTTAACAAGAAAAAAAAGTTAAAAAAAACAATAAGCCATAAATATACGGATATATTTGCCTGTCCATTTAGGAAGAAACTTAAATTTAATTGAGCAGCAATTCCATGCTCAAGATTTAACACTTTGACAGCATATATTATTTACTTCAAATGGACAAAATGTCATACAAATCTTCAGTAATGCCAAATACAGACAAATTTGATGGATGCTTTCGTTATTTGTATAGCAAAATAAACAACGAAAATATTTCTTATGATCGGTCTTTCGTCTTTGCGTTTTTATGATAAAAATTTAAAATATGCTAGATTGCATATAGCATATTTGATTTATTCTTATATGCAATTTAATGTTAAAATATGCTAGACGTAGCATAAAAAATGCCAAAATGGCACCACTGCATCCGACTGTTGTTGTAAGCCATCAAAATCAATGATCTATATAGAACTTGTGGTAAAAAAAACGGGCTGTGGTCCAAATTTTGGATGGGTCAAAATTCTGCTTTCAAAATCCTGCAAACAGTAAAAATAAAGTTTGGAAAATCGTAAAAAGCGCGGGCTTTTTCTCCAGAATGGGAGAGAACACATTTTTCTAATTTTAGATCCTCTATTCTTAATTTTTATTAAGATTTGTCGTGGGTATTTTTTAAAAATACGATTTTATTTTATTTTTATTATAGAAATACGAAAGTAAGCAAAAGAAGCGACACTGCTATTGATAGGTTTTAGGAAGACTGAGGAAAAGTCTGTCAGTCTACTAAACCATCAATCGCAGCGTATAACAGTAATTACAACGAACAGGAATAGGAAAATGGTCTTAGATCCTACCGAGTCGATTGTCGAAGGAATATTGACTAAACATCATATCGGCTGTCTTTTATACCGCCGAAATGAAGTATAAAAAGAAAACAAATTAAATTATATGTAATAAATAAAAGTTGTAATTTCTGACTGCTTCATATCTTTTTTTAACTAAATTTCGCATTTTTTTTTCAATAGGTATTGTTTTTTTTTATTAAAATTTTTTGTCAATATTTAATCTATTTTTTCTTGTTTCTTTTATTTTTATTTAAAAATTAAAAGTAAAAAATTTTTAATGTTGAATGAATTTAAAATTATTTTATTTTATATCTCCTTTTTTTTTCTCGTCGTTTACATTTGTTAGTCGGAAAAAAATGTTATTGCTTTAAATTTGAAAATCAGAATTAAAAAATGCAGAATTCCGCTAAGCAGAATTTTTGTGTGAGAAGACAGAATTTTGCAAAGCAGAATTTCGACCGGATCCCAAAAAAAAAACCGCGTACATACCTCTATAGGACATTGTGAAGGAAGCTATTTCGTCATATTTTGACTTTTGTGAGTTCTGTGAGGATTTTCCAGGACTATTATAATCAGGAACAAGAAAAGGAAGGAAAAAGAAATGAACAACGGCAGCTCACATCCCTGGCGCTAAGGTTACTGACAACAGAATATACCCGGCTAAGAACAGGGGGTTTGCCCCACAAGTTCGAGGTCAACTACGCAAAGGCGTTAAAAATATTGGTTAGGAACCAGGAACCTATCGCGACCCGATTTATTTACAGAAGAAGAACAACAGCCTTTAGAGCTGCACTTGCGGACACAGGTTGTTTGAAGTGTGATGCCGAACAATTAGAGAAAACGGTTTCCTATCCTCAATAACCATAGAGGGAATTGATCTTTCAAACAAAGACATGTATACCTAGTTTTTTTTAATTTCTTTGTATTAACTATTTTCATCTGGCTTGAAAAGACACCCTCTGCAGGCACAAGGTGGTGCAAAATGAATCTGCCTATCGGAAGATGTAATAAAGTCATAATTGACATTTGTGAACTAGAAATCTACAGTATAAAACAGACAAGCAATACTCCGCAAGAGCGTGGAATAAGTGTGTCGACTTTTTTTGACCAATAATCGGTCGGTGGTGTTAGCGCAGCGTGAATTTCGAATCATCATGAAGCGCATTTCCACTTAAGCGGTTACGTCTTCGCTTCTGATGTACGAAGAGCTGTCACATCCTCTTCAAAGCCACTGTGTGGTGTGGCGTTCACGAGGGAGGAGTGATTGGGCCGTATTTTTTTGAGGACGCCATCGGCATAACGGTAATTTTTACTGGCGAACTTTACAGTGCCATGTAAAACGACTTCTTACTACCGGAATTGGATGAGCGGGGCTTGGTGAACATGTGGTTTCAACAAGACGGTGCACCCGCAACCGCACACACAGCACAAGTCACAGTGGACATTGTGAAGGAAGCGCTTCCAGGTCGCGTAATCTCCCGTTTTGGCGATTTGGCATGGCCAGGAAGATTGCCCGATTTAACCATCCCAGACTTCTTTCTTTGGGACTACTTGAATTCGTGGGTTTATGCCAACAAGCCTCAGACAATCACAGCCCTTAAGGAGAATATTCGACAGGAATGCGAACAGTTATCATCGGAAATCATGGAAAATACAATAAAACAGGCACTATTGCGTATATCAACACTGGCGGCATCATTTTTCATCATCAAATTTTAAAGGTCCAAAAAAAGATTTTCAGCGCTCAAAATATTTTTTTTTTTGAATTAAAAAAGTAATTCAAAAGCAAAATTGGATGATTCATTTTGCGCCATCCTGTATATAGAAATGATACATTTTTAAAAAGAAATTTCTCCGCCGTTTATGAAATTTTGTTTACTTCCAGAAGTCAAAACATTCAATTTGGTTTGCATTATCCATACGGTCACCATTCGTCCTCTTTTTGAGAGAACAGTCCTCTTTTTCGCTACTATACCTCCCCTCTAATTTTGTAACTGAAAGAAAAATTACATTGTCCTCATTTTTTACTTAACTGAACACCAAATGTCCTCTTTTTCTTCTAAAGACCTTCTTTCTACGATGAGAAATATGCCAGTAGGTAGGTCCTTTCTCAACTCTTACAAACCTGGGCCGGCATTCTGTAAGCCGAAACGTTCAAACGTTTTCATGGGCACGAAATACTTTTTCTTCAAACTTAGAGCAAATCATTCGTGTGCACGAAAACATTCTACAGTTTTCGCCTCACAGAAGCTGACCCCTGGAGTTTGATGGTAATCTTGATGTTTTGTTTTTCAACGAACAAGTCAATTCCTTTTGTCGAACCTACGAACTTTAATAGCTATAAAATTGAGTTTTATCCATTTTCGACTGTATTTTTGCTTAAAAAAAAATTCCTATTTTATGTGATTTGAAAACGGTCACCGTAATTATCCAGGGCTCTAGTCGTGTAAGCACAAAACAATCGAACGACGTCGTCTCGACGATGCTTCTACTTCGTGTAGCAACCAAAAATCGATAATCGTTGAAACGATTGGACGATCATCGTTTAATGTTACTTCACGTTACTAGTTCAACTGCGAAATACTATCACCGAAACGATTCGATTGAACGATGGCTATTTCGCAATCATTTCATCGTTTTTGGTTTAATTATTTAATTATTTCAGTTTTAGTTAGGTTTTAGAGAAATAAAACAATATTTTTCGGAAGACACCACCTTATGTCCTCTTTGGAGAGGACTTGCTTTTATCGAAGTTCTATTGTGGTTGTATCTCTTTTTTTGAATATCAAGTAAATTCCATTTATTTGATTTCTATTTGCATGCACTTAAAACCTACAATCATAAAAGAGCACTCATTGAATTCTTTGTTCTCGAACTCGATCGCTAGCAATAAAACTTCTTTTGTGATGCTTGATTTTAATCAACTTCTATCATTGACTTATTATATATATGGACTGCTAGTAGCCAACTTCACGCATGTTCCAAAAATTCAGAGAGCTACTGTTTTACAGCGGAAAACAAAATAAACTTGAAACGACCAAGTTTACTTTCATTACAAACTTGCTTGTAGTATAACTATGCGTTGAGATGGTGAGAACTAATGTAGGATTGGTTGGTGTTTTTTTATTTATTTATTTACCAATAGATGTTTCTATATTCTTCTTAGTCTTAGTACCTACTTAGTTCCATTTAATATTTTACTACTGTGATCCCAATTTAACCAAACCCTTAACACAAACCAAGCGAGTTCAATACGAAACACAAAACAGGTGAACAAGTGAACCTTTATGTCCATAAAAGCAAGAGGATTGGTGGCCGGCTGTTAGCAACATGCTTTTTTGTAGTTCACAAGCATTTTCAGGGATTGAAATTATAAAAACAACAATGTAAAGATATGAGTTTTGGGGACGTACGAGATATATCCATCTCTTTAAATTCATTTTTCTCCGTCAAGAGTATTAACTGTCAATAATCTACATAAAGTAATTTTGGGTCTCTTCCATTCGTCGCAAAAATAAAAACACACAAAACGAATATGGTTGCAAGAAGCTAGGCCTGGGGTACCTACATGAATCTGTTGCGTTAAATATACCTATTTATTTATTTATTTATGTATAATCTTTCTTTAGCTAGTTGTTCACACTTATTTTATTCAAATAAAAATTGCTTAGATCTTGGTCCTCGAAAACTGAAGTGACGGCTGGATTCACTAAAATGTCATTGGATGTATTACATCTTAAGACTACATCCTTAGAAAGAAAAACTAATGCGGTATTCGATTGGGCTTCTTCAGATTCGCTCTCAGATTTCAGATTTTGTGTGTCTAATCGAACATAAAAACCTCATTTGCTCTTTTTTGTGTTGATATTTTTTGTGCGATTGGAATATTTGTAGCCTTCGACTCTTTTCTAAGCCTTTCCCATTCACTGGTTCAATTTTATATGAAACAATTTAAAATGCTCGCCCAGATTGATTTCTAAACATTTGTACATAAATAATTAACAAAAAATAGATCAACCCGATGCAATTCGTTTCCTTTCAGATGAAAAATTTCCCGAAAACGTAAACAAACTCCACCAGATTCGCAAAAGTGCTCAGAAATCTGAAAGAGATTGCTTTTCTGTACCAAACGAACACAAAAAGTGCTCTAAGAGCGCCCAATCGAATACCACATTAGAAAACAGTCGCATATCTCATGATGGATAAAATGGCTATAAGGAAGCACATTCAGTGGGATAAAGTAAAAAAGAAATACGTCGATTGACTACGGCACTAATTTGAACTTCACCGATGATTTACCTCCCGCAATATAAGTATTAAGGGATTGAACGATACATTTTTTTATTTTAGTTTAGGGTTATTCCATTTTCTTTTTCAAAATAATGAAATATTACAAAATTAGTTTCAAATCACCCTTTGTAGCTTTGCTTCTTTTCAATAGATGACGCTCTTTGGTTTACACGTTACTATGGAAATAAATCTCTTTGGACAAGATGTCGCTCTTTTGCTTACATGTTTCTATGGAAACGGATTTTTTGTTGAAAAATTTGGCTTTTTTGTTTACGTTACTATGGCAATTTAAACTTGACGGCGGCATGTGCTTCTTTGCTAATCCGCTGTAAAACAGTAGCGCCTCTGATGTTTTGGACACGGTTGCCACTTTTTTTTACCAAATTTGGTAATTTTTTGTTTGCTTTTTGAGTTTTGGTATTTTTGGTAATTCTTTTCTGGTTATGGTAACATTTTGAGCACGAGCACCTAAAATATGAACTCGATATCACCTCATTTAAATGCTGCCTTAACTGTTTCTGAGTGAAAGCATTGCATTTGCATATGCGTCAGCAACGCCCATGTAAACCTGTTTTATTCAAAAAATGTTCTGTAATTTCTCACTCATTTTCTTCTTTTGACAGATGGTGAACTTCGAAATATTTTCTGTTTCTGTTTATAACTGTCAGCTTGAGATATGGATAGGTTAGTTAATCACATTACTTATTTGCAGGCATAAAACTTGTTATAAGAAAATAAAAAAGTAGATGATCCCATGCCTTCTAGCAGCTGGTAATTTTCTGCACAACGTTCTTGACGTTGTTTAATTGCTTAAAGACTGACAAAGTCCTATTACGTTCCTTATTGAATTAAAAAGTTTTATGCTTTATAAATGTTTGTTTTAAAGCAAGCAATTTTAAAAGGCTGTTGCTATTCGCCCGTCGGTCGTTCGGGACATGGCTACGTAACGAAATGTTAAAGTTAAATTCCTGCAAATAGGGGTAATGTGGCTCGCTTCGCTCGCTAAAAAAAGACTCTAAACTCCAGTATTTAATTTTCGGGCACGATCCTGTACGTTTTAAGCCCCAGATTATTTCTTAAAACACTATTTTTAATGAAAAGACCATTACGTTACGTCAAATACGTAGCCGTGTCCCAAAGCCAGACAAACGTCAGTTAGTACACAAATTATGTACGAATAGCCACTTCGATTTCAAAAATCAAATAAAATAATTAGAGTTTGGAAAATCATGCTTTTGGTCAGCAAAAGTATTTAAAGTAGATATTACAATTACATTAGTAAGTTAAGTCTTATTTATTATATTTTATTAAGTAGCCGTTGTTTAACTACTTAAAGGCTGTCTAAGTTCCTTTAAACCTAATGTACCTAATTGAATATTTCAAAAGACTTATGTTTTTTTTCTTATGTTTTAAGAATGTGTGTTATAATAAATAAAACTAAAGTGCTATGATTTCTACACTTTTCTTTTAGTTTCTCTGGAGACTAAGCAAATGGACGTTTTCACACTGCCATGCCGTATTTTATATTATGTTCGTAAATCAACGTCTCCGGATTTGTGGTAAATTTTATCTTGGTTTGGTAAATTTTTTTTTTTTAAATTTTAGTAGCTAATTATTTTTGCAAGTGACAACCATGGTTTTGGAACATATTTTCTCGCAGAAGTATATGAAAATGAGCAGTCCATATCATTAGTTCAAGTATGTCTATGACATCTATGCAACGAAGTCCAAGATCTTTATTGACAATTACAGCCTTGTTTATAAACGTATTATAAAGAGTGTATTAAGTTATGCACCCTTTAAAATACCTCTTAAAAAAAACTTATTTATAAAAATCATTCAACGTTGTTAGAGCTTGTATAAGCTAAACGCGCTTGGACGTCGTTGAGTGCCTGTATAGAGGTTGAATAGTATCGAAATGTCATTTCGACTTAAAAAAATCTGTCACATTTTATTTTAAATGAAATCAAAAATAAATAGGATAGATTGTACCGACATTTTTATTTTCAATTTTAAAGATTCTACAGAAGTGTTCTCGGTAAGAAATATGCGCAGATATGAAATATTCTAATTGTTTTAATTTGCATAAGACTACCGTTTCACAGGAGTCCCAAATCTCCCAACTTTTTCTTTTTACTTTTCCATTTTGTAATTCCTATTTGTACCTATTTGAATTTGCCTTTCCACAAGCTGCTTAGTTATTTTTTATCTTTTCGGACAGATAAATGTAATAGATTTCTCTTTTTCAGTACATTTTTTAACGCAAGCTCTGTATAACTAGTATGTATGGAAAAATGTTTTATAAATAAGAACTTTTGGAAGGGTGTATAAAGGCTGTATAAATACTTATACACTGCATAACTATACAGGTGTTTAGGCGCGCTTAGCAAATTCTAATAAATAGGGCTGTTATTGTTTTAAAATAATATATACCTGTTATATCAGAGCAAGCTTGTGAACAAACGCTCGATTTCAAATTCAATTAACTAAGTCAATTGAATACAATGATAACAAATACATTTAATACAATGATGCGATGGTGAAATACCATAAAGAAAATCAAATGGGAAACAACATAAATACAATGATGCGGCCATTAAAATGCCATAAACTGATCACCAGAACTTTTAGCCTTCAGCATAAAAGAAACACAATATTAACAAAGTAACACTTTTGCCTTCAGCATATGAATCCGAACACAAGTATCATTGCATCATCCATAGTCATACGAAGAGTATAAAAAGGGATCGTTTGATCTCATTTAAGTTAGTTCTAAGAAACTCTGTCACGACGTATAGCCTAAGATTTCCCAACGGTAAGGGATCTGAAGCTTTTAGTTTTAAGAGTAAGGAAATAAAAAGTATTTAAAAAGGAAAATGTTTTATTTTTTTCTTTAACACAATTTCCTTAAACGAAAATTACCTACATATTTTAAAAAGCACAAAGTCGTCATTTTTGCATTTTTCTCCACTCCTTTCCGCAAGTTTATCAGCCCAGTCCATGCTGCTGGAATTTAACTTCAAAGTCCATTGGATTTAGGGTCAGCACCTGCACAGTGCACATGCACACTCTTGGGTATCCGTTTAATGTGCACTTTTATAAAACATTCCACCCTTCTTGGGCGAGGCTTGCTTTTTACACTACAATAGCTGTTGTTTGGCTTCTTTGATAAGTGGTTGCATACTTTCATCTTGATACATGAAGAGGCCATATTCCTTGGTAACTATCCATATTTGCGTTAAATTGTCAATTTCATATCCATCAATGACAACGACGAAAAATAAACAAAATACAGAAAAAAAAAGACAATTTCGAAACATTTTTTCATTTTTAAGTTGTCAAAGTTTATTTAAAGTCATTTTCAAACTGTTCAAAACGAGAACGATGAACGATTCGATTGAACGATGCAGCGATGAAATTATATACTGCATTTACACCATCACGCACGTGCATTTTTGCACGAGACGGGCCAGAGAGATCCGTTTATCCGCAGTCAATGCTAATAGAGGCGTAAGAATGAGATCACAAATCAGACGCCTAAAGTGTCATAATTATAAATGCGTAAAACAGAAACAAACTCTTGAAAACATTTCTATTTCTGATTTAAAACATGTGAAATGAGAGCGGTTTTAAGTTTCAGTAAATTAAACCAACAATTCATCAATCAGTTATACGAAATAAATAAATAATTGTCCGTTCATCACTTCCGGAAGCCATTTCGTTTTATAGGAAAGCGACATTTCGTAAGTCATCGCTATAAAAATATCAAGATGTAAACAAGATCGCCAACCAAAAAACGTGTCTGGAATGAAACCGCTAGGACAATATATTTATTTAGCAAATATTCCACTAAATTAGAGCCATTGCATTGGTATATGGTTATCACTTCTCTCGTGAATCGGTTTTCAATTCGAGTGCGTTCCAAAACGATTTTTGTATTTATTTTTATAATAAAGGAAATATTAGGTAAGAAGCATTTTTTTTGTAATATTTTTCTCTTCAAATGTCTTATCAATGATTTTGTAAAAGTAACGAGATATGCCATTGGCGTAGATATATATATATGTAAACATCACTGATCTCGATTGATACCGCTGGGTTCTGCTGTGGAAGTTCTGAATTACTTTTTCAAGATCAACATACAACATGTCTCATTGTGCAATTAGAAATATGAAAGCAGCTGTAGCCTACTTGCATTCGGAGAGAATAGAGGCTGATATTTTGGCGTTGCCACCCGATGTGGAAGAGCTTAAAGATGACGAAAATGTTGATGGTGATTCCCTGGAAGTCCCTATGGTAGAAGTTATTCCAGGTACTTTAGAGGTTTATGTACCAGACGATGCTAAGAAATTGAAGACTTAGCCAGTAAATTGGTCTTCGAGTGACCCTACCTATAGCTTTTCGAATATAACTGATAAAGGGTTTTCCAATAAGAGGTGTGATTTTGGTATTCAAAAAAAATGTCATTTTTTGAGATAAATGATCGGATATTTATTTCATAATAAGGAGGAAGGTATGCCGTTAATAATGAAAAACAACATCAGCCAAATGGACAGTGACAGTAGTGAATTTTAATAATTTCAATGCGTTGTTGATGCGTGTATCGTTCCATTTTTAGTAATGGCGTAGTTTCTACTTGTCAAATGTCAAAGAATAAAAGCTTCAACAGTGACAGCTACTGAAATAGCGGGTCATTCACAATAACACCTCTTATTGGAAAACCCTTTACAATCAATTATGAAAGTGTAATACATCTTTACGTGGCAAAAGTGTTGTATTTCCATAAATCAGTAAGGAGAGAAATAACGAGGACTTATCTAAAGTTAGAAAAAGATTTGACAGTTGCTCGCGGTCCCCAACATCAACACCATGGTGTTGATGTTGAGAAAGGATTTGATGGCAAGAACCATATTTTAGAGAAAAGGTCTAACTAGCGACATTGCCAGTTAGACGGATGCACTGGAAGGCCACGAGCATTTTGTGCAGAATGAGAACATTTATGATGCGTTTCTTCATTTGAAACTTCTCATAATGTGTAAAATAAAATAAATGAACGATAGACTTCTTTTTGTATTATTGTCCCAGCGATTTCAAACGAGATAAGCTTATAAGACTAAGGCCGGTTTTATTCACTCGAAGTTGAACACAACTTGGGGATTTTTATTTTCAACCTGAGAATTAGCCTCACTCAAAGTTGACTCGCTCAACTTTGGATATTCCGGAGTTGAGAAAACCGAAAGTTGGTCAACTTTGAGTTCGCTCGACTCCCCGAAATAGTAGAAGTTGGGAGAGCAAACTTGGGATTTTATGTTTAAATTGATTTTTTGGGGGTTTTTCACTGATAGCTCTTCAAATCAAGTGACGAAAGTAATTATTATTAATTACAATTTGAAATAATATATCGTTTAAATTATTGTTGGGAGAATTGGCCATAGTCTAATTCGAGCTGTGAAGAGGAGGAGAATTTGGTCTGTGAGAGACGGCAATACAAGATAATACCACGGTAACGGACTTTAAAAATGGGACGACCATGACTTTATCTACAGTTTCCGTCTCTCAAAGCGGACGACAATGATGGTGCTCCATCTTGTTATGAATTCATTTCCGTGCATCTGGAGAAGGTATTGTGCATCGCGAAAGAGTTGGAATTTATTGTATATTTTATTAAGTTCGTAATTCTTGTTCGATAGATCGTGTAAATTAAACCAGTAACAAAATAGAACATAACTTTTTCGCGAAAGCAAAATTCCCTCGAACCAATTTTTCTTTAAAGCGAAAACCATAGACAAAAAATAAAATATAATCAAAGTATGTTTTGCCCGTAACGAAAATGACGGGCGAAATCCAAATCCAAAGTTGAAACTGACATATTTTGTGTCATCTGCCACAAATATCCCAGGGATATTTCTGAAACAGCAAGTCAGCCAACTTTTGAATTTCAACTGAGGAGTTGAGAATTCAAGTAGTGAATAAAAGCAATTTTCAACTTGCCGCTCAACTCTCTCTTTCAAATCAACTCCGAAGTTGGTCAAACTCACTCGGAGCTATCGGGAAGTTGAACAATAGTGAATAAAACGGCCCTAAGACCCCTTATCAAAAAATAATAATTTTAGCAAAATTAAGTACTTTATTTATTTCTAAGCCATGGCTATGAATATGGAAGTTTTTTATTGAATAAAAATAGTTCGAGACTTAATGGGTTAAAAGCCGAAATATGAAGCAAATTAAAAACGATGTCGTTTTGTTCAACAGTTTCGACGACGATCGTTTCATAAATTACGCCATTAGAGCCCAGGGTTTTTCCCCCCCAACTGTCTAGAAATTATTAAAATATGCCTACCTATGATATAGAAGTTTGAGCTCAGTTGTATAGGTGTTCCAGTATTCACCACAGAGTTGGTTGACCAAAAACTGGAACGGTCTGGCGCATCAATGTAATAAAGCCTTGTTGGACGAATATTTGTCCAAGCTTCAAATTAAAGCAAAAACTGAAGGCCATCCCAAGCTGTTGTTCTTGTTTTATTTAAAATTAAAACCCTAACCTACCAACTATCAATGAAACAGACCCTAACCAAGTCCGTTTTACCAGGTGCAAGTCTACAAACGTAATGTAAATGCAAAAATATAGCATGTTCAATTGCATAATAAATTCATTTTTTCCACAGAGAAATAATTGAGTTTCGATAGAGAAATGACTCACATCCGCACCGCAACAAAGAGCGATCCACCATCATGCAGATGCAATGGGAAAAGATCACGTAAGCAAAAAATACGCTCCAAACTTTGTTTCGCATAGATTAGATACTTTTGTCCCAGCGCACAGAAGGAAACCATCGAAAACCTACCCAGCACTGTGGGTGTCAGCCTCGTCATCTACAGTAACCTTATCTTTCTCCACTTCCATCTGTCATTACCTCATCGGTCAAGCAATTTTAATTCCTTCGAATGACTCCTTCATTAGAGCAGAATAAAATGCATTTTACTTGAGCTACCTACTGGATAAGCAGAACACGAACAGCAAACAAAGTGTACTTGGTGGACGCCGTTGTAATGCTGTATAGCAACGAAGAAGACGACAAAGAATGTGTACAAAATGGCCGATTGAAATTTACATTCCAGAACATCGAGAACAAAGCAGAACGACGAGTAATGAAAACCGAAGCGAAAATACAGAAACCGATTGCGATACGACTACACAAGTCAACTTCAGCCAGGCGGCAGCCAGCAAAAATATAGCCAACGTGTCAGTTGGTGGTGTTGGGTGATTTGATAGTCGCACCGAGCCGGAGCTCTCGCTTGCTCTCGCTGTGGAAAACACTTTTATTACACCGACACCGATCGAATATGAGTTTCATTACTTAATAATGTGAAACGCGGATGACGCAGTTGGCTTCCATGGGGAAACGGGAAACACAAGATCGCAGAGCGATCGTGCAGAAACTGACAGGGCATGGGCCTAGTTGGTCCCTTTTTTGGGGGAGTAGGTGTATCCTTGCGAATTGGTCATCTGAGCAATGATCGCTGGGGTACCTACCTATTTCGCTGCGAAAATTGGGCGAATAAATGTGGGGACAAAAAAATAGTGTAAATACATCAGATTGGAAAGTGATTCATTTGAACATTTGCAGCGGATTCATGTTTATAAGGCTATAGGTGGATCGGGTAGGGTGGGTGCGTCAGGTTGGTAGGTGTGGCTGTTTTAGAAAATTTGACCCATATAGTTACCGCAGCTCATTTAAAGTTGTTATTGAAGACAAAAGTCGCAATCAAACTTGTGGAATTCAGAAATGTTACTAGTTCTTTGAAGCTATGGTGAAAGGCCGGCTTCCTTAACCCTTCTGTCAAAGGTCTGGCCAGACTTTTACGGCTTTTGACGCGAGTTTTCTGTTGGAAATAATAGACCCATAGGCAGTGTTGTTAGCACTCTCTCTCTTAATTTATTCCACGAAGCGTGGTAATTTTTCCCTTTTACCTTTTAAAATCCCACGATACTTTTTTGCGTCAAAATCCAGTTTTTGAAAGTAAAATGTGTATTTCACGGAAAGAAAATCACGTTAAATTAACATTTTAGTACCTAAACCATTGACAAACCATACTGAGACCCCCAACTCACAATCCTTTTGCCGCTGGCCCCCTCAAATTTTTTTCAAATTCGCCATTTTGTTTTCCTATCGGTGTTATGTCAAAAAAGAATCCGTGTGACATGCCAAAAATAAATGCTGCCAACCTCGGCAACCGTGGGGAAATGTGAAAGAGTTCGGAAATACCACATTTTTTCATTACTGAACGCCATTGGTTAGTTATTATAAATTGTTAAAAGGCGAATAATTTGATTTGTTTGGTTAGTAAAACTATCTAAAGTTGATGTTCTATATACTAGAAACATATTAGGACAAACATGGTTGTGTATTTTCCGCTTTTGGATATCATTATCTTCGATTTCGTGTGTAAATTTTTCTTAAATAATGAAGAAAATTTGCTCAAAATGTTTTAATTTTCCCTCAACCAACCTACATTGTTAATTTTTCATGAACATTTTAAGCAAATGTGCACTTATTCCTAAAAAAAAAATATTATCCAAGCGTAACGAACAATTTCAAATTGAACGGGTAAAATTCTATGAACTCTGCCAGCAACTTTGCTAACAGCGGAAGTGACTCATATCTCCTGGGAGAGTTTTTGTTGGCACTAGAAAATTTTGATAAAACACCATTTACATGATTTGTTTTTTATTGACATTCAGTGTGTTGATAATCATGGTGAAATACAGAGCTGGAATCGGCTAAGGTGATAGTTGATTGTCAATTTTGATTATCAACTCTTCTTTGCTCTTCGTAAAGCGATCACTAAAAAATTGATTGATTATTGGCAGCACTTAGAATTTTAAACGTCACTTCCTTGCCAACGCTATCATTCCGAGCAGCTGATGTGTGTTTCTTTTTTATTGTGAATGTAAGTGAATTTCAGAACAATAAAATGTTATATATTTAATAACAATATATTTAATAACAATAAAAAAAAGCGGCCAAGTGCGAGTCGGACTCGGCCATGAAGGGTTCCGTAGCAGCCTATATGGGCTCGCATATATAGTTAGATCTAAATCCCATCATTTAGGTACCTAATTATAATGTTTACTTATCAATAACTTAATTTAAAAAAAATACACTATTATTAAAACGTCGATCAAAGTTACAACGAACTACAAGAACTTTTATATTATGTTACTTGCTGCTACGGAACCCTTCATGGCCGAGTCTGACTCGCACTTGGTCGCTTTTTTATATTTGAGTTGATTGAATGAAAGGTAAATTGCGATTTACGATTTATGACGTATTTAAAAAAACTTCTTACTAGATGTCGTTCAAATTTTCGGTGGAGGTTTGCATGGTAATGTACATATATCATATATTTTTTTTAGTTTTATCATTCTCATTTTAGAAGTTACAGGGGGGGGACATACATTTTACCACTTTGGAAGTGTCTCTCGCGCAAACTATTCAGTTTAGAAAAAAATGATATGAGAAACCTCAATATCATTTTTGAAGACCTATCCATAGATACCCCACCCGTATGGGTTTGATGAAAAAAAAATTTGAGTTTCAGTTCTATGTATGGGGAACCCCCAAAATTTATTGTTTTTTTTTTCTATTTTTATGTGAAAATCTTTATGCGGTTCACAGAATACATCTACTTACCAAATTTCAACAGTATAGTTCTTATAGTTTCGGAAAAAAGTGGCTGTGACATACGGACGGACAGACAGACAGACATGACGAATCCAGAAGGGTTCCGTTTTTTGCCATTTGGCTACGAAACCCTAAAAAATACACACACAATAGAAATTCTCTGAAAAAAAGCAGTCCCAAAACCAACACAAACAAATCTTTTGATAAGCGAAAGTTTCTAAAAAATCTAAAATAAATACGCCATATAAATGCTACCAATCAAAAATGAATATTTTGAATATATGAATATGCATTCTTACATCGCGTTTGGAAGTTCCGAGACATTTGCTTTATTTCTCAGGTTTTCTCTTAATAGTTGGACATTTTTGTAATTATTTTCCTCATTTGTGTAAAAAAGTTCCAATGAAGTAAACATTGCACTTAACGAATTTTCAAATTTCACTTTAAGTTTTTTTATTTAAATTTATTTAATACATATATGTATGTTCTTTTTTTTCACTAAAGTATTTAATTTATTTGGAGTTGAAGCCGAGGTTCATAGATGAAAATGCCACAAATGTATGAAAGCGACACCTAAATAGCTCTCACATAAAATTGATCGCAAAAAAGCGATTGTCAATTTGATAATCACCTTGCATGGACGTAAAGCTGTGATTTTGAATGTCAACTATCAACTATCACCTTGGCCGATTCCACCCCAGGTGTTTTGATAGAATTTCACCAAAAAATTATAGTTTGAATGTTTTTCTGTTAGATTTCTGAAATTCCCACCAAAATGTTTGGTCCTTTTTCCCTTTATCCCACAGAAGACTTTTCGCACATCGAAAAGGGATAAATCCCACGATATAATAACACTGCTAATAGCTTCTTCAAACTTCCTGATAGGGTCAACGAAAATGTTTTCAGGAATTAAAAGCAAATTTTGGTTGGATAAGTGCTCGTTAGGTAATGAGAAGAGTTTTTCAGTTTATACGCAAGGTCCATCCAGACCTCATACATTTTGTACGAATCAACGACAAACTTCAACGCATGACAAGCATTTCTTGAATAACCTGATTTTTATATTTTTGCGTAAACGTGTGGGTAGACTTCAGAGCTCGACATAAATAATTTTTTAAAATTATATATAAAAAAAAAGTGAATTTTCCCTGACTGTTTTCAAAATTCTCTGACTTTCCCTGACCAAATTTTCGTTCCCTGACTATCCCTGACTTTCCAGTCCAGTGGCAACCATGAAATATGCCTGCAACATAGTCAGCTTGAAATGTAATAAATGGGTAAGTCAAAATATGAAAGTGTAAACTTTTCTTTTTTCTTTAACATTGAAAATAAAAGTTAGGGAACGCTTTCGTAGTAATCTATGAAAATGACAGCTATATAATTCAAAAATTCAGAAAAGTGCTACGAAAATTTCTTAAAATATCGTATAAACTCGAATAATTTGCTAATTTACGAACAAAATTGTTTGATTTATCTACCTAGCGATGAAAGTGATTCGCAATTAATCAAACTTCCTCTTCGTGAATCCGAGTATATGGAAGAGTTTGTACTGATTGAAATGCAAGCCAGCGTTGCCGCGAAGAAAAAGGCAGTGAGGGCCATTTCGAAATTTTTTGCGGGCCATTTGACAAAAGCTGTTGCCAAATATTTTACATGAAAATCCTTCTTTAACAAATTCAAAATTTTAGTGCCTTCACTCGCCAAAAAATGTATTTTTTCTGCTTCACTTTGAAAGCTTTCATTAAAATCAGTTATTATTTTTAAAACATGTTGAAATTATTTAAATGGGTATTTCCCTTGGGGTTCTTATCATCAAAAGACACTGATACAAAGTGTCGGACTGTGCCTTAAGAAGTTGTAAATGCCTTGAGGAAGGGAGCACACTTCTTTTTGAATATTTATTATTGCATATTCTGCGCACTCATGCATGGAATGCGAATTGCAGACAATTGGATATAGATAGCCATTCAGTGTTTTTAGTTTTGCTTGCACGCCATTGAGCCAAAAGCGATCATATTTTCATAAGGAACTTTAATTTTATATAAATGGTCTTAAATTGTATTCAAAATGCCTTCAGCGGAAAAATCTTTTGTTTCCAAAATACACAAAAACCTTTCCACAATTTTTTTAATCGAGTTTTCAGAAAACTACGTGAGAAAAGTCAAATAATTAAACGAGAAAAATGAATGAATTCAGTTCTGTTTTAATTATGATTATTTGTTTGGGTTGGAAACACATTGTAGTGGCGATGGTTTCTATTTGATTTTTCAAATCTTTTTAACTATTATTAAGAACTATTATTAAAAACTCTCTGCTGCTACAAGCATTCGAGAAGAGGAAAAAACACGGACACGGTGGAGGAGATTGTCCTAAGGAGAACATTCAACTTTATTTTCCCGCCAGTTGAAACCATTTTAATACGCAATAAATCGAAACAAATGCACTCATAAGTCAAAAAAGACAACAAATTTCAAATCAGCTGTCAATTGTAAGGTGACTGACAGCTTTTCCAGTTCTTACACCAAGAAATTTGTTGAGTAAAAACTCATAAGATTCTCAGTGGAAGGGTAATATCTTGCTCTCTCTTTCTGTTACGAGTTTTTCGAGTTAAGGAAAGGCATTGACTAAAAATTCATAAGATTTAAAAGTAGAGGAACAGACCTATTATGGGCTGTAAATAAAACGTAGCAATTGCTTTCACTCAAAAGAAATGTGAAATTCGAAGCATTTTCAATTTCGATTGCTACCTTTCGTATGAATAAAAAGCGATTTAAGTCAACACTAACTTTTGACATGTTCGAAAAGCGGTGCCACTTACCTTTTACTCAGCTTGGTATGAATAAAACGTATAGCAATTGCTACGAAATGCCAAATTTGCTTCTTTGCTGACTCAGACCTTTCTCTAAATATTTTTTACGCATACATTTTTTACATAAAACATATATAAGTATTGTGAATTTTCAATGTTTTGTTTATCAATAGTTAAGTTAAATTGGGCCTTACTCTAAATTTTAGTAGTTCACAGTGGCTATATTCTCTATACAAATTTAAATTTAAAGTCGAGACTAAAATTTGTTATTAGTACGGCTCATTGTGTTTAAATACAGAAAAACCAGGGCACTCATTCCGTAACTATTAAGACGATTATCGTCGAAAAGATAGACCTCCAAAACCAGTCACTAAGTGCTAAAATTAAAACTTTGAGAGCTTAATCCAGTTTATTTTTCAAAAATATAATGAAAGCTGACGTTTTGTCAAATAAATTCGAGCAGAATATGACTTATTTTGGTGATCAAAGTTTCGAAAACGATATCGTTTAGACGATCGTTAATGTACGGAGTCTGCCCACAGAGTTTTGCAAAAGCTTCTAATACTATACTGTGTAAAAAAAAGTCTCTTGTCCAATCAACGACCTTCCGTTTACACTTGCTTTTTTTGCTGCATGAACTCATCGAAAAACGTGTGTAAAGTTTACCTAATTCGGGTGTGGAGTTGCATTAGCCGTAACTCCGTTTTGAGGTCACTTCGTTTCAAGGCCAAGGTAAATAGACTGGGCCTTACTAATAATCATTTTTAACCGTCACATTAAATATTTTGTATGTCACAATTTGCAAATTTCGTATGGAAAATTCCGCCATTTTGACTTCGAAAAATGTAGCCTGGACACTAAAAATGATTATTAGTATCGCGTACTCTCTTTATATCAGTGTAGCATTGCCTTAGGCTTAGATATTCAACAAACTCAATTCGCTTTTCCCACGATTTGTTGGACAGGAACATACAAGCCGCAACAATATTTGCCTTGAGCTTCATTTCTTTCCAAGAAATACATTCATTTCAGTTCAAAGAAGACAATATAATTTATTTTATCTTTGGGTGGTATTTTGGAAAAATAATTTGATAGGGTTGTTGAACGAGGTTGTTGTTCTTTATCAGCAATAATTATTGGTCAGCATAAAAATATTGATATCTGTGCCGACTCTACCATCCAGTAGAAACTTTGTATTGCAAGTATAGCTGAATTTTTATTAAAACATTTTTCGTTAGCACACAATCATGGGCCTTACAAATAAACATTTTTAGTTTCGAATCTAAATTTAGGTAGTTCACAGTGGCTATATTTTCCACACGAATTTTGCAATTGTGAGCTTCCCTTAATTTAAAGTCGAGACTAGAATTTGTTATTGGTATCGCGCAATATCAACAAATCTTTTTAGTTCGACTTTAAACATATTGGGCCTTAGCAATAAACATTTTTAGTCTCGACTTAAAATTTACAGAAGCTCACAATTGCGAAATTTGTATATAAAATATAGCCACTGTGAACTAAAAAAATTTAGAGTCGAGACTAAAAGTGTTTATTTCTAAGGCCTATTGCGTCGTAGTACTAACAAATTTTAGTCTTGATCTTAAATATACGGAAGCTCACAATTGCAAAATTTGTATGGGAAATATAGCCGCACTGTGAGCTGCTTAATTATGTATAATATAAAGTCGAGAATAAAAATGGTTATAAGTATACCTACAAAGAAAGCTATAATTTTTTGTAACACTTGCCCTTCTTACAGGTCATTTGCCTGTCAAGAAAATACGAATCACTTCTCCGCTAAATAAGGGCATTCAAAATTAAACAAAATATAGGTTTGTACTTAAAACGTGAGCTAAAAACGACTTTCTCAGATTCGAAAGCTACTGCACGATTCTGTCAAACCTTACAAGTCACAAAACCCTCACAAGGTGAGGTGAAATGGATTTTGTGAGGTTTTCGTATTCTGGTATGACACTTCTTACAACTTTGAAATTGTGATCTCCTATCAAGCTGGTCACGCAAGATCCAAAACCAGTCATGAAGCTCACAAATGCAAATATTTGTATTTGAAGTCCCTTTTTCCCGATTCCCGTACATAATAACCCAAACCTGACATTTTATGCGTCTTTTTGTTTAGCAGGCAATTTTTGCCCGGTTGTATGCCCTTAGGTCTTGTTAGGTCATTGGATGGTTGCTGTAAACGCGGGACTTCGAGAAACACCACAACAACAAAAAGGAGCTGCCCACAAACTATAGCCCCTTATGACGCACTGCAGCAAGTGTTTCGATAAAACTGCGCCATCGTTGCCTTGAAGTGTAAGTGTTAGATCCAAATGTTCCCTACCTATAATACAATTCATAAAATTGTGGAAATAAAGGATCCCTCCAGCATGTTCACATTTACGCTCAATTTGACTAAATTTTCTTCAAAAAACCAGAGACCAACAATCCGAACCGATAAAATTTGCTTATTGCTCACTTTGAGCTGTGACTTTAGGTGCATGCAAAGCCCATTGATGTAATTCTCGGGGTTGCTTTCAGCCCAGGGGTATAGAAAAAGTCAGAAAATGTTGACGCGTGTTTGCGCGCAGATTGCCGTGGGAATTGCAAGATTGAAGGTTTTAATGCCTCAGGAGATCTGATGGGACTCCAGTCTTACGTTACACTAGTGGTTTGTCTCAACATATATAGTGAGCTATTACCAATTGATTTCCGGTCCGGGACAGGGTCCAACTTAACTACGATGAGGCTACTTTGGAAGATGCACCGCTGGCTTGGTTCGAAAACTGGTTTAGAAAGTAAGAGCCCTTAGCAATTTTTTTGAATCGGTTTGAATAAAAACCTACTTTGCTAAAGTAAGTTCGAGAATTCGCTGTACGTGTACTTTTCTTGCAGTTCCTGTCAAACCTGACCAGTAAATTTGAATATTTGCACTTTCCTGGAGATTATAACGACTATTTATAGCTAAAATTGCAACTGCAAATATTATTTTTGGTTGCCAAATAGCTTGTTGAAGTTTTATTTCTTCGTCAGGTGCCGGGAATTGTATCCGATCAACGGCTGTTTGAAATATTTATTGATACACCAGCCAATTAGCTTAAGAAGAACAATATGAATCATTGCAATGTCAAGCCCGGATCTTAGGACTGATTGTGTCTTAACATTGTCACCCGAAAGAAATATTAGCCAAATAGTCCTTAGTTGGCACTTCCGCTTTTTTACGACCGTCAAAGGTATTTAGCTGGGGGTGGATCCCGTATATCAACGATCTTCTAAACGATATCGTTTTTGAATCTTTGATGACCAAAATAAGTCATATTCTGCTCGAATTTATTTGACAAACGTCAGCTTTCATTATATTTGTGGAAAATGAACTGGATTAAGCTCTCAAAGTTTTAATTTTAGCACTTAGTGACTAGTTTTGGAGGTCTATCGTTTCGACGACAATCGTCTGAAAAGTTACGGAATGAGCGCCCAACTTTTGTGTCCAGTTATGTGATCAAAGCGATTTTTGGATTGGAAATTTTATTTAGATTTTATATAATAGATCGACTAAATGTTGGGCCAATTTGGGGTTTCGATTTGTTGAGATTCCCCTACTTGGTCTTGCAGAGTATGATATCTAAAACACCTTCCCAACTGCGGCAAAGCTATATCCGTGCTTGGAAAGGTAAAGTTTGTGGAACGACTTCTATTGCATATTGACAGGTTGTTTCAGATAGTATTCCGCGGTGCCAGAAAGTGTGACTTTGCAGAGGCTGCATAGTGACGAAGCAGCTCTTTAAAAAAACTAACAAACTTTACTGTATTGCCCATTGCTAATTCCGTGAAAGTCCCTCATCTTAAAAAGCTTGCCATACCTCCAGCAGACAGATATAAAACTCATCAAATCCTTAGGATCCTTCTTATACCTACATAGTTCTCAGCACAGAAAGTAAAGGGTTTCAATATTTAGTGTGAATGTTAAATATGATTATAAGTAAGGCCCTTTGACTTTAGGGCTTACAAGATTCAATTGCTGCAAAGCCAAAGTATTTCAGTTTTTTATCGCAAAATTTGCTTTAGAATTGAGGCTTATTTTTTGATTAAATGGATGAGTCAAAATGCTCGCCCCAATTCCGTGAAATAAAGACTCACACAAACAAGTCGGCCATGAAAAACTCTTCTGAGTGAATTGAAACCAAAAGCTGCAACAATCTTATACAAAAAAAAAACATCCTTTACTCGCCGTCCTGTGATGCATCTGCAAAGTTGTGCGTCTCCTTAGATTTTATTCATCCTTTGAGTCCCACTGTAAAAGCTCTCTTGCGTAATCGCCTACCATTTAAAAGCAAAGCTCTGTTTGACCACATTCACAATACAACACATCAGCGCTTCCATTGATTTTAATTGCGTCTCATTCCAATCGTTTTATAACTGCGCACAATTCAAAACGAAATGCCTTCTCGAAGAAAAAACTTTCTCAATCGATATTCTAAAATACAAGTTGAATTTGTCACCAAGACAAGGTATATCTAACATGCTTATGAGTCCTCAAGGACATGCTGTATAATTACAGCCACTTAACCGAGCCCGCTTTACCGATATTACTTGGCCTCAGTTTTACATGATGATGACGTGTGAATGAAGGGGGAGCTTCATTAGAAATTCCGATTTCTCTTTTGTTTTGTTTTTCTTCTTTCTAGTGGAACGTTTTATGGGCCAAGGCATAGTCATAGTTGATTGTGTACAATTCTTTTTATTCCACTGCACCAACTATTTTTATTTTTTTTATTTTACATCTTTGAGCTTGTGCAACGAATGTTGTTCAAGTGGAAAAAGGGAGGTGGAGTTAGGGTTGCCAGTTCGAAGTGAACACTTACGTGTGGGCATGTTGTTGTTCCGGGACTCGTAGGGACATTTCAAAGTTCGACGATTTTATGTATTTATCAATAAAAGAGGGAGATTAATTTTTTATTTTACTGTGTAAATAAAAATGTATATTTCAAGTTTTAAATAGAATGGAGAATTTAAAAATAAATCAAAAACAAATTTCTTTTCAGTTCCATACCTATTTCCATTTACATTTACCTATAGTAAATTGCCTGACCGACGGTTTTTTAAACCATGTTATAGAAGACTTTCCAAACAAAAATTGTTGTAAAACTAAATTTTTCATATAAATTAAGCCTAATCTAATCTAATCTACAGCAAAAATAGCAAGCATGACTTTTACGAAGTCGACCCATCTAAAATTGTTACGAGTGCTACTTGTAGATGATTATTGCCACATTTATTTTGTTTTTACCAAATTTACGGGCTTAATGCCTTCAGGCGTATTTAAAAATTAGTTAAAACGAAGACAATTTTCGTCAAAATTTAAGCGAATTAATGACTCATCCATTATTAAGTCAAATGCTGTTCGGTTTCATTTTTCAGTTGAACGTGGTTAGTGTGACCAATTCAATATTTGAAATCATGCTCAGCAGTATAACATGTTTTTTTTTTGTATGAAAAAGTCCTTAAAATCATACTAAATATTCTTTTTTGAAATCAAAAGCTGCTAAGAACCCACAAAATTAACAAATAAGCTGTTTTTCAGGAAAAATAAGATATACCTATTTCACAAAAATATCCTTAAATAAAAATCACTTCGTGACGCTTCCTATGTATGACATAAAAAAATATTTAAATTAAATTAAATTCAGTCTCTGTTCGTTGAATAAAAAAAAATATAATTATTATTAGCTGAATTCGTTGAATGGCTGTGTTCACTATAATGTTCGTCTGCTTTGATTTTATTTTATTATTTTAATTCGTAATTTTGCTAAACCAAAATCCTGCTAATTTTCCCGGCTACAGCATGAAATCATGCTTAAAAAATGCTGGCAGGATTTGAAAAAGAAAAAGAAGCTAAAAATAAGAAAATCCTGCTAAAAATGGAAATATGCTAAATTGGTCACACTGTAGGTGGTTCAGTAAACTGAAAATTCTTTCGTTAAAAGCGATATTCACGCAAGTACAACCGAAATCAGCTTCTTCAAGTTTTTCAACTCATAGGAAGAATTCTTAAAAAGGGAGACTGTATTTTGTCATTAGACACGGTTTTTGGAAGATGAATAAAAGCTCCTGGGGAACAGCAGTATAAACCAAGTTATACTGAGAGTTGTAATTGCAGCTAAAACGATAACCACCTAGTCTCAGAATATTCGTACGTTCGTGTCAATTTATTTTAGTTTTTTACTTACGGCCACATTATTTACTCCGGGTGTAAATCAGGACCATTTAATCCGCATTTTTTAAGCCCGACAATTTAAACCCATATTCCCTCAAAAACATGCATTAAGCACGTTGATTTACCATCAGCTGCTGTTTTATCAGCTCTTCGACAGATTCGTCTTCTGACGACGAAGACATTCACCCATTTCACAAATGAAGTCCTTTTTTTAGTTTCTTGCCATTTTTTTTATATTCCCCTTTTCTAATTTTCTTATTTCTTGCGCCCTGCAAGCGAAAAGTTGTCAACATTATGCAATTGTGTTTCAACCCGAGTTAAATTACTAAGACTTCGGAGTGCAGTTTAAATTCAATCGGATTAAACGCCGTCAAGTTTGAAAAACTCGGTTTATGTTCGGGTTTAACGACTGAATATTATGGACTTGGATTTAATTTTTGGGTTTAGCTCACTTAAATCCGGGTGTAAACTTTAACCCGGATTAAGATGAGTGAGTAATATGGCCGTATGAATTTGCAGAAACAGACCTCGAAAAACAGCAAATTGAGGGTTCAAAACAAAACATATTGCCGGCTTTGGCATTTAAGCGCATAAACTTATCGGATATTTGGGTTCAACATCATTTTAAAGTTTCGTTAAGTGGAAGAATTCAGTCAAATTCTTACCTTTGGTAAATTACAAGCATTTCATCGTTTTGCGAATTCGAAAAAAAAATGTTCGCAACTTTGAGCTTGTGACTGGACAAATCGTTTTAAACCGAGAAACGCCTTAAAACACCTGGAAAATCCCGGCGAGTCCCGGCTATTTGGCAACCCTAAGTGGAGTAGATAAAATTCAGCGAAAAGCGATTGTTTTGAATGAAAACTCATTTATGAAGCTTTCGAGTTGGGAATTGTTGCTGGCCATCGGGCTTGTGTTCTAAAAATAGAAAGCATTGAAACACGTGATCATAACTGGGTTCGATATTCACGTTGCGGTGCATGTCGATTCCCAAAGTAGTTCTTTTTATGGCGTACCCTGAATGGGGACCCTATCCGTCGGGACTCTGTGGGGTAATTTATGTATCCAATTTAGGAGAATGACAACAAGAAAACTAGAATCGTTCTGTTTTATTTTGATATTATATGACGTCTTTTAATGAGTTCTTTTTTAACGCAAATTAGGGATTGGTATTGGCCAGGCTTAAGATGTTATTGAAGTTTAAATCACGGATAACGATCTTTTTGAACTGTACTTTGAGCAGTAACTTAACCGTCCCAGAAAATCTTTTGATTCAACCATTCATACTTGGCATAAAATTGTAGGCCCAATTGTACCAAAAATAAAAGTAATATGGCCGTCAGAAGATAGGCCAAGGGACCTACGTGGATCTGTTGCATCACCCATTTATTTATTTTACAGCGACAAGGAAGAATCCACACCAATATGACCTCAAAGGGTCACCTCAAGACTGGCCAAAGAAAAAGGAGGTTTAATAAATAAGTATTTGAACATCTCCATTTATTTAAAGTGTCTATAGGGCTTTAGTTTATTTATGTTTTTATTTATTGAGCCGAGCGTTCATACTTCTTGTTTGGCGCAGTGAATCTTATTTTAAGGTTTTTCTATACTGCGCCTCCTCTCGTATATTTGTCCCAGCCATTCGGACTCGGCATATAAATATTGTAGGACCCTTCTATTCGTTGCAAAAAAAGAGGACCAAAACGACCAAAAACGTGGTAAGTGAATGACTCCCGGGAAACTATTAATAAAGGACCACAATTTATGCGTTTACAACAAGCGACCGAGTCCATGCTTTCAATTAAATATACCTCGAGTGTATACGATACGAGAACTGCAGTAAAACAACAAAGTTCACTTAGAGCACGCTGGATGTCGAGAAATAAGACCTTAAAAACTCAGGCTGGGGAAAAAAAAAACTAAACTGGCCACAAGAGGGTGTCCTCCCAATTCTTCTTCGAGAAACTTAGTTTTGCAAAATTAGCAAATTCCATATAGCAAAATACGCATTTTGTTTGTTTAAAAAATATACGACTGGTCTAGGCCGTCTTTTGGTAGTTTGGCTTAATGTTCGGTATTAAACGATGGAACCGGAACCATTCGCATTCGCAAATTCAAAGTATAGAAATGAGTTTCTCTTTTTCCACAGTTGATAGTTTACCTACGACTATACATGTCAAATTTTGACATGACGCCGTCATTATGACGTAAATATTTGTCCTAAATTTGTCACTACGTGTGATCGCATGTTGGGCTGTCGCAGCGCACTTTCATAAAAGACACACGAATGAACACCGAATGGACGAATTTTCGTGACTACAGCATGTCATAATTTGCCATGAAAAATAGCACGTGTAATCGTAGCTTTAGGAATTCTGGTTCACTACATTTTTAAAAAGAAACTTGTATATGGCCCACCCCGTACATGCAACGAAACAAATTTAAAAACAAACACACACAACAAAGTGCGAACGCCGAAAGAGCGACCATGGCCAACTTTCGCAGGTTATTTAGTACGAAAGATGACCTGAAATATAGAAATGTGTGGCTAAGTTCCAAGATAGACAGGTGTCCAACATACATAGGTATTTGGTCGAACATTTGTATGCGATTTTCTTGGTGCTACTTTATGCTGGCCAACTTCAGCAGGTGGCCAACTTACAAGGGTGGCCAATTTGACAGGTTTCACTGTATAACATTCACCAGTTGTAAGCTCCTTAAGTGGACCTTTATAACCTCGATCTTCTGCCGCTGAATGTAAATCACCAATAGAAGGACCCTATACGGAGGAAGAGGAGATTTCATGCTGATCTTTCCATCGCGCTAGGGGCCTACCGTTAGAGGAGGCACGTCTCTGAGTCCGAGTTGGTTACATGCGTTGAACATACAGCTACCACCGAAGTCTATGACGTTTCTGAGCCCATTCTGTTACGAGCTTCATCCTCATATCCCTTTTTAAATACTCGTACAAGAAAACACAATGAGCCTTACCAACAACAATTTTTGACCTTCTTTTTATATATTTTTTAGGTCACAATATGCAATTTCGTATGGCAAATTTAGCAATTGTGAGTTCGAAAAATTCATCCTGGACACTAAAACTGAATAATTGATATCGCCCAATGCATGTATCAATAAGGGTCTCTGCGGAGCTTTCATTTAAGACAGGATTATACCTACGCTCGAGTAAACTTTGTCACTGAAGCGATGATGAAAAGTTTATGTTCCTATTCGGAATTCGGTGCAAGAATCCATTAACCATAAATACTTTGAGACGGATAGCCCCTCACTCTCAATAGAATGTTGTTCAAACCCGCTTAATAGGTGCCTGCGCAAGCATTTAGTAAATTTAAACAAATAAGCCCTACAAAACGGAATAAGCTGTTGCTTACAAATCTACATTCCCCAACATCTCTCAAGCTAAACCAAACAGGGACAAACAGATCTCCTCAGATCGTTTAAAACAAAGTATCATGCAAACCATTTTTGGATCCTTGATTTCATTATATAACTAATCAAAACCAAAAACAGTCTGTCACCTAACCTAACCTATCTATTATTAAATGATATATTTTAAACAAATTTTGTCACACTTCCAAAGGAATTTGCAAAATAAAATGAAATAAAAAAAAAAACATAAAAAAAGCACAGTAGAGAACGCCGAGAAAAGGTGAATGGCTTATTGAAGACGAAGACGACAACAACGACGCCACAACAACAACAACAACAACATGATGTGCAAAGAGAATGTACAAAAATAAAAACGAAAAACAAAAATCAACGAAGAACATAAAGAGGCAGCGGGCAAATAATAACTTGATAATGATATCATCAGAAAAAGAAAATTTCGAAAATTACAATTTTATTGTAACAAAAGAGCAGACCACTGAAGTCGTTCCCTGTTGTTGTTGCGTATACAAGTTGCGGGCGGAAGTGGGGGTGAGGAATGTAATAATTATTGCTTTGCGAGAAACTTTCCTTGTTGGAAAAATACGGGGAAGAAAACAAAGAAAACGAATGTTTATGGAAAAGTACTGATAGATATCTATCGTGGAGTTGGAATTGGAATTGGAATGCATTTTTGTTGGTCGGTTTGTTTCCAGAAATTCAGAAACAGGACACGTCAATTCATATTATTAAGTTCGTTCGCGTACGCGGTTTGAATCGAACACAATCGATATAGGTAAATCGATCGCAATCGCACAAAGTAGGTATATAGGTACACGTACTCATCAAAAATGACAGAAAAAGAGAAAATTAGCAAAATAACGAGTAACGAGCAGTTCCTCTCTTGGCTCGAAACAGCTCAGAGAATTTCAGCCGGCAAGTACTGATAAAAATGTCAAATGCGCAAAATTGACAGGAAACAAATTCAAAATCCGTTTTAAAAATCAATTGTACACAAAAATAAAATATCGGAAAATAAAGAAAATACGGTGGTGGTCGAATATTCTCCTAGAACGTTTCATATGTTTCAAAAAAGTAAGTTATAAATTAATTCATGATATGGATTAGATTTCAAAGATGTAAGTGGCTCAAAGTAGCTCGAAGTGTATCCACGTACTTTGGAGTATATTTTCAGCTTTTTGAGAGACTTTCGCTCAATTTCGAGTTTTCGAGTTTGACAGATTTTTAGTGCGTGCCTCGTAAAAGTACGCGAATGAACCTGTCAAGCTGTGATTACACGTGTCATTTATCGTGGCAAATTTAGACATGCTGACGTGACAAAAATTCGGCCATTCGGTGGGCAATCAGAGTGCGCTGGCGACAGCCCGCGTGAACAAACACGTAATGACAGATTTAGGACAATTATTTACGTCAGAATGACGCCGGCATGTCAAAATTTGACAGTTTCAGAAGAGAATCCTTGCAAATTATAATTTTCTGTATTTTTGCTGCACTTGTGACCGAATGATTCATTTGTTTATCTGATCGTGCAGAATGAGATGAAAAATTGACATTTTGTCAATGTACGCCGTCGGTATTAATCATCATTGCCATATGCAAGGTATTGATCCGCTTTTGACTCCGTCGGAACCGCGTTTTGTCTCTTTTCCTTGTATTTACTGAACGTTACAAAGCCAGCCTTGGCAGGGAATATTTCGAATTGGGAGACCTAAGGATCAATCATTTGATTTTGCTGACTTGGTCATTCTTGGGGCCTCCCAGACTGAACTTTAGTGCGATAGATTGAGGCTCATCTCTAGAATGTCTTTTCGAAGCGGTCTCCATGTAGGTCGAAACAGGAGATAGAAGCACACAATGCTCAGCTTTGACTCAAAAGGCGCTCTGAAGCGAGCGTGCTCAGATTGTTCTGAGGTATTTATGAAACACACTTGAGCACATAGCTGTCATTTGTTGTAAATATATTGAATATTTATTAATTATTGTTTATTAAATTGGTTAATTTTCAGTTCCAGAACAGCAAGGTTCGTCCCCCATTTTTTCTGTCAAATGTGACTGGGAGTGTGTAATCAGCTTTTCGCTCAGGATGCTCAAGGAAATTATTCTGAGCTCATAGAGCGCGCTCTGATGGTGCTCTGAACCAAAAATGAAACACAAATTCTGGGCTCTGATGTATCTGAGCTAAAAAGGAAACACGAACTTTTTGTATAACAGTTCAGGTTGTGCTCTGAACTAAAAAAGAAAAACGACAAAAGTATTACTCAGACATTTTATTTTCTATTAAACTTTTAAAAGCTCGTGGTTTCAAGAACAATATGGGACTGAATGTTTTTTTATTTTAAAGTCTGCAATAGATAAGTGGACACATGGCTAGAGCCCGATTTCCAGTTTCTCAAACAATCTTGTGTTTGGGACGATTGCAAGGGAACTACAATATTATTATTGTCTGCCGATTATGAAAGTCTGAACTAAGAAGCTTTCTGAGGACGACAGTTTGGATATATAAGTGGCGAAGTGGGAAAAACTTAAGACACTGCCATCTCATCACTGCAAGACTCTAAGAACTACTTTCGTAAACTTTCACTTAAAGATCACCACATAAACCTAGGAAGAATTCTGTCTCTGTAGGTGTTAGGTTTAGAGAACGGGCCGGGCAAAGAAAGTCTTGATTCTTGAAACCTACAAATGGCTTAATTTTCCTAAAAAGGAGAAAGTGATCTCTATGACTTTATTCACCTGCGTCTCAAAGAAGTATGATTCATTAAGAAGCCTTTTATACTGGGCAGTCGCAATTGCATCGACTATATTTAGGCATTCAGAAGTGTTACTTTAGCAATAGTTCCATTTAAGCAATTTATACTTTTGAATGCAAATCAAATAGATGTGTTTTCGCCACTCAGCTTTAAGATTATTTTCAAACCTCCATCTTTGGATAAATTCCCAACAAAAAAAAAAACGAGGCGCAAAACTGTTAAATCCGACCAAAAGGGTTGACAGTTCTTTCTTTTTACTAATCTCCCGGTCTCCGGAAAATTCAATGAAATCTCCTGAATTTAAAATATTTAATTTTAATTTTCTTAAAAACCAAACTACGAATATTTAAAACAAAAATGTATTACGAAGAAATGTAATCAGCGCCTAATGTAACTATACAATGGATATTGCATTACTCTTTTTGTTTTTGAACTGCCACATTGACATTTCCCCAAATATATTTGTTTGCTCGAAGGAGAATGGTGGTTTTCAATTTTGTTTTTGTCTTTTTATATTTTTTTCTAAACTGTGTTTGTTAATTCAATGTTTTAGTTTGTTGTTTTGAAGAAAACCCTGAAATAAAACTATAAATTTGTTTTGTACAATGAGTGAATGAGGTTTTGCTGATTCTCCAGATTTGTTGAGAAACATTTCTGGCAACTCTAGATGTAACTGATGATTTGACAGGTTTCGCTCTGAGATCTGTGTTCAGAACCGTTTGGTTTTTTGTTTTTACTTTTTATATCGCTTGTGAAAATTAAGTCTGACAGAGCTGAATTACATGAGGCGTGTTTTTTTGAGAAAGTAAAGTAAGATTTTCACCACGCGATAACAATAACTACTGTGAGTCTCGAAGTGTCAAGTAGAGCGTAGTTGTTGTTATTGCGTGCTGATGGAAGCTCAAAACAACAGGCCTATTGTGTACGAGTATTTACCTAATTTTCCCAGTAGACGTTTATGGAAAGTTGTCGAAAAATCCAGCCAAAAATGTCTTCACCGAGTACTCAGTTGACATTTCGATTGTACACCCGACGTAGTAAAAGTGACGTTAACGACGAATCTAATTTTTGCATTCAATGTAAACGTATAACAAATAATTTTAGAATGTGAATTAATAAATTTCATCATGGATTTCCATCAGACTTTCGACTATTGTTCAAACTTAGACTCTTCATCTTGAGAATATGAATATGAACATGATTTGATTTGGCCCTTCAAATCGTTAAATGGATATAGGCATAACATTCTGCGAGAAACGTCAAATATGACTTTGAGGGGCTATTTAAAGTTTGACCGTATTTCTATTTATTTCTTTATTGAAAGAAGGAAGCAGCATTGCAAGTCGCTGCGTAAATATTCAACCATCTTAATAACGCCGATTGCGAATACAAAGTAATGGCTACAATCGTTAAGTACATTTTATACTTCCCAGGAACTTCAGCATCGGTGGAACGAATCTTTTCTGCAGTTAACAAAACTTTAAACTTGGACTTCAGACAAAATTCAGTTAAAAGTGGAAACACTGAAGGTGATTCTAATCATCAAATAATGTTACTGTCACCCTCCTACTCACACCGAACCAAAAACTTAGTCGGAATTCTATAAGGCGAAACGTTCAAAGGAAAACGTTTGATCGTTTCGCCTTACAGAATCCGTCCCCTGGGTTTTCGCGAAAACACTCGAATACAGAAGTTTTCCCATACATATTTCAGTTTCCAAACGAGTGGTTTAAGTTGAATTGTTGAAGCAAACACACCTTTTGCATTAGGTCCCTATTATCGTTTGCGAAGGGAAAATTCGTCTCGAGGCGAACGCTTTAGCGAATGTTCGGCGGTTTTGTATTACCGTTGGCGAATAGACTCATTCGCTTAAAATTCAATGCCGACAACAGAATTTTTTGCAATTATTGTCAAAGTGAAAGCAATTATTAATAAATTTGTATCTTCATAGAGCTACATTCGCATTTTTTAACAAAATGATAAGCTCCATCGACCTGTTTTATGGTGATAATGATGAGAACGAAAATGTAATAGCCACTACCAACATGTTGCGGCTGCGAAGAAATATAAGGGACACATCAAATCCTCTGGAGCTCCCTGATACGACGTGAATTACAGAGATAGAAAAACTTTTATCTAACATGAAATAAATATAAATAATAATAGATAATAATATAAATAATCAATTTTCTGATTCGTTTCTTATTTCAGGCTGAGCAAAGAAGCCTTCATATACCTACTGGACGTAATAAAGGACAAATTTGTTTCTACGCGTTTCGCAAGGTCCTGGTTACATTCCATCAATTCAACCAGCTTTTTGAATTGATTGGCATTTGTCTTTTTCATACTAAAAACAAATTTCTCATGTAATAAATTTATGCATAAATTGTTGTCAATACTTTCGTTTTTTTAACTCATATTGCTTTTAAAATTGTGCAAAAACGAATATTCGCGCGATAGTCACAAACTCTTATCATTCGCCTTTTTTGACTTTTAAAGCGAAGCGAATTGTTTTATTCGCGAACTGTAATTCGTTCGATTTACATTCGCTAGTACTTTGACATTTAAGGCGAAGCACTTTTCTAGTTTCGCGAATTGTAATACCGATTGGAAACATTTGCATACTTTTGTGTTCGCTTCGCAAACGATAATAGGGGCCTTAATCAGCTAATTCAGCAGAAGAGCTGACCGAACAAAGTTCACAGCTCATAACTTAAAATCATTTTCCACATTTAATTGATATCTATTACTTTTCAATAATCTAAATTAATTTAATTTGTTAATAAATGCGGTCGAAATTTGTAATGAAAATAGTTTACACAGATGTTTCACGACTAGTGTCTCACAGCTGATTTAAACGTCAAAAGAAGAGAAGTTCGATGTTCGGTGTGAATTCATCGATGTGTTTTCGACAAAAACACGGTTTTCAGTGCGAGGTGAATAGGGTATTAAGATATTCATGCGTTGAATTCTTTGATATAGCTCCAAACAAAGCAGGAATTGCTTCGTCAAAAAGGGCAAATACAAAACAACAATGACAGAAGGAGATATGGAAATGGAAAACGAAAACGATTCAATTGATGGAAATGAATTGTTCAGTGGTTAATTTGCCTTGTTTGTCAAGTTTCATTGAATAAAATGTATACTGCGGAAAATACTGTTTCATTTTTGAATCAATTGACTGCTTTTTAAATTTTTTGAGCGTTATTCAGCTATGATTCTGCATTCAAAATACGACAATAGAAATCTATTTCCTGAATCCTACTGAACCTTAGTGAAACGTCAGTCAGAATGAATGAATTCGATGTCGCTTTCAATATGTGAACTTGTTTATGGAGAGAACACGGGTTGGGGTCAAAATTCTGGATGGGTAAAAATTCTTTTTACAAAATTATGCTTTCAAAATTCTGTTTTCAAAATTCTGCTGTTCTAAGTTCTGCTTTTCAAAAAGCGCACGCTTTTTAACATTTTCCAAACCTTTTTTTATTGCTTGCAGAATTTGGTAAAGCAGAGAACATTATTTTTTTTCTAATTTTAGCTCCTCTTTTCATAATTTTTATTTGTAGCCTTTTATAAAAAAAATGTCATGGGTATTTTTGAAAAATACGATTTTATTTTATTTTTATTATAGAAATACGAACAAACAAAAGAAGCGACACTGCTATTGACAGTTTTTAGGAAGACTGAGGAAAAGTCTAAAGAGAGAAATCTCTCAATTTCAAGAGAAGTACCTGGCCGGTTTTCTTACAAAAAGTTTAAGAAATGTCATCTTGACATTATCGTAAAATGTAACATCTACAAAATAAGTTGGAATTGCATTTTTTATAAGCTAAATACCTATTAAATTTACCATTTTGAATGCGCTGATATGTTCTAGGAGAACATTCAATTACAACTTCTTCCTCCGACATTGTTGAAGACGGCAATAAATAGAGTTTTACTTGTCAAACATTTGAGCTGTCACTTAGTTGTCAGTTTTAATTTTTCATTTTTCAGTAAGTCGAAATTCGGCGAGTAGAAAATTACGGAAAAATTAAAAGAGGGGAAATGGATTTCTCTCTCATTTTTTCCAATGGTCGCATTCGCACAGTTTCTTAGCAAGTTTTTAATAATTTTACGTTTGTAAAAAACTACCCGAACGAACCTAATGTTTTTTTTTTTTATTGAAATTTTTTGTCAATATTTTATCTATTCCTTCTTGTGATTTTTAATTTTAATTTTATTTTTATTTAAAAATTAAAAATTAAAAGTAAATAATTTTTAATGTTTTATAAATTTAAAATTTTTTTTTGCATCTGTTTTTTTTCGTCTTTTACATTTGTTAGTTGGAAAAAAGCAGAATTTAATTGCTTTAAATTTGAAAATCAGAATTTTGTAAAGAAAAGTTTAAAAAAAACAGAATTTTTGTGCGAGAAGACAGAATTTTGCAAAGCAGAATTTTGAAAGCTGAATTTTGACCGGATCCCAGAAAACACATTTCCAATTTTTGTAATGAAATAAGAAAGTGTGCTTTTAATATCTAATAAAAAGGATAATAGACCCATTATTGTATAGACTATAAAATTGCACATAAAATATTATTTTAAAAATTGATACTCCCAAATGTACTCCAATTTCACAGATTTCTTAAGTCGGATAGACATGCTAAATGGAAATCGGAAAATTTCACGAATGTCAGTGTCGCGGTCAGCTGATGGAATATGACAGATGTACTAGATTTTTTAGTACAATTCAGTGTAGTGCTGTCGTGCGTTAGTTGATACAGAGCGAATAGCTAATATGGAGATGGAATATGTTTATTAATGAGAAAAGTTAACAAAAGTTAAACTATCCGTCTGTTAAACATGTGTTAGAGAGCGGATATAGTTTTTTTATTTATGATTACGGGGGCCACAAAACTCAAATGACTGCCATTTGTTTTTATGAACCTCAAAATATGACGGTTTTAGCTGTAATAATCGCGAATGTGTTTAGGAATGCAAAGGAGACTGCTAAATAATTTAAGGAGGCCGTCTGTTGTTTTGCCAGAAGGTTCTATGACAACAATGGGTTATTATATTGGCATGTTCTGTTCATACTTCATGAATTGCAAATGGCGAATGTGATCAGATCAGAATGATTTTCTTTTTTCCCATAATCGCTTTTTGTTCATTTAACAAATATGTTTCATATTACAAGGCAAATGTGACTCAATATACTCCCCCAAATTGTATTTTACATTACGTTCGTATTTGAGGACATTTCCTAATACAAATACACTTGGATCTTTATAATATGAAAATAGTCGCTGCATTTAAGGAAACTTTTAAATGTTTTCACTTGATATTCTCAGCGTTAAAGATAATTATGTCTAACAATCACACGTAATGCGAAAAACCTACATATCACTGATAAGAAATATATACGGACTGCTGTTCAATCCAGGGTGCCGGCGAGATAATTTTAAACTGATAAGAGGCAAAATTTCTCGCGTTGTGTAATTCGAAGCGCAATAAATTCGAAATCAATTGTGATTTTTTTTTTGGAGAAAATATCCGTCAGCTAAAATTTACTTTTGCTCACGCACAAGAGTAGTAAATAAATTTAACTTTAAATGTTGTTTATAGGTACATATTATGGCATCTTTTGTAGCTGATCTTTTTCGGATCGATCGAGCCTTTGTATATTGTCAAGCTTACAATAAGAGTTAAAGGGTGCTCTATGCACTGGAATCAGCTTATTGGAGTGGATACCATAAAAAGTGAGAGTTGCGATCTGAGATAGACTTTCAAGCAATCCTAGCTCTCGAATCTGAGGTTGGAGTACGCAGATTTCTTAGATGAATGCTGGCTTAGAAAAGGTCCATATCTGTGACCTTTTCCAAGACTTCTTATAAAGGGTCATTCATTTTTCGGTTTCGAAAATATCTAAAGTTAAATAAAACACGCACAGCGATACATTTTCCAGGAAAATTAAAGTTAGGACTTTGCCATTAAGTGTGAAATACAATATCACCGCTTCATCGGGAAGACTCGCAGCATGCGATACTTTTGAGTTAATTTTTAACCACTTTTCCGCACATTTCGGCCGGAATCTCGGCCATAACTTGAGTAATATTGGTTTTTAATGCGCCTAGAGTTCGGAGATTATTCGCGTGAACCCGGTCTTTTGCGTAGCCCCACAGAAAAAATTCGAACGGTGTCAAATCGCATGATCTTGGTGGCCAATGGACGTCCCCAAAACGTGAAGTTACGTGACCGGGAAACTTCTCACGCAATAAAGCCATAATTGGTCGTGTTGTGGGGCTTGTTGCCCCGTCTTATTGGAACCACATATCGTCCAAGTCATGATCTTCAACCGACGGCCAAAAAAAATCGGTTATCATTCGACCATATCAATCCGAATTGACTGCAACCGTCTGCCTATTGGCATCTTCGAAGAAATACGGACCAATAACACCTTTCGACATGCACTTGCAGCAGCAATATTTTCGTCTGAGCGTGCATTACGATGATGCAGGATGCACAGGCCTTACGAAATCAGTAACGCTTCCACTCTCTTCACATTTCTTCGCAGTTTTACCGATTGCTTGCGTAGTCGGTCGATTATGACGATCATAGTCCTCGGGTAATGCGCGAAAAGTGGCTACGTTTGAATCAACACTTTTGTAGTAAGATATAAGAATTTTAACGCGTTGTTCGATTGTTAAGCGATCCATTATCATAAATGGCAAACATTCCACTAATATTAGGAAGCTATCATTTGAAGCTGAGTTTGACAGGTGTCAAATGCCAGCGCTACCAACTTGAAGCCACGAAACGAATGACCCTGTATAAATATCCTTATGAAGACCCCAAAGCTCATGATGATGATGTTTAACATACATAGGAGATCCTGATTGGAAGGAACAATGACACTGATTATAACACGAATGCAGACGAATTTTTCCGTGCAAATGATGTGAATTTTTATTGCAATCAACCATTTTCCCTACAAAGAGATCCACAAGTACACAACTACACAAGTCTTCAGCAGAAGCCCGTGACTTGTTTTTAAAGAATGATTTGTAAGGATCGTGCATTTTCAAAGGAGCTAAAATGTCAGCTAATCCCCACCAGTTATCAAAAACACGTCCTACTAAATCGTAAGCGTAATTCAAGGATGTTTGAACAAATACTCGCGAAAAGAGTTCAAGAAAACGCATTCGCCATCAAGTCAGAAAGCTGTCCTCTACACCAGTGGTCCCAGATTCAGGGGAAAAGCTCTTTTAAATTGCTTAAAAGCAAAATTTAGACGCATTTCCATTACAAATAAACTTCAAAGTTTACTCAGAATGAAATTGAAATTAATTTTTGTGATTCAATTTATGAATTTATTTTTATTTTTTTTAATTAAGTTTTTATTTTATTTTATTTTCGCATAATATGTATATTTTTATGTTATAACTTGTTAATAAAGACATTTATAAAACGGCTTAATTTTTTTTTTAATTTTTTCGTATAAATATAAAGGAAAATTTCACTTAGAGAAAAGAAAGGGGAACCTTTTTCGAATATAGGGGAAAATTATTACCTTTGCTGATAAAAAAAAGAAGGGGAAAACAGTCTTCACAGTCTGGGACCACTGCTTTACACGTTTGGCATTTCTCTTTCTGATTTAATCGGCGGAGGATCGAGAGTTTAATTAAACAATAAGATACAACTCTGTGGGGATTTCTCAAATGCGAAGTGCGCAAAGGCGGTAAGGCATAGCAGAGCTTCTTTCACACTTACAAGGGATGGAGGTCTCTGCATATAGTAAGTTCTCAAAAAAAAAAAAAGTTCTAAGCTCAAAAACAAAACAAGTGTCGAACTGGAAGTATTTGCATTCACCTTAATAAATCAACAGAGTGAGCTAGGCGGATAGACTGGAAACTTAACGTTCAGGAAAGAGTCCAAAAGGCTCAAAACGCTCTCTTCACCTGTAAGAATCACATACCACCAAATCTGAACTAGTCATGAATTGCCGAGAAAGCCGACGTTCTGGCTAAGGAAGGAGCTGAGTTCCCACTAAACACAATGATTAAGGGTATCAGACCACCTATGGCCGTTGCTAAAAGGGTCATCTTCGAGAAAACCTCCAATAAAGCAGCCACAAGATGGTCACAGTTAGAAGGGCATAGGGTCTCAAAGGCACTCTGGCCCGTATTAAATAAGAAAAAATCTGAAGAACTACTAAATCTCAGTAGAAAAAAATTAAGATTAACGGTAGGAATACTCTCTGGACACTGCCTTCTAAGGAAGCATGCCATGAGACTAGGCTTATCTAACACGGATATATGCAGGTACTGTGAGGACCTACAAGTCACGAAAGATGTCTCCCACCTTCTGTGCGAGTGTCAAGCAATTGCACGGAGTAGGAGGAAGCACCTAGGCAGGTACTTCTTTG
This sequence comes from Cheilosia variabilis, assembly GCA_951230905.1. NCBI lineage: Eukaryota > Metazoa > Arthropoda > Insecta > Diptera > Syrphidae > Cheilosia > Cheilosia variabilis. The sequence goes on along the minus strand of OX579677.1, from coordinate 2,967,482 downwards.
ACAGCTTAAAGGAGGTTGGTTCGTCCAACAATATCGGGACAATAATTAAATTCTGTAGAGAAATTGACTGCTTGGGCGATTTGGTTTAGGTTTTTGACCGTAATTGGTTCCCTGGGGATGGCGATGGGCCCGTCTTGGTGCCTGGTCTTTCGTGATGATCTCACAACCCAACCCAACTCAACCTAACCTAACCAAACCAAGGCGGGTAGAGTTACAAATCTTTCTTGTAGTACACTTTTGAAGAACAACTAATCGTTGTAATTTATTTAGATAAACTCCTCCTAACTCAACCTTATACAATTCCTAGAAGAAGCTGCTAAGAGAATGTTAATCTCACTATATCACTGTAAACTCTACAGAAAAGCTGCCATCAAAATCATAGACCCTTACCAATAAACACTTTTAGTTTCGACTTTAAATTTTAGTAGTTCACAGTGGCTGTATTTTCTATACAAATTTCGCAATTGTGAGCTTACGAATAAATTTAAAGTCGAGACTTAAATTTGTTATAAGTAGGGCGCATAAATTGAGTCGTGGTTAAGTCAAGTCAAATCAAACAATTTAAACAAATTTTATTTCATTAATTCGATGCAGAAGCGGAAACACTCCAGCAGGAAGATCGCATCCTATAGAATACCTCTGAAACGGAGACAACTCCTGAACAGGTAGCAATCGCGGAACCTGGGAAACTCCCTAAAAGACCAAGACCCACTATAGAAAATCAACAGTTGAACCCAATTGGTGAAATAAACCTGCACTTCTGGATAAAAAAACTCCCAAGTTTTATTGTTTTAAATATTAACACGCTCTATAGACTCTTAGAGCGATTTGCACCATTTTGCATTTATGCTCAATTCAAGGAATATGGTCATAAAAATGCAGAATAGCGAGAAAGAACAACGGTTATTTTTGGTGGTATGGTGGGAGGAAAGGTTGTCCCATATTTCTTGGCCTTTTGATAAATGCACTCACCTCTATAAAGACAAGATTTCAATTTAAAATAGCACCTCTCGAAAAAATGGCATAGGTATTTTTCCCCATGATGCTTCGAAATTGTCACACCGAAAATAGCTCAATTGCTAAAAAGCCCAATATAGGAATATTTACCTACCAAAACCATCGTGAGAAGTTTAAGTTCTTTTTATACCCAGTGCAAAAGACTTCATGCCTAATAAACTAAGCACATATCTTTTAAAGACATTTGAAGGACTAAATCGATGCCAATTTTGGGCCCATCAGAAGTAAAAAAAAGGACAAAGGTGTTGAGTGCTTTTAACCCTGGATGGTTACCCTTCGTCGTGTCGACGAACACCTCTTTTATTTTTTATGATTTCTCTTTAACTATTCGTCCTATTCTATTCTTCTTTCTTACAACATCAGTTGGCTGTGGTTTCTACCAGTGAGCGAACGTATGCTCTCCTGCTATCATCAGAAATATTAGTTTTTTTCTGTTTTTTGTAAGGTATGTTCGTAAGTGTTTGTTACTTTTTGTATATAAAATTGTTTTTTTTTATTTTTTTGTTTATTGATTGAGTTGATATGGACTTCTACTTCTTATTTGTGTGTTTATTTTGGAGGTGCTATTATTTTATTGTTGTTTTTTTTTTTTTTTAAATCAATGACTGTCAATGTATCAAAATTAAGTGATATATTTAAATTTACATTTAAAATGAGAAAAAATGCGGATACCTAATATAAATCTGGTTTAAATATGCCTAAGAGTCTTATTGAACAATTTCAAGTTAAAGGCAAGACAAAGTTCGGAGTAAAGTTCGGAGTATGTAGGTTTTAAAGTGGACTTCGTCGATTCGACGAAGCATAACCTTAGAGTGTGTAGAATAAGGGTAACCATCCAGGGTTAAAGTGTACAAGAAAATACACACTTGTTGTCCTCAATGCGTCAAAACCAATGCAATTAAAAGAACTTTAGTAGACCTGACTGTGGACTACACTATTAACAATTGGGTAATATGTGTATATTATTCGATTTAAAGGTGTACCGAGACGTTCAGTGCACGATTGTATTCTTTTACAAGAGGATCTTAATCGACTCTCCATATGGTGTCACAATAATGACCTTCATCTCAATCGGCCTTAACAATAATCAACTTTGGTCTGGCAGTTTAAGCAAAGACACCAAACTTCCAAAAATACCTTTAGCAATAAATAAATATAGTTGCCAGAATATCGCTAGCTGTATAGGGTTAAATGTTAATGTTGAGAAACCCATGTTTATGTCGGGCATTAGCTAAATAAATGCACAACCACCCAAAATGACGGTATGGAATTTCGTAAAGGAATGAATTTAAATTTAATAAATAAATTCAGTCCGACCGTTTATAATTACAAAAACTAATTTTAGTAAATTTTTAAATGTTTTCTGATATTATTCGTTGGAATACAACAGTGCAAGGGGTTTTTAAGTCTAGCAAACACAAATTTTTACAAATCTATGCACAAAATTGAAAAATATTGCATTTTTGTTTTATTTCTAAAAACTTGAAATATATATTTCGAATATTTTGATTAAATGAAATGATTTATGCTTTTGTCTTATTATTTTTTTTGAACTTGTGCTTGCTTTTTCATTGGTTTTCCTTTTAGGAAAGATCCCCAACTTACATCAAATTTATCTTTTACTAAGCATTCGTTACATGCGAACTATTGGGATCTTTCCAAGAGAACAAAATATCTGTTCACCTAAGATTGGACAGCTCATACGCGAATACTTTTTTTTGTAAAATTTTCAGTACCTTAGCTGTACTCAGGCTCAGGTAGATATTTGGCTGCAACCAAACCCTTTTTGAAAAAGAAGTTTGTTCCCCGAGATTGAGAATCTCTAATGGATCATTGGTTGGCGCGAAAAGATTGACTTCGCGGAAAATATAGATGCAAGAATTTTCAGCATTCAGTAAAATCCACGGGAAATAATAGATTTAGGAACTTCTGGAGGACTATCAGGTAGTATGTGCGAGTTCAAGATATACAGAATTCTGTTTTATTTGTTGTGAATTTATAGAGGAGAACACATGACAGCTTTTGTGTATTTTTCCATAAATACTTCTGCATTTACTGTTTCGTTGCTTGGCAAATAATAATTCAAACTGAAAATGAATTAGCATTATTTCTTTCAAAAATATTCACTTGCTAATGATTCAAATGTGATTTATAGACTACCAATAAGATTTGCATCAGTAGCCTACTAATAAATTAGGTATTCTATTAAACAACGACGCAATTGCACCCATAACATCAATCGTGAAGTAAAGGGTCCGCCATCTAACTTTTTTTTTTCAACTAGTGCTTATTTCGCGAATGGTAACACTTAGCTCATTTCTGATTTGACAGATAATTAGTTTTATCCTTCCGCTGAACGAATATGGTTGTGTATACGCTTGAACAACGCTGGGAAATATTGCGACATTACTTTGAAAATCATGGTAATGTTGCAGAATGTGTGCGAAAATTGCGTACGGAATTTGGAAGAAGAGAAGCACCGTCAGCTCCGTATCGGGCCATGTTGAACGAATTTTTGTTCACAAAAATTGAAGAGGAGGATATTGGCAACATTTGGTTTCAACAGGACGGCGCTACGTGCCACACAGCCGAAGCTACACTCGATGTTTTACGCCCTGTTTTTGAAGATCGCATTATCAGCCGCAGAGCTGATGTCGTTTGGCCACCTCGGAGCTGCGATTTGACACCGTTGGACTATTATTTGTGGGGTGCCGTAAAAGATAAGTGTTACGCCGACAAGCCAGAGACAATTGACGCTTTAAAGGACAATATTCGTGAAGCCATTGGTGAAATACAGCTGCACACAATCGATAATGTGCTTAAAAATTGGACCGATCGTGTAGGCTACGGCATGGCCAGCCGAGGCAGCCATTTGAATGAAATTATTTTCCATTATTAACCGGAAGGATTGTACTTTCAAATAAAAAAAGAAATTTGAGAAAATATTCAGTAGTTTTTTTATAGCATTTTCAAAAAAAAAAAAAGTTATTTGGCGGACCCTGTAGTATTAAAAAACAAAGGAAAGCGTACTGGAAAAAGTACCGAAAATTGTGTTCGATCGGACGATAGGGTATTACTGATTTGCATATGATATTTGACAGATCAGCGGATATTTTGTGCATTTCCTATTTTGCGTTTTGTTTTTTGCTTATAATAAGCTTCAAAAAGCCTTTGAAAGACAACTGTTGGGCAAATTAATTGCAATTTATTTATTCCTTTTTTTAGAATAAAATCGTCGTTGTGAAATAAACCATTGACCTTGTTTTTCACAAAAACTAATTCTGAAATTTGAATTCTGCGATGAGAAAAATGTAATAGATTCTAAGAAAGTTGTCGCACTAGCAAATGTGGAGGTCTAATTGTTTACCGTTGCACTAATGCTGTACATTTTTACTAAAGCTGGCAACCAGCTATTCGTGTTTAATTATTAGTAAGGCTGAATGTCTCTGAATGTCAAAGCCTTCCTTTCTATCGTAACCTATCTCCAATTCCCTTTACGTAAACGTCCCTTCTGACCATTATTTCATCCAAAAAAGATCTGGGAGTTATTTTTGACGTAGAGCTCAGCTTTTGCAAGCACATTGGGTCTTTTGGTTGCCAAAGGTAATCAGATGTTATGTTTCGTAATGCGGAATTCGAAAGACTTTCAAATTCCCATTTAAATGTTTATTTTTCGCATTTGCCAGAACTCATCTCGTACAGTATGGAACTCATTTTATGAAGTACATTCTATTAGAATGGAGAAGGTCCAAAAGCTCTAACTAGAGTAGCTTTTCGTAGACTGCGATAGAATATTAAAATGCCATCTTACGAGACGAGGTGCAAGTTAGTTGGTATCTCACCTCTTTTTATTTTTCAGTTGTAATTTTATGAATAGTCATATCGATTGTCCTTTCCTATTATTAATTGGATTTTATGCTCCTGCGAGGGTTCATAGAAATCGTCTTCTATTTTATGTACCTTATCATAGAGTTAATTATGGACACAATGAACCAATTTCTAGATGCCTTAGGAAATCCAATAAATTGTTAGGCTTTTGTGGTCATTTTTAAGTATATTGTTGTATTAAGTAATCAAGCGAGAACAGTAGATGCACTCATGTGATTTGATTGGAAAAAATAAAAAATATGCTCAATTCGCAACCAACTAAAAACTAAAAAATTCCTTATCCATACTGAAAACCTGGACAGAGAACAGCTGAGTAAAAACAGAATTATACTCATTTTTTTGTCCAATAAAAGAATACATTCTGAGCAGAGGCGAGGCCATAAAAATCTTGTGATCACGCCAAGCATTTTGAAAAATTACCTACACTACAGTCGACTCCGCTTATCTAAAATTCTTTATTGAAAAAAATCGATAAACTTAACCATTTGTCACGCAAATTCATTCTCTAGTATCCGGACTCGCTTAAGAGAGAATGCCGCTCAACTGAAAAAAAAAACAATTGTGGGAAATTGGTGTCTCAGGTAAGCGGCGTCGACTGTAAACGAAAAGAACAAAGGGCAGTGATTGCATTTTTTGTTAAAAACACTGCAACCATTGACTTATTATATTTGGACTGCTAGTAGACAACTTCGGGTTGGTTCGAACATAAGCGCTAGCTCTCGTGGTTCGGAGCGAAATAAATTGGAAACTCACATCTGACGTTTCCATTTCGTTGCAGATAGTTTTGCATAAGACTATGGGGACGTTCAAGTATCTAGTTTAGTAAGTCTGACAGCTCTCTCACTAGATGAAACTCGACTCTGATTGGGGGAAATCGGTCGTGAGAGCAGATGTTTCAGTTGACGTTTATGGAGGGGTAGCCGACGAATCTAGTCGAGAAATTCGTGACTGAGTACTAAGTTGACAGTTCTCATATGTGGCTGACGTAGAAAACGTGATGTTCCCGACCAATCTAGTTTTTGCGTTCAGGTTACATCTCATCCAGACCAATCTAGTCGACTTAAGATGACTAGATTCTTGAATGCGGCCTATGTTATTGCGATTAGTTGAATAAAGATTTAAAATTAAAAAATGAAGTGTTGTATAATTGGTTGCAATTTGCAATATGATTCAAGTTTCTCCGAAAAGGGCCACATCTGTTTCCATAGGTAAGATGAGGCAGAAAACTAATTTTGTCTTATTTAGATTGCTTAAAAAATGAATTTAACAAGGATTGGCTTCAGGCAATACGTTGTCTTAATGACCAGTACATTGACAAGAATTTACTCCAAACATTTCGAAGCAAATTGCTACAAAATAATTGGCTTTGGAATGCAATTGTTTCCCGGTTCAGTGCCGACAATTTTTCCTATTTCTTGTAGAACAGAAAAATCAAATTTCATTAATATAAAATCTAAAGGTTTCCTGAGAAACCCACAAAAGGTACAATCAAAATTTGTAAAACTGTCCAAAAAACTGTGTCTTTGTATGAATTACAAAATAAATTAGGGTGCAATAAGATTTATAGCCTGATAATTATAAGTACTTTAAGAAATATAGATGTAAGCAATTTATACGATGAATTAAATTTTCATGTACTTGAATGTGATTTTCTTTACAATCATAAGTATTTATTGATCAGAAATGTGATTGCAATATACGCTAAAGTGTTATTACATCATATTTGTAAAATGAATAATGAAAAACAATATAAAAAACTAATTCGCAATAAATATACGAAAATTGTGCAATTTATGGGACAATGAAAAACGATTTTTTATTCAAATTTTGTTGGTTCCATCTCTTATTAATTATTTAAACTAGCACGATTTCGAGATGACATCCATTGTAATCAATGCCGCAACAATTTGAATTTCAACCGTTTCACTTGGCAAATCCACTCAGGCCCAATAGGTGGCTCTAGCATTTTATGGAGAAATCTAAGATGGTTGTCATTTTGTTTCACTTATTTTTCGCATAGAACCACGAGCGCTAGTTATGTTGGCGTCATTTTCTGGGCAGAGATTGTATGGAAGTGACATTTCACTAGCAGTCCATATATAATAAGTCAATGACTGCAACATTTTTAAAAACTCTTTTACTTCTGTCATGTATGGGTTTTTTCCACTACGCCACCTCTCGCGAACGTCTGACAAACATCTGCCAACTGTACAACTGCCATGAAAGAGCTTCTCAATTAGCCGTTTGGACTTGGCATAAAATTGTAGATCCCTTCCATTCGTCCCAAAAATTAAAAACTTAATGTGAAATTATAATTTATTCAATAAACAAACAAACAAACAAACAATCAACAAACATAATATGAATGGTTGTGAGAACCTAGGCCTAGGGTCCCTACGGACCTGTTGCGCAAACTATTTATTTAATTTTTTTTACTTTTGTTATATTTCACTTAGTACCCTTCTCTGGACGCATTCTCACATTTCTTAAGTTGAACTACTGATTTTGTCCCCCTTTGTAACATCCTTTTTTTCTTTGAAAGCATATTGCATGTACAATTATCGGATAAAAAGGATATTCAGCATCTCGTACAAAAGCATCGTGGATGGTGTAGTATCGGCACTGTGCGACACTTGACTTATAAAATGTAAAACATTGAAAATACTGTCACACTATAAAAAAATGTAAATTAGCTACTGAAAATAGAGACACTTGATATTGAACTTCAGAGCAATAGGTTGTTTAATATTAGGTTTCTTCAATTGGCGACGAGGTATAAAAAAAAAAAAAACAAAGAATGGAAAACTCAGGCGAAATACAAGGTAAGAAAGAAAATAACCAAATAATTATTAGCGAAAGCATATAAAAAAAAAAATGAATGTTTTTCTTAAATGCAGTAGACAAAAAAAAAAAAAAGAGGAAGGAATAGATTAAATTCGAATGATCTCGAATTTAATGTTTTAAATTGAGGACTGGAATAATATGGAATCGTTTATATTTTACAGACACAAAATTTATTGGAATTTCCATACCGCAATTCGATTACGCGGTATATGGGGAAAACTGTGGTCACGAATGGAGAAACTGGTTGCGTGCCTTTGAGTTCTGTATGAAAGCGCATCGTATTTTCGACGCTGAACAAAAAAAGGATATGTTGCTGCATCTTGCAGGTCAAAAAGTACAAGAGCTGTTCGCCACACTACCACAGGTGACCACTGGTGACAAGAGGCGAGGACCATTGGTCAATGGATATATACCACGAATGAACATATATGAAATCGCTGTGAAAAAACTAAATGAATTTTTCCTACCAAAAAAAAATTCAACCTACGAACGGCACATGTTTAGAGCCATGCAGCAAGAACAAAATGAGAAAATCGGTCTTTTCACTATGCGTTTACGCAATCAAGCTGAACGATGCGATTTCGGACTGAATTTAGAGCAAAACATCATAGACCAAATTATTGAAAAGTGCCTTTCGGTCAAGTTGCGTCGCGAAATGTTAAAAAAAGGCGATGCACCACTTGATGAAATATTAAAATTGGCCAACATTTTCGAAACAGTCAATGAGCAAGAGAAATGGGTGGTAACGACAGCCACACCGGTTGCATTAAAAATACAACAGATTACAGAGTGTTCGGTGAAAAACAAATTGATCCAAGAGATGAAAAATGCAATCTATAATAACGATTGGAGCAACGAAATAACGAAACCATTAAAAATTTTCGAATCTGAGCTGTGCGTTGCGGGAGAAATACTTTTGCGCGGAGGCCGTATCGTTATGCCAGATGAATTGCGAGCCAAAACGATTGAATTGGCACATGAAGGACATCCAGGGGTAACCGTAATGAAGCGAAGATTGAGAGCAAAAGTATGGTGGCCGAAAATCGATCAAGAAGTTGAAAATATTGTTAAAAAGTGCCAAGGATGCACATTGGTATCAGCGCCAACAGCACCACAGCCGCTAAAAAGAAAAACATTACCTTCAGAGGCGTGGCAGCATTTGGCACTCGATTTTTTGGGACCACTGCCATCTGGCCATAATTTACTCGTGGTTGTTGATTACTACAGCCGTTTCATTGAAATCGAAATTATGGAAAAGATCGACGCCTTCGAAATGATAAAAAGATTACGTGTCATTTTTGCAAGATTTGGTTTACGGGCAAAATCCGATCGAAATTGAAGAAGGAGATATGGTACTGGTAAAGAGGCAAGGAATGATTGCCAAACTGACATCAACATTTGAGTCTACCGTTTATCGGGTAATAAAAAGAAATGGTTCTGAACTGACCGTAGAGTCAACTGAAAATGGGAAACGATATCGACGAAACGTGTCGCACACAAAAAAAATCGCAATTGACGATTTACGGTATGATTCAACGGCATCGACTAACCATTTCTCAAAAGGTAACAACGACGATAAAACCACATCGATCTTGGATTCGAAGACAACCAGCGACCAGGCAGCAAAAACGTCATTGGCACAAAACGCAACATCAACTTTAGCATTGCCGACGGATAGTCCACGAGTCTCAACACGGAAACGCACAGTTCCCCCTCGATTCGTTAATTTCAAACTATAACAGTATAAAAAAAAAAATTAATTAAGAAAGTACAAGGTGGCGCAAAAGTAATCCTCCTATCAGAAAATGCTATAAATTTTGCGATTGGCCCCTAATGTCAGTTCTGTTTTGACATTTGTGTAGTAAACACATGCGAAATATACGTTAATAAACAATGTTACGCTACACTGCTCAAGAACGCGGAATATTGGTGACTATTTATTTGAGCAATAATCGGTCGGTGACTTTGGCACAACGTGAATTTCGTCGCAGATTTCCTAGCCGTCCAACGCCTACTGGTGAAACACTGCGACGTTTAGCTTTTGGGGCACTGAAAATCCGCGTGTAACCCACGAAGAGCCATTAAACCCGCTCAAAGTCACTGTATGGTGTGCTGTTTTCGCTGGAGGAGTCATCGGACCTTTTTTCTTCGAAGACGTCGCGGGCCAAACGGTTGCTGTGAATGGTGAGCGCTACAGAGCAATGATCAACGAGTTCTTTTTGCCGCAACTTGATGAATTGGGATTGGAAAACATGTGGTTCCAACAGGACGGTGCAACGGCACACACTGCACGTGCCACAACCGATATGCTGAAGGATGCATTTCCCGGGCGCCTAATCTCCCGTTTTGGCGATTTGCACTGGCCAGCAAGATCGCCTGATTTGACCGCTCCAGACTTCTTTTTGTGGGGCTTTTTGAAGTGGCGGGCTTATGTCAACAAGCCTCAGACTCTTGCAGCTCTTAAAGACAATATCCGTCAAGAATGTGAGGACCTATCGCCGGAAGTTTTGGCCAAAGTGATGGAAAATGCCATAAAAAGGGCTCAAATGACAATCAACTGTGGCGGCGGCCATTTACATGACATCATATTCTCGACTTGATTTAAGAAAAATTAAAAGACCAAATAAAAATAATCCACAAGAAGAATCAAAATTTTTCATTTTTTTTTTTTAAATTACAGCCAAAAAACATCGGAAGGTTATTTTTGCGCCACCTTGTAGATGTAGTATTGGCACTGTGCGACACTTGACTTATAAAATGTAAAACATTGAAAATACTGCAGCACCTTTTTAGGTTGCACAAAAGTCAGGAGATTTTTTTCTTTTTTCTTAAGATTTGAGTTTATTTTTTTCCTTTTTTCCTTTAAAAATACATACAATTATTTTTATTTTTTTTTCAATAAAGTTTTGTACAGCACTCCGTGCCTAAAGCCGGACTGAGAGTTATTTTTTTATTTTTAACCCCATCAAGGAGGCACGGAGAAAAGTTGAAAACCCGAATCCAAAACAGTGTAGGTTGGTATTCCTATATTCAGCAGGACCCTAGATCCGGTGATGATAGTAAGACTCTGGTTAGACCGATAGCTACTGACATTTATGGTAAATTGGTCTATGGTGGTAAGAGATGCGCCTCTAGGGCTTGCATGAATATTCTTCGCTAACCTGGGCAGGAGTGGAATAAATAAATAAATAGTTGGTGCAACAAGTCCGTAGGGATCGTGGGCCTAGTGGAATTGGTTTGATAAAATCACTACCGGAAAAATTTGACACATAAAAGTAACGATATGATAGATTTTTAGATTAGATTAGATAATTAATTTATTTCTTGAAAATCTATTATGAACATGTACAATGTACATACAAAATTGAAACATCAATGGTACAAAGATAATAGATAAGAAAAATGAGACATTCTGTATTTTATAAATTGAATAATAGGAAAATAGTGATGAATGCCACTTCAAAGGGCTTAACAGTACAAGATACAATTATGTGGGTGGGGTGACCCTATAGTGAAGACAATTTATTGAAATACAAGTTTAAAACAGACAGGAACAAAATTAAAATTAAAGTTGCAGTTACTTAAGCTAAATTAGCCATTAAGAAAATAAAGTAAAAATTAGATCAGAATATCAGTAATTAAACCATGAAATCGGCAATAAGTGATTCTAAATCAACATACTGAAAGTTAAAGAGCCAGCGTTTTACATTTTTAATGAACAAACCAGGTATTGTTATAGTCCTGATCGACAACGGAAGTTTGTTAAATAAGCGATAAGAAGAAACAGTATAAAAATTACGAAAGGCAGTGGCACGAAAATTGGGTACAGTTAAAATACTAGAAAAGTTTCCACGTAAATTATGCGTTGAAATTAGACGAAAATTACGATTACCAGACTTCATAAAGAAGGTCTTCAACACTTTGAAACAATAGCTGTTTTTTATTATCAGCTATGATCCATATAGATCATCGATTTACATGCACTTACAACAACAGCACATGATCCTGCTTCTCATCGAGATCACGAATGATTTGAAAATTATTTCCACTATTTCCCACTGGGTGGCTTGTTTTATTTTTAAATGTTGGTGTGCCTGTAAACGATTACCACATAATCACGTTGCCAGACTAAAAAACGGAACACAAAAAATCAATTGATTTTTTTCACATTCGAATGAACCCCCGTCCGTATTCCGAGTTATTTTTTTTTTTCTCGTTCTATAAAGGTGTGTTCAGACCAGCCAAACATTTGATAAACAATTAAATACCTACATGTTCCATATTTATTTCTAAAACACTTATTAAACAAAACAATTTTTATGAAATGTTTAGAAATGTTTTGCTGGTTTGTTCCTGGACACCGACAAAACGTTTATGAAATGTTTCACAGATGGGAAATAATTTTTGTTTTACAAGTATCCCTGCAGAAAGTGAGCGCTGTTATAAAAATGTCGCGAAAAGCTAAAAACCTAATGAGAAAGTGATTCATTTAATACGATTATTTGAATTAAATCGCGTGTCGCGTGTTTGCCCAGACTAAAATTACAAAAATAAAAACTCGCTTCTAATAATCCCACCACATTATTTTCTTCTAGTCCAAAACAGGATAAAGTTGAAACATTTCACAAACATTTACACCCGTATTAATAAACAAATAAGTATACAAAAATTTGACGTAGCTGCTGAGTAAGGAGTTGATAACTTTTACGCAGTGTTTATTAATACGGGGGCTAGTAAATAAATTTCCGAAATCTTTTATAAATGTTTATAAAATCTGTCCGATTTGCTTCAGACACGTTTCATTACCATTTCTGAAATGGTTCGGTGGTCTGGACACACCTTAATATGCCAAGATAAACTCAAGCGGTAGCAGCAAATATTGTTCATGTGTTGCATATTTCAACATAAAATACTAAATTTGTTTCACAAAAATATATTTGAAAAGAAAAATTGTGCAAATTTGATTCAAATATGGTAACACCCCCGACATTTCAAGTGAAATGACATCTCCCCTGTGTGACGTCACGTTGAGAGAATATTTGCAATATGGCTGGTGGCAATATGAAGTTTGAAATACCCTGTATTATCTGTTTTGCTTTTGAAAGCAACTGTTGCCACAATTCCAAAATTAAACTTTTCCGTTTGATCCGTTTTTTTTATTTTCGTGATCTGATTCGGATCAGATCACGCTGATAATAAAAAACAGCTAATATACACAAAACAAGGAATAACTAGGATATCTTGCAGGTTTACGACATATTTTTCTTAAGACAAATTTTTGCAAAATTAGTAAGGGTTGTATCTTATTAAAATATGAACCTCCCCAACAAGCAATACCGTATTGCAACTTAGAGTAAAAAATTCCACAGTATATAGTTTTTAGAAGTATTTTGGAGCAGACATTGCGCAATTAGAAGAAATGCCTAAGTGTATAGCGAAAGTACTGCTTTAAGGTTACCACATTACATTATAGAAACTCATCCTGGAATCAATAGTTAGGCCCAAATATTTAAAAGCATCCACTTGCTCAATTGCAAAACAAAAAAATGTTGCTACAAAAGGACAAAGAAGAACAACTAGATACACAATTACAATAATTATACAATTTATATCTTTGGCATTCATGTGCATGAAAATAAACATTGGCTTCCATCTTTGGTATCGAAGACAAACTGTAAACCATAATTTTAGTTTTGGAGCTTATTACTAAATTGTGTTCAGCGAACCATTTTCTCAATAGGTTGAGATCCCAGTTTATGTCCGAGATTAAATCTAAAGGACAACTGCAACCATAGGAAAACCAACATCATCCGCAAAAGCAGTAGGTGTACCTTTAAAATTAAGTGAAAATAGTGAGTTAATATAAATTAGAAACAAAATAGGTCCTAAAACTGAGCCTTGGGGTACACCTAAGTTAAAGAACCTAAAGCTTCACTCTTTGCGACCTGTTACCAAGATAAGACCGAAACCAGTCAACTATGAAACCACGAAAGCCAGCTTTTTCCTACATTCTCAATAGAAAGTTATGGTTAACCATATCGAAGGCTTTGGTAATGTCAATAAACAAGCCAGCTGTATATTTTTTACTATCGAGGTTTGACATTATTTGAGAGCAGAACTGTAGCAGTGCGTCTTCAGTTGATTTTCGTTTTTGAAATCCAAATTAAAGTGGACTAAAAAATGAATTATTATTTAGATAATTTACTATTCTACTTTTTATAAGCTTTTCAAAAATTTTACTGAAGACAGGAAGAAGTGAAATTGGCCTATAATTAGAGATTTCAGTAGCGGCACCTTTTTTCAACAGTGGGACAACATCAGCACATTTGAGAACTTCGGGGAAGACGCCAGAAAAAACGCAACGGTTAAAAATATCTACTAGAACATTCAGAACAGAAAACGCAATTTTTTTTAAAATGAAATTAGACTGCCAATCACTTTTAAAACCTCGATAGGAGTTATGGGCTGATACACAAAACTGTTTACTTCAATGGGTTCAGTAAAACTAAGGTTGGACGAACAAAGTGAACATATTGGTTTAATCGGAGATGGCTGTAAGCTTTTGGCTATATCGGTGAAATAGATGTTAAATTCATTAGCAATAGTAGCTTTATTAGATAGATCGCAGTCATTGACTCTGATAACAGTGGGTTTCTTGGTAGAGGACAACTTATTAAGAATAGTATTTACAATCTGCCATTCACTTTTCAAATTACCATTCGCAGAGTTAAATTGTGAACGACAAAAATTATCCTGGCAAATTGGAATTTCCTTCTTAAGATCAGCGCACAACGTCACATATTTTCTTTTTAAGCTCTTATTTCTGGGGTACTTATAACATTGGATTCTGAGTTTGTTTTTTCCTCTAACTTTGTTTAGTAAGTACCTAGAGATCCATGACTTAAGTCGTTTAACCGTGCTTTTCGAGGACCAAGAAGAGGAACAGAACGAAGTGTGTTTCTTTAGTTTATCCGTAAATATTGAAAGGGAGGTTGAAGCGTCACTGCATGCATATACATCTTCCCAAAACTCGGATAATAAACTATTATTGAGGTCATTAAAGTTAATTTTCATTACCTTTTTCGAATACGTTGGATTATCATGTGCGCTTTGTACCATTTCAATTAAAAGACCTGTCATTGAATGATCAGTTATCATCAAATCCAGTACACATTTTTTACAATTCTTCAAAGACACATTACAAGAACGTCCATAGATGTGGTCTAAACATTTGCCCGATACAGTCCTACCCGAATGGCACACTTGGGTTTTAATATGGTACCTACAACTCTAATATAACTATCAAGTTATTTCCTAAGTATTGCAGTAACATTGTCACATCCCACATTGTAACCAAAATAGCCGCATTTCCCCTTACATTTTGCAACAACTTTGTAGTATTTGTGTTTTACTGAGGTTATTTTTTGTTAAATGATAGTTTTTATTACGTTGTTTCAACGAAAACATGTTGCATTTGACTTAACCAAGGTTGTAGCAATGTAACCATTCAGTAACTGTTGTGTTGTCTTGTTGTTTATGCAAATCTGTTTTAATAACATGTTGGATATAATATAAGTATGAGAAATGTTTCTGTGAACATTCAACAAGTTTTAAATAAGTTATTATTAGAATGCTTTTTGAGTCTACATAGACAAACAAATTATGAAGTAAAACTAAAGGTAAACATATTTGATCTGAAAGGTATTAGTGTCTAAAACAGTTCAAGTTTGCTGCGATTTCCGACCAAAATCTTTAAACGAATACTACTTTTGTCACGAACATTAATGTCTTGGGTCCGGAAAATTCACGCGCCTCCAAAAAAGCGTTAAATAGGACAAAAGTTTGAAAATCAGAAAATATTAAAATTTGTATTTAAGCTTCAAAATCCCAAAAGACTTGTAGAAAACAATTTCAATATACCATATTCATCAGTTTCTATACAAATGAATTGTAGAAGCTATGTAATATATTGGGAAAATTTAAATGTATTTTTCACAACTTAAGACCTATGGTTAAACAGGTATATAAAATTATGAACAATTTGGCATATGTTGCATGAAGCATCATTAAAACATGAACCATAATATTATAACTAAAATTTATCTTGAAATGCTATTGAAATGAAGTTACAACAAAGTAGCAACTGAATGTTAGCAAACTGTTGTTTCCATATTTATGAGATGTAACAACAACAAGTATGTAAGACAAGTATATATCTGACATTTTAGTTTTCTTCAAAATAGTAAATCAACATTATTATAACATCATCATAATTGAAAATAAGCAATAGCATTATAGCTTCTTTATAACTAACTTTTGTTTGTTGACATTATATTCACTGTTGCCAAACATTTTTAGAAGCTTGTTTTAAAAATGTTCATCGGTGATTTTTATAGTTTTTGTTTTCCGTATAACTTTAACTTGAGCTTTTCAGCTTTTACAAATTCTTTTGATAAATCTGAAATTTCAACTCTACAATGTTTTTTTTGTGCTATAATTTGCACATTAGAATATTTGTATCAACAACTTTCCAATAAAATACTGCTCTGACCAAATAGGCTCGCAAGTTTTCAGCTGCCATTTGGTTTTTTCTCCTTTTCTGCTTTTTTCGTGAAGATCGTAAGCAATATTTTTCCAAAAATCCGAAGTTACATTAAACTTTTCAACTTACATTTGATAGCTGACTTACATTTTGGGTTTTAAAATGATAAAAATACAAATCAGTGCTATTATTCCTTTTCGACGAAGAAAATCATGATCTCACTTTTACAACATATTTTTTAATTGCGGATCGTCTGCGTGGAACAATATTACATTCGATGGTATATCTTATTTTTGTGCATTGATGGAACATTTTCTGCAATACAGAATAATGGAGGAAAGCTGATTTGGCAACGCTGACGAAGAAAATCATGATCTCACTTTTACAACATATTTTTTAATTGCGGATCGTCTGCGTGGAACAATATTACATTCGATGGTATATCTTATTTTTGTGCATTGATGGAACATTTTCTGCAATACAGAATAATGGAGGAAAGCTGATTTGGCAACGCTGACTACAACTAGGTATATTGATTATGTGGAAGATGTTAAGTTATAATGAAGCTACAATAACGCCACGAAACTTGACACTGACATTTCGATTTTCTCATCAACATTATATTATTAGGTTCGTTCGTGTACTTTCAGCACAGAAAAATGAAAAACGTCAAATATCAAAAATCGAGAGAGAAATCTCTCAATTTCAAGAGAAGTACGTGACCGGTTTTCTTACAAAAAGTTTAAGAAATGTCATTTGGACATTATCGTTAAATGCAGCATCTACAAAATAAGTTGGAATTGCATTTTCTATAAGCTAAATACCTATTAAACTTAGCATTTTGAATGCGCTGATATGTTCTAGGAGCACATTCAATTACAACGTCTTTCTCCGACATCGATGAAGACGAAAATAAATAGAGTATTACTTGTCAAACTTTAGTCACTTAGTTGTCAGTTTTCATTTTTCATTTTTCAGTAAGTCGAAATTCGGCGGGTAGAAAATTACGAAAAAATTAAAAGAGGGGAAATGGATTTCTCTCTCATTTTTTTCAATTTTCTCAGTACGTGGTCGCATTCGCACAGTTTCTTAGCAAATTTTTAATTATTTTACGTTTGCAAAAATGTACCCGAACCAATTTATTATGATTTCACAAGTGATTGACGACGACTGAAGCTAATAATTCCAAATGATGTTAGAATACATGTCATATAATGAAACATATTTATAATTGTAAAAACTCAATGCATTGCTTCACATGTTAATGTTTCTCTTATATTTTTTTTACTGAATTGCAAAAATATCCCAGATGACTTGTTAATACACGATTCGTTTTAAAAACATATAAAAAACTTAGCAATGACTTTCCATTTTTGTAAGTTTTTACAAACATTCTGTAAACGTAATTTGTACATATTAGAAACTTAACCACTTTTTATTGTAATTAAGTTACTTCGTTGTTAAGTTTCTGCTATGCAATCGTTTCAATGTGTTTTAGTTAGAAGTATCCAAAATGAAAATTTACTAAACGTATCTGTAACTTATTAGAACTCTAACTTACGAACTCTTATAAAACAATTTTCAAACATCCCCCCTTTTTTGTGAACAAGTTTAAAACTTTAAAAAATGTATTTACAACATTTCGAATGACAATGTTACAAATAGTCCCGCGTGAACATGAATACAACTGATATAGAACGGATTTTGTTACAGATTACTTAAATATAACAGAAATACAATCGAAGTTTTGTTGCAAACCACAATCTGTGCTATTCGGGTAGTAGGTTCATTAATGAAACAACCCAAACCATGTGATGCCAATAATGCCAAATAACTAGAAACCATTTCAGAAATTTCCAAAATATTTAAATTGAAATCCCCAAAAATAAATAAATTTGCTGATTTTTCTTTATCGAAGAGACCGAAAAATTCTCGAATAAACAACGAAACTTACGAACTTCTTAGGTAGGATAAGTAAGAAAAAAACAAAATTTTGACAAAACTCGATTTTATTATTCAACATAGTTGCCTTCGAGGGCGATACAACGAGAATAGCGATTTTCTAACTTTTCGATACCACTTTTATAGTACGATTTCTCTTTCTCGTCAAAATAGGCCTCAGTTTCAGCAATTACTTCATCGTTGGACTTAAATTTCTTTCAAGCAAGCATTCTGGTGTAATAGTAATAGTGAAGCAATTCGATTTTATTGCGGTTTAACAGCGCCAAACACTCCTCTGAAGCATCAATTCGTTGTTGTTTTTGGTCAACTGTGAGCTCACACGGCACCCACTTCGCACAGGGCTTTCGCATACCCAAATGTTCGTGTAAAATGATAAAAACACTACCATCTGATATCTTTACAATGTCAGCTAGCTCGTGAACCTTCAATTTGCGATCGTTCATAATCAATTTGTGGATTTTTTTGATGTTTCCTGGAATAACAGCCTCATTTGGGCGTCCACTGCGCTCTGCATCATTTGTGCTGCTACGACCACGTTTAAATTCAGCAATCCACTTCTCTACCATTTGTCTCGATGGAGCAGTGTCGGGATAATGTTTATCAAGCCATTGTTCGGTTTCCGAACTGGTTTCAAAACTCGAAATTCACTTTTTTCCCCTTTTTTCAATAGCAAAAGCTGCTTCACACAAAATGCTATAACTCACGAATCAATAGTCAGATTGCTATCAAATTTACCTATACCTATACTTATAGTTTGAAGGGTAGTGCTAAATAAAAATCATATGGAAAACAAATCCATTAACGCCATCTATGTGTCATCCTATGGACCTTTTGAATGACCAAGCGTCACGAAGTGATTCTTATTTAAGGATATTTTTGTGAAATATATCTTACTTTTCCTGAAAAACAGCTATTTTTGTTAATATTTTGGGGTTTTGATATCGAAAAATATATTTAGCTAGATTTTAAGCACTTTTTTATACAAAAAAAACATGTTATTATTATATATATTGAATTGGTCCCACTGCTGTTTCGTGCAGTAAAACGGACTAAGCTTTTGTATTAATATGACTTTTTGTTTTTTTTTTTCATTCAAACCTGGCCACTTGCCAAAGAGTTCGACCAGTGTTACATTCCATTTTAAGGATCATGTCATGCTGGTCTCCTTTTGAGGACCGTTTGCTGATAAAAATCATAAGGATTGGTGCTACTATTTGTATTTATAAACTGTCACATTTTATGTGGAACTTAAATCAGTATAAGGTATCGGAAAATAGCCCTTAATTATGCCGGTTGTATCTTGTAATACCAAAGAGTGTGGCAATCAGTGGTGGTACAACTAGGAACAGATTTCTGCCACCTCCTGTGAGCAAGTACATTTAACAGAGCTCGCGCATGCCTCATCAGACTGGGATTTACACTGTCATTTTGTCCAAGCCGAATTGCAATGTTTGCCGCTTTCAGATTGAGTACCTATGAGACGATTCGTATTGCCCAAGTGGTGCTTAGGGATTCTTTAAGGTTTAAGGTAGTGTAGTATCGAGAAAATCTGTACTGATGGGTATGATCGATATGTCGAATATGAATAGGATGTTTGACATATTGCCAGAATAAACGAGAATAGACTCACTCGACTGAGAACAAGCAAATAGTAAAGACGTGTCTTATTTAGAACTCTACAGGTAGCTTTCATTGTCATTTACACAAGTTCTTCTCAAACCGTGAGCGACTCCCCCCAAGTGCAGCGAGTTCCATTAAACCAGCTTTCGCTACGTCATGCGTTGATGAATGATTTAAAGATCAGTTGATCGTAGGCATAACGCATCAAATAGTACCACTTGCAACCTATGATCATCACCCATGCAAAGAGTAGGAGAAGAGATAGGACAGCGCGTAGGATCACAGAGAACCTAATCTAAGATGCATCAACACAATTCAAAGCATTAATCATTCCATAATTGGCCACACATTTCCACACCTTTCCATCTAAATTTAGACAAGCAAACAATTGCAAAACCATAGCTGCGAGCCGCAGCAACAAAAACAAAGCCACATGAAAACATGTGGAGAAGGGGCCTCAATCGTATCGCTCCCCACACAACGGCATGCGAAAAACGCAACGCAAATCAACCCCCTTGGGGCTGAAATTTATAAAAATAAACAAAACCATCGAAAAACCCGAAAAGTGCACGCGTTAATCTCCCTCCCTCCCTGTGCCTGTGTGTCTCTGTCGCTCGCGTTAGGTTCCATCGATTCAGCTTCATCAGCCCCTCGCCAAAGAAGAACACCAACAAAAGCCAACACGCAAAAAGCGCCGTTTACTCTGCGTTGTTGACGAACGACACGGCACACGGTCAGCGGCAGACGCGCCGCCATCACTGTTCACCCCGAACCGAAAACCCCTACGCAAATGCGAAGAGCTGCGTCGTGTGTGCCATAGCCATAAGCCATTGTGCCGGAAAAGCGCGTAGGCATGACCGGATGACTCACCCCAAACGCACTCCCACCAAAATAGCCGCAATAGTTGCCATTCAAAATTACCTACCTGAAATCCTTGTATCCAAGGAACCAACGAACAACGTAACAAAACGACACATAAAACTGATGCACAGCAGTAACCACTCTCACAAGGCAAGCAACTAACTCTAACTGAAAACACGAAGCAGTGCAAGCGAGAAAGGAATACACTCACTCGCATTCGCATTTCGTGTGGAGGAAGATGACGATAAAAATAAATCCAACATACACAACACACGCCACACGCCACCGACACGGCCTCGTTCCGATTTTCTCTCCTCGCTCGAACCGAACCGAACCTCAAGAACCCCCTCTGCATCCGCCATCCCTCCTTAGTCTAACGTAACTTAACCTAACCTAACCAACCAACTACGCTCAACGACGGCTAGAAACACCAAAATCGAGACCGAGCAACACCCAAGAGAAACCGTTTCTTCTTGCCATCCAATTTTTGATGGTTTCGCTTATGGAGCTACACGACAGCGGCGAAACGAACCTACGACCTCGCTGCTCGCTCTATCGCAAATTATCTACGATGAATTTGCATCCAAAAGATGTGCATCTCATCGATAAATTGATCCCCTAAATGGAATCGAGTCCCTTTGTGCAGCCAGAAGCGCCATTCGTGCCATTGTGTCCTAAAAACCAGCGAAAGACGCACAACTATGCATCCGAAAAAAATGACTCAACAGATTTTTTTGTCAGAAACAGAAAATAAAACATGGCGTCCGCAAGTATCTAGAGAGACGAAAAAGATATACGTGACAATTATCAGGACGCCATTAATAGGAGCTAAATTCGCGTTCGGCTCGCTGTTCTGGACTCTGTTTGGTGTCCTTTTCGGTGAATTCCCTTTTGCATTTGGTTTCCTGGATGCATTTGCATCTCGCATTTCTATCTTTTGGATTTGAAATTCCTTTTGGATTTTTTTTTCAATGTTCAATCTATGAAATTTTGCGTTTATTTTCAGTTTTGTTTTTTTCCTCTTCATATTTCATGGCACCACACACTATCTTGGGTGCACGCACACAAAAGCCCAAGCAGCTCTTTTCGATTGTTGGGCTGGTTTCTCTTTGAATGCAAACCCAACCGTCGGCCCAGCGCATTTGGTATTTTTCAAATGGAAAGTTTGCGCCGTTCGTGGCAATTTTCCGACGAAAATTTTATCAAAACAGGAAATTTAAATGTTGGCCATCATATTTATGTAAGATTTCGGTGGCTTCCGTGGCGGCAAATGCGAGCAAATTTGTAATGAAAATTGTGAAAATTGCACAGCATTGGGTAAACGTGGTCGTGGTTCTCTCTGTCGTTTTTTTCTATGAGAGACTTGAATTGAATGGAAGAGATTAGTGTATTGTTCTCTTTGGAGGGGACGCAAGGGTGAAGAGGCGGCTGCTTGTTTTGTAGTTGTAGCAAGCAGAAGAGGAACAAAAAGATTACCCGAGTCGTCAGAGTGATGCCGTTGCGGTGTAATATTGATGAGGGTTATTAAAGATCTAAGAAAACTGTCAAATGGCTCGATGAATGTTGGAGTTGATAGCAATTGCTTTGGGTATCAGTGACGTATCATTTGATTTTGCTAGTGTGTTTCATTTGAATGGCGAATTTGGAAAAAGTTACTGGTCAGGATAAGTTTTAAATGGATGTAATAAATGGGAAGGACTGTTACTCTGTAAAAGGGTTATGCTCAGGATTGTTAGGGACATTATGTCCCAAGAAAGAAATACAGTCAAAGTTCTTTATAACGAACTTCCTTAAAACGTAATTCTCTCTATATCGAGTTTAATTTTGATCCCCTTCTTCTTCAAAAATATCCCTCTTTATAACTAAATTCTCTATAGCGAAATGCTCTCTATAAGGAACTAATTTTAAAGCATTTATAACCATTTTAAAAAACAAAAATGTTTCTTTATAAAAGCCCGTATGACACTCAATTTTTTCCTCATTTTTATCATGTTGAAAAGTCAGCGGTGTGTAAAAGTTTGCAAAGCAACCACAAATTTTCAAACGAATTTGTTAGCAAATAATATTGAAATGTCAAAAAAAAAGCTGCCAGCAGTTGAAAAATATAAAGTTCGTTCGTGTACTTTCAGCATAGAAAAATGAAAAACGTCAACTATCAAAAATCGAGAGAGAATTCTCTCAATTTCAAGAGAAGTACCTGATCGGTTTTCTTACAAAACGTTTAGGAAATGTCATCTTGACATTATTGTAAAATGCAGCATCTACAAAATAAGTTGGAATTGAATTTTTTATAAACTAAATACCTATTAAACTTATCATTTTGAATGCGCTGATATGTTCTAGGAGCACATTCAATTACAACGTCTTTCTCCGACATCGATGAAGACGAAAATAAATAGAGTTTTACTTGTCAAACTTTTGAGCTGTCACTTAGTTGTCAGTTTTCATTTTTCATTTTTCAGTAAGTCGAAATTCGGCGAGTACAAAATTACGATAAAATGAAAAGAGGGGAAGTGGATTTCTCTTTCATTTTTCTCAATTTTCTCAGTACGTGTCGCATTCGCACAGTATCTTAGTAAATTTTTAATAATTTTACGTTTGCAAATAAGGACCTATAATTTGAATAAATTTTTAATGCATTTTTTTTATGTGTTTACATTAATAAAGTTCGTGTGTAGGTGCGCACTCACTCCTATTGGGAATTTTCGTTCTAATTTTTCGTAGTGCTCTGGTTTAATGATGCCAGATCTGCAAAATTGGCTGGCGGGACATTTTTTGCATTTCAAGTGAAAGTGAATAGCATTTTATTTGTTGTAATTATGTAGTAGTATTTGGTTTAAGTAAGTCTTTTAATTCATATTTGTACATTTTATGTTATGGCTAACTTTTTGAGTTTGTATACCCAGATGAAGGCGCACTTCACACTTTGTAAAAAGTTATGATTATAGCTAACTAGGGCTAGCGCTATAATTTCAAGTTGAAAGGTGGGACAATTTTACGGGACCCAGAGTAGGGTTTGCCCGACGTCTCGCTCAGTGCGGGACAAAAGCCTTAGAGCGGGAGCGTGTCTCATCTTAAAAGCAGAAGAAAGTGCAAAAATGCATGTATGAACAAGTGTACATGTGTCGTAGAATTTTTACGCATTTCAACAGGTCGATCGTTTGAGTTTGCATTTTAAGTTCGTGGAACGTTTATACGTACAAACAGTCGAAGCGAAAGCTATTTAACTTTCAGAGAAACTTCCTATCGTTTATTGAAAAAGTTAAAAGGCGAGAAAAAAGATGTTGCAGAAGAATCTAGTGTTTTATTTAGTACATTGTCGACAGCTTTAAAGAAGGAGGTAAACATTTTAAAGTTTGCCGAAGCAAGTTCAAACAAGCCAAAAAACAACAACAACAACAACCAAACTGTTCATGTGCGATCGAAAATTGATGTTTTTAACGAACAAGAATTAAAAGATAAATATTCTTAAGAATGAGTTCTTTTTCGTACCAATTTTCTTTGAAAATATAAAGGAACACTTTCAGTGTTAAGAAAAAAAAAAAATAGAATTTTCTATATAACGAAAGACTTCTTTATAACGAAGCAATTTTTTGTTCCCTTGAAGGTTATTTATAAAGAAGTTTGACCTCCTAAGTCTGTGGGGTGATGGCACCAGTAGTCAGCCTTTTAACTTTTTTTTTGTTGTGTTTGATTGGTCTTTGAAAATACCTTGTTTAACTATTTAATCAAGTAATTTTTTTTTCTAAATTTATTAAGTATACATATATGATTTTAGATATACCTAGTGCAAACTATTTACAAAATAAGTAAGTAGGTATGATTCTGGAGTAGTCGGCCATCTAAGTTCCAGAAGTCAGACATGCAAGTATCCAGTAGTCAGCCCCAAATTTAATTTACACATTTTCTTAAGAACAGGGGACAACTGGAGAACGTTTAAAGGATCCTTGGCTTTCATAGTCAGCCCCATTTCTCTAATAAAAGTACAGCGGGGCTGGCTGCTGAAAAACAAACAGTTTTGATAGAAATTTGACGTCAAGACGGATTTAAGTTTCCATTTATTTTGCATATGGAAACAAAAAATTAACGTAATTTTCAGTAGTCAGCCGCCGGAAGGTGCTGAGTCAAGGATAATCTTAAAAATAATGTCTCATAAGGTCAGCCCCCCTCTTAATTATTTAACAAAAAATATTTTTAGCACTTTAAGTTAAGAAACAAGAAAAACAGGGTCAGCATTCTGTAAGGCGAAACGTTCAAACGTTTTCGTGAGCACAAGGAGATTTGCTTGTGTAACATTAGGGCAGATCATTCGTGCGCACGAAAACGTTTGATCGTTTCGCCTTACAGAATCCGACCCCAGACTTCCAATAACATAAAAATAATCACAAAATTCAAGTACCTTCAATGCATTAGTATCTGTATTACTTTTAAAATCACTTCTACTACTTATATTCCTTTGTTTTTGAATACCGCACTCATTTTCCGCGCTTATGAAAACTGTACGCACTGTACAGTACCTACCTAAGTGTATTTTTTACGCACGAAATAGGATCAGGATTATTGCAAGTTTTAGGACTTTAGGAAGATAGGTATTTGTTGCATGAAAGACCAAGATTTACTTTTGCGCTGTACTTTGTACTCCTACTTACGCTACAATTTTGTCAAATAAAAGTTTAGTCCAAGTTTCCTTGGAAGAAAAGCAAACAAAATCTTGTTTCCAAGATGTTCAAACAATACCAACCACTTTGATTGGAAGAATAATGTAGGTAATTGAAAATAGGACTGTCCTTAAATTAAATTTGAACCCTGTGTGTGAACTATTATCAAAAATAAATTGTTACAAATTCAAAAGTTAGCCCGCCCAGAGGAGAGAACTTCACCTGGGGGCTTTCTACTTTTATGATACTACCGATCTTGTTAACACTGACATAAGAAGTCTTTTAAATATCACATCACACTAGTAGATTAAACCTTCTGCAAGTGTTATATGGCCAATGCTACAAGTGGGAAATTGCGTAGTTATCCTCTTTCTGACACTATAAATATGAAAGTTTGAAGAAATGAAGTTTGGAAAAATGAGTTAGGATTAAATCTTTTGAATGAATAATCATCATATGTTTATGTGACCATTTTTAACCGGAAAATCAATCAATTTTTGTATTTTTGTGATTCATATTGTGTGTGTGACGTGAAATGAAAATGAGGCCAATTTTAGACTTATTTCGTTTTCCAAGCTTTTGCTTAAGCTTGAGCCAAACTACATTTTAGCTGCTCTCGAACTTTGGTCTCCAAACAATATCTAAAATCCTAGCAAAATTTTGACATAGATGGCGCTGTGGATAAGTGTCACAGAAAACATTTTTTTTTGAGAAAAAGAAAAAAAAAAACTTCCTTTAAAAATTCAATTCACTGATTTCAGGTTTTAGGTATGTTGGAACTCATAAAAAAAGCTCATCCTGCTTACTTTTCCGCAACACAAAACACAACGATCTGTCAAACTTTAGCTTGAGAAAATGAGCTTACTGTTGGACATTAACAATTTACTACCCTGAGATGTAACATAACCTTTAGGAACTCACCATACGAATTGCGCGCCATCTCTTTATCAACGTCTTAATTTAACACAAATGAAATGAAACATGTATTTTTTCTTTCTATCTTTTTTTTCACTAAATATAAAACTACTTCTTCGCTGTTCGCGTTTTAATCAAGTTGACTTCTTTTTTTTCCATACTGCATAACTCTAATACTGACACATTTAATGGGCGCGCTAATTTTTGACAGATACATAAAGTAAATACATTCTGAAACAAAAGTTTTACTTTTTAGCTAGAGCTGCGTACCACTCGGCTTAAGAGATTCGCCTTAATTTAGCACAGCTTCATTTTGGAGAGAGTTTTGTATAAGAGCCGAAAAAAAAATTCGCCTAAATTTAGCTCTACTTAATTTTGGCGAGATTTTTGTATGGGAGCAAATATTGACCTCAAGCAACGTTTTTCTTAGAAGTAATATCACAGCAACAGTTCAAGTTGGAAACTTCCTGCCGCTGTAACTCTCGCTTTTAGCGAGAAGGAACTACGAGGACGGTTAATCAAACTATAAGCAACTGGAACTGTTTAATAGCGCATTTTTGTTAAATTTACTTTGATTTAGCTTACTTTTCTGAGATAGGTGTTGAATAAAACAGTCCTTTATATGCCCCTGGTAGATCACTGATAGCTGGAAATTTCCCGTTTTTCAAACGCTCACAAAATTAAATACGGCTATAATGAAACTTTGTCTAGAGAATTTCTTTTGATGGAGACTGTAAAAATGTTGAGGTATGGCTACGGTGACCATTCGTCCCCTTTTTGAGAGGACAGTCCTCTTTTTCGCTGCCATTTCCTCTCTAATATTTTAATCAAAGAAAACGATACATTGTCCTTTTGTTTCTAAAATGTCGTCTTTTTCCCCAAAGATCATCTTTCTACCATAAGAAATATGCGAGACTTCGAGTAGGTACCTTCTCAATTCTTACAAAGCAGGAGTCAGACGGTGATCCTGTATTTATTTTCAAACATCAAGTCAATTCCTTTTATCAAACCTACAAAAACCTACAAATTTTGATAGTTAAAATGTGCTTCAGCCATTTTTGACTGCATAGTTATTTTTACTAAAAAAAAATGCCTCTTTTATGGGTTTACAAATATGGTCACCGTGGGTATGACTAAAGATAAATTTATGACAATGCTGTTGTTAACCCTGTTATGTAAATTTAACGAAAAAGTAATAGTTCATTTACAAAAGACACAAAGAAAATAGAAATAGTTCTGTCCATTGTACGCAATCCGCTGTGTGGTGACCTCGAAAGCGCCTTCTAGGCCTAGGAAGCTAAAATACTAAACTAAAGTCGAAATTATAGAATTTAGGTGAGGGCATATGTTTTTGGCTCGTTATTTTATAAACAAGAGAGACGAAGGCTTAAATTTGCCCCCTAAAAAAAGGTCTTTCAAAAGTGTCATCATTGAATGAATGAAACTAGTGAAATATTTGTTAATAACGAGGGGGAATAGTTTTACATGCGATCAACTATATGTTGTACTTTTCCACAGGAAAGTTAAAATAATTCCAATGGACAGGAACGAGGACATTATTTAAAATGAATTAACAAAGTTTTTGAAGAAAATTTAAAATAAATTACTTGATTTCTTTTATTATTAGAAGCCTTGTTTTATTTTATTTTCTGTTGTGAAATGTAGTTTGTAAAATATGTTTGCAAATCGAATATGACCATTTTAAGTCATGCAGTCAAATATATTAATATATATCTTTAAGTCTTAGTTTTAAGGCTTTCCATATCTAAGTTTCAAGTGTCATAGTTTTAAATTTGTACTTTAAGAGAGAAATCTCTCAATTTCAAGAGAAGTACGTGAACGGGTTTTCTTCCAAAAAGTTTAAGAAATGTCATTTTGACATTATCGTAAAATGCAGCATCTACAAAATAAGTTGGAATTGAATTTTTTATAAGCTAAATACCTATTAAACTTACCAATGCGCTAATATGTTCTAGGAGAATATTCAATTAAAACTTCTTCCTCCGACACCGTTGAAGACGAAAATAAATAGAGTTTTACTTGTCAAACTTTTGAGCTGTCACTTAGTTGTCAGTTTTCATATTTTATTTTTCAGTAAGTCGAAATTCGGCGAGTACAAAATTACGAAAAATGAAAAGAGGGGAAATGGATCTCATTTTTTTTAAATTTTCTCAGTACGTGGTCGCATTCGCACAGTTTCTTTGCAAATGTTTAATAATTTTACGTTTGCAAAAAAGTACCCGAACGAGCCTAATAATAATAATAATAAAATAGAAACGCAAACAAAAAATCCGAAGAGAAAGCCTAAGTAATGCCGGATATTTTCAAAGCTTCGATAAACCATCAACAAATCATACTGAGACCACCGAACTTCAGCTGATTTAGAGCTACTCGGCAAGAGGATTGCGGCTTGGCCTTTGGACGCTCTACAATAAAAAGTGCAAATAAAAAATTCGACAATTTCCACAACCACTCGGCAACACTTTTTGTCGATCGTCGCGCCGTCACTTCACTTAAGAGAAACAAATTCATCTCTCACAGTCACAACTACAGCCTCGGTTCGCACCACTACAAAAACATTCCGGTAGGTTCGCTATCCAAGTGTTGGTTAGAGTTGATCGATTTTAAATGAAAAAGAGCGATCGAGCGTAGGTTCAAACATAGTTCACGCGTCACAATATTATGCCCCGGGAATGGCAAAGACGAACCGAAAAACCAGAGAGAATGAAAGAATCGCAGAAAACTATATCGCTTTCAGAATAATTTTGTACCTTGTGTCATTCTCGGCACCTCACAGCTCACATTCCAATCAACTTTTAAGTTGGATTGGATCCTTTTTTCGCCTTCTTTCTCATCATTTCCCCGAGTGATGAATTACACGGATGATTGTGAATGCAAATTGAATGGAATGGGAAAAAGCTGTACCTATTTGTTTATTTATATCTTTCATTAGCAACGAAGTTCGATACTTAAATTCTCTCGTTCGACTGTCACGTTTCCCTTCGAAGTCGCTGAGACCTCCAACAACTTTTAGCTGTTTGTTCGGAATAATGAATTTTTTGGACTTTTGCGCAGTTAATAAGCAGCAGCACCGACGCTCAAGCAAGATCACCGCGCCCAGGGAGATGAAAGGCGTACAGAAAGACAATAAAAAAATTGTAACGATTTGTGTAGATTAGATTAGATTAGCTCTTGTGCATGTCCGCAACTCATTTAGAAATTAATTTCGTAGGCAGTAGCAGTATCATGTAAGACTTTAATAAGGATGGACAATTGCAGTCGTCTAATCAAAAAATAACGCAAGCTGAAGTAGGTGCTGGGTTAACAATTGGAAAGCACAGTTTTTTACGCACGAAATATGAGCAAATCAAACTCTCCAATCAACGTGACATTTTATAGATCATATCCAATCGGCGACAGCGTTCGATTTACATAAATATTTTACACTACACACTACACTACTGGTGACTAACTCGTCTGTTTGTCTCAATTATTCGCAGTCGCGAATTGGTATATAAGCATTTAACAATGAGTACAAGTACGATGGAACCTTTACTAGAGCAAGTCGACACAATCAAATAAGTGGAAAGGTTGGGGCATCGGTTATGGTTAGATCGATGATTTGTTTAAGGGGGTACCTTGTTTGGTGGGATATTGTTTATTATTTTATTACAATTTATTTATACAATACAATTTATAACGAACAGACATAATTGTCGCAGATTTGGGGTTTCATCCTCCGCTTTTATCCTTTTTTAGTTTTTAATCCAAGGAATTTCAAGATTTGTGCTGAACTTATGTGGCAGTTAATTACTCCTGCCTTCGAAAAGGGTTCCCATACCTTAAATGCAACACTACAGTGGGTATACAGGGTGGGCCAAATAAGAGTTTCTTTTTAAAAATGCAATAAAGTGAACAAAATTAAATTTTTTCCACGTGTTATGGCTTTATTATAGTAAGAGCAAACATTCCCATTAATTATGGAACACAACGTCGTTCAATTGGCTGCATGGGCTGGCTTCGCAGTAGCGCATTCTGTTACTCCGATCTTCCAATACCTTGTTGATGGTTTCAGGCTTCAACTCACGGATTGCTTGGATGATATTGGCCTTAAGTGCTTGAATCGTTTCCAGAATGCTGGCATTACATCGGTCCTTCCCCACAAAAAAATAT
The DNA here is from genome assembly GCA_951230905.1 of Cheilosia variabilis. Taxonomy (NCBI): domain Eukaryota; kingdom Metazoa; phylum Arthropoda; class Insecta; order Diptera; family Syrphidae; genus Cheilosia; species Cheilosia variabilis. The sequence goes on along the minus strand of OX579677.1, from coordinate 2,937,002 downwards.
ATGTCCAAAGGGGTCAAATCGCAGCCCCGAGGCGGCCAATTGACATCGCCAAGGCGGCTAATAACACGATTCGGGAATTTCGTGCGCACAAGATCGAATGTGGCATGGGCTGTGTGGCATGGTGCGTCATCCTGCATGAACCAGAGGTCGTCCAAATCCATGTCTTCAATTTCGGTAAAAAAAGGTCGGTTAACCAGCCTCATTTTTGGAGAAAAATGTTCCAGTGAATTGAGTCTCACACTCTCGGCTACAGCAGCCACATTCTCGTCTGTGCGCCCCGTACGAAGACGGGGACCTTGAGTGTTGCCCACTAGCATACCAGTCTCACGAACTTTTTGCACAAACTTGGGTACAGCAGGCGCAGCATGCTTCATTTCGGCCAAAACTTTTTTTCAAAAAACGCACTGTTTGGGCTACTCTTTGGAAATAAGTTTTCAATATTTCCCAACGTTGTTCAAGCGCAAAGCGACTCATTTCGTTCCGCGGAGTATGATACCTACAGACTTTCGGTCAAGATTTCGAGCGGGAAACAGCTGTCAGCGTCAAAATAACCTATGATTTAAAAGTAAACCAAAAGATGGTCCACCCTTTTAAGCTAGGCAAACGTTGCCGTTTCAAATATAACATTTTTTTGGACTTTGAACTAATCAATCTCAACATCCTTTTACCAACATACCTTTTTTTAATACTTTTTTTGATACCTACAGCACTTTTTAACAGCTCCCCGACGAGCTTGCGGAAATATGCCACTTATGTGACTGCTTGGGGTGATCCAAGGCCTCAGCTAACAAACCTCTCCTATTACTTAACTGCATTCAGTTTAGGCGCTGGTTGAACTCTTTTTCTGTCCCTACTTCGACTCACCACCATATTTAAGGTCTTTCCCTATTGCCTTCAGTTAGAATCGAACAATCTGTGAGCCGGGGTGTTGCTGTTTTAAACGTTTTACATGTTCCCACAAACCATCTTAAACCTCCAATGGGCTGTTGATGTCGCTGTGCAACTCGTATGGTTCATATCGTGAGCAGTCCACTCCAAAACCGGTTAACGCAAAGCACCAAAACAAACAGAAAACAAAACGTAGATCGATCCGAAGAGCTTTACGAGATGGAGTAAAGTTGCTGGAAATAGATGGTAGTACAGGATCAGTATGTGCCAATTTATACGCATTAAAGCTTAGTATACGCTGCTCGAGTCGAATTTTAGCTCCCATACAAAATTCTCTGAGCTAAATTAAGGCGATTTTTTTAAGCCCCACACAAAATACTCTCCAAATTTTAGCTGAGCTGAATTCAGGGGTTTTTTTTGCAGCTCCCATACAAATATCTCTCCAGATTTTATCTGAGCTAAATTTAGGAGAATCCCTTTAGCCAAAAAAATCAAACTTTTATTTCAGAATGTACTTCATTTATCTGTCAAAATTTAGCGCGCCCATTAAATGGGTCTGTACATTTTCTCAAGCTAAATTTTGACAGATCGTTGTGTTCTGTTTTGTTTTTGTGTCATGAGAAAGTAAGCATGGGTATGCTTTTTTTAATGACTACCTCAACGAGGAGTAGGTACCTAGAACCGGAAATATATATTTTATATATATATTCTTAATAAATAGTGCTAAGTTAAGTAGCGGAAAGAAAATGAGACCATTCTTAGCATAAAGTCAGCGTGAATGTCCCTCAGCTACGAAGAATGCAAAGAAGAATCTGATGTGGGGTACAAATAGATCACATAAAATTACTAGCTGACCCGGCGAACTTCGTAATTGATTAAATTATCAACATCCCTTTTGATAGTTGAACCTCTCTATTGAACGGATGAAACTCCCTTTGAATTAAATTGAGTTCAATGCATAGAAACGAATTCATAGATTTTCGGGTCGGCTTCTTGATCGTTTTTTTCCGCGCTAATGATTGAATAGAGTTGGTCCGGTCAGATTTTCTCAATCAACCAAATCAACCAAAGCAGAATGTGGGCAATCGGCAATCCTATGTTCTGCCATTCGACCGAATACATCCAGCAACGCGATTGTCCAAAAACATTGTGCTTACCGATGAAGCCCATGATCGCTTTTAGCTCTTCTTTGAAAAATAATGCGTTGATGTCATGTTGATCGCTCAAAAAAGCCCAAGAAGTAAGTATCACAGCTCGGATAATTGTTGTTCACTTCACTGTCGATATAGGTGCTGCGTAGAACAATAAATATCAGTAGTTGCGACTTGTGAACACGGTGTTACAGTGCGGTTAGTATCCTGAACTACTTGAGCGTTCAGCTCACATATTCTTAAATGCTTGCGATTTGCGCCCACCACCAAGAACGGAACTATCGGGTTAACCATACCCATCCACAAAATTTCACTGAAATTGGTTGAGGGGTTTCGGAGTTCGACGACAGCGCCACCCAACGGGTCCAAAACTATACTATCTTCCTTGATGGAACATAACACACCCATCCACAAAATTCCATTGAAATCGTGTGGGCACCAAAACTATTCTTTCTTTTAAGCTGCAACCAACCAAACATATCCACAAAATTTCATTTAAAGTGGTTGAGGGCTTTCTGAGGTCGACAACACATGTATGTTCATTAAAATGTCTATAACTCGTATAACCAATACACATGCAAAGACCGTACATAAATACAAACCTTGGTATTGACGTCACCTTTCATTTGAAGTTTCCAGAAACAAAATCTGCTCACGCATTAAGAGAACATCAATTCAAACACAATCCGATCAATTTTAATATATATATATAGGAGGAGATAGATGAAACACGAAATGTGCCTACGAATTTTCATTTTTCCAAGACCATCCGTGCTTCAAAACAAACAAAAAGAAAAAAAATCATTCAAATCCGAATTACCCAACTATATATGTTTGGAGAAAACCCAAAATGTACCGAAATGCATGTGTTTTTTCACACACGCACAACAGACACATACGTTTTTCGATTTCAACCAAACTTCACAAAAACCATATATAGACCAATTCCAAAGATGTGTGAAAGTTTGGTTAAAATTGGTAAATGCGTTAAGGCGTGAATCGGCGACAAACGAACACAATTTTAAGGCTCAATTTTTATATTTATATAGATTAAATGAAACAAAAAGCAAAGCAGCAACAGAACTTAACTTATAACAAAATATATAAAAATCCATAGAAATCCTTTGCCTACTAAATCATAAGAATTAAGAAATATTCAATGCTTAAACAAAGCCAGACTTTTACTTTTCTTAAAAAAGTAAGAATGTTTTTGATTGATCTAATATTGCTGGGTAATTTTTTTAAAATAAGTGGGGGCGGAGGCGATATAGAAACGCGAAAAGTAAGTTCTGCTTGCAAATGGTACATCAATAAAAGACATATTGTTTAAACGATAAACGCAAATTATAAATTCTTGAGTTTCTTAAGCTGAATACCCACTTCATTTAAAAAAAACTCTCTCAAAACGTAGAGGTGTCTCAGCGGTAAGATTTATGTAGTTCACGAAAAAGAAGCCACGAATGTGAGATGCGATTTATTCCACAAATTATTTTTTTTAAATGTTTTTTAGCAATCAATAAGGATCCGAAACAACAGGCGAGGCCATATTGCAATTTCGAGTTCGCTAGACCATAATAAATCATTTTGAGAACGCGCTGCGAACAGTAGGGTCTTAATTGATGCAGTTTTCGAATAACAAGCTTCAAATGCGATTTTAAAGATAGAATATGAGGCTTCCATTTCAATCTGCTGTCAATCACCACCCCGAGATATTTAAAGGAATCAACGAGTTCTATTTTAAAGCAATTAGAGGAACAATGGCAGTTCACAAAAAAGTTTTGTTTACCACAGAAATGAAAGCGTAAAAAAACCTGGGGCCAGATTCTGTAAGGCGAAACTATCAAACGTTTTCGTGCGCACGAATGATTTGCCCTATGTTAAACAAGCAAATTTCTTCGTTCACACGAAAACGTTTGAACGTTTCGCCTTACAGAATGCCGACCCTGATTACAGTCGTAAGCATGAAAGTATAAAAATGGTTGAAGTTCAGAATTGCATTTTTAAAGGAAGTTTTTTAAAAGAATAGGTAGCAGGGATGTAAAATGCCATTTTCGATTTGTACTGAAAACTGTTGTAAGATCGTACTGAAATGGAGCCAGTTGTATTGAAAATATTTTTTCGTATACAGAAGTGAATTCAAAATTGTATTTTATTTTCAAAAACATAAACAAAAATAAATTAACAAAACATTAATGACTTCATAGCAAAACTATCCATACCTACAAAAAAAAAAAGTTAATAATTTTAATCTTACATTTTGAAGAGCTCCTTCAGGCTATATACTCTCAATTTGCACATTCATCTTGAAAATATTGCCAACTTGAAACTCCGAACTGGATGAGTTTTTAATCAAATTTTTTGTTTCAATAAAGCCCAGCAAGAGTCGACTTGAAGACGGTTTCGACATTTGGACTTATTAATGTCTGGCAAGAAAAAATCCTTTCGACATTTACTGATGAGTGATGAATAGCGAGGCTTGATAAATATTTTCAAACATTAACTCATTAGACTCGTTTTTAATTGAATTTACTTCAGCCCAAAATTCTCAAATTGAATAATATTTAAATTGCTGAATTATTTAGCAGTCGGCTCTATATTCATTGTTAATTTGTTGAATATTCTCTTTTTTCATTAGGGAAAAAATTGAAAAACAAAATCCAATATAAAATTAGATTTTCCTGATACAACTGCTTCTGATGTAAGATAATCCAGCAAATTAAGGAAGGGATTTTGAATGTTAATTTTCTTGTTTATGGCTTTCAAAATGACATAAAGTCATCATCATCTCGATTATTTTAATTGTTTGCTTAGGAAAAGCTTTGCAAATTGCAAGAGAATTTGAAAGATACAGATGGATAAATTATATCGAATTAAGGCAAATTGTACTTTTGTACTCGAGCAAACTCATTTGTATCGAATTCGATGCAATTGTATCGACTTTTCCATCCCTGATAGGTAGCTGTTTTCTGTGACACTTATCCACAGCGTACTCTGTCAGAATTTAGCTAGGATTTTGGGAAATGCTAGTTCAGCTGGAGCAGCGTACTAAGCTTTACTGTATTTACGCTTCCCTTACGTTTTGGATGTCCCCCAGCCAGTGCCGACTCCAGCCAAACTAGCGCCCTGTGCAAGATTTACAGAAAGCGCCTTTTTTTCATATTAGCACACATGCATAAGTCTTTTCCACATCACCCAGGAGGTTGAATTTCAATGCGTTTTCTTTTTCACTGATGTATTTTTTTGTTTTCGGACTTTTGAACTAGATTAATTAATTTTTCCTTCCTGGCAATGCGCTCCCAGAACATGGCGCCCTGTGCATTTGCACATCTTGCACACATGGTCGATCCGGTCCTGCCCCCAGCAAATAAACGGGAGGACGGCTTCCGAGGTTGGTTGGTAAAAGCGTCTTTGACACTCGACCTTATGAAATCTTTCTTTCCTCGTTATAAAAGTTGGACAACTTTCTGGTGGAAATGATTCCTGCTTCAATTTGGGATGAATACCTCAAAACCAGGAGGGAGGTAAACTTTGATCTTGTCCCTAAATCAGCCAGTCAGCTACACATATACCCACTGTCACATAAGCTTGACAACAGCTTTTCTTATAACCTTGAAAAGATTAATCGATCTAGGTAGACATTCCTGAACATGAACCCTCTTCTGCATATACCATTGGGTCGTATGAATAAAACGTAGCAATTGCTTTTACCCAATAGAAATGTCAAAATCTAAGCATTTGCTACATTTCGTATGAATAAAAACCAATTTGAGTTAGTTCCAACTTTTGTCATGTTCGAAAAGCGGCGGCACTGACCTTTTACTCAGACCGGTATGAATAAAACTTATCAGACAAAGCAAATGCTCTGCGAATTCTGAGTCTGCTATTTAGTTGACTCAGACCTTTTGCTAAATATTTCGTACGCACATTTTTTACATAGAACAATCCAAGCATTGTGAACTTTCGATGTTTTGTTTATAAAAATATTTAAATTAAGTTTTGTTCGTGCAGGAAAACCAAACAAAACATGCATGCGATAAGTTTTCACATTATACCTGTTTAACCTCTTGTTGTTAACATTAGTGCTAATAAAAAACAGCATAAACAAAGAAGAATTGGTGAGGATAATAACTTCGAGCAATTGTTTTGTTTCACGCGTGAAAATGTGGACATTTTGGCTAATACTTTTTTAAATGATAATTTTGAGACGCGTGGTGGTGCTCTTTCAAATATCCAGAAAATTAAATCTTTCGTAAGGTATTTATGAGATCTGGGATTTCGAATAAACATTTCAAAATTCAAGTGAAAAATTTATGTGTTTAGGTTGGTGTTGGAGAAGATCGTGGTGTTCATCAGTCAACCGTTTCGTTAACTAATTTGTGTGTGTCACAAAATAGTTCAACAAGCCGATGATTGGATACATTTTCCGACAACTGAGGAAGAAATCAAACATCACCAAGCGATTTGACAGATACAAAAGTACAATTTGCCTTAATTCGATACAATTTATCCATCTGTATCTTTCAAATTCTCTTGCAATTTGCAAAGCTTTTCCTAAGAAACAATTTAAAATAATCGAGATGATGATGTCTTTATGTCATTTTGGAAGAAAATTAATATTCAAAATCCCTTTCTAAATTTGCGGGAGTGTTTTACATCAGAAGCAGTTTTATGAAGAAAATCTATTTCTATACTGAAATTTGTTTTTGAATTTGTTCCTAATGATAAAAAGAATATTCAACAAATTAACAATGCTAAAAAATTCAGCAATTTAAATATTACTCAATTTCAGAACTAGGCTGAACTAAATTCAATTAAAATCGAGTCTAATGAGCTGATGTTTGAAAATATTTATAAAATTGCTAAAGCCGTTCTGGCTATTCATCACTCATCAGTAAATGTCGAAAGGATTTTTTCTTGCCAGACATTAATAAGTCCAAATGTCGAAACCGTCTTCAAGTCGACTCTTGCTGGGCTTTATTGAAACAAAAAATTTGATTAAAAACTCATCCAGTTCGGAGTTTCAAGTTGGCAATATTTTCAAGATGAATGTGCAAATTGAGAGTAGGAGCTCTTCAAAATTTAAGATTATAATTATTAACTTTTTTTTTTTTTTTCTAGGTATGGATAGTTTTGCTATGAAGTCATTAATGTTTTGTTAATTTATTTTTGTTTATGTTTTTGAAAATAAAATACAATTTTGAATTGACTTCTGTATACGAAAAAATATTTTCAATACAACTTGCTCCATTTCAGTACTATCTTACAACAGTTTTCAGTACAAATCGAAAATGGCATTTTACATCCCTGCGCCATACATGTCCTGGCCATTGCAACATTTTTTCCGAGTCGCATCTATATTTCCTTGCAGTGCAGTTTGACATCTTTTTTAGTTTTTGCCACAAAGTCGATTGCAAAGCCGATAATTGACGCTTCCCTTCGAATCCACAGCAAGGGGCCTACAACAGAAGGTTGTGGCACGCCAAAAAGCAACTCGTTAACATAACGAATATAGTCCGGTATTTCAATCCGGTAGAGCCAACTCAAAGACACATTCCTGAAGCGCTCAGTGCTTTTTGGTGCTTCTTTTCCTTTCCAGTGCCTGCCCTCTGCAGCCACTTAAGCTCTCGCATTGATCGCATCTATTTTAGAACATAACATACAGAAGCCTTGGCTTTCCGATGAGTGATCTCGTGCCGTTTCAATTTCTGACTGGAGATCGATATTACCAATTGTGCTTGGTAAACAAATAGAACGATATGAAGATGGTTCGTTTGGATTGCCCTTTCCTTTAGGCCAGTAGGAGAAGTCTCAGCTAAAATTACCTCCTAAAGACACACGTTAAACATTTTTACAAATAAGCCGGGACGTGATTTAAATGCGGTCTTTAGAGATCTCCTTGGAATACCATTAAGTGTTGTAGTCTTTACATTGGACACTTTTTTTAAGGCTTCAAATAAATAAGCGTCTTATTTGGGTATAGACTCTCCCTGCTTTACAGGCGACGAATTAGAGACCTGACTTTGTATTTATCGTAATACTCCTGAGCACTTTAGCGGTTGCCCCAGCGTTGCCAGTTTGGAGGTTTTCCCTCCAGATATATGGGTTTTTTTGACCGACGGGTGGAAATCTGGGGTTTTTTTTTTGTAATTGCGTTCAATTAAATTTTTTCCCCACTAAAAAGTATCGTGAACATTAAAAGCTATAAAGCCAGTTTTTTAATAAGCCCCTGCCTAAAGCTACATGCATCACACACTATTGCATTTGCGATGGGTAAAAGGAAGCAATAAATAGCGAAAGATTTTCTTTGTATTTTGTCTCTTGCCAAAACCAATTTACGAATGTTCCTGGATCGGGATGTATCAATTTTACGCCTTCCGATCAAATGATCAAAATGTTCACATCCAAGTAGATGTACAAAAAAAAGTTAAACAACGACAACTATTTTTTAGAACTTTTTTCTGAAAGTTTTTCTTATTAAATCTTAAAGTCTGAATTCAATTACCTTTTTTTTTAAATACATACGTCAACCACGGTTGCCACTTGCAAAAAAAAATTAGCTACCAAAATTGAAAAAAAAAAAGTTACCAAACCAAGATAAAATTTACAAAAAATCTGGAGACGTTTATAAAACACAAAGAGAACAAATTTACTGTCCAAAAGCGTGATTTTCTAAACTCAAATTATTTTATTTAATTTTTAAAATCGAAGTGGCTATTCGCACATAATTTTTTTACTGACTGACGTTTGCCTGGCTTAGGGACACGGCTACGTATTTGATGTAACGTAATGGTATTTACATTAAAAATAGTGTTTAAAGAAATAAGTTTTGCCTTAAAACGTACAGGATCGTGCCGAAAATGAAATACTGGAGCTTAGAGTCCTTTTACATTACCCCTATTTGCCGCGGCTTAGCTTTGACATTTCGTTACGTAGCCGTATCCCGAACGACGTGCGAATAGCAACAGCCTTTAAAAATTGCTTGTTTAAAAACAAACATTTTTATAGAACATTTATAAATGAGGTGAAATCGAGTTCGTATTTTTGGTGCCCCTGCTCAAAAAGCTACCATAACCAGATAAATACTACCAAATTACCAAAACTCAAAAAGCAAAAAAAAAAAATTAACAAAGTGGCAACCGTGACGTCAACAATCTTTTTAATTCTTAAAGTTCGTATCTCTTCAACACAAATTAAAAAAATTCCATTTAGTCTTGAATTAACTTTAAAATATGTAATTTACAAAAAAAATAAACAAAAACATTTTTTTTTTTTTTTAGAAAATAGCTAAATCTGGGGGTTTTTTCAGATTTGTCTAGGAAAAAATATTTCAACTGGCGTTGCCTACTGTTACTTTGGCGGCTACTTTATGCTTATGAATAACTGTTCGAGAAGACCGATATTTGAGGCCCGTCAAAATATAGAAACGTATATTCGTCGACTTAAGCAGATCTTTGATACAGCTCCGGAAAGTTTAGACCCTTGGGGAACTCCCGTGTTTATAGAAAAGGCGTCAAATGAAACAACATCTCCTAAACAACTTAAATCGATATGCCAGAAAGTGGAGTTTTTATTTTTACCCCAACTTGTTTAGTAGGACTCCAAGGCTATAAAGCTCTAACCATTTTGTTCGGTTGTCGTCTTCATTATTGGTTTTTCGGCTTAGTAATCTGGTTAAAATCGCGATGGGCCCAATAAGGTGCCTAGTGCCCAACCTAGCCTAACCTAAGTTGGTTAAAAAACACGGGTACTTTTTTTAACTAAGCGCGATTGTCTTACTTTTAGATAAGGTTTTAATTTTAAGTTTTAAAGAGCCTTTTTTAATATACTTGGAGAGGCTAGTTGGAGAGGCATGTTAATTGAGGCCCAGGTTCACCCCGAACTGCAGCGCCACCTAAGGAAGCAAGTAAGGGTTCCTAAAATGACTGGGTATATCACAAAAGGTATAGGTAACAAAACGTTTTAAAAAAACATTGCGAAATTTAGCCTTAAGCGTAATTGCCCTTTCGAATGTGTAACATCTAGCAACCGAAGTATGGTACAAGTCAGCGTTTTGAGCCTTTACGACCTGGCAAAGGTTCATGATCGCTGGTTAACAATAGCACTCAGAATCAGTGATACCATATCGTGGGTATTTACCCATTTCGTGGGCATTTTGCCTTCAAAATAAGCTAAAAGGGAGAATAAGGACATTTTTTTATCTCTCAGAACAACAAAAAAAGTGTAAAAGGGCATTTTTGGGCATTTTTGATAGTCGTCTTGGGCAATTTAGTCCGAAAAGTCTGGTATCACTGCTCTGAATTTCATGTACCTACTGCGAATAGCTTGATTGCCCATTTGACTTGCCGTTTGTAGAAAAGAGTTCAACTCAGTTAAGAGCTGCATTTGAAAAAGTCACATTAAACTTGGCCAAGAAACAAAAATGTACCAGTTATGGTTGTGTCCCATCCCAAACAACTGATTTTAAAAGATTTTAAAAGGTCAAAGTAAGTACAGTACGCCCTCGGTAAAAGCAACCGATGGAAATTCGAGCAGTTGCGTTAATTGAGGTTGTTGCTTTAGCCGAGTCACAAGAAAATGTGCCTTGAATGAGAATTTAAGGTGAAAATCATAGTATACAAAATAATATTGTTCGTCGTAAAAGGAATATAATTTAATTCATTTAAAAAAAAAAATTATACATTATGTAGTGCAGTTAATACAGTTTTTGGTTAAATTGCATTAAAATATTGGGAATAGTTCGTTTGCTTTTTCTTAGAGGATATATTAATGTCAACGGCCAGCTCTTTCAGTTTTTGAAGAGTCAAGGTTCTTCTAGTGGAACCGAGTTTTCTTCAGCACATTGAAGACAAATGCTGAATGTTTGGATAGCATGTTCTGTTTTGATTTTTGGCCGTGGAGGACTTACACTTGCACCTGTGCTTTCTTCTTCACTCTCGATATCATTTTTGGCAATCCAATTGCTTAATTCCTCGGTGACAAAAGTTTCAGCGGCAAATAAATCTTGAAGCAAGTCATTAATGCATGTCATCATTTCGCGGTCAATAATAATTTTATCGCTGTTAATCCTCAACGGCAGCTCATCCTGCTCATCCCATTCACTGTCAGGAGACATCAAAGGCTTCCAGCATTTTTGTATAGTCGAAGACTTAACCTTGTCCCACGCAGTAGCCAGGAGGCATATGGCATATTTTTACTCTCCAAATCTGAACCTTGGCTTCCGACTAAGTGTGCCAAAAGTCATTTTTTGTAGTGCAGTTTTGTCAAGTTGATGATGATGAAACAAAAATTAAATGAAATATGAGCATGGATGGAAAGTTGCGTTTACCGAGTCACAGTTTTTTGAAAAGTTGCAATTACTGAGTCACTAATGGTAAAATTTTTGGTGTTGCTTTAACCGAGGGCGTACTGTAATAAAGGCTGATTTTTTATCTGGTTTGGTTTTGGCAACACTGGTTTTGACAGCTGACGTGTGTTTAGTACCTTGTGTCACTGTCAAACAGCTTCAGTTTGGTTTGCAATTTAACCATGGATCGTCTTACAAATGAACAACGCTTGCAAATTATTGAATTTTACTATCAAAATTCGTGCTCGGTTCGAAATGTTCATCGCGCGCTGCTTCTATTTTATGATCGGCATTCTCGACCTTCTGAGCAGTCTATTCGGAAGATTGTGACCAAATTTCGCACCAAATTTACTTTGTTGGACATTAAACCACCAACACGTTTACGTACTGTGCGTAGTGAAGAAAATATTGCGGCCGTATCAGCTAGTGTGACAGAAGACCGCGAAATGTCGATTCGGCGCCGTTCCCAGCAGTTAGGCCTTTGTTACAGCACTACGTGGAAAATTTTGCGGAAGGATTTGGGCGTAAAGCCTTTTAAGATACAGCTGGTGCAAGAACTAAAGCCACCCGACCTACCACAACGCCGAATTTTTGGTGAATGGGCTCTTGGAAAGCTGGCCGAGGATCCGCTTTTTTATCGAAAAATTGTGTTCAGCGATGAGGCTCATTTTTGGTTGAATGGGTACGTAAATAAGCAAAATTGCCGCATTTGGAGTGAAGATCAGCCAGAAGCATTGCAACAGCTACCAATGGATCCCGAAAAAGCCACTGTTTGGTGCGGTTTATGGGCCGGCGGCATTATTGGGCCATATTTCTTCAAAGATGATGCGAATCGCAGCGTTACTGTCAATGGTGAACGCTACCGAGCGATGATAACAAACTTTTTTTTGCCCGAAATGGAAGTTCTTGACTTGCATGATATGTGGTTTCAACAAGACGGTGCCACATGCCACACAGCACGCGAAACAATGGCGCAATTGCGAGGCGAGTTTGGTGAACAGTTAATTTCACGTTTCGGGCCGGTCAATTGGCCGCCTAGATCGTGCGATTTGACACCATTAGATTATTTTTTGTGGGGGTATGCCAAGGCTAATGTGTATAGGGACAAGCCCGCTTCGATTGACGCACTGGAAGCCAACATCCATGCATTCATTCGTGAGATACCGGCCGATATGTGTGAAAGAGTATGCCAAAATTGGACTCAGCGGATGGGCTACCTGAGACGCAGCCGCGGTCAACATTTGCATGAAATTATCTTTAAACATTAAATTGCAAGGTTCAAACTATCGATTCAAATAAATATTTCATTCATTTTTTCGAATTTTTTGTGTGTTTTTTTTTAAAAAAAGTTCTAAACCTCTTAAAAAATCACCCTTTAGAAGCCAAATACCAGTGCTCGCCGGACACTGCATCAATGCAACAATAACTGAAAGAATGGACAAATGACTTTGGCAGAAGCTGCAGGGACAAAGAGAGATCCAAAAAGGTTGCTGTGACCATTTAGCAAAGATATTTCTACCATTTAACAAGTCTTTGTTCAAGAAAATGGTTTCCTAGTTGCATATTCTACAACTTAATAAAAATGGCTTCTGCCCCTAACCTAACTTTTCGTCTTTCTTCCCATCTCGCCATTTCGAGAGCTGATTGAAAATTTAATTTAATTCGTAAACGCAAACAAAAAACAATTTGTACCCACCCAAGCCACGTCACTAATCACCCAACTACACATAAATAATGTATACTTATCAAAAAGGATAACAATAACTATCATATTGGCTAAAAGCTCCCCCTCAAATGGCTATTATACTCTTACACCAACCCATACCTGTGTTTGAAAAAAAAAAAAAGTATATTTATGCACTTAATCAATAAAAATTCCAACGCCAAGTCAAACACGACGAATATAAAACACAAAACAGAATAAAACGAATAAAAAAAAAACGACAAAATGAGCAAAATCACACATAAGGCCAACGTGACAATTCGCAGGCCAATAGCGACCGTTGGCATGTAGTGCGAACTATCTACAGAGCTGCACATTAAAACAGTGACTGCAACTAAACAACAAAACAGAAAAAAAAATGTTTTCCTCTCCACAAGGCCCCGTGTCCATAGCAAAAGAGGTGCAAAAGCAAAAGTAAAAACAAACGAAACGAATAACCTTCCCGATGACCGAAAATCGAACCAAAAATAAACGACAGGTGCAACCTAGCAAGAGCAAGGAGGACATCCACTCGAGTCGAGACCGAGAGTCCTTCAAGCCGGTGCCCCGTGCCCCCTTTTAACTGTAACAACAACCCTTAATCTGGAAGGTAACTAACCAGCAGCAAATTAACTCACCTCTGTAACAAGTCTCTATGGGAAAGTTGGAGAAAACTGTGAGAAGGAAAACCCGTCGGAAATCACTCGCGACGCGGATAGTTGAATAGGTATACCGTATACCGTATACGAGTATAGATAACGCCACAGAGCCAGAGAACGGCAAACATATGCACACAGCTACACACTAAGCGCAAAGTTGTGTGTTACATAAAAACCTGGGCCTGCAATTATTTACACTCTGAATTAATATTGCCCAACGGTCGGACGGACAGACGGACAGACGGACGACGGAAACGACGATGGCGATGGCGAAAGAGCAAAGTTCACCAGCACTGCATGAGTTGCGAGCTTTCGGTTTCCATTTTTGTGCTGGCGACTGGCAACGGGTGTGTTTCAGCCAGAGAACGCTTTCGGGAGTAGGAAGAAAATGTGCGATGAAGCTTTTTCTGCATATATTTATTGTTTTATTCATTTTTTTTTTTACTTTCAATTTGATTTAATTAAATATGCGCTGTGACGAGGCAATTAAATTAGGCAGCAATCTGCAGGCAATAATCCGCACTGATAAGTAAGTGCGGTCGGGTCAGCGCACGCGGAAATGGGTGGAAGGGGAAACAGAGCGCGATAAGTATCTACTAAATGTAAATGTTGAGGTCTGGTGTTTTAGGCAGCGAAAGGATTTTCTATAATGATATAGAATGTTCTAGTTAAACTTGATTTAATGTGACGTGGGCTACTGCAACTTTGTTCTGGTAGTTGGGACACTCCACCTTTGCAGAGTTTGAAGGCGTTTGGAGGATCTATTTTGGGTTAGGAGGCGGAGTTAAGGGAGCTCTTTTCGAATCTGTGACTGGTTTTAAAGTGCTGTGCTGATCAAACACATCCAACAAGTTCAATGGTTAAAAGCAAATACAAATTTGGCGTTCTGGGAAGCTAAACTTAGGATGTCTATATATCGACCTGTGAGAAGCTTAACCTAGGGTGCCAAAATAAGTCGATATATTGAAACCCTAGGTTTCTTGATTTCATGTGAAAAATTCTACGCAGAAAGTTGACTCTCCCTTTATCGGGACCGTCAATGCAAAAAAAAAAAACATTTTCAGAAGTTCCTATATCGTCTTCCCAGTGAAGATCAATCTATACAGATGAAGAACGGTGACGAACTTTGCAATATTTAGAAGTTCGTTCAGTGGTAGAAACTATTAGCTGTTTTTTATTATCAGCGTGATCTGATCCGAATCAGATCACGAAAATAAAACAAAACGGATCATTGGAAAGTTTAATTTTGGAACTGTGGCAACAGTTGCTTTCAAAAACAAAACAGATAATACAGGGTATTACAAACTTCATATTGCCACCAGCCATATTGCAAATATTCTCTCAACGTGACGTCACACAGGGGAGATGTCATTTCACTTGAAATGTCGGGGGTGTTACCATATTTGAATCAAATTTGCATAATTTTTCTTTTCAAATATATTTTTGTGAAACAAATTTAGTATTTTATGTTCAAATATGCAACACATGAATAATATTTTGCTGCTTGCACTTGATTCATAAGGTGTGTTCAGACCAGCGAAACATTTCAGAAATGTTTATGAAATGTTTCTGAAGCAAATCGGACACATTTCATAAGCACTTATAAATTATTTCTGAAATTTATTTATCAAATGGTTATGAAATGTTGCAATTTCATCCTTTTCTGGACTAGAAGAAAATAATGTGGTAGTATTATTAGCAGCGAGTTAAGTTTTTATTTTTGTAATTTTGGTCTCGGGAATCACGCGACACGCGATTCAATTCAAATAATCGTATTAAATGAATAGCATTCTCATTAGTTATGCCAAGCTTCTCTGGACCTTTTTATTTTATAAAAAAAAAAAATTATATTCGAAAAACAGCGCTCACTTTCTGCAGGGAACCATGTAAAACAAACAATATTTCCCATCACGATTGGGTAACTGTGAAACATTTCATAAATATTTTTTTGGTGGCCAGATCCAAACCAGCAAAACATTTCATAAACATGTTATAAAAGTTGTTTTGTTTAGTAAATGCTTTAGAAATATTTATGCAACATGTAGGTATTTAATTGTTTATCAAATGTTTGGCTGGTCTGAACACACCTTTATAGAACGAGAAAAAACAAAATAACTCGGAATACGGACGGGGGTTCATTCGAATGTGAAAAAAATCAATTGATTTTTTGTGTTCCGTTTTTTAGTCTGGCAACGTGATTATGTGGCTATCGTTTACAGGCACACCAACATTTAAAAATAAAACAAGCCACCCAGTGGGAAATAGTGGAAATAATTTTCAAATCATGATTCGTGATCTCGATGAGAAGCAGGATCATGTGCTGTTGTTGTAAGTGCATGTAAATCGATGATCTATATGGATAATAAAAAACAGCTACTGTCACCTTCGATCTTTGCACAATCTTCCCGCAACAACAACAAACAAAAATCAAGCGAATATGCTGTCCATAAGGCAGTTAAACTATTGCCTTCGCTTAGTAACAAATAAAAGATGTTTCCAAGGAAGGAAAAATCCACCCACCTTCTAATCAGAGCTTGAAAAGATATCGAAAGTATAACAGCGACCATTCCGGGCCTATGACTAGACCACGTATAGTCAGACCGGATACCACTTAACTGGGAGACCGAAAAAGGAGCCGACATTCAATGATTTTGCGATAGCTTTAAGATCTTTGACAGCGAGTTCTAGAAAAACACCCTTCTGATGCAAGTTTCTTAGGTTCAAACTGCTGCCAGCTAAACGCCAGCACACTTAACCCAGTTATAGGTTCTGGTAAGACTCTCGAAGAACGAGTCTGAACGAGCTAAAAAAAAACTTCCTGAAATCCGAACCTGTGGATTCTCCCTTCATCACGCTTTGACAACCTACAAACATTAGACAACTAATAAATACTAGTTTCGCTTGTAGTCAAAAAAGTATGTAATACTAAAAAACGTACCACAATTTTCGATATTTATGTTGCTTTATTTATGAACGAAAAGCGACATCTAGAATAATAACGTCCCTTTTAAAATATGTTTTACTTGTGATTTTTTTTACATTTTAATACATAAAGGGTGATTTTTTAAGAGTTAAGTTTTTCAGGTTGGCAGAAATGGTTAGTAATGGCGTCCAAACGTCATCTGTCAAAGTGAAAAGTTTTCAGTATACTCTCCCATTTAATCATGGAAAGACTTTCAAACGAGCAGCGATTGCAAATTATTGAAATTTATTATAAAAATTCGTGATCTGTGAAAAATGTGCACCGTTTGTTACGACCATATTATGGTTGTCAAAATCGACCTGGTGAATCAACAATTCGTGCTGTTATCACCAAATTTCGCACCAAATTTACTTTGTTGGACATTAAACCATCGACTCGCATGCGTACAGTGCATACCGAAGAGACGGTGGCACATGCCACACAGCTCGTGAAACAATGGAAATATTGAAGGATGAATTTGGTGAGTAGCTTATCTCTCGAAATGGCCCTGTGAGTTGGCCGCCAAGATCATGCGATATAACGCCTCTTGACTATTTCTTGTGGGGTTATGTAAAGTCGTTCGTCTATGTGGACAAGCCGAACACGATTGAAGCTTTACAGGATAACATAACACGCGTAGTTCGTAGAATACAGGCCGAAATGCTCGAAAAAGTGACGCAAAATTCGACCTTCGGAATGGACCATTTGAAACGGAGCCGTGGACAACATTTACAAGAAGTTGTCTTTAAAAAGTAAATGGCAAATATTTATTTATCGATTACAATACAAATTTTGAATATTTGATGCAAATTCGAGTGTTTTATTCGATTTTTAAAAAAAGCTACGCTTAAAAAATCACCCGTTAGATCAGAATATTTGTCGAAAAATATTATCCACCAGTAACATCAAAAGTGTTTGTCAACAGCTTGGTGATAAATGCCCCTGAATTAAGTTTTACCTGCTGTTGCTTACTTTTAGGGAAAGGCAAAGTGCATTCCTTCAAAAATGGGTTCTAATCTAAGGTGATATTTGATATATATTTGAACACGTAATATGGCAATATGGCGGCGACAAATTGAATGTCACCAAAATGGTTTCATTTAGCTGGTAAGCATTGGGAATTGTTTTTTTAATTTTTACAATCTTAAGGTATACCCACAATTGTTTGTTTGTGCACATCTATGGCACAATACCTTTCGAAGGTGCCGTGAAATAATGCCAAATCTGAAAATTTGACCTTCTTTCACTTATACCATGATCCCACCAACGTGATTTAGCTAAATCATCTCATAAATTACGTGATTTTTCATACATTTTCGTGATTTATGCGTGTTTAAATTTTAATTACGTATCTGTCATCGCAAATACACACAAAACAAAAACAAACACCTGTTATTAATATCAGCACTTTATTCAGCAAACAAAAAATAAAAAAAAAAACTGTCAAAAAAATTATTTCAATTTCTAATTTTGTTCGTGTTTCGGTGAGTTTTTGATATTTTTATTAATTACATACAACCAAAAATTGTTTTATTCTTGGCAGGTATGGTAACAAAACAGAAAAAAAAGAACTATCTGGTCCGAAGTGGACGAATTTTAAATATTGAAAGTTGGATACCTACAGCCTTATTTATAAACGTATTATAAAGAGTGTATAAAGTTATACAGTGTATAAGTATTTATACAGCCTTTATACACCCTTCCAAAAATTCTTATTAATAAAACTGTATAAAGTTATGCACCCTTTATAACGGCTCTATACGCAAAAACCTTATTTATAAAAAAATTTCTACGTTGCATAGAGCTTGTATAAGCTAAACGCGCTTGGACGTTGTTTAGAGCATAGACAAACCATACTTAGACCCCCAACTCACAATCCTCTTGCCGCTGGGCCCCTCAATTTTTTTTCAAATTCGCCATTTTGTATTCCTATCGGTGTTATGTCAAAAAAGAATCAGTGTGACATGCAAAAACACACAAAAACTACAAAAATAAATGCTGCCAACCGCGACATTTTTATATTACTGAATGCAATTGGTTAGTTTTTATAAATTGTTAAAAGGCAAATTATTTGATTTGTTTGGTTAATTAAACCTAAAGGAGATGTTTTATGTACTAGAACATAATAGGACAAACATGGTTGTGTATTTACCTCTTTTCGATATCATTAAGATCGATTTATTGTGTGAATTTTTCTTTAATAACTGAAGAAAACTTGCTCAAAATGTTTTTATTTTCATGTAACCATTCTGCATTGACAATTTTTCATAAATATTTTAAGCAAATGTACACTTTTTCCCAAAAAAAAAATACTATCCGCACGTATATAAACAATTTCAAATTTAACGGACAAAATTTTATGAACGCTGGCAGCAGCTTTGTCCACAGCGGAAGTGGCAGTGTTGGTGAGCCGGAATTTTTGAAGTTACGTGACATTTGTCAATACGAATTTCTATGTAACAATACTAACGCACTTAGCGTTTGCCACCCCATGAAAATATAGCTTGTAGGCAAGTAACGGGAAATCGGCCGAAGTTGGTGGTCTCAGTATTGTCTCTGGTTTAGAGCTTGTATAGAGGTGGAATAGTATCGAAATGTCATTTTGACTTAAAAAATCTGTCACAATTTAATTTTAATAAAAATAAATTGGATAGTTTGTATCGACATTTTTAGTATCAATTTTCAAGATTGTACAAGTGTCCTCGATAAGAAATATGTGCAGAAATGAGATATTTCAAATTGTTTTTAAAATTCGTTTTAATTTTCATAAGACTACCGTTTCTTAGGAGTCCCAAATCATTCCTATTTTTACTTTTAAATTTTTTAATTCATTTTCCTATTCGTATTTGAATTTTGCATTTCTCACAAGCTGCTTAGTTTTTTTTTTTTATCTTTTCGGACAGATAAATGTAATAGATTTCTCCTTTTCAGTACCTTTTTTGACGCAAGCCCTGTATAACTAGTATGCATGGAAAAATGTTTTATAAATAAGAATTTTTGGAAGGGTGTATAAAGGCTGTATAAATACTTATACACTGCATAGCTATACAGGAGTTTAGGCGTGTTAAGCAAATTCTAATAAATAAGGCTGGTAAAGTTCGGTGGAGATGCCTTTCGTGATTTATAAATCACTTTGGCTAAATAACGTTCGTGGGAAGATAGTAGTAACAAAAGTGAAATAAAGCCAAATCAGTTTGTGAATTAAGATCGAATTTGGTTTTATATCGCATATGGCAATATTTCGCGCGAATTTTTCACTATTATTTTCTTTCATAAGAAAAATGTATAAGTATACAAAAGGAAAATATACAAAAATAGCATAGTTCATAAGAAAAATAAATTTTAAATTTTTCTTATGAAATAAAAATATGCAATAGCAAAAATTTAGCGCGAATTTTTTGCTATTATTTTTGTTTTCGTAAGAAAAAATTAAAATTAAATTATTGTTTTTGTACATTAGTTTTTCTTACTAAAAAAAAAAAATTCGCGCGTATTTGTTGCCATTATTTTTTAACCATATTATTGTAACCACTTTGTTTAGATTGTTTTACACAAATTTCAGAAAAATACATGAAAGATAGGAATCCAATTCTGTGCCGAATTTGTAAAGAAATTGTTCAAAATAGCACACGAATTTATTGCTAAAATGACATGACTTATTATTAAGCATTCCATATTCCTTTTTGTTTGCTTTTGGAGAACTGGGCATTTTTTTATTTGTAAATGATTAACAAATAAAAAAAAACTGTTGATTATACTGCTTGTTTTATTTGATTTTTACTGAACATGTTAAAAATTAGTGTTTTTGGGATGGGGCACTTAAACGAACATATATACGCATAAGCAATCAGGTAATATACTTTGCCAAAGTGAAATAAAGCTAAGTGTTGAAATATGGCTTTATTTCACTTTTGTAACGTGAAAAATGGCCAAATTTTCAGATTGGGCCTTTTTCGCTTGGCCTTATTTCACGGCACCGAATGATATAAGTTTCATTCTACTCATTTCAAAATAAATACTAAAAAAGTGTACGGAAACTTTGGATGTCCACGTATTAACAGAATGATGACCGTAAATCTTCTAGTGGCAATAGCGGACCCATTTCGACTAGAAAAATTTGAGCTTTTTAATACAAAGCTATAGCGAGAAGCATTCGAAAGCATCCCTACTTCCCGAAGAAAGAATAATGTGATTGGTGATATAAAATTCCCCACATCGAAGTAAAATAACTTCTAAAGAACTAAGGAGTTAGTGGCCCAAAATTCCGGTTTCCTGGGACTTTTTCGCTTGATCTGAGTTGGGAATTACTGCCAGCCATAAAAAGTTTAATTTCATAAAGGTTAAAAACGAGTCCTTTGGCAAATGTGCTATCAACCTCTGTGCCAATAATAAAGGAAACTACTTTCTGGGGAAGGCTTGAGAAGTCCAGCGAAACAAGTTCCACCTCTAGAGAAGATTAATCGGATTTTCGACGAAAAATGCAAACTTTTTTGACAATCATCTTGATACAAAGATAAAAGAGTCCATAGGTTTGCGAGTATTATATTAAAGGAACTGGTAAATAACAAAAATTTTGTTCGCCCATTTGACAAAGTTGGCTACCAAGGATTAAATTGTAAATTTTGAACGGATCACCTTGGGGAGTGACGAGTTCCATTGCACCCGAGAAGGTCGAAAGCTTCAATTGAAAACCAGCTGTTGATTTATAAACAGATTTGATTGATTTATAACACACGCATGGGTATATTGCACACGTTGAGAACAATTAAGCGAACCCTTCCTTTCTTCAAAAAAAAAGTCTTAGCTACGAAAAAGTTCTTAAATATTCATTAGGGTCCCAGCTTGAGGGCTCAAAGTTTTCGGATTTCTTATTTTGCTTTGTGTTTTTGAACTATGACGTTTTTTTTCTCAACAATAAATTCGCAGCTTGGGGTTGTACGAATAAAACGAACTTACAAATGGTTTAAACTTTTCCGAAAAAAGGACACTCAGAAGTAGTATTTACTGCTCTATTATACTTCATAGAATCTTTAAGTAGAATATGTCAAAGATGAAACAAAAAAGATAAAATTTGTGTGGACAATTTCGCCATTGTGATCCCGAAAAATGTAGCCCAGACACTAAAAAGGATTATTATTATCGCGGACTGTCATTCGACATTCGGCATTAGTTTAACTGTACAGTCGTACAAGGGTTGCAACGTTGGATACTGCAAAATGTAAAGAGATAATATATCCGAAATGAATCTTCCCTTGGTCGACTTCGACCAATACCAACGTCCAACAGGGTCAAAAGAGGTAGCCATCTATAAGCAGAAGACTCAAAAACAACATCGGAAGAAACAGGTTCAGGCGTATTCTGCCCAGATCCATACCTTAAAGCGAACGACTCCTGAAAACAATGAGCGTCTTTAAAAACCTGAATTCTGGCTGTATTCGGGGAGTCAAATCGCTGGAATCTACAAAAATAAAATCCGTAATATTCGGAAGCTGATGCACGATACTAAAGCATTATGAAGTCGCAAATAATCGAGACTGTATTTGGTACAACCACACTACAATAACTAACCATAAATGCAACGAATTACAAAGTATCGAGTGTTTAGTACATTGTTGGATAAAAATAAAGTTTCATGGCCAAAGACGTTCAAGCCTTGTTGAACTTATGACATGAACTTATGATTTTGCAACACTTTGAGAAGAAAACGTTTCTAAAGGCTTCGATTTTGAATAGGCGACACTAAATAATATGTGACAACGAATTTGACAGCTGATTTGTGCTCACTTCGGTCTGCCATTTAACGGCGCTTATATGAGTGAATATGGAATATGATCATCTTTCTTAATTTCGTACCTCTAACGCATATATTTTTGATTTCAAAAAACAAATGTGCACAAGTCAGTTAGCTGTCAGATAGCGCATACAAAGATTGTACCTTTATTGATTGTAACTTTAACGCAGCGTCTCGCAATATTGGGACAATTCAAAAATCTAGTTTTCTTAAGTCGACTAAATTAATCTGGACTATAGATGTAACTTGAACGCAAAAACTAGATCGGTCGGGAACGTCACATATGCGAACTGTCAACATAGTACTCAGTCACGAATTTCTTGACCAGATTCGCCAGCTTTCGCTCCATAAACGTCAACTGAAACAGCTGTTCATATGACGGATCTAAATTAATCAAAACTGATACACTTCAAGTCAGTTTTATTAAACTAGATATTTGAACGTCCCCACTTCCTCCTTGTCCAGTGGAAGTATAGTAGCGAAACCGCGGAAAACATTTTGAAAACTTTGACTTAAAAGGCTTCAAGGTTTTTTTTTCAATTCCTAATGTTTTAGCAAACTTAAAACGCTTTAATGTGCTCCAGGAAAATCTCTTTCTTTTGACGCTTCATTCGTTAAAAGTATGGTTGAGAGTGAGATCCACAAAAGGGATATACTACGTCATTACAAAAAAATACAGAGGTATTTACTTAAGTGGGCTACTTATAGATTCTGTTGGTATATTATGAGTTTTTCGGGCAAAAACTGTAAGTTTCCTCGACTTTATAATTTCAATGGGGTGCTAGACCCATTTTGTTAGACGTTCTTATGTCTTATACTCTGTTAAACCCAACCCAACTGTGAGATTCACGATTAGTGATAACTGCAAGACCGAATTGTATATTGGAACGTAAGACAATAGTTCTTGTAAACTCATATACGATCAAGTGAATTACTTACAACTTTAAATAGGAAAGAATGCACTCACCGAATCTGAAATGAAAAAGAAAACAAACCGTTACTTTTAGCCAATAAATTAATTTTAAAAATAGAAATAGAGGAAGCCGGGTCTTAGTGGGCCCTTTAAGGTATTCTTTAAATGGAAAATTCACAAATGTGTTTTTCTATCTCCCAAAAAATTTTGTTTGAAAAAGAATACTTAAATACGCTGTATAATATAAAGAAAGATAATTAAAAATAAATAATATCTACAGCATGTTTTATTGGGTTAAATAAATGACTGAATTTGTCATTCATGCAAATTATACCTCTTCCAATCTGTCCCATATTCTATTCTACTTAGATCTAGAAAAATGTATTTTCAACCTAACCGCAAAAGAGAAATTAATGGATAAAAACAGCATTAAACTTACTTTAATATTAAATGGTAAAAAATTCAAGCTAAAATAAACCATCATTTCAAAAAACGCACTTTATTTCGATTCAAAATAACTTCCACTGAATGAAAAAGCTTTTTTTTTTTCCAAAAGGCAGCACACGTGTCACTTCTGTTCAAGAAAGGGTTTTCCCCCCATTGCCACCGATAAAAAAAGGCCCAAAACACATGTGCAGAAATGCAGTGCTGCAAGTGGACAGATGTGCAGAAAATTGTTTGACATGTATTACATCCGCTAATGTGGCTATAATGTCATTCGCCGACTAAGCAACTGATGTGTTTACAACCAAATCAAAAACAGACACGATCAGAAATGTAAAAAGCCGATGATGCCAAATACTTGAAATAGTAATTTATTTTCTTTTGTGTTGTGGTATGCCTGAATTTTGCACCAAATTTAGAAATAGAGACATGTTGCGGTGAGTGCGGAATTTACGTGTCTATATCCATATAAACATCTGTGTTCTAATCTGCTGCGCATGGAATTCTGCACATGTGTTTTGGGCATAAGCCAGTCAGCCTACTTTTCGAGTTTCCACTTTACTCAACAGAGAAATGCAGAGGGGCCAATTTCCGCCCTGGGTTCCCCTATATCTTCAAAAGAATTTGCCCCAATTGTAGACTAAAAGCTCAATATAACGTTATTTACATAAATGATCAGTGAAAAAGTGTCATTCATCGTAATATTCAGAATCAACGTTTTGGAAAAGCATAGTTTTTGATAATGATAATGACTCCCAGAGTCATACAAGCTCCAAATCGGTACAAGTTATTTCTGCAACACATTTTAACAAAAGTAGGGAAAAATATATAACTTTAGCTACGTTTTGACAGACGGAACAAATTTTAGAAAAAAAATTAAGTTGGCTTAGAAGAAACACAATAGGCGTGTTTTTTGAGCTCCGACCTCAGCAAAGCAAGTAAAGTAAGATTTTCAGCACGCGATTACAACAACTACTGTGAGTCTCGAAATATCAAGTAGAGCGTACGTGCTGAAAATCGTACGTTACTTTGCTTTGCTGCGATCGAAAGCTCAAAAAAACACGCCTAGTATAGAAATTCCAATGGATTTTTTTAAAGTAAAAACACAAAACAAATGATGGACACAGAAGTGGGAAGCTTAACAAAAACTGATTAAGAGAAATATTCTAGTACGTTCCTAGTACCCCTAAAAAAGTACTCGTATAGGGTTGACAGATATATTTTGAAGAGAAAAATGTGCCGCTGACTCAACTATACTAAGTTGGTAAATTAATATTTTTTCAAGTAAAGGGTGATTTTTTAGCTGGTTTGGTTTTGGCAACACTGGTTTTGACAGCTGACGTGTGTTTAGTACCTTGTGTCACTGTCAAACAGCTTCAGTTTGGTTTGCAATTTAACCATGGATCGTCTTACAAATGAACAACGCTTGCAAATTATTGAATTTTACTATCAAAATTCGTGCTCGGTTCGAAATGTTCATCGCGCGCTGCTTCTATTTTATGATCGGCATTCTCGACCTTCTGAGCAGTCTATTCGGAAGATTGTGACCAAATTTCGCACCAAATTTACTTTGTTGGACATTAAACCACCAACACGTTTACGTACTGTGCGTAGTGAAGAAAATATTGCGGCCGTATCAGCTAGTGTGACAGAAGACCGCGAAATGTCGATTCGGCGCCGTTCCCAGCAGTTAGGCCTTTGTTACAGCACTACGTGGAAAATTTTGCGGAAGGATTTGGGCGTAAAGCCTTTTAAGATACAGCTGGTGCAAGAACTAAAGCCAGCCGACCTACCACAACGCCGAATTTTTGGTGAATGGGCTCTTGGAAAGCTGGCCGAGGATCCGCTTTTTTATCGAAAAATTGTGTTCAGCGATGAGGCTCATTTTTGGTTGAATGGGTACGTAAATAAGCAAAATTGCCGCATTTGGAGTGAAGATCAGCCAGAAGCAT
The DNA here is from genome assembly GCA_951230905.1 of Cheilosia variabilis. Lineage (NCBI taxonomy): Eukaryota > Metazoa > Arthropoda > Insecta > Diptera > Syrphidae > Cheilosia > Cheilosia variabilis. The sequence goes on along the minus strand of OX579677.1, from coordinate 2,911,197 downwards.
TGCAACAGCTACCAATGCATCCCGAAAAAGCCACTGTTTGGTGCGGTTTATGGGCCGGCGGCATTATTGGGCCATATTTCTTCAAAGATGATGCGAATCGCAGCGTTACTGTCAATGGTGAACGCTTCCGAGCGATGATAACAAACTTTTTTTTGCCCGAAATGGAAGTTCTTGACTTGCATGATATGTGGTTTCAACAAGACGGTGCCACATGCCACACAGCATGCGAAACAATGGCGCAATTGCGAGGCGAGTTTGGTGAACAGTTAATTTCACGTTTCGGGCCGGTCAATTGGCCGCCTAGATCGTGCGATTTGACACCATTAGATTATTTTTTGTGGGGGTATGCCAAGGCTAATGTGTATAGGGACAAGCCCGCTTCGATTGACGCACTGGAAGCCAACATCCATGCATTCATTCGTGAGATACCGGCCGATATGTGTGAAAGAGTATGCCAAAATTGGACTCAGCGGATGGGCTACCTGAGACGCAGCCGCGGTCAACATTTGCATGAAATTATCTTTAAACATTAAATTGCAAGGTTCAAACTATCGATTCAAATAAATATTTCATTCATTTTTTCGAATTTTTTGTGTTTTTTTTTTAAAAAAAAGTTCTAAACCTCTTAAAAAATCACCCTTTATATAAATTTAGTAGGTACCTTGGGAATTTCAAAAAGAGGAAAGTACCAGAACAAAAAATTAAAGTCTCTGCTATAAATTTACGGCAATTGCGAAAATTGTCAAAATAGGTACTTACAGCTCTTTTAATCTTCTCTGTCCTTTTTTTCTTTAAACGATGTACCTATGTACCTAGTTACACTTCAACTAAATGTAGTAAAAAAAAACATTTAGTTTCACTCAGAAATAAAAATTGTAATGCCAACAATTTTCGTTGGTTAAAATGAACCCAAATATCAAAATCTTTGATTTAAGAATGAAATTGCTGGCAATGATGTAATAAAATACTTATGGAGAGTATATTATTCTTACGCTGAATACCTGATTCTTTAAAACTTAAAAACGAGTTCTTGTTAACAAAAATAATATTTGAACCAAGAACTTTTAACTTACAATTATTTAAAAATCTCAAAATTCTTCGCTTAACAATCTTTTTTTTTCTGAATGTATAATCCTAGAGGCGGGCAATACTGTGAAAAGAAATTTGAAAGTATTCTGGAAGGAGCAGGTCCAGTTTTGTACAGCAAATATGTGTGTGCCGGTCTGTCATCAGACCAAAAGCTGCCTACAAGTAGGTTGAGGTCGCCTTCCAATTGTGCGGCGCCATTTAGGGTGGGGCCTTCCTCTGCTATACGTTGTTCCTCAGGGATGGACTCAAGTATAATAATAGATAATGAATTGAAATAATGTCCCCCATCGATCTAAGCTTCGCATCTTATGTGATATCTGCAAATGGGAGGAGAGGGTAGACGTGGATACAGCTAGGCTATATTTTGAGCAGAGTTCGAGGAATGTGCTCCGGATTAGGACCACTTGGAAAAGAAGCTCCCTTGGATGTTTTAAACGTCAATGACTAGACCAATAGCAGCATTATGATTCACCAATTTGATAAAACCAAACCAACGTCCACAAAGGTAAGACTCAAGGAACTTCTAAAACGTGTCTGTGAGAAAAAGCAGCGGCTGCAGCTTTACATTTTTTTTCGAAACTTGGCGGGTTAGATTGTATGCAGAAATTCACTACCAATGATTAGCATGCCCTTTCAGTTGCTGGTTCTGCAGGATAGAAATCACAATGCGCCTAAGTAATAACAAACTTTAGTCTCGACTTTAAATTTACAGAAACTCACAATTGTAAAATTTGTGTGGAATTTTCAATTACTAAAATTTTAAGTCAAAACTAAAAAGTGGTTATTGGTAAGGCCCAAATCTGACTTTATTGCTATAAGGAACATCAAACTATCAAGTGGATCTGCCGAAGCTGATTTAATGTTTAGGCCCCAGTTATAGCTATAGGTACGTAAAACGAAACCGTAAACATGTTCTTTTGTTTTTTTTTTTTGACCTCTTAAACCTAATGGTTGAACTCAATCTTGGTCGTAAAATGTTACTAATGAATTATAAAATAAGTTTATCAAAAACAAATAATCAAATGACTTTTAAATTTACTAAAAAAAATAATTTGGGTAGGTAGGCAGTAATTTTTCGGTACGAAAAACTTTTTCCGATCAAATTCTCAGTTAATTACACAAAAAATAAACAAATCATTCCACTGAAATATTTCATTTCTTAACTATTCTATCAGTCAGGAATTTTTTTCTGATGGAATTCAATCAGTGGTGGTTGAAATTGTTGTCGTAGGGAACATTTTTTTCTGGTAGATTTTTTGCTATGAACGCCTAAACGTAAAAAAAGTCATTTTCATACTGTTCCAACTTTTTCGGTTGCATTTTACGTGAGACGATACTTTTGCATGTCACACGGATTCTTATGTCAAATTAAGAATCCGTGTGACATGCACCGATAGGAAAGCAAAATGGCGAATTTGAAAAAAAATTTAGGGTGACAGCGGCAAGAGGATTGCGAGCTGGGATTCTCAGTATGGTTTGTCTATGGCTATAACTGAGGCCTAATAGACGTACAATTTTTTATTTACAATTTAGCTAAAGATTTCAGACTTTACGAAGCATTTCTCTACACATTTTTGACCATAATCCATTTTAAACCTTCACCTTATATATTTTTTAGGTCACAATATGCAATTTTGTATGGAAAATTTCGCCATTGTGAGTTCGAAAAATGTAGCCTGAACATTAAAAATGGTTATAAGCATCGCGGAATATGTCTACGAGTATGAGAAAGGTGAATCAACCGAACGTGTTCTGTTAAAACTAACAAAACAGATAAAAGAGGTTGAACTGTGAGATTTTCTTGAAATACGATTTCCTTTTGATACGACCCAATAGCGACGCATCTCGGACACAGAACAATGTACGAACCTATTTGCTATAAAATGAATTAAAGCGACCCTAAAAAGTCGAAAACTTAGCCTAAAGCCCTGTTAGCTACTGCTATACATTTTTTTTTTGTATAATTTATTTATGAAACAATAAAGTTATAATAATAATAATAATAATAATAAAAAGTCGAAAAATATTTTCTCCTTCAGAGTCATGGATGACTTTAATGTCGGTAACACACGATAAGGAAATTCCCCCAGAAGGGATTACTTCTAGACACCCCTACTGTGGTCTCTGGTAAGTGCTAGACTGCTTCAAAAATTAAGCAATTACCGAAGACTTCACCACAGTTGGATAGGTACGCAGAAAAATTACTTACAGTACAGCTTGAGGGGATCATAGGTACCTACCTATAAGGAGTGTCGAAAAGCATTATTTTCAACACAAAAAGTCAGTATTGAAAGTTCAACAAAAATTGTATACCTACCTATTTCCGATACAAAAACGTTTTCGGCACCCCAAATTTTTTCAGAAGCTATACATGGAAATACATCAATCATATTCCCACCACCAAGAAAATGTTTTCTCATCTGCGTACCTGCCTTCATCAAAAAGTGCGTAGGTAAAAATATTTCCACCCCTTCAAATGGAAATGTGTCTATTGCCACACCACGACGTACTTACCTATTTATTCGCCCTCTTTCCCATCCGCAACCCGATTAATGTTTGGGTAGGTATTCCCGCTGCAATGCATTAGCTGTGGGGGGATGAAAGGCAATCTTTACTGCGTCTTACGTGTTGCAACCAACAAGCGAATGGACTACATGACAGTATTTTTGGGCTTAAATAACGTTTGTAGGATTTTTATTAGATTTTGTGAGTCAGAAGAAATGAACCACCATCCATTCTCTTGCATCATCAGCATCTAGGTGCGCCAAGCCCAACCACATGGTGCCTGTGGGCATCACAAATTTATACATTTTTGTTTTCGCGTAAACAATGCAACAGGGCATTGAATTTTATTACTATAAGTCAAATATTAGATTTTTGCCTTTGCTCTTATTCAAGAGAATGTCAAAGCCAATGAAGAATGAGGAGAACATACATTTTCTCTTCAGAAAAGTAACTAAAGAGATGAGAGCTGATTTTAAACAAAAAAAAATAAATGCCGGTGAGATTTTATGGCTCACGCATACCAATCAAAAGCAGAAGAAAATCGAGATAATGATGGAACAACAAAAGATTTGACAAGTGTCAAATGGATACGGCTCATTTAAAGCACCTGTTTTTTTTTTTATGGGGGATGTGTTCGAAAATGGTTACAAAATTTAAATGACACAGGTAAAATAAAAGTTTGTAACCAAAGAAGTTTATAAAGAGCATAAAAGCCTATGGGATGGGCGTTGTGCAATAGGCGTCTCAATTGTCCAGTTATTGGGGACGTTCAAGTATCTAGTTTAGTAAGTCTGACAGCTCTCTCACTAGATGAAACTCGGCTCTGATTGGGGGAAATCGGTCGTGAGAGCAGATGTTTCAGTTGACGTTTATGGAGGGGTAGCCGACGAATCTAGTCGAGAAATTCGTGACTGAGTACTAAGTTGACAGTTCTCATATGTGGCTGACGTAGAAAACGTGACGTTCCCGACCAATCTAGTTTTTGCGTTCAGGTTACATCTTATCCAGACCAATCTAGTCGACTTAAGATGACTAGATTCTTGAATGCGGCCATTGACAGAGAACATGGCTGAATTCCAAAACGACAAAAAATGGGCATTGTGAATGCACACAAATCAAAGTAAAATTGGCCAATTATTATAAAATATAATTATTTCACTTGCGACTCTGGCGATGAATCCATTTTATTTGGCGGTTTAATTTAAAATGTCAAACGTCATTTGCATCATAATCATTCACAATGCTTTGTTTGCTTTTGTTTCCGCAGTTGATGCGTTCACAATGCATTTTAGAAAAGTATGCATTGCATCATAGTAATCCATTTGTGTTTTGGAACGCTTGATTAAGCAGTAATGCAGAAGTAATGCGTTTCGGAATTGAGCCCATATGTCCTCTATAGCGAAATGGAACTATTGAAATTTATTTCTCTGAACAAAACGACGTCACAACTACGTACAGTTTTCAAAACGTTGCATCGCTAAAGCCCGTATGACACTAAATTTTTTTTTGCATTTTTTCTGCTTTTAAAATGAAACTAGAGCAGTACAAATAATTAAAACGAGAATTCCCGATAAGAGTAAGTGCGTGCACGCCAACTTTAATAATGTAGACACATCAAACAAAAAAGCATTAAAAATGTATTGAAATCACATTTTTCAGTTGCTGGCAGCTTTTTTTTGACATTTCAAGATTTTGATAAGAAATTCGTTTGGAAATTTGTGGTTCTACCACTTTCATAATACACTTTCAGTCTCTTTTACACACCGCTGACTATTCAACACTATAAAAATGAGGAAAAAATCTAGTGTCATACGGGCTTAAAGCCTAGTACAGTCCACGCAGTTAAATTAAGCTCCCATTAACAAATTCCCCCAAATTAAAAACTAAGCAAATCGTTTAAGACGATCCTGAATTCCTGACGGTCACTTTCAACAACATTATTTTATACTAAATTTTAGCCGCTCTCAAACATTTACTAAAATCCCTACTATATTTTGACATAGAGTGTCACAGAAAACATTCAAACAGAACGTTCAATGATTTTAAGGGCTCTATGCAATAGCTCCTAAGGTATTAACTCCTAACAAAAAAAATGAAATAAAACCTAAAATTTTACATACAAAGTTAGTAGTTATTACACATGAAAGAACTCCTAAACGTTAGATTTATTTTCATCGAAGTTAGGACTTATTGCATGTTAAAGTGTTAGGAATTATTTCATCATGAAATAAATCCTAAAATCTAATTAGGAGTTGTTACACTCAATGTTGTTAGGAGTTATTTCATCAATGTTAGGAGTTACTTCATTTTCCTTAAAATCATATTTCTTAAGTTAATTTTTGTTTCTCAAACTGCATTTGCACTTTAGGACTTTTTTCATTTTGTACTGCTAGGAATTGTTTCATTGTGAAAGAACTCCTAAATGTTAGGATTTATTTCATGTTTAGGTTAGAAGATATTTCATCCGGAGTTAGGAATTATTTCATTTTAAAAATTAGGAATTGTTGCGTTTGTTGTTAGAATTTGTTCCATTAGGAACTATTTCATTAGGAGTTAATACGTTAGGAGCTATTGCATAGAGCCGATTTTAAGACTACCAGATTGTAAGAACTTCTCGCGAGATACCTACTCATTAAAAAAAACAAACGCGCATCAAAACACAACGATCTGTCAAAATTTTGTTTGAGAAGATGTACAGACCCATTTAATGGACGCGCTAAATTTTGACAGATAAATGAAGTACATTCTGAGACAAAAATTTTGTTTTTTAGCTAGACCTGCAAACCAATCGGATAAAGGGTTTAAACTCAGAGCACCTACATTTTGCAGAGTATTTTGCATGCAAGCTAAAATTTTGATAAAACGCGGTACTAAGCCATATGCGCGACAGATTTTGGTTAAATAAATGTGGAGTCTGACAGATCAAGAAAAAACGAATGCAACAATGAATGAGTCGCCCCAGAAAGAGAAAAGACGTACTTAGCTGCACAGCTCGAACTGCGGACTACGCGAACGGTACCGTTCAGTTGAAAGATTAGCAACAGTTTCTATTCGTCAAATAAGTTGTTAAATGTTCACACAGCTCAAAGAAAATGGACGACACTGTTCGATCTGTACTAAAACGGTTTATTTGTCTGCTATTTTACGATGTACTGCTTTTTTTTTTGGCTTTCAAAATATTAGGCCTTTGTTTTTAGCTTAGATCCCAGCAAAGTAAAGCAAAGTAAAGTTTCATTTTCAGCACGCAATTACAACAACTACGCTCTACTTGACACTTCGAGACTCGGTTGTAGTTGTTGTAATCGCGTGGTGAAAATCCTACTCTACTTTGCTCAAAAAAACACGCTTACTGTAGTTGTTTTAATTGCGTGCTGTAAACGTACATTTTACTTAGCTTAGATCGAAGCTAAAAAAACACGCCTAGCATTGATTGTTTGAGAGATAACTTTGCCTATTAAAAAAATAAACGGCACAACCGTCTCGTGTACCTTTGGCCTAGCTTCTCACAACCATTCGTCTTGTGTGAGTTTTTCATGTTGGGGACATATTTTTATGCTACTATTATTATTACTATTATTACTACTATTTTATGCCGAGTCCGAAGTTCGAACGGCTAGTTTAGAAGTTCTTTCATCATAGGTATTTAGTATATTGGGTAACATTCACTTTTACCCATTTAATTTTTTTAACTTTCTATTGTAAATGGATCACAATCGACACATGCACTTCCACCTTCAGACCGTCAGAAAAGAGAACTGTCAGAATACATAACGAACGAAAGGACAAAAATAAGGAACATGTCTGGTTTATCTCGTAGATTTCCCGGGGTATTTTCCCAATTTGCACGAAATTATCAACTAATTTTAGCCACAAAGAATGCAGAAAACGTAAGTAAATTCACCAACGCATTCATTTCCATCCAATCTTCCACCGATCAACTCAAATTCATTCGACAAAAACAGACCATAACCTCGGCAGAACTTTCCTTCTTGTCCACAGCTAATTACTCCAGCAGTCCAACATCGGTACTCCAGTTTCAGGTCATCGACGCCAGTTGCTGACATCTCCGAATACCCCGAGGTGGAAGTTCTCAAGAATCCGCCAGAATGGAAATTCGTTGAACGCCTCTTCCCGGCTGCGACAGTTCCCCAACCACTAAAGAAAGCTGAATACCCATCCGGATGGCAACCACCAAAGGCTGTATCTGAATCACAGGAATACTTCGTCGCTCGCACCAAGAGCCACATGGTTCCGGTGTACTTGCATACCAAATACCGTGGACTGCGTCGTATCACTGTGGTTCGCTACATTCAAGGGGACATTTGGAGCTTGGAAAGAGAGCTACACAAACTCGTCGAAGCGTCTAAGGACGGCAAGCTCGTCGCCAGCCGCGTAAACGAGTTAAGTGGTCAAATACACTTCCACGGCGATTACGTAAACTTAATCAAGGGATGGCTTGTGTCGAAAGGTTTTTAGAATAAAGCAGAGCGCTGCTCTCGTTTGAAAAATTACTCTCGCATTTATTATCTTAATTTGCACTCTCGTTTGTCAGTATCATAAATCCTCTAAAAAAAAAAACTGTAAAAAATATATTGGAAAGGCGATCCCCATCACGTTGATGTGGCTGATCTTTTGAGCGCCTTGCGGATAAGCTTCCAATCTTCGAGAATGTCTTCATCCGGCAGCATGTACACAATGTAAGGTCCGGTGACTGTGACCGCCTTTTTGCGCCCCGGACCACGGACTTTACTAGTTCGTTTGTCTGTGCCCCAGTCCGCCCAGGAGATGTCCACGTTGTGTCGATCTTCCTCAAGTCTGCGGATTTTCTCCATCAACTCCTCGAACATTTGATCCATTGCTAGTTGTTTTTCGCTCTGCAGGAAGATACTTTGGCGTCAGCAAATTGAATAGTTCACAGGGACCTGTGGCTTACCTCGAGGTTTTGTCGTGCTGCTTGTTCCTCGGACAGGAATTTATGCTCGATGTTGTCGAGTCGGTAACGTTTCAGTATATCCGCTACCTCGATCCGATTGCGGTAGTTCTTATCCAGTTGCTTGAGCGGCTGCAGGTACTCGTCTGAACGGTTGTTGCGAACTTCCGAGAGTTGGAACTCGATTTGGCTGATTCTTTCGCGGTAGTATTGCTCCCGCAGAATGCTGAATTGTGCCTCCAGTTGTGCTGTAATTTCATTCATTGAACAATGGCTTCCACTTGTAAAGGTGTCATCAACTCGTACTAACCTAAGTTCTCGATGTATTCACCGCGGCGCCTGTCGATCTCGGCGACGTCCATCTCGGACGAATCGTCTGATTCGATTTCGTCTGCCTCCTCTGCACTTGTCTCGTGGCCATGGCTGGAGTTCGAGTGCTCTGATTCGGCTCCAGAAACATCACCCTCGGCATCGGTTTCGCCGTCATTTTTCACGGGCATTTTGTGTGAAATGATTCTGAGTCAAACGAGAAACTTGTTCAAGTTTCCTCTATACCGAACTGTTTGTTGCGGATTGTTCAACTCTTTTCGGGCTAATCGAATATTTTTCTACCGCGGTTTTTCTTTATTTTCACAAATTTCTCTCGCAAAAGTCACAGAAGAAGAACCAAATAAACATTGGAAAATATATATATGTACCCAAATAAACGTCAACGTCAAGTCAAATGACAGGTCACAGGCATCTATTTCTATTGCTTGCTGTCTTGCTCTGGCAGTGAGTGAGAAGAAATCAGATTGGGGAGGACAGATTATGGGTTTGAGAACAGGGTGGACGGAAGTGACGAGTAGGTGGCACTGATTTAGATTTATGCATTTTTCATATTTTAAATTTAGTTGTGTCCATTTTGGCACCCTTTTTATTGAAAACATTTAGAAAATCAGTTTGTTTGTCGGCGTTCCAAGAAAAATACGTATGTATTCAAAATAGATTCACTTAAGGACCATAACCATTTTATAGTAATTATGTGGGCTTCAACTTGTTTCAAAAATGCATGGAAATCTACTCAAAAAGCTTAAAATGAGTCAATATTTCAATGCACGCTAACTTCAGCTAGACTACAGCCATGCATCCTTTTAATTTGCTGTTATCAAACAGAAGGAAGTTGAATTTGCGGAGTTGTTTGAGGAAGTGGCCGGCCGGTATGGGGAACGGAAGCAGATGTTTTTGTAACAGATTTACATTTACTTTTTATTTCATCAAAATCGGCCAACTCATTCAGAAGACATGTGACTTTGAAAGAGGACAGATTTTAGATATGGTCCTCAAATCAGCGCCAACAATTTCCTCTCAGTGGTGAACTCAGACACAATTGCCCATGAGCAGGGGCAGGGTTAAATAAAGAGAAGGAGACAAATAGTAATTCTAAGATAAGGAAAATATGTAAAAGTAGTAGGCAGGCACATCCTTCTTTAGATGAAGATGAAGAGAGAGGCCAGAAAGTGAAAAGTTTAGTTCAGCATAAAAAAACTCTAGATTACCTGTTGTTTATTCTCATTGTCATTAAAAAGAAACGCCCAAAGAAACGGAAAAAAAAAATTCTTAAAACGATCCAAAACGTAGAATGAAGAGCGCCCCATTAAATGTCCCGAAAACAGTGCAAAAATTAAAAAAAAATAACCAAAAAGAAGGGTCCCATAAAGGCCTTTAAAGCTCTTCGAAAGGGCAAAAGCAGGCACTCCAAAAACTGGTTCAAACCAAGCCAAAGACGATTCAAAAACACCCTGAAAAACGGTGAACAGAAACTGTGCAAAGCGCTCCAACAAACGCCCACAAAAAAAAATACATTAAAGAACAGTCAAAAGTGCTACAAAAAAACCGTCTAAGAAAACTTAAAAAAAACTCCCAAACAAAGCCCTTAAACCTTTTAAAAAATGCCCTGAAAAACCCTCAAAAATTGTCCAGCAAAACAGTCGAAAAAAAGCACCAGCAGCACAGAAAAAAAAAAACACTTTAAGAACAGTTCCAAAAGACATCTCAAAATAGCCCCGAAACGTGCCTCGAAAAACTAATTGAAAAACTATTGAAAACGCGTCAAAGACGCTTTTCAAAAGCCTTACTTAAACCGCACTGAAAAACGGTAAAAAAAACGGCCAAAAATCAATTGACAAACGCTCAGAATAGAGCTCCAGAAAACTTCTAAAAACCTTCTAAAAAATGCCAATGTCCACACAACTATCCCAGAAACACATCCGAAAAGGTCTAAAAAAAAATACGCTAAGTGCGGTAAAAAAAACAATTAAAAAATAGAGTTAAAAAAAAAACCACCACCACAAAAAAGACAACATCCTACCTACCTTAAAAAAGGAACAAAAAGTGCCCTGAAAAACGTTCGAAACAGAACCCCGATTTTTACCTTTTAAAATATAAACCTCATGAAAACGCTCGCAAATATCGCTCCAAAACAACGTCATCGAGTTTAAGAAGAATTCACAATTCAAATGATTATTTGGACCGAGGCAAGGAAGACACCGCTGCCGGTCGGACAGGTTGCCGGTTCTGAAAATAATAAGAAATAGCGCATAAGAACTTAACCCACTTAGTAAGGGTATTCGCAACAGTCTAGCAAACGTTTTTCTGAACCAACTTCCGAAATGTATCAAATACGTGGGCATTGTCGAAATCAGGTATTTTTCAAGTTCTCGTCCGACTTCAATATTTCCCATATTGCCCAGATTTAAAAAAAAAAATAACATTAAAGCTCAAACCAAATCAAATAATAACAACTTGACGACCATGTAATGTTCATCCCATTCACTTTGGCGCTAACCGACTCAAGCAATTTGCAAAAATAAAAACTTTAATGTGTGTCTCACGTTCGTGAAAATCAGAGACCCGCCCCAGCAGTAATTTCCCCACAATCAAAACCTAATGACACGTTGCTGCGTTTCCCATTCAAGCTACTTTGCATATAAAAGGAACCGTTCCACAACATGTCTGACATTTGGTATCGTTCGAAAACTATTGTGACAAGGCGTTGTAACAAGTGGCTCTCGAAAAATGTCCTTACTTAAACTGATTTTAAAACTTGGAATAATTGCGTTTCTAGTGGATTATACCATTGGTGGGGTGAGTACATTTTTTTTAAGCAAAACTGGAGAATTAGGTGTAAATAAAGATGGATGGTCAATAAAGATGGAAGAAAGTTCGCAGGCACTTGATTGGACTCGATTTTATTCCATCTCGTCCGAAAGTGTGAGGCATGTTAAGAAAATGTTTTGTTTTCATATAAAAGACAAAAAAACATCGAGTACAATTCTAAAAGTGGCCAGCGAAATATATCAACGTTTGCGGTGGTATCTTAAGCTGTGGTAAGAAAATCTACCAAGCTTTCGAGAACATTTTTCAAAACGTCATTAGAAGTCAAGTTGAAGGTTACGAAGTTCTGAATGCGAGTCATTTAATGATTTAACGAGTTGGAACATCAGGGGTCGGATTCTGTAAAGCGAAAACGTGAAAACGTTTTCGTGCACACGAATGATTTGCTCTAAGTTGCAGAGGTAAACCTTTCGTGCACATGAACACGTTCTAACATTTCGCCTTACAGAATGCCGACCCAGCATTGTGAAGTCAGTTTTAGAGACCTATTTATATGAACGGGTTGAGCTTAATGTTATTATTAGGTTTTAGTTTTAAAGATTTTAGTTTTAGGTGCGTCCACCGAGTCAATTGATCTTGCTAAGCCATTCATTTCCTGGCATGTGCGCGTTCAATATTATGCTGTTCTTTGGAAGCTACTTCACCTCAGATCTTTTACGTCGTTTGGCTAATCTTGCAGACTTTTTCGTCTTAAATATGACATTGCAACCCAAAGTTTAAAATACAAATTGGACAGAAAAGTCAACCTTTTTCATACATCCTTTCCCGTAGCCCGTATGACACTAAATTTTTTTTTGCATTTTTTCTTCTTTTAAACTGAAACTAGAGCAGTACGAAAAATTAGAACGAAAATTCCCGATAGGAGTGAGTGCGTACACACGAACTTTATTAATGTAGACACGTAAAAAAAAAATGTATTAAAAATATATTCAAATCACATTTTTCAGCTGCTTGCAGTTTTTTTTGACATTTGCTACCCCTTTCGTAATGCGCTCTTTTACAGACCGCTGACTTTTCAAAATTATAAAAATGAGGAAAAAATGTAGTGTCATATCTGCTAAAGCTTTGGCTATTTTCGTCTGTTTTAATATTAACGACTGAATACATCCATCCACGAATTTATTCATGTGGTTTTCGATTGGACTTCTTCAGATTCGCTCTCAGATTTCCGATTTTGTGTGTCTAATCGAACATAAAAACCTCATTTGCTCTTTTTTGTTTTGATATTTGTGCGATTGGAATACGTGTAGCCTTCGACACTTTTCAAAGCGTGTTCCACTGGTTAAATTTTATATGAAAACATTCAAAATGCTCGCCCAAATTGATTTCTAAACATTTGTACATAAATAATTAATAAAAAATAGATCAACCCGATGCAATTCGTTTCTTTTCAGTTGAAAAGTTTCACGAAAACGTAAACAAACTCCACTAGTTGTCAAACTCAAAATTACGTGCATTCGTAAATCTGAGAAAAAATCCAGATTCGCAAAAGTGATCTGGAATCTGAAAAAATTGTTTTTTTTGTTGTACCAAACGAACATAAAAAGTGCTCTAAGAGCAAAAAAAAAAGTGCTCTGAGATCGCCAAATCGAAAACCACATAAATAAAATATTTAAAAATAATTCGTTATTTAAAAATTGTCCCCCTAAACAAGTTTAAAGTCCCCCTTTTCTCGTTTTCAAAATTGGTAGCCTTCTCTGCTTCCGATGAACCACTCCTGTCAAAACTTCTCTTGTCATTTTTGTTTTTTTCTTTTCTCGGCTTTTCTTTTTTTTATTTTCTCGGGGTAGCTTGCGTTGCGCTGCTGTCTTTGTCGAGAGACACTCAAGTTGCTTAAATAAAACGTAGGATTTATTTTTTTATGATTATTTAATACCACGAAGGTAAGCCTGCTGATCGGAAGAAGATGGATGTGCTCATTTAATGGGTAGTTGACATCACACTTATGCACTATAAAAGTTATTTTTTTTTGAGCAAGTTAAAAATATTGCATCGCCATCCAGTTCCAAGCTATGTTTAAAATTTCAAGTCTATAGCTCATTAAAAAATGAATTTTAAATCGATTGCAAACAGACAAACAGACGGACACGAAAGCGAGTTAATAAAAACGTAGTAAAAAATAAGTGCAACTGAAGTTTGTCAAAGACCCTAGACCTTTTTAGTTCATTTTAGGTAGTCTACCCACTTATATTTTATATATTTTAGCTCAAAACAAATCATTGTGAGGTTGAATCGTTCCATCGGCGACACTTGACGGAATTTGTTTCCTATGCAAAATCTACGTCTACCTCGTTCCCGTCGTAAATAGCGGTTCAGGGACTCAAGTCAACCCAAGTAAACCGAATTTGAATGACAGCGCACTCTTGGAACTGTCAGAAATGATTTTAACTACTGAACTTAAATAATGAGTTCTTTTGAAAGACCTCGGTTGTTAAAATAAAGCTTCTAGTTCAACTCCTTACAAAAGTAATAGTTCAGCCCCGAAAATGTATTTTCACTCATTCTGTGAGATTGTAATCGTTAAGAAAGATTCTGTTCAATTGTTATTCATTGCAGGTGACCGAAGAACAAATGATGGCAGCTGGAAAACTAATACGTGACGTCTGCTCTCCAAAGTTCCCAAAAGTATCAAATGGTAAGTGGATACATACACAGGTCTATCGAAGTCGAAGTGCTTTCAAGAAGTTTTTTTCCGTTAACTGTCACCTGCAGTCAATTTTTGTTAGAACATCTAAACGACCCACTAATCGCACATTGGCTTAAGCTGGATTACTGATACAATTTTATTGATATTCTAGTAAACAAACCAAATTTTATTTCTGTCACTTTTGGTTTGACAAACAATCGAAAGGGAAAATTAAACAAGATTGCACTGGATTTGTCCAGCTTAAGCGAATACATTAAAATTGCATTTCGTGACTATTTATGGCCCACTTCAAGTGCGCACCATTTTTTGACACTGACTTAATCCCACAAAATTTTCTGTTTTGCTTTTCTTATTATTCCGACATTTCTCGCAAACTTCCAGACGTTGCTGACAACATTAAAAAAGGAATTATCCCCGATGACAAGGACGTCAAATGTTACATAAACTGCATCCTAGAAATGATGCAAACGGTGAGAGCTCTTTCTAGCGCCTGAATTGCTTAAGTTAACGAAATTTCCTCCCCCAGATAAAGAAGGGTAAATTTCTCTTAGAATCATCTTTGAAGCAAGTGGACATTCTTTTGCCCGACGAATACAAAGAGCAGTACTATGGTGGGCTAAGAAAATGCAAGGATGCTAGTATGTTCGACACATCCGCCGTTTGACAGTTTTTGAATTCAAATTCCCTTTTCTATTTCCAGCCAACGGAATCAAGAATCACTGTGATGCGGCATACGCTCTGATTAAATGTCTCCATGAAGCGATTCCCCGCTTTGTATTTCCATAAACTTACTGAGAAAAAAAAGGTGCGACATTTATTGAGAAACATAAAACAAAAACTACTTAATAAAACAAGTGAAGTCACTAAATTGCAGTGTACTTCACTAATTGAACCGCTTTGGAGTCAATTGTTTGTCATTATTTAGGAAGATGCATGTCTAAGGGGAGGCCGTGGCTACATCGACTAATTAACTGATGAAGGGTTCAATTATTGGGGGGGAGGGTTGTGGGTGCATTGCATGCGATTTTTAATTACTCATGATGGATTATTTAAGTGGGCATGTCAACATGTCTGGGGAGTTGTTCATATCGTTTCCGGTTGTAGTTTTGCTTGCAAAAAAATTGAGTTGAATAGGTAATAAATTTTACCTTTTGCCTACCAAAAGAGGCAGAGGGACCAGATTTTTTAACGACATATTTACTTTAGATAAATACAGAGGAACCAGATTTTAGGCTAAAAAGTCTAAAATTAGCTCTCAGAATGAGGACGTGATTCGGGCGAATTGAGTGGATCAAATAAAATGTCGTCAAGCAACGAAACCAAGAGTCAACATGGTGGACACTTTGTGCGAACTACTCCGTCATATTTGGAGCCGAGGTCAGCGAGGACTGGTCATGGCGATGAAAAAGAAATAGCAGTAGAAGGAGACTTTATAGGCCAAAGGGCTTGATCGGGTTGTTGTAAAATTGTACCAAGAAAAGGACAAGCTTTGGAAGTATTCATACTGATTTGTGATTAGAGAAAGACTTGGGCAAGAAGTCTTGGGCTTTAGAATTAAAAATATCACGCTGATTTGTGCTTAGGTTTAGGTCCTCACAAAAGAGAAGGCCATGAAGCAGATTAGGAAGAGATAAATGCTCGATAAATGCTACACAGCGATTGGAGGGGATCTTTGGTTGTACTTGTTCAAACTGGCTGGCAAACGAATCACATACCTCAATTTGTTCAAGAGGATTTGATGGTCTTTAGACTTCAGACCCTATTACTTGGTGGTAGCTAAAGGTTGTATGTGGATATCCAACTCCAGATACAATGGGTTGCTGTACAAAAAATTGACGTCGAAAGGCTCACCGCAAGAGACCGCTAGAACTTTTGCGGTGAGGACCTCCAGGCAGCACATCGCCAGCTTTAAGTGCAGAGAATCAGTGGCCCTACTGCCAACGTCTCATCAGAAACACCTCTGGTTCGATGAGGAATAAAAAGCCAAGAATGACTCGTATGGTGCAACAAAAACCATCAGTACTATATGATAGATCTGCTGGCAAATTCGACGGCCGAAAAAGAAGGCAGGAACATTGACATCTCAGAAAGAAAAAACGAATGTAAGAAGTGGTAGTTCAAAAGGTGCACCACCACAAAATCAATGTTTGAAAGTTGAAAGTTTTACCAGAGGGTAAAACGGTCTTCCCAATGAATCAAAAAGCCTGAGGAGGCAGGCTTTTAAATGGCGAAAACAGCCTCAAAGCCATACGATCCGTCCAATCTCCACGATGAGAGTTAAAATGTCCGTCCAAGACGAAATACGAACAAGCGATATCCAAACTTGTGTAGGGACGAATTGTAAAGGGTTTTCCAAAAAGAGGTGTTATTTTGGTATTCAAAGAAAAATGCCATTTTTTGAGATAAATGATCGGATGTTTATTTCATAATAAAGAGGAAGGTATGCCGTTAATAATGAAAACCAACATCAGCCAAATGGCCACCACGAGCACGCATACAGGACCATATCCTTTTCATGAAATTTTCCATAACCAAATCGCAAAGTGGCTGCCCTATGTTCTCGATAGCCTCACGAATTTTATCTTTGAGGTCTTGAATCGACGCTGGGCTGTTGGCGTAGACCTTATCTTTCACGTGGCCCCAAAGAAAGAAGTCGCAAGGTGTTAAATCACAAGATCTCGGTGGCCAATTGTGATCACCTCTTCGAGAGATATCACGGTCCGGAAACTTTTCCCGTAAAAGATCAATGGTTTCGTTGCTTGTGTGGCACGTAGCGCGGTCTTGTTGAAAGTAAACGTTGTCCATATCAATACCATCCAACTCCGACCATAAAAAATCATTAATCATCGACGACCAAAAAATGCTTTAGTTTTGCGAACTGTGACTGCAAGATTTTCACCATTTTTTTAGTGAATTTTAATAATTTTAATGCGATGTTGAAGCGTGTATCGTTCCATTTTTAGTAATGGCGTAGTTTCTACTTGTCAAATGTCAAAGAATAAAAGCTTCAAAAGTGACAGCTAACGAAATAGCGGGTCATTCACAATAACACCTCTTATTGGAAAACCCTTTATAAAGCTGGGTCAAGTTTTGTTCGTCTATGAATAATGGCTGTGGAAAAGTCCAGAAGTGTTAAAAAAGATCCAGGACAGGGCGACGCGCTATCATGCAACATGGGTGATTCCAAATCAGACGAACAATTTAGATATTGTTCAGATAATCGGAAGAACGTGGTAAGCTGTCACTGGCGGCCTTGCAAGTAGGTATTTTGAAATAAAAGAGGCGAAGGTGGGTCTTTCCTTTGAGGGAGAATAAAATAAAGATGTCATCGGAAAAGGCCTAACGTTTTGAAAAGTTTAAGAAAATGACATTAGCGTTGAGATCAATCGCAGAGTCACTCGTGTCAGTCGCTGTTTCTTCCAACTAAGAGGGCATATAAAAACGAACGCTCTTTCTGATCGAAAGCATCAATTTTTGGTGAAAACAAT
The DNA here is from genome assembly GCA_951230905.1 of Cheilosia variabilis. Classification (NCBI taxonomy): domain Eukaryota; kingdom Metazoa; phylum Arthropoda; class Insecta; order Diptera; family Syrphidae; genus Cheilosia; species Cheilosia variabilis. The sequence goes on along the minus strand of OX579677.1, from coordinate 2,893,382 downwards.
TTTTCTTCGCGTAGATTACATCTCAAACGTCAGTTACAGACACGGTACCGAATAGGGACGTTCGGATTTCTACTTTATTAAGTCTGACAGCTGACGGACTTGTTGTATTTCCGTTTTTATTATTTTTGAACGGGCCGTCGGCCGACAAATCTAGTCAAGAAAATTGTGCCTCAGTTGACAGGTAGAACTGTCAGTTGACAGTTAGAACTGTCAACTGTCAAAATAAACCGCGAGAAGAATACCAAAACAATTTGAATTAATTAGTCAACGTTCGTATACCTAGTCGACAAATCTCGTTCACGTTTGACATGAACTAAGTATCCGAACGTCGCCGATATAATTAACGCGCCCACTAAGATCAAAGATTGTCGTCACGAACACGTTTTAAATGTGTGATATTCGGCGTACCTATTGTTCATTTAATTACGATAGTTGCAACAGAAAAACTGAGACACGTATCCGACTGAACATCAAAACGCGATTCGAATCCGAGCTTGTTACAAACTAGTGTCACATTGTATGCAGTCAATGACATTTCCTTTTTGTAGATTTATCACATTAATTAGCGAAACTTGTGAATGTATAAATATGAACGGTTGCATTTTCCATTTGGTTAGTTGCGGAAAATATGAGGAACTTACTTTGCTTAATCATCGCTGTCGCCAGCTGCGGACTTACAAAGGTATCGTTTGATGTTTTCGCTGATAAATTGGTGCCTAATTTGTTTTATTAATCATTTTAGGCAATGACGGAAGAAGATGCTATAGCCGCGCTGGAGGGCTTCGCAGATAAATGCGATGATAAACCGGATGAACGTATGTTTCTTTTGATTATCTACATAGAATAGGTTTTTTTTTTTCTTTTAGATCAGTTCAGGTGAACTGTCAAAAGAAAGAAGTTTGTGTTTATTTTTTAAGTCAGTGACCGAATTTGTGTTTCTACTTCTTACGTACGTACTTTCCCGAGCCAAGCACTAAAAATCTGTCAAGATCAGTTTGTTTCCTTTCAACTTTGTGCATTTGACATATTTATCAGTACCTGCCGGTTGAATTCGTCTGAATTATTTCGAGCCAAGAGAGGAGCTGGTTATGTGCTCGTTATTTTGCTAAATATCTCTTTTTCTGTCATTCAGAACGTCTATAGATATTGTGAGATAGAAATCGATTTATGTCGTAAAGTGTTTCGCGAAGCCCATCCTTTCACAGATGGGCTATCTTTTTGGTTCAAACGTCAAAAAAACTTGTACGATAACAAAGCCATTTTGTAATGGCCAGAGTAGTGTTTTGTTCAAATATTGCCAAAAAGCGCACAATTCCCATTACTTTAACCTCTCTTCTTTTACCTAATACATGTGATAAACATCAGTTTTCAATTGTAAAATGTTTTTATTCTGTTTTTTGGACATTATTATAAACTTTTCAGTAATTTTTTAACAAAATTATGCTACAGCCATATAATTTCTGTTTTGTTTTACTACAAGTTTTTTTTAGCTGTCACTTGGTTTTTCTTCTTCATAAAGGGTGATTTTTTAAGAGGTTTAGAACTTTTTTTAAAAAAAAACACACAAAAAATTCGAAAAAATGAATGAAATATTTATTTGAATCGATAGTTTGAACCTTGCAATTTAATGTTTAAAGATAATTTCATGCAAATGTTGACCGCGGCTGCGTCTCAGGTAGCCCATCCGCTGAGTCCAATTTTGGCATACTCTTTCACACATATCGGCCGGTATCTCACGAATGAATGCATGGATGTTGGCTTCCAGTGCGTCAATCGGAGCGGGCTTGTCCCTATACACATTAGCCTTGGCATACCCCCACAAAAAATAATCTAATGGTGTCAAATCGCACGATCTAGGCGGCCAATTGACCGGCCCGAAACGTGAAATTAACTGTTCACCAAACTCGCCTCGCAATTGCGCCATTGTTTCGCGTGCTGTGTGGCATGTGGCACCGTCTTGTTGAAACCACATATCATGCAAGTCAAGAACTTCCATTTCGGGCAAAAAAAAGTTTGTTATCATCGCTCGGTAGCGTTCACCATTGACAGTAACGCTGCGATTCGCATCATCTTTGAAGAAATATGGCCCAATAATGCCGCCGGCCCATAAACCGCACCAAACAGTGGCTTTTTCGGGATGCATTGGTAGCTGTTGCAATGCTTCTGGCTGATCTTCACTCCAAATGCGGCAATTTTGCTTATTTACGTACCCATTCAACCAAAAATGAGCCTCATCGCCGAACACAATTTTTCGGTAAAAAAGCGGATCCTCGGCCAGCTTTCCAAGAGCCCATTCACCAAAAATTCGGCGTTGTGGTAGGTCGGCTGGCTTTAGTTCTTGCACCAGCTGTATCTTAAAAGGCTTTACGCCCAAATCCTTCCGCAAAATTTTCCACGTAGTGCTGTAACAAAGGCCTAACTGCTGGGAACGGCGCCGAATCGACATTTCGCGGTCTTCTGTCACACTAGCTGATACGGCCGCAATATTTTCTTCACTACGCACAGTACGTAAACGTGTTGGTGGTTTAATGTCCAACAAAGTAAATTTGGTGCGAAATTTGGTCACAATCTTCCGAATAGACTGCTCATAAGGTCGAGAATGCCGATCATAAAATGGAAGCAGCGCGCGATGAACATTTCGAACCGAGCACGAATTTTGATAGTAAAATTCAATAATTTGCAAGCGTTGTTCATTTGTAAGACGATCCATGGTTAAATTGCAAACCAAACCGAAGCTGTTTGATAGTGACACAAGGTACTAAACACACGTCAGCTGTCAAAACCAGTGTTGCCAAAACCAAACCAGCTAAAAAATCACCCTTTATAAGGTTGCCCAGAAGTCAGATCGCGCAATTGTCTAGACGATACTGTTTTCGAAATTTCAACGACTTTATAAAGCTTTTTGCTAGATGCCTATTTTTTCCGTGCGTCAGTAGATTTAATTATGCTGCATGCTATTTTCAAACTCTGAACCTTAACACTGCTAGGCCTATAGTTTCGACGATTACCGCCTGAAAAGCTACGTGATTAGGGCCGTGTAGGCTGTTGTATAATGTTTATATACACATATGTATACACACACATTAAGTTCTCATACCATGTTCTTGTATATGTATATACTCTGTAGAGATAAGCCTTCGATGCTATTCTAAAGTGTCTTCGCCCAATAGCTGTCTCTTTGGAGTCAGTCGTTAATAAACCTTGAAACATAACAAACATCTTTTTAATATTCTAACATAGGCTTAGGACAGTAAAAAGGGAGAAAAGTAAAATTAAGACTAAAGCTGACCCGTGGCTAAAGTGGATATTTTCCTGTAACTCTATGTGCGCAGTTGGCTCAGTGGTAAGCCTGGTTCACTACAAAGCTATTGGCCTCACGGTAGACCCCCAGAAAAGCAGAAATTACTCTCGTTTGAACCCCTTTAATCGTAATTTTTGATAAAGCTTTAGAGAAACAGAGTTTAAGCTGTCCCAATAGTATGCCCAGTTTAAATTCTGTTGCTGACGTGAAACAGCAGCACTGTTCTACTTCTGTGCCAATTTTCATAAATACTTTGGTTCGGGTGTTATAGTTCTTTCAAACCAGCCCTTTGCCCATTCATCAGCACAAGTCTCCAGCTTTAAGTGCTCCATAACTAATGCCAGAAACTTTTTTTTCCCCCAGAGGACTACCGTGACATCGTACAAAACACGGAGAATGTGCGCAAGAGCACAGAATGCTTTCGGCTCTGCCTCATGAATCAAATGGACCTGGTAACAATTTCTTCATATTTAACCACAATCAAACTCTTCCCTATTAACAACTGAACACCTCCACCAGCTGATCGATTGTAAGTTGGACCCGGTGAAGCTGAAAGACTTGGTCGGTATGTTCATCGATGGCAAAGACGAGGAAACAAAGCAGATAGTTGATATCTGCAATGCCAAAGTGACCTGCGAAGACAAGTAATGCTTTTGAAATTCATTTCCTTTTGATTGAAAATTCCCTTTGATAGGTGCAAAGCTGCGCATAAATATGCCCTGTGCATTTTGGCTGAATTTAAGCGGAGAAAATGGCCTCTGCCTGAGTTGGAGAAAAAGGAAACCAAATAAGTCCATCCAACAGAGGTTGTTGGTGACGAAACACGGCTGCTTTAATTGACCACGTCCTCGGAAAAATCGATTTTACTTCTTTATTTTATATTATCTATTTATTTTTATTGTTTTTCGGCAAATTAAAAACTCAAGTAAGGTTCCAGATTTGTCTTTGCAAATCAGGAGTCCGCACAAAGATGGATCCAGAGAGTAGAAGTTTTTTTCCAGCTCGCCAGGCTATACACGGTTCTTTTAGACCACTGCCAAATTTCTAATGCGAGTCAAGTACAAATGTTACCGTCGCAGGAAGGGCGAATCTTACTGATTCTGAGCATCCACACTCAATAAACAATCGGCATAACTTGGCAAGTTGGCTTTAAAATTGTTCGTGTCCAGCTGCATTTTCCATATGAATCTTTCAACTGTCCCAAAATACATTTAAAAATGACTGTAAGTTAGTTCTCTTGAGGTAGCACACTAATCAATGTTGACGCCACATTAACGACTCCTAGGTAGACTCGATTTCGACGAAGAACGAGAAGATGCAACTGCCGAAGGATTTAGCTGTGCTGATAAGTAACTTTCACTCGAAGGCATGAAAAAAGGCTAAAAAAAGGCCACGAAAATAGGTCAAGTCTAAACAAATACGGATCATCAACATCTCAACTTAATAAAGAGTTTTATTTCAAAAACCGGGCCGCTAACAACTTTTTGCTCTCAGTCTTCTTTTTCAAATACGCTTAATAATCCTGCATCCCATTTCCATCGCAAGAAACCACTCAGCAAATATTCCACAGCTACCACCTACCAGACCTTCTAAAGTCGGGATTTCTATCCAAATCAAGGGCCAAACCCAACTAATGCTATTCATCAACAAGCAACACAAACTTCCACAGCTCAACAAGCTACCCATATCCCAATGCTTAAGCTAAGAGCGGATCTCGAGATGCACACTTGCGCAGCATGGTGTTGAATGAGTTTCCTTACACCCTGTTCATCCTCAGGTAAGTCCAGACCAACAGCTAAATCAGAAGTATGAAGATCCAGAAACCACCTTAAATTGGAGCCTCCAACTTTTTGTAAAAGCTTTGCTGATGAATGTCCCAAAGACGAGGAGCGATTTCCGTGGTTTTGTCTCGTTTTCTGCTTAAGTACTTGTGCGAAAACCAAACCTACAACGCTTCAATTGCGGCCGGGGATATGCATAGACATGGATGTTAGTTTTGCCCTCCAATCGAGAGAAGAAAGCAAGTTCCAAAGTCTCTAACGTCCTCGCGGTTGTCAAGTGCAAGCATTACTTGTCTGTCGTGCATGGCACTCAAGTGAACACCTGCTCGCAGATCAATAGTTGAATGTAGCAACCACAAGTGCCCTGCAATCAACCTCACAATGTGCTTCTGAACATCTTACAACTCGGACTCTGCTTTCCACATCGTCTAAGCAATAAAACTCTGTCGAAACCCTACTGCAGCTCAAAAGCAAACTGTAGCCAAAGTTGTGATATCAAAAATGTTTGGACAACAGTCATTGAACTCATACTCATCACATGTCCGAGACTTTATTGTTTCCTTACAGCTCTCCAATTGTTCTTTACCAGTAAAAACGACATTTTTCTCAGTATAGTCTAAGGGTTCGCCGTGTTGTAACACTGAACGAGTTCGACCCTTATTAGTCGCTAAAGCCAGGCTGACATGCCCTTATGGTGCTGAGTTGTCAACGAGATAATAGTACCATCAATATGCTGAGAACTAGATGAGCGCACATTTGCCGTATTACGAACCGTCCGGCAGAAAGCAAATGAACTTATTTAACTATCTCTGTTGTGCAACTGGCTCACTAGTGGTAGCGGCAGACTGTTGCAGAACCCTGCGCCGCAGATTCTGCTGTCAAAATGCAATTAATCGGCAAGAACTTTGTCGATTTACTATGCAATCAGTCCGAGCCAATACCTTGAGCAGCGAAAAGTTTCCTTAACAGGAAACTGAGCTCTACAACTACAACACGATTTAGATCTTTCTTCTTCAAAGAACAAGCCACTTGCACCCTCCTAGCTGTTAGATACTGATCAAGGGAAAGTTCCTCTTAGTAAAACAAACTTTTCACCCTGCAGACCGATAAACAAAGACCATCCTTCGCCGCTTTACAAACAACTTTTGTAAGTCTCGTCACACCGCCTGAAAAGAACTCCAAGGAAAAGAAAACAAAACCAGTGACTGCTACTCGACGAGTGATCGTTTATTCTTAGAGCTACTTCCTACCATTCTTCTGCTGCTGCAGTTTCCTCTTCAAACTCTTCACCAGCATGCTGTTCTCGATCATCTTCTTCGGCCGCTTCGACTCCAAGTCATCGTCTGCGGGCAACGCCGCGACCTTCTTTCCATCGCCATGCCGACGCTTCAGTTTTTCGTGGATGATCTGCTCCATGGCTTTGGTTTTTTTGAAATGCGAGTCAGTCGGATCGATGTTGAAGTGATGCGACGAGAATATCGCCTTGAACCGTTCGTCGTCCACGTTCACCTCAAAGTTGTCGTCGACTTCCTTCTTCGCCGAGTCCACTTCGTTCTTTGACTTTCGCAGCTGCTTCTTCCGCTTCTTCTTCGACTTGGTTTCGTTTTCTGTTTTGATGATCTTCTCGAGGCTGAAGTGCTGCTTGTCGTCGTCTTCGTCGTCCATGAGCAGCTCAAGCTCCTTGGCCTTCTGCTCGCCTTCTTCGTCGTCATCACCGAAACCGTGTTTCTTGGTTTTCTTGTTCTTCTTGTTCTTGTCTTTTTTTCTCGACTTAGCTGCTTCAAACTCGCCGTCGGCAAACTCCTCGGCGAAGTAGGGATCGTTCATGTCGATGCCATCGGGGAGTCCGTCGGACTCGTCGCTGTCGATTGCTGGTCCATCGTTCTCGTCGTCATCACTGCCTCCGGCGCGATGGTTCTTTTTCTTCTTGCGTTCCTCCTTGCGACGCCTGTTCTTCTCGCTGCGCTTCTGAAGGACCTTTTCGATTGGCGTCAGCGTCGTTGTCACCGACTTTGGTTTCGGATCGTCCGACTTCTCTGTGGATTTATCTTCGGCGGCGATGTCCCAGGAGAATTCCATCTCGAACTTGTTTTTCTTAGCTTTTTCCTCTTTCTCGGTGATTTCTTGAAGGAGCGCCTTGTACTTGGAGATTGGGTCTTCCTTCTTTGACTTTTTGTCCTTCTTTGGCGGTTTTTCCACATCCTCATCGATTTTCACTTTCGCCTCATCGTCTTCGCCGTCCTCTTCGTCTTCCTCACTGCTGTACGCAACAAACTTCCTCAAATCGGCATCACTGACCTCGTTAATCTTCCCTGACAGCAGTTTGTCGCCGAGCTCTCGCCTCTCCAAGCTGGTCTCATCCCAGGTTAGGTCGACGGTGGCCTGCTGCAATGCCGTGGT